>OZ020315.1:29225371-29845459 GCA_963971305.1 Arcuatula senhousia
GTTTCGCCATTTCTGAACGGAATGACCTGAAACTTGGTACACTGCTAGCACTACGTTAGAAACAAGCACAGCTCACCCTGGAAGTGTGTACCTAGCATAGTTTTCGAGATATGCCCCCGCGGGCTTTTTTTTTATGAAATGTTGTGCGCAGATAAACTACCAAGTTTTTCAACCGATCGAGCTGAAATTTTGCACAGTTGCTGAGAATAATAAGCTCTCGCGTTGTAGCTAAAAATAAAGTCTGTACCTGGCCCCGTTTTGAAGTTACGCCCCTTTCTGGTTTTTACTCAAAAATCGCTAATTTAGCCAAAAATAAACTTTTCCGTGCGGAAATTTTTGGTGCCCCCTCTCCGTAAAAATGTGCCCGACTGAAATCTGTCAAACATTCCAGCCGGGTCGCCTTATTTTTTTTTATACAAATTTTCTTTCTATTTTTTCGAAATTTCAAAAAACGTAACTTGACCCCACTTTGTACTTTTGTCAAATGCACCGGAAGTGCCAAAATGCTGTCAAAACTAGCTGATATCCTAGCCAAATGTATGCACTAAAAGTCCCCGTTTACAAAAATGTCCTCTGGTTTATGAGTTTTTCAAAATTAAAGTTTTCTGCAGTCCCGTAAAACACACAAATTCCTGACGAATTTCCTCCAAATTTCACTATGCAACGTTATTCCTGTTTCGAAAATTGAATGTTTTCACTAAATTCGTCCTTAACTATTTAAAATAATCCAAAATGAACTAATTATGTCACTAGTTTTGCCTGTCATCAAATGATGTAAACTATTGTCAAAAGATTCCCGTGTCATCCCTATAACAGGCACATTCCAATTATAAACTTGCTCATCCGTGACGTTCATGTATTCTAACTGTATACGTTGAGAGAATGGAAAATCAATATAGGTCCTAACCCTGCAAAGTCTACCGCTGTACTGAGAAATCTAAAAACTAAGTCGTAAAGTCATTCAAAAATGACGTCAAAGCGCGAGACACCAAGGATACCTAGATCAACAAAGTGATGTCGCCACCTAGTTTTGAATGAATAAAATAAAATCACTCGTCCCCGCTCGCCCCCCCCCCCTCCGTTTTCCATTGCGAATGACTGATTGTTGTTTGTTTAAAACAAAAGAACTAAAACAAAACGAAACAAAACAAATAAAACAAAACAGAACAAAAAAAAAAAACACACAAAAGAAAAAAAACTTAGATGTCCCCGCCCCCATCTTTTCAGATACATGTATGGCAATAACATACATGTATGAAATACCCCCCCCCCTTTTTTTTTTAAAAAAAAACAGCAAAAACAAAACAAACAAACAAACAAATGCCAGCAATGAGGCTCTAAACTGGGGAAAGACCGTCCTCTTGATTGTTCTGTGAACAATCAGCTGTTTAATATTCTTATTCCAATTCTTCTCGAACAACACTTAGACTTGAAAAAAGTAATGGTTTCGCCATTTCTGAACGGAATGACCTGAAACTTGGTACACTGCTAGCACTACGTTAGAAACAAGCACAGCTCACCCTGGAAGTGTGTACCTAGCATAGTTTTCGAGATATGCCCCCGCGGGCTTTTTTTTTATGAAATGTTGTGCGCAGATAAACTACCAAGTTTTTCAACCGATCGAGCTGAAATTTTGCACAGTTGCTGAGAATAATAAGCTCTCGCGTTGTAGCTAAAAATAAAGTCTGTACCTGGCCCCGTTTTGAAGTTACGCCCCTTTCTGGTTTTTACTCAAAAATCGCTAATTTAGCCAAAAATAAACTTTTCCGTGCGGAAATTTTTGGTGCCCCCTCTCCGTAAAAATGTGCCCGACTGAAATCTGTCAAACATTCCAGCCGGGTCGCCTTATTTTTTTTTATACAAATTTTCTTTCTATTTTTTCGAAATTTCAAAAAACGTAACTTGACCCCACTTTGTACTTTTGTCAAATGCACCGGAAGTGCCAAAATGCTGTCAAAACTAGCTGATATCCTAGCCAAATGTATGCACTAAAAGTCCCCGTTTACAAAAATGTCCTCTGGTTTATGAGTTTTTCAAAATTAAAGTTTTCTGCAGTCCCGTAAAACACACAAATTCCTGACGAATTTCCTCCAAATTTCACTATGCAACGTTATTCCTGTTTCGAAAATTGAATGTTTTCACTAAATTCGTCCTTAACTATTTAAAATAATCCAAAATGAACTAATTATGTCACTAGTTTTGCCTGTCATCAAATGATGTAAACTATTGTCAAAAGATTCCCGTGTCATCCCTATAACAGGCACATTCCAATTATAAACTTGCTCATCCGTGACGTTCATGTATTCTAACTGTATACGTTGAGAGAATGGAAAATCAATATAGGTCCTAACCCTGCAAAGTCTACCGCTGTACTGAGAAATCTAAAAACTAAGTCGTAAAGTCATTCAAAAATGACGTCAAAGCGCGAGACACCAAGGATACCTAGATCAACAAAGTGATGTCGCCACCTAGTTTTGAATGAATAAAATAAAATCACTCGTCCCCGCTCGCCCCCCCCCCCTCCGTTTTCCATTGCGAATGACTGATTGTTGTTTGTTTAAAACAAAAGAACTAAAACAAAACGAAACAAAACAAATAAAACAAAACAGAACAAAAAAAAAAAACACACAAAAGAAAAAAAACTTAGATGTCCCCGCCCCCATCTTTTCAGATACATGTATGGCAATAACATACATGTATGAAATACCCCCCCCCCTTTTTTTTTTAAAAAAAAACAGCAAAAACAAAACAAACAAACAAACAAATGCCAGCAATGAGGCTCTAAACTGGGGAAAGACCGTCCTCTTGATTGTTCTGTGAACAATCAGCTGTTTAATATTCTTATTCCAATTCTTCTCGAACAACACTTAGACTTGAAAAAAGTAATGGTTTCGCCATTTCTGAACGGAATGACCTGAAACTTGGTACACTGCTAGCACTACGTTAGAAACAAGCACAGCTCACCCTGGAAGTGTGTACCTAGCATAGTTTTCGAGATATGCCCCCGCGGGCTTTTTTTTTATGAAATGTTGTGCGCAGATAAACTACCAAGTTTTTCAACCGATCGAGCTGAAATTTTGCACAGTTGCTGAGAATAATAAGCTCTCGCGTTGTAGCTAAAAATAAAGTCTGTACCTGGCCCCGTTTTGAAGTTACGCCCCTTTCTGGTTTTTACTCAAAAATCGCTAATTTAGCCAAAAATAAACTTTTCCGTGCGGAAATTTTTGGTGCCCCCTCTCCGTAAAAATGTGCCCGACTGAAATCTGTCAAACATTCCAGCCGGGTCGCCTTATTTTTTTTTATACAAATTTTCTTTCTATTTTTTCGAAATTTCAAAAAACGTAACTTGACCCCACTTTGTACTTTTGTCAAATGCACCGGAAGTGCCAAAATGCTGTCAAAACTAGCTGATATCCTAGCCAAATGTATGCACTAAAAGTCCCCGTTTACAAAAATGTCCTCTGGTTTATGAGTTTTTCAAAATTAAAGTTTTCTGCAGTCCCGTAAAACACACAAATTCCTGACGAATTTCCTCCAAATTTCACTATGCAACGTTATTCCTGTTTCGAAAATTGAATGTTTTCACTAAATTCGTCCTTAACTATTTAAAATAATCCAAAATGAACTAATTATGTCACTAGTTTTGCCTGTCATCAAATGATGTAAACTATTGTCAAAAGATTCCCGTGTCATCCCTATAACAGGCACATTCCAATTATAAACTTGCTCATCCGTGACGTTCATGTATTCTAACTGTATACGTTGAGAGAATGGAAAATCAATATAGGTCCTAACCCTGCAAAGTCTACCGCTGTACTGAGAAATCTAAAAACTAAGTCGTAAAGTCATTCAAAAATGACGTCAAAGCGCGAGACACCAAGGATACCTAGATCAACAAAGTGATGTCGCCACCTAGTTTTGAATGAATAAAATAAAATCACTCGTCCCCGCTCGCCCCCCCCCCCTCCGTTTTCCATTGCGAATGACTGATTGTTGTTTGTTTAAAACAAAAGAACTAAAACAAAACGAAACAAAACAAATAAAACAAAACAGAACAAAAAAAAAAAACACACAAAAGAAAAAAAACTTAGATGTCCCCGCCCCCATCTTTTCAGATACATGTATGGCAATAACATACATGTATGAAATACCCCCCCCCCTTTTTTTTTTAAAAAAAAACAGCAAAAACAAAACAAACAAACAAACAAATGCCAGCAATGAGGCTCTAAACTGGGGAAAGACCGTCCTCTTGATTGTTCTGTGAACAATCAGCTGTTTAATATTCTTATTCCAATTCTTCTCGAACAACACTTAGACTTGAAAAAAGTAATGGTTTCGCCATTTCTGAACGGAATGACCTGAAACTTGGTACACTGCTAGCACTACGTTAGAAACAAGCACAGCTCACCCTGGAAGTGTGTACCTAGCATAGTTTTCGAGATATGCCCCCGCGGGCTTTTTTTTTATGAAATGTTGTGCGCAGATAAACTACCAAGTTTTTCAACCGATCGAGCTGAAATTTTGCACAGTTGCTGAGAATAATAAGCTCTCGCGTTGTAGCTAAAAATAAAGTCTGTACCTGGCCCCGTTTTGAAGTTACGCCCCTTTCTGGTTTTTACTCAAAAATCGCTAATTTAGCCAAAAATAAACTTTTCCGTGCGGAAATTTTTGGTGCCCCCTCTCCGTAAAAATGTGCCCGACTGAAATCTGTCAAACATTCCAGCCGGGTCGCCTTATTTTTTTTTATACAAATTTTCTTTCTATTTTTTCGAAATTTCAAAAAACGTAACTTGACCCCACTTTGTACTTTTGTCAAATGCACCGGAAGTGCCAAAATGCTGTCAAAACTAGCTGATATCCTAGCCAAATGTATGCACTAAAAGTCCCCGTTTACAAAAATGTCCTCTGGTTTATGAGTTTTTCAAAATTAAAGTTTTCTGCAGTCCCGTAAAACACACAAATTCCTGACGAATTTCCTCCAAATTTCACTATGCAACGTTATTCCTGTTTCGAAAATTGAATGTTTTCACTAAATTCGTCCTTAACTATTTAAAATAATCCAAAATGAACTAATTATGTCACTAGTTTTGCCTGTCATCAAATGATGTAAACTATTGTCAAAAGATTCCCGTGTCATCCCTATAACAGGCACATTCCAATTATAAACTTGCTCATCCGTGACGTTCATGTATTCTAACTGTATACGTTGAGAGAATGGAAAATCAATATAGGTCCTAACCCTGCAAAGTCTACCGCTGTACTGAGAAATCTAAAAACTAAGTCGTAAAGTCATTCAAAAATGACGTCAAAGCGCGAGACACCAAGGATACCTAGATCAACAAAGTGATGTCGCCACCTAGTTTTGAATGAATAAAATAAAATCACTCGTCCCCGCTCGCCCCCCCCCCCTCCGTTTTCCATTGCGAATGACTGATTGTTGTTTGTTTAAAACAAAAGAACTAAAACAAAACGAAACAAAACAAATAAAACAAAACAGAACAAAAAAAAAAAACACACAAAAGAAAAAAAACTTAGATGTCCCCGCCCCCATCTTTTCAGATACATGTATGGCAATAACATACATGTATGAAATACCCCCCCCCCTTTTTTTTTTAAAAAAAAACAGCAAAAACAAAACAAACAAACAAACAAATGCCAGCAATGAGGCTCTAAACTGGGGAAAGACCGTCCTCTTGATTGTTCTGTGAACAATCAGCTGTTTAATATTCTTATTCCAATTCTTCTCGAACAACACTTAGACTTGAAAAAAGTAATGGTTTCGCCATTTCTGAACGGAATGACCTGAAACTTGGTACACTGCTAGCACTACGTTAGAAACAAGCACAGCTCACCCTGGAAGTGTGTACCTAGCATAGTTTTCGAGATATGCCCCCGCGGGCTTTTTTTTTATGAAATGTTGTGCGCAGATAAACTACCAAGTTTTTCAACCGATCGAGCTGAAATTTTGCACAGTTGCTGAGAATAATAAGCTCTCGCGTTGTAGCTAAAAATAAAGTCTGTACCTGGCCCCGTTTTGAAGTTACGCCCCTTTCTGGTTTTTACTCAAAAATCGCTAATTTAGCCAAAAATAAACTTTTCCGTGCGGAAATTTTTGGTGCCCCCTCTCCGTAAAAATGTGCCCGACTGAAATCTGTCAAACATTCCAGCCGGGTCGCCTTATTTTTTTTTATACAAATTTTCTTTCTATTTTTTCGAAATTTCAAAAAACGTAACTTGACCCCACTTTGTACTTTTGTCAAATGCACCGGAAGTGCCAAAATGCTGTCAAAACTAGCTGATATCCTAGCCAAATGTATGCACTAAAAGTCCCCGTTTACAAAAATGTCCTCTGGTTTATGAGTTTTTCAAAATTAAAGTTTTCTGCAGTCCCGTAAAACACACAAATTCCTGACGAATTTCCTCCAAATTTCACTATGCAACGTTATTCCTGTTTCGAAAATTGAATGTTTTCACTAAATTCGTCCTTAACTATTTAAAATAATCCAAAATGAACTAATTATGTCACTAGTTTTGCCTGTCATCAAATGATGTAAACTATTGTCAAAAGATTCCCGTGTCATCCCTATAACAGGCACATTCCAATTATAAACTTGCTCATCCGTGACGTTCATGTATTCTAACTGTATACGTTGAGAGAATGGAAAATCAATATAGGTCCTAACCCTGCAAAGTCTACCGCTGTACTGAGAAATCTAAAAACTAAGTCGTAAAGTCATTCAAAAATGACGTCAAAGCGCGAGACACCAAGGATACCTAGATCAACAAAGTGATGTCGCCACCTAGTTTTGAATGAATAAAATAAAATCACTCGTCCCCGCTCGCCCCCCCCCCCTCCGTTTTCCATTGCGAATGACTGATTGTTGTTTGTTTAAAACAAAAGAACTAAAACAAAACGAAACAAAACAAATAAAACAAAACAGAACAAAAAAAAAAAACACACAAAAGAAAAAAAACTTAGATGTCCCCGCCCCCATCTTTTCAGATACATGTATGGCAATAACATACATGTATGAAATACCCCCCCCCCTTTTTTTTTTAAAAAAAAACAGCAAAAACAAAACAAACAAACAAACAAATGCCAGCAATGAGGCTCTAAACTGGGGAAAGACCGTCCTCTTGATTGTTCTGTGAACAATCAGCTGTTTAATTTTATTTATTTTAATTCTCTGCCAGCTGACAAATAGGAACTTTGTCTTTGGCTTGGTTCAGTCCATCTTATTTTTACCACAAATGTTACTTTTAAAAATCTACCCCTTGTACAACTTTCATTATGCTGGCGTCACACTATCCCGATTTTGACCCCGATGGAAACACGATTATGGATATTTTCAAAATCGGGAGTGATCGTATTCAAATCGCGCTATTCGTGTTGCCATCTTTTACCATCGTAGCACCATCGGCTGAAATATTCCAACTTCGGGAGCAACTTCGTAATGCCTTCCTAATTTTTTAACATGTTAAAAAACTCCCGAAGGTTCGTGCGAAGGTCCTTGTTCGTGTTGTGTTCGTTAATCCATCCTTTCTATCGTAATGCCTTCGTAAAGGCATCTTCTGATTTCGTGTTGCCTTCTTAGTGTCGTCGGCTAAATTTATCTTACGATGGCGACACGAATAAAACAAGAAGCTCTCCGAAGGTGGTGCGAAGGAAACACGGCGTCGCAAAGACCTCGCATTGTATTCGTATATCCGTCGTAACTAATGTAATGGCATAGAGTAATGGCATGGAGATGGAAACATGGCACTGGTCAAAGCAGTACGATTTCTGAAGTAAAAAAATATCAAACGTGTCAAAAGTGCCTTATATAGGGACATTTATTAATCCATTTCAGTTACGGGCATATCACAATAAATCATTTAGAAAAAGAAAAGTTAGTACATGTATATAGCTCTGTTTTCCCCCTCATAATTAAAATGCAGCAGGAGGAAGACTTACAAGACACCAGCTTATGATACAAGTACCCACATTAATTCTTTATTCATATTTTTTAGTTTCGAAAAATTGATAGAGGAAATTAAAAAAAATGAAACTAGAATGATCAGTCTCAAAAGTACAAGAAGAAAAGACAAAACAAAGCGAAGACAGTCTGGATCTAGAATCTTCTGACGCTTTTCTTTTCGTCCTGTTCTTTCCAGCCAGGTGCTTCCCTCTTTCGCGTGCTCGTCCAGGCTTTTGTGGCACCTTTTAATACTTAAATTTCAATATCAGAAATAAAGGTTTAAACATTTTTAACTTACTTTAGTTTTTATCGGTCCCCTACCGGCAAAAGCCGAAGGGGACTTTAAGTTTGCACTCCGTGTGCCCGTTTGTGTGTCTGTCCGGCCCGGCCGTCTCGCTGTAACAATAACTTTTTCGCACGTTTTTTAAATTTTAAACCATGACGTGTAACGCGTTGTTCCGGTCCGCAATTTTTTACAGAGTAAGGACCCTTTGATCTTTGGAATTTTACTGAAATATCAGTTTCCCACACTTTTTTCTAAACCCTTAATTATAGTTATTAAACTGCTTTTTGGTATGTACTGTATGCCAGTCCACCATTACGGGTTACTGAGATCAAGTTTACATTCCGTTTCGGTCCGCAAATATTTACGAGACCTTTGGACTTTCATACCGGTATAGGACCGGTAACGAAGTTATGTATTATGAGGTGGACACGCTTTGTTCAAGAATCGTTCGCATCAGCTAAAATTGTTGAACTTTCCACATAGTTACAACATATTCTTCTTGTTTTCAGATTATGTGTGCTTCGGGCAACTCACACGATCAAAACAAGATAAAGTAGCGTCATCTTTTTTGTTCTATCTTAACAGGCTCTACATATTAGCTTTAGATCAAATGTCTTATCTACTCTTACTAATCGACATCAGGGACAGCAGGGGTTTGCTTGGAGAGCCATCGTTTTAACTTGTCATCCATAAATACTAATTAGAGGCTGCAAGGACAATTTATATAGACTAAATTATATAATCTTATTGCAAATCGCGTTATTATATTTCATACTTCGTATACCCATCGTGATGCTTCGTAGACCAATCGTATGCTAAACACGACGTCGTACAGCCGTCGAATAAATTCGTGTCTCCTTCGGATCTAATTCTCGACTAATCTTGATAACATCGTAACAACTTCGTAATCGGTTCGCAGCTATTCGTATGTGCTACTTTTCCGATCGCTTAGCCATCGGTTATAATCGTATACCCTTCGGTTTTGATTTTGATTTTTAGCAAGTTCGGGACTAACTTCGCACGAAGTTGACATTTTCACATTCGTGTGTCCATCGTATGTCAAAATCGGGACAGTGTGACGCCAGCATAAATCAACCTTTGGAATTCTCTTATTCCAAGAATGACTGTTTGATTATAGTATGAGCACAAAAACACAGTTCATAGATTATGGGAATGAAGACATGTGCCCCATACCTGCATGGTTTGAAACATTAATTAATAAATCAACTACAGTTGAAGATTTTGTTTTCAGTAAATGTGTGTAAAATTCCCTAAAATTTTCAGTAATTTCATGTAATTACTGATGAAAATCAGTAATTTCATGTAATTACTAAGCCCTTAAGGAATGAAATTCCTAATTACACACATTTACTGTAACATATATATTCTTTATTGATTGTATATTTTGTAATGTCTGTTGTTTGAGCACAATCCATTTGTGGATTTCCTTCAAATAAAATAATTTGAATTTGAATAATCAATTTGACTTATGAATACGTTTTTTTAATTGAAAGGGCTTAAAGTTTAATAAGGAGTCGTATGACAACATCGATAAGCTGAGCATTTTAGCAATCAAAAGCTTTTTTTTATTATAATGTTTTAACAGTTTGCCAGTTATAAGGCATATTAAGGTTATAAAGACTTTTAAGGGACCAAAACTTCCATAAAGGGGAATAAAAAACTTCCATTAACTCTTGTAGGGCTTGTGAAAATTGACAATTTTGACGCTCTAAGGCAACAACTCCTAAAAGCAAGGGTCGTTCAACTTTTGCCCTATTACATTGATTAATACTTTATTGCATAATAAAAACCTCAAAGAGGTTAAGCAAATACAAATATACATGTAAAAACATACAAAAACAATGAACATGCAATTTGTTTCAAATATCTTTAATGGTTTTTGAGATATTAAGCGTCATAAGTACAACATAAAAAAAAACAAAAAAAGGGCAACAACTCTTACATGTACATGGATGGTTATAGATCTTCAAATTTTTCAAGGCAGGAAGATCTTGTACTTTATCAACCCCGCATCGCGTGAACTAAGCGGCGTTCAATTTAGTTCACTTATGTATAAAAAGAGTTGTCACATTGTGTAGACGTATATATATAAAATAATACATTTGTGCGACTTGATTCCTTAATTGTCGAAATGGCATCGAATCCTCTGAACTACACCGGTACCACTTTGCTGAACTGCACCCACCATACATCATGTACTATGTTACACACCCTAGATTAACTTACTAGGAGGCCATGTATCACTTGGTCAGTGAAAGCTATATTTTGGCCAATTGGTCTAGGGCGCTATACATAGTGCAGGTGGTGTTACCATAGATGTTCCAGTATGGGATCGAATCCCACTGAGGGAGCGACCCAAAATTTGCAGGAGCAAACATGATATTACAGTTAAGACATTGTTGGGAAGATCTTCAGACGTCTATGAAATATCTTGTCAACCCCGCATCACGTCAAAAAACGATGAGATCCAATGGACAGGTATAGCATTACCGGTATAAAAATACGGGCGTTTGGGTCCAGAATTTTATTCTCATTTATTGTGTATATATACAAAAATCGGACCATCGCTACGCTATATTACTATATCCACGTAGAAAGTATAGAGACGAGATAAAAAAATTTATATACACATTATTTATAAGAAAATAAGATCCTGGACCCGAACGCCTGTGAATAAAATGAGTTGCCATGTTGTATAGACATATTTATGAGATGGAGATAAAATGGTCTTTTTCCTTACCTCAACAAATCATAAGCATAAAATAATGTTTGGTTTCTTTTTTAACAACCATAAGAACTGAGGGTAGATATCTCATCACTCGTTATAGCTGCGGTTTGTAGCTCTTTATGATCCTTTTGATATTTTAGTTTTTATTTTTGCGGACCATGGTTCGCCAAATCAGAAAATTTCAAAAAGGACCATTTAGAGCTACGGAACCACAGCTAAACTCGATCGTTATATTTTTATTTGACTTAATAAATATTATCTTCATGTCTACCTTTTAAATATGATATGTATATGTTTCTGTCTGTGATGCAAACTGTTTTTGTATGTTTGTATGACAAATAAAAGATTTATTTATGTTTTTTTTTTCTATCCATTCATTTTGTCTGAAAGTGACAAAGAACTTAATCTATAGATGTGCCAAGGGTAACCTGGAGTTTCACAATCCCCTCCAAAGATTCAAGATATCCACCTATTTCTAAATGGCCGCGGCCGTCTAAATAAAAAGGTCATTTCTAAAATCTCGAAAATGGCTGTTCATAGTTTAATGAAATTTGATGCATTGGAAAAAATCCTTAGATTTTCTACATCTTATTACTCTGATTGAGATGCTTTTCACTTCTCAGAATTTATTTGGATTTTTTTTTATTAACATCCATTTTCGGTACTTTGACTTGAGTTTTATTTATTTCGTCCTTGGTACCATGTCATGCATGTTTGTACACTGCTATTTTAATATATAGAGACAGAATCACCCCTCAGAAAAAATCCGCTCCTGAAATTATTCTGTACGTCTTGCAATTGTATTATTTACAATTTGTTGCCTTTCTACTTCTAACACAAGGTCACCCCCCAAAAATACAATAAATCTTAAGTTATATCTTCACTCACTGACTTTCATAAAAAATCAAAATTATTCTGATTTGAGTTATCTATCTTTGAATGTATTGAAGTCTTAAAAGTTTTACAACTGCTGCCTATACCCCATGTCCTATAACATTTTGTTGTTAGTTTTTAAAAATAAACACCACTTAAGTCCTGTATAGAGGGAAGGTTGGGCCCAAAAAACTAGTTTAACCCCGTCCCATATTATATGTGCCTGTCCTAAGCCAGAAATCTTTGACATAGCTTTCGTTTGTACTTGTCTTTTTGATGTTTTCTGTTCCTTGTTTAAGAAGGGGGTCTTTCTGTGACTATTTAAGGACTGGATTTGAATTATATGCATTTTATTTAGACCATGGGCCAATTGCAGAACCGCGAGCAGTGCCAAATGGCCTCGTTTAAGGTTGCTTTTCTAAATTGCCGCTTAATTGTGGGCTGAGTCGCGTACACTTATTCCACATCTCATTATTTTCTATTTAGGAATAAAGTAAATAAGGGACAATATATTAGTCCGCAGCTCGCTGTGAGCGCTTGACTCCTATATACTTACGAGATTCAAAATTTCTTCTCACTTTTTTTAAAACTTCTTTTTCATTGAATAATTATGATAGACTTGCGACCCTCCTTATTATTGCACCTGTTAGATATCTTAAGACCTTGCTTTAAAAATTACACCCCCACCAAAGAAAAAAAGATTGAGCAGTCGCACATACCAGTAAAATTGCTTGTTAGTCAGTTTATATGATTCAAGCACTGATCAAATATCATCCATTTACACATTGCAGTTGCTGATATATGGAACAGTATGAAGAAATTGTACGAAGGAGGCAGAGGTACCAATTGGCATCCGAATGTCAAAGTCCAAAAGGACGGATACAAAACCAAAAACACAAACAATCAGGACGAAAAATACAAATTCAAATTCAATTCAAATTAGTTTATTGGATAAAGCATAGTCAAATAATGAACAAACATATACAATAATAGTACACTGACTCGACATAAAATTTTTATACGGATGAGGCTTAGAAACAGGAAAACGCGAGGGTCTCCCGAGCGTTTTCTTGTTTCGAGCCGAATTCGTATAAATACAATTTTATGTCGAGTCAGTGTACTATTATTGTGTTTATACTGCAATATTTTGTATTTTCTTTGGAGTATTCTTTATTTAAAAAAAACACAAATAAAAAAATCGAAAAATGATCCTACCTCGGGCCCCTCTCCTAATATGGTCATAACACCTGTGTCGCCAGGTAAGGGGCACACTGTATAACATGGAATGGTTTATGTACTATGACACAAATGTTCATGGTCTAAAGTAAATTAATGTAATGAAATTTGAAAAAAAAAATAGAATAAAAATAATATATTTATACTGAAGCATAAATTTAAAATTAAAAATTGAATGCTACCGTTTTTTTAACTAATATGCGCCTTATATGTAAGAATGCAGCTTAATATCATTATGCTAGAAATAAAAAAAATAAAAATAATTGTTTTTCTTGGAATACAATGTAATACATTCATCAAATACATTCGGCGTTAAAAATATTAAGATTACATATTTTTATCATAAGTATTTTAAATTCGGGTATTCAATTCAACGCATTAATATTTACACCTGTCAATCAAAAAGCACGTGGAGTCCGTGCAACTGCAAATTCAACTAGCTCTCTCTATATATGTTGTTTACCGGTTTATACGGATTTGATAGTAGTTGCCTACATAAATTGGGCATATTTAATTACATGATAGAACATCCAATTATTTCCCACCCATTTTTTAAGTTTATAATTTTAATTTCACCTAACAAATACTTTTCTTGAATTTATTTATACGGGAATAACACGGTTAATTTAATTTTGCCGATTTCAAAATTTCAAGGAGTAACCTCTCATCAACAGCATTCACGTCAAAACATTGGAAGATCAATAACCAAAACTATGAAAATGCATTTGTACAAGTACTAGTAATCAATACCAAAATGTTCGAACAGGAAAGCCAAATCAAGGACCACGGATATCTGTATTCTAATTTCTTGCTTCTGTCCTGACTTCTCAATCCGAGTTGCATGAAAATTTTCACATACTATCCTTTTTAAAATTATATATTAAATAATTGGTGATTTATGTGGTTTTAATCGTCATTCCGGACCATGAAAATTCTTTAACAGCATTAGGAACAAATTCGTAGAGATCTCTGCTAGAGCGAATAACCCGCTTTCGATCTGTGCTCACTAATACCAATATTCATTTCCCCACTCATACGAAAGGTTTCTTTTATTTATACATATTTATTAGAGTTTTGATTTAATTCTTTAATGTAGCTGATGTGTCCTAGAATGCAACCCCCCAACAAAAAAATAAAAAAAACAAAAAAACACTGTGTTTGTATAGAGGTTGTACTGCTAATTTTGTGATTTACAAATTATCAAGTTCCATAAAAAAATAATATAATAAGGTATCCCTTATAAAAGGGCTTGTGTGGCGGAATCTTCATGCTTGAATACCACACTATCGGTAATTAGCCAATTACCAATAAAATTCTTCTTTTCTAAATATTTGTACCATACTATATTCGACCTTGTTTTACAGCATGCCTCGGAAAGGGGGCGTGTACTAAAAGTGATATACTGTCACTGACCGTATATCACATATCGATATACGGTCACTGTAATTTGACTGCTCAAATAGACCGATTGCAGTATAAAATTATTACTCAATAGACTGTTTCAAGAATTTATCTCTAACTGAAAAGGATTCTTGTAAAAATAAACAAATATTTTTGGTGTCCTGTATTGTGGTAGGATTTAAAAGGTTACTGGCAATTTTTAAAGGGGTATCATTTATGTCATTTAAATTTTTATTAAATAAAGTGAAAAATTTATCTCTTAGTTTATTATAAGTGGGACAATCTAATAAAAAAAAATGTAGTTCATCCTCTACTTTACTGCTGCATTGTTTACAAAATCTTTCTTCCACAGGAGTAATAGGTTTACTATATCTACCTGTTTCAATGGCTAAGCTATGTGCGCTTAGTCTCAGTTTAGTTAATTTTGATCGAAGGTGTTTATTTATATTGAATTTCAGGTAGTCTTGAAGTTCAAAATCTTTGGTAATTTGACTAAAAAATCTAAGTTTCCCTGTATTACTATTTTTGATGTGTGAGAGTTCATTTAGTAGTTTTTGAGAGAAATATGATTTAATTTCTTTTTCAAATTCTATATGAGTTTTTTCAAGACTATCTAAGTTGAATAAAGTTTTAAAATTGTCTATTGATTTCATCCATGAGGATGTATTTTTAGAGTTAAGAATTTTGTCTTCCTCAAAGGCTGACCTTAACAAGTCGTACACATGCTCTTTGGATGATTCAATTTCTAAAAGGCGTTTATAATATTTAAACATTAGTTTGAAGGCCTTAAAACATAAAGGGTATTGGCCTAGTTCCATCTGGATTCCAAAAATAGAGGTTTTATTATGAACACCAAGGATGTGTTTCAGAATCATGTTCTGTGTTTTTTCAAATGTGAATTTGTTTAAATTCTCTAAGTTAAGTTTTTGGTCAGCAATCCAAATTTCTGATCCATATGTAAGAATAGGAACTATCATTGATTCATATAGTTTAATCCATTTCTGTACAGATAAATTTTCAGAGGATGGTATATTGGTTTTTAAGGCAAAGAAAGCTTTTCTTGCTTTTTGAGCAAGGACTTCTGGTGCATATTTTAATTGGCCATTATTAGTGAAAGTAATTCCAAGATATTTATACTGATCCACATATTCTAGTGTTTTATTATTAAATGTAATTGAAAGTGGAGATTTAGAGTTATTTCTTATTTTTTTACCAAGTGTCATAACTTTTGTTTTCTTAGTATTGATTTTTAGGTCCCATTTTTCACAATATTTTCCAAGAGAATTAATACAGTTTTGTAGTCCTATTGGTGATTCTGATATGATAACTAAGTCATCTGCATAAAAGTATGGTTATGTAGTCTTACTGGGTTTATTTTAGATTGGTCATCAAAAACTGAATCTATATATCATCAACAAATATGTTAAACAATGTGGGGCTTAGGCTGTCCCCTTGTTTGACTCCAAGGGTTGCCAAAAATGGTTCACTATATGTGTCCCCGAACTTACACGAGTACAGTGTATTAGAGTACATATCTTTAATAATATTAAGGAAATTACCCCCGATTCCTTTCCTTTCTATTTTTTGAAAGAGTTTATTTCGATCTACACTATCAAACGCTTTCTTGAAATCAACAAAACAGAAATACAATTTCTTTTTTGGGTTATCTAAATATTTATTAATGAGCGTTTTAAGTATAAATATATGATCTGTGGTTCTATAACCACTTCTGAAACCTCCTTGATTAAAGCTAAGGAGTTCCTTTTTTTCTAGGTAGTCTGACAATCTTCTTTGAAGTAGAGAAGTAAATAATTTGCCTACACAACTTTTAACGCTTATACCTCTATAGTTATTACAGTCATTAGGGTCTCCAGACTTAAAATTGATGAAATCAGAGTATGATTCCATATTTTAGGGAACTTTCCATTCTTAAGAATTTTATTAAATAAATTTACTATAGTTAAAACTAAGGTAGAGTTTCCTACTTTGATAAACTCATAGTTTAAAATTAAGTCAGTTCCTTCCTTGTCACTGTTTTTTAATCTTTTGATACCCTTTTTAACTTCATTACATGTAAAGGGGTAGTCTAAGGGAGTGGGTTTTTGTTCTTTTCCTTCTGCTGAGTCTTCTTTATTTAATGGTGAATGATTATTGGTTAATAATGATTTATAATGTTCGACCCATTCTGATTCAGTTATTGAGTTGAGGGACTCTGTTTTATGTTTTTTGATTCTATTAAGAGAGCTCCAAAACTGTTTCGAGTTATTTGGATCTATTTCATTAATGTTGTCAATGAGTGACGAAAAAAAGTTATTTTTCAACTGTTTTCTAAGTTTATTATATTCTCTAACCCTTGTATGATAGGCATTTCTAATCCAAATATTTTTAGGATCTTTTTGTAATTTCTTTCCTAATGATCTAACCTCTCTACGTAGCATAAGACAATTATTTGACATCCAAGGTTTTTTAGGTTTTTTTTTTTTTACTTTTATTTTTAGGTCTCCTTGGACATTTAAAAATTAGTGTTTTAGAGGCAGCTTGAATATATATATTGTTAAGGTTTGATACAAGAATATCAATATCTTCAAATTTATCATCTTCAATTAAGGAGTTAAGAGTGAGGATATTATCTATAGAATCCTTTTCTAGTAAGGCATCCTTGTATGCTTCTCTTACATTTCATCCCATTTATATTGACCTATGTAGGTTTTGTTGAGATTTTGAGTTATCTTTCTTTGTATATTAGATTTCATATATAATGATATTAGGCAGTGATCTGAAAATTCAACAGGAGAATGTACAATAAATTATTCAATATCATAAAAAATACTACTAGTAGCAATCATATAGTCAACTATGCTTTGCCCATTACTATTATAAAAAGTGAAATATCCCAGTGAGTCTCCGAGGAATCTTCCATTTAAGATACGCATTTGGAAATCTCAAAAGATATCTATTAAAAGTTTACCATGCAAATTTTTGATTTGGTCTAGCTGATTTCTGGGTATAGGAAAATCTTCACAATAGTTGGATGGTATTGGGCATTCGTTAATATTTTCATTATTATCATCATCTTGTATAAAATCTATAAGATTACTTGTCCGTGCATTAAAGTCACCACACAGAAGAATTTCACCCATTTGTTTATATTTCATAATCTCGCTTTGTAATTTTGAGAACACAAGCTCAGATTCTTCTTTTGTATAATATGGTTTTATATAGCAGAAACATAAAAAAGTTTTTTTGTTTAACCCAAAGAAGGCTTTGTCCAATTTTAACCATATTGAGAAGGCAGATTTCTCTATGACAACAACATTTTTTCCTATATAAGGTTTACAGTAAACTGCGATTCCCCCTGAGGGTCTTCCTCTACGTTTTCTTTTTGTTGCTTTAACAGTTATAGGAGGAGAAAAATTTGGAAGGTTCTTCGGAACATCACTGAGAGTTTCAGCACAACCAATTATATCGTAACTATCTACATAAGATAAAAAATCTTCATCTTCACTTTTAGAGTCGTTTAGACCATGAACGTTCCAAAAACCTATATTTAGCATAAGTTTGTGTAATTTAAAACATAAGTCATAATATATATGTAACAAGCAACACAAATACAAAAATATGGCGTCTGTTATGACAAAAGTTTGTATGTAAGTTGTCTACATATTTCTCATACTTATTTATCATTTGTACAATGATCAGAAATCTTATTAAAAGAACACATTGTATGTTTTTAAATCATGCACGCAGGCATGTATATATGTTTGTATTTACTGTGGTACTCTACATCTATAAAGTATAAAGTATATGTACTTAAATGAATTAAAAATAGAGAAGAATTACAATATTTTCTTCCACTTCTCACGTTTTTAAATATATAGTGTTGAGTTTGTGCATGTAATTAGACATAAAAATTCAGTAAACAAATATCAGGAAATTTTGTAAAAAATCACATTACAGGTCATAATACCAACAGGATATTTTCCTTAACTTATAATCAAATTAAATACATTTGTGTTTAGTTTAATTACCACTTGTATATTCAATTTAAACTGATTGAAACAGTGTCTACTCTAGACATTTGTAACAAAAAAACAAAAACAAAAAAAGAACAAAAAACAGAAAAAAAATACAATCTATCAATGTGAGAAACTATTAAACATACATTTAGGATTCAAGGTTGTATATTGTACAATTCTGATTTAAAATTAATTGAGCAATCTAGCAAGCTCCTTCAGTAGTTCTCCGGCTTTGTGGTTTTTCTGATTTTGGGGTCTTCTGTTATTTGAGTTCCAAGGTTGTCTCACTTGTCTGCCACTATAATGACTATTATAGGATTGTCTCACTGGATCTTTGTTTCTGATGTATTCTGAGTATGGTTTCATACCGAGTATTGGGTTTAGGTGAGTTTTTATTATCCCGATAAAGCTGCTTTGTCCTTTTCGGCTAAAGTGTATCCCATCTGTATATAGGGATTGATCAGTTGCTGATATCAAGCTGTTTTGTACGAAAGCACAATTCTCTGTAGTGTCGCAAAATGTTTCCATTTCTTTGTTAAACTTGTAAACTTTGTCATTAAAAGGTGTTTGCTTCACTCTCTCAAATGTTGGCAGTACATGGATTTCCTTCTTACTGAGTGTATCAGTCGACCGGGGGGGTTACTCTCCTATATATTGCATACCTATGTGCCGATGAGGTTGTAAAACCTGGACCTGTTCGTGACTTAAAAAATATAGAAAACCATACCCTGTCACAGATATTGTGTAGTCAAATGGAGTCATTTTCATACCATTTCAATGATGTTAACTACGTTTTAACCTTATTAACTAATATTTGGGAGGAAAATGACAATTATTTTTGGAATTTGACTGTTCTACTATGAAAATGGTATGCTGAATTACCGATGACAGACTTTTTGAAGTCATTAATAAACCTGTTCTTTACAGGGTTGAAAATTATGACCCTGTTCATGACTAGAAACCTGTGAAAAACAGACCCTGTTTTGCGGCACATAGGTATGACCACTTACAATGGGAGTAACCCCCCCGGGATCAGTCGTTTCATTTCATCTATGCATTCGTTTAGTGGTTTTTTGTCCAGGTCGTTGCTACCTACACCAATTACTAAGTGTTTGGGTAGATCGTGTGAATTACAGAAGTTCTCTGCTCCTTTAATGGTCTTTTCTCCTGGGCCTAGAACTGTCATATGTACATCCTGATAACGATACATTTTCTTCACGTCAATTCCATTTCCATGTGAATCCATAAGAAAGTGTATATTATTTTGTTCTTCTTTTTCCTGTTTATGGTTAGTTTTCTCGATTTTAAGTATTGATTTTCTCTGGTGAGTTCTACGTTTTCCTTGGCTAGGTTTTCAAGGCGATTCGAATCACTAGAATAGTCACTCTCTCTTCTTGTATATGCTGAATCTGAGACTTCTCTCAATTTTAATTCTATTTTGTTTATTCTTTCATCTACGTCCTGAAATTTTGTTGTGTTAAAATCACTAGTCATTTGGATATTGGATTCTATTCTTGATATTCTTTCGCACTGATTTTGGTATTTGTGATCAATGTGTTTAATGGAAAGTTGTGTTTCTTCCTTTAGTTCTTTTAAATTGGTGTCATTGTCAGTTTTGGTGGTCTTATTCAATGCTCTATCTATCTCATCAACTTTAAGGAGTTTGCAATTCACTAGGGAAATGTGTTTGTCAAGAGAAATTGAAAGTTCACATAACTTTTGTTCAATACTTTGTACTGTTGAGGTGATTTTCTGTTGAAATTTGTCAGCTTCTTTGGACTCTCCATTTTCCTTGGGAGATGATGTTTGTGTAATGCTAATTTGATCCTTATCTTTATCATTTTGGTGGTCATGACCATGGACTTTCGTATGAGTGTTGTCAGTTGTTTTGGTCATGTCATCAGGTTTAGAAGGTTTTGGTGTCGATGTAAGCTTCAAAAGTGATGTTTCGCTTTTGTCTAAGACACTTTCAAACATAGTTGTGTTGTTTAACTCGAGATTGAGTGAGGAGTTTGCGTCTATGATGCTACTGTTATTTTCTGGCTCAGATAATTTGTCAATTATACTTTTGATGTATTGGAATTCATTGTCAGACCAAAATTGGTGATTGTTCCCTTGAACAGTTATGAGAAAAGTTGTAGGATGTAGATGGAAAGTAAGAACTTTGTTGGTTTCAGATGGTGTTTCACCTTTGATGATTTGAATAAATATTTCAATGATAGGTCCATTGTCCTCTCTGACTTTATCTATCCAATTAACTGTGTATTCTTTCAGTTCTCCAACTTGGTGGCGATATCTATATGCAAATGTCTTGATCCAATTCAGGAAGCGATCTCTCGTTCTGACTCGAAAGGCTGACATTCTAGCTTCTGGTTGGTACAGGGTCCCGTTTTGAGAATCTTCGAACTTAGCTTTGGCCCCCTTCCTAGGCCTGTGGGTTCTTTTGGTGTTATTGGTAAATCAAATTTTTCGTATTCTTTATCGTCCCAATAGCTAGACTTAATCATTTCTTTAATATCTATGTTTTGGATTTTTCGGAATATGGGCGCCGCCATCTTGGATTGTTAACTCGTTTCGTTTTAGAAGTCAAATGGAGAGAAGTTTATCGTTTATATGTATTTTCTGGTATATATTTGATAGTCCTTTTACATGCACTAATAATCCTTCATTCGATGTGGCTGCTTGTTACATTTCTATTAGTGTTTTTAAAGAAACATTTGGTCTGCAAAATTTTTTCCGACTTATTTCCCCGCCAGGTGGCGTACTTTATCAGACAAAATACAGACAACATACAAAACACGGAAACACTGACAAAAACTTCTGAATATCAATTATAACAACGCAAACTCTATAGTTGTAACGAGAGTGAACTCGGGTGCCATAGAAGAGTGAGCGGTTCCTGCCTGCTATAGCACACTCATCGCGCTGCCAATTTCCAATTCAGTGTGTCAAAACCGGTAAAGACCCTATGACAAACATCTGCACTCATCTGAGAGATGGAAATCCCATATTTGTCAATGAGTTTATGATGTCTACTGTAAAATCTTGGGTGACGACGCAACCGAGGAGCAACAAAACCTTGTGATAACAATTTTTGTGTCAAACGTGAGGCTCTGCCAAGGAAATCAATGTAATTCCCGCAAGCTCTGGAGTAACGAATCAATTGTGATACGTAAACTCCATAAACTGGAATGGACGGAGTTGACAATGGGAAAGTTGAGGTCATCACGTTTATCATAAAGCTTTGTTAAAAGTTTTCATTGAGAGTCTATTTCGAAATGACGATCTAAATATTAAGCAGACTTCCTATAATCATTTGTGTTTTTAATCTCAAGTTCCTGAGGATATATGAGATGCAGAAAGTCAACAAATCGAGAATTGTTCAGTGAAAGGGCATCATCAATAACAGAAAGAGAGCCAGTCTGCGATATTTTTTGTTAAGAAAAGATTGTAAAAAGTCCGATATATATGAATGAAGAAACAAATCAGCAAGCAAAGGTGCACAGTTAGTGCCCATTGGAATCCTTATTGGAAAAACACGTCGTTGTCGAAAAGAAAATTGAGCGTGTCGATTATTTGATCTTCTGTATATTTGTTCTTTTTCTTAGACTCTTTAATGACAAAGTAAGTGTTAGTGTTATCGATCACCAGATATTTGTACCTGCATTTTCCATTCCTTTAAAAAAAACCACGTTTAGTCGGTTGTGCCAATCGTAATTGCAGTTGTTCATGTGGAATAGAAACGTAAAGAGTGGAGAAATCGAAAGTTTTTATGCTGTTACAAGATTTACTTATTTAGACTTAAGAATATCCATCAGTTCTTTCGAATTCTTCAATATCTTAATTTGATTGACACCATTTCTAGAATGACAACAATCATTATATTTCTCGAGGCCGGATTTTATTGCCGTAAGTATTGAAGTCAACAGAACTGAAAGAGGTTAAGTGGTACATTTAGGTGACCCTGCAATGAAGCGCTGTTTGTATGAATTTTTATGTAGTTTATTAATCCAATACAGGGATGGACGTTCGTCATTGTTGGCACCAACAGAAAGGCCGAAGAAGGAAATGACAGATTTGTGATTGTAAATAATTTCCTCCTTTGACAGTGTTGTATCGGTGTAGGTGGTACTATTGCTAGTACAACCAACCCCTTATTCAGCTGTCAAACAGTCACTATAGTGATTCTTGCACAAAAATGATGTTATTTGGTGCTTTATTTGCAGGTACAATAAAATGTTTGTCATTTAAGGAAAACAATGTTTTGGCAACATCAGTGCTGCTGAAAATGGATGTTGCCTTAGTGCTCATTGAGCCTTTCAAAGAATTGACTCTTTTCAAAACCAACGATCCACATTCTGACAAAACGTCACTTTCTTTTTTCCTGTTCTTTCTTGATCCATTTTCTGGCATAGTCTTCAACTGAATCCATGATCGTTTAAAAATTATGCTCCAGTACGAATCTTAGGTATTTTTACGCCGTCTTTTTCTTGCGGTAGGACGACTTAATTTTAGTTCGCGCATGTTAAAATTCGCGCTGTAATGTTATTGTCATAGCAAACAGCGGAAGAAATATCTATTCGCGCCGTGTAATTTTTGCACTATCAATGTCAACTCCAAAATTACGAAAATTTCACGGTTTATAGTCACCCTACCTAATGTACACTTGACATTTGATCTTGAGTTGGTCGCAAATGGCATTAATTAGGACGCCTCAAACTTTGCAAGGTAAGAAAAACATCATTATGAAATGATTATTTATTATTTAGTTGCACAGTTCGGGGGCCTGTTGATAAAGCTTTATTGCAGTACCATTGTTTTTAAATTTGGCCCAGTCATTTTATCGTTGGACGTGTTTTAACAAGATAAAAGGGGAATGTTTAAGGGTAAACATTGCATTTTCTATATATGTTGTTTTCAAATAAGGTCGTGTTAATTCTTCTTTTATCCACTTTTTTTAAATGTTGCTTTAACAATTGTTCTTATTCAAGATTAAACTTGCTCAAAAATATGATTTTCGATGAAAAAATAAGGAACACACAATTTGCATATGTGTAGATGCAGAACACGCATTTTCGTTAAGAGGCTGTGCGTTTCCTTTGTTACAATTAGTATAAGATGATCACAAGCGTTTGGGTCCAGGTTTTTTTTCTTTTTACTATAAATTACGTGTACATAAAAAAAATCATATCGTCTATATAAAGGCGCTCGGATGCAGGTTTTTTTAATTATTAATAACGTGCATATAAAAATAATCATATCGTACTATTTCCACTTTCCACTGGGCGTTTGGTCCAGGTTTATTTCTTTTTATTATAAATAACGTGTATATAAAAAAATCATATCGTCTATATACTATTTCAAATTCCATTCGTAATACCGTCGTGGAGGCATCTTCTGTCTAAGTGTCATCGGTTTCATTTATCTTACGATGGCGGCACGAATGAAACGATGATGCAAAGGAAACATGGCGCTTAAAATTGTATTCGTATATATCCGTCGTAACTGGAGTAATGGCACGGAGATGGAAACACGGCACTGGTCTGAAGTAATAAATATCAAACGTGTCAAAGTGCCTTATAGGGACATTTATTAATCAATTTCAGTTAGACTTTCAGGTATGGCGTGTTACAGTGAATCGTCGAGAAAAATATAAGTACATGTAGCCTAGCTTCTGTTCTTTTAATTAACATGCAGCAGGAGGAAGACTTACAAGACAGCAGCTTATGATACAAGTACCCTAATTAATTCTCTATTCATAATTTTCTCGTTTCCAAAAACTAATAAAGGAAATTCTAAGTAAAAAAAAAAAGGAACTAGAATGATCAGTCTCAAAGGTACAAGAAGAAAAAACAAAACAAGGCGAAGACAGTCTGGATCTAGAATCTTCTGACGCTTTCCTTTTCGTTCTGTTCTTTCCAACCAGACGATTCCCTCTTCTTTTGTTGCATCTTTTCAGGTCGTTTTGCAATAACAATGTATGCTTTGGTGTAATGTTTCTACATAGTTACAACATATACTTGATGTTATAGGATTATGTGTGCTTCGGCCAACTCACACAAAGCACGAACAAAACAAGATAACGTAAAATTTTTTCGAGTTTTTCTGTTCTATCTTTACAGTCTCTACATATTAGCTTTATATCAAATGTCTCATTTACTCTTTTTGATCGACATCATGGACAACAGGGGTATACTTTGAGAGCCTTCGTTTTAACTTGTTATCCATACATACTAATAAGAGGCAGCAAAGGACAATTTATATAGATTAAACTATGTAATATTATTGCATGTCACGTTATTACATAAAATTTTCTTCGTATACCAATCGTGATTCATCGTAGACCAATCGTATACAACGTCGTACAGCCATCGTATAACTTCGTTTCTCCTTCGGATCTAATTCTCGATAACATCGTAACAACTTCGTTATGGGTTCGCAGCTTTTTGTTTTCTAATCGTTTAGCCATCGGTTGTAATCGTATTCCCCTCGGTTTTGATCTTGATTTTTAGCAAGTTCGGGACTTACTTCGCACGAAGTTGAAATTTTCACATTCGTGTGTCCATCGTATGTAAAAATCGGGACAGAGTAACACCAGTATTAGGGATTTATTCCCTTGAAAGGTAAAAAGAAGTTTTTTTCGTGTTCTATAATAGTATTTTTAGATATGCTACTGCATACTCGACAAAAGATCTTTTCATTTAAAAGATTTGAATTACTAGTATCAATAAAGACCTCTAAATCAGGGAGATGAAGATTACAAAAGGATCTCAGGCGCCTGCCTGAATCTTTTGCTTGGCCCTAAAGCAATAACGGTCTCTTTTAAAAGGAGTTATCTGACAACGACCCAATGAAGACTTTTAAAGTGCTGGAATTTTATACCTCCAACAGCTTTTCTTATTCTGAAATAGTTTTCATTCTAAAGTGCAAGAACATGAAAAACGCTATATTTACCTTTGACACCTATAAGGGAACATTTGCCGACTCAGACCCAACACAGACTTTTGTAGAGCTTTCGATTCTGACGAGCCTTCTGTCATAGTCGCTGAGTTACAGGCCAGTTTAAGTGATTTTACCCTCCCTATGTTCTATTTTAGCACATTTTATATTATTTATCGAATCTCTTAAAAATGGGACAGTGTTGACAACATCAACGTCTAATTTTTCCTTCTGTCATATATAGTCGCTGAGTTACAATCCAGTTTCAGTAATTTAACCCTCCTTATGTTCTATTTTAGCACATTTTATATTATTTATCGAATCTCTTAAAAAAGGGACAGTGCTGACAACATCAACGTCTAATTTTTCCTTCTGTCATAGTCGCTGAGTTTTACAATCCAGTTTCAGTGATTTAACCCTCCCTATGTTCTATTTTAGTACATTTAATTTATCGATTCCCTTAAAAAAGGACCGTTTAACGTTTAGAGATTTAAGAGAAGATTTTTGAATTGTGTACATACGACGGCGGACGAATAGTGACGGCATAGCCTATATGTCCAGGTGAGCTAAAACAAGGGTGTTAATTAAAATTGACATGAAATGATATTCAAGTAGGATTTGGACGCTGGAAAGTGGGGAACAGTTAAAGTCGGACACCATATCTTACTTCAGAAGGCCCTATTATTACATCTACATCAGCGTTTAACGTACAAGGTTTAACTACAGCTCTATGTTTAGTTTAAGCTTACATGTACCATAGGCTGGAAAATAGACTTAATGTCTAAAATTCAAAGTTTAGCCATAGCGAGTATACCCAGCTTCTTGTAGATTTGAAACATATACTCTTCAAAAAAAGTTACGCATAGATAGAAAATTCCCCGTAGGTTTAATGCAAATCGAAACAATTTCAAAACATTATTGCCGAGCTGTTCTACAACCGATTTTCACGAAATAAAATCCAGTAAAAAGAAAACAAAATAGAGATTGTTTGTTTAATTTTGAGTAAAATCGTAACATCGCTGTTTTTAAGATATTGCAAGTGGAACTCAAGTGTACATTTTACGATTCAATTTCCCGTTTAAATCAATGCAAAATGTTCCGTGAAAAACATTAGTCGTGTTCTACTCCCAATTTCTTGAAAACCATTGAAGTTAGGATTTTGGTCTAAATTTATCAAACGATCTTCATTTTGTTTTCTTTTTACTGGATTTTATTTCGTGAAAATCGGTTGAAGAACAGCTCGGCAATAATGTTTTGAAATTGTTTCGAATTGCATTAAACCTACGGGGAATTTTCTATCTATGCGTAACTTTTTTTGCAGAGTATACTTGTAATGTACCATTCTTCTTCTTTTAATTAACGCACTGATATGTAGTTATATATATACTTAATCATGGAGATCAACCTCTCTATCTATATAATGTGTTACAGACAACACTCGATCAATTTAGAGTGTACCGTTAGAACTCTTACTTTTTACCATGTTACCCTGTAAATATTATGTATTGTCATTTTGATTACACCATTATAATATCTGTATATAGTAGGGCAATATTTAGCAAGATTTGTAGTGTTTTGAGACAGTTTTAGACCTCGTCAACATCCAGTGTACGTGTGCATGTAATGGTTAAACAAGTATAACTTGTTTATATCCAATTAAAACTATTGGCATGTGTGGTAATTATTTTGTGGTGAATAGTTTTCGTTACCGAATGAGCTATTTAAGTTTTATATTTTTTATTCCGATTATAAGAAAAAATAAACTTTTATTGAAGAAAAAGTTAAATTCTTTATTAAAAAGTGGTGTTTTCGACAACACAAGGTTCATTTTTAAACTAAACATTGGACAGGGCGATAATACTATCTATAATGTATCCTTTTACCAAAAAGAATACTATTAGGTATGTTTGCATGGACAAGCGAACGAACAAAACACTAAATCCCCTTGGGTTGAGTATTAGGGGTTGAATTGTTGCATGGTTTTAGTTTTGCGGGTTCGTTTATCTATTATCTATCACTGGGTTCATCTTTCACGCTTTAGCCACACCTATCATAGAAATGAAAATTTAAATTCTACCAATAAGCTAGTAATACAATTAAAGTAAAACAAAAAACTCAAACATTTAAAAGGGACATTCAACTGAACCATCCATTCTAAAAAAAATGAATATACATAAATTAGAAAAAAAAATAGAGACAAAATTCCAGACAGACAGCAAAACTAAGAATGCGTGAAATAAGTGATCCTGGGCGATAAACATCAAGAATGATAAAATAAACATAAATTGATGAAATAGGGGGATGGGGGGAAACTGGAACTGTGAAAACACATATTAAACAATCAACACGAAATCCCGTAAAAATGATCGCAAATGGAAACGCGGGTGCTCCGTAGGGTTTAAACAGTTCTTGTTCCATCGCTTATGATTCGTTTAGGATAGAACAATTCCGGTTAGGAAGACAATTCATGTAACATCTGTACTAATCATGAAATGTAAACTTCTCTCTATCATTTTTTCTATTCGTATCAAATGATTTTGGAATCGATATCATCATTCTGAGGTCAGGCATGACCTGACGTCCGGGTCATCTGGCTTTTTGTTTGTTTGTTTTAATTGCGTGTTAAAAAAATTTAGTTTTGAATTGTAAGCCTGTTTCTCGGAATCTAAGTTTGGAACCAAGAATAACTTAATGCGTGGCGGGCATTCGATGAAACAAAACGTGTAATTTGCAATAAGTACCATGTTTCCAAATTCTAAGTTTTCTCCTCCAATTACACGATGACGACGGACACGACACGGTACCGAGGGTATCATGATCATAAAGTACTATTGGCTAGATTTATTTGAAACTTTGTACATTCAACTGAAAATATTATGAACATGAAAACGTCATATTCTGTACCTCCATGACACGATATTAGATATGCAAATCCCCTAGCTGTATGTAATGACATAGTTTTTGAATGAAAGGAAATGAAATTAATGTTTCAGAGGTCATTATTTATTTTAGTAAAATAACAAAACGCAACGTTGCACCAACGTTCTAATTTTACAGTCATTGCGTTTCACGCGCGCTGCTAACTTTCATCTAATGACAATTAAAAACAGTTTAATTTGTCACCGATCGCAAGGTAAATAATTAATGGGCAGTCACTGGTGGCACGTGACAACTGACCATCGTCTGCCCAGAAACAATCGCAAGGCAGCAGACGTACTTTAGTCAAACTGTGTTTGGTAAATATTTTGAAGTACGAGATGCAATAAAACTCAGTAATACGTCGCGTGCCTAAATGACAGTAAAATCTTGTCAAAATTTATATGTGTCTAGGAGCAGATTTTAGTTTTTGACAAGGTGAGAAATTTATGTCCCCAAACCCTCAGCTCAGACACTCTATTAATCATTAAAAGTTGCAGTTTTTACGATTGAGAATGATACCCCGTGAAGTTAATCCACTGCACACCGTAAAAATTGACTTAGAAATTGTCACTTCGTATTTTACCAAGACGTAGTAACCGCCTGAAGTCTATTCAACAGGATTAAGCTTCACACCTATTATTACACGATTTTTATCCAAATTTATGAGGGTACCTTTATCTGAATTTAAGAAAAAAAATCTGATTTAAATGCAATTTCATGTACATATACATGTATCTCTTTTACGGTGTAACCTTTATGTACCAAAAACCAGTTAAAACTATTTTCAAAAACGTTTGTCTTAGTTGTTTATAAAGGAAATTAGTTAAGTTTACATAAAAATGTTGCATATTAACCTTTATAGGTCTCCAAATCTGGACAAATGATTGGGTCCATGTATACTGTACAGTAGTTGTATACATGTAACTGATTTTATCCTCCCTTGAAGGGAGGGGACCATTTAGTGATAGGGTGTCCGCCAGTGCGTCCGTTATCCAGTCCATGCGGAAGCATTCGAGGAAAAAGACCATTTAGTTATAGGGTGTCTGTATGTGTGTCCGTCCTCCGGTTTAATCGACGTAAGGATAGATCGCCGTGGGGAGAAGATCTATACGCATTCAAGTACTAGTATGCGTTTCACCACAGGGTACCAATCATGTTTATGTATTCCCTTCTGAATCACTAGATTTTCATGAAACTTTCACACCATCTTTTTGACATAATGTAGATGTGCACTTCTTATTCTTCAATTTAATCTGTTTGACTTGTAAGGAGAGGGTTATTTACTAGGAAGCTAGGGGTCTTCTATTCCATTTCTTTTCAGTCTTTTGTTTGCATATAAATGTTTTTGACAATCTTTCCATTATCTTGCGTATCATTCATCGAAGACTGATTTGTCAAATTATCGAATTCACTCCACGTATCATACATTGAAAATCAGAACGAAACTTACAATTTCGACATTTGCAAATAAAATTATTGAAAAATAATTGACTTGCATGAGATGATCAATCTCAAATGACCATAAAGAAAAGACAAAACAAGGCAATTAAAGACTTACAGAATAGATTAAAGATCGTATGCCTGATCCTGCTGTGGCATTTACAGTAAAACGCCAGGTTTTAGGTACCAAAACTCTCTCTTCCATTGCATGCATTCTTAATATTATATCTGCTCTTTTCGAACGAGTTGAAACTGTTAAGATGGCGATCAATCTATCTATCAATCAATCAAATTTATAAGCATAATTTTGGCTCTATGTAGGGCCAATGTCTACAAATAAAGCATTTTTTTAGCAAAAGAAAAAAAGTACAAATGTAAATTATTTGTCTCCTGTCCTCGGGGTCATTGACTGATTAATAGATGATCTAAGAAATTGGTTGTGAAGGAAAAAAGTTCTTGGCCTTGAATATGACATAATTCTAAAGGTTAAAATGTTTTTATGAACAAATTAATAACCATAAAATATAAACCGTTTAACTTTGATGTGAATTTGTTTTAATTTTATTTTGATCATTTGTATGAACTTTTAAATGAAAAAATTAATAACTATAAATGAATTAGAAAAAATAAATCTAAAGCACCGTCAGGTCTGACGCCTAAGTGATCTTTGTCAGCTAAAAATATTATTCTTTTTTTATAAACTGCACCATCTTTATGAGGGTACCATTTATCTTTAATTTTCAAATATTAATAATCCGCTAGACAGGATTTTTCAATGATTAACTGCAGTCAAGTTAAAGGGCTGTATAATTTAGGAAAATTAAAGGCAGATTTTACTTTTGAAAAAAAAATAGGCTTACCCATTTAATATGACTATTTAAGATTTAAGCAATCATAAAATATTTCCACCTAATTAGACCTGTGTTATATGGTTAATATGAAAACGACGTACGGGCATCATTTTTTTTCTTAAATTGAATTTTTAAAAATTGTATCATTTTAAAACTCCGTAGTCTGGAAATAATGCATCGCTACTTTGAATATGCAGTAATAGGATTAAAGGAAAAATAACCGTGTTTTGCATAAATCGATTAACCCTGATTGGGAATGTCTGAACATTGTCAAAAAAAGCTGACGAGGCTCATGCTGAGGTCTATATAAACAGAAAACAAAGGCTCTAAACGAATGCAAGTGTTCATGTATTCAAATGGTATCGAAAAGAGAACTGAGTTTAAACCATTGAAAAGCGATTGACACCTAATCTAGCATTGTTATTCAATAACACGAGTGGAAGTGGTCTTTTGTGGAAAAAAAGAGTGTACCCATTTACGGACGAGTGTCTTATTTGTAGTTTGGTGCATTGAAGGGGCATATTGAAAAGTAACGATGGTGCATAGTAAATTTAAACACGTAAGGATGAAACGTGTAGAAAAAAAGTAATAATGATAATTGTATTTTGATAATTGATGTATATACTATAAGACGTAAAAATCATAATAGCACCTAACAATTATAGGCAAGACGTCTTTTGTGAAAAAAAGAGAACTCATTTAAGGACGAGAGTCTTAATTGTAATGCTATTCGTATGTTTGATGCAGTGAAGAACGCAAAAATATACTTTAATTTGGTGCATAGTAAAATAAAACATGAAGGCAGCATATAAAAAAATATAATAATTTGTACATAGTGCGTATGGAAACTCAAAAGAAACAAATAAATGCTAAAAGATCACAAGCAGTAGGGAACACTTAAGCCGACAAATTCAGGACATTAGCATAAAAAAACCCAATAAAAATCGAATAAATTAACATGGGAGACAATAGAAGCAAACCAATGAAAACAATTGAAAACAATGCATTTGTTTGAATCTCATGTATTGTATTTTTACTCTTGGGTCAATGCAAGACAGCGAGCAGTGACCTCTGCTCATATTAAAGACTACTGGCTGTTTTCCATTGTGATTTTTTTAAATTTGCCGTGTCTTTAATGTTGGTTGTGTCTCGTATTCTTATTCCACATCTCTTTATCGTCTATAGTTAAAGACATTACCAACCAATAACACCAAAACATGACACACTAAAACAATCGAAACTACAGCCATGGCAAAAAATAGAAGACATCTGATCAAGGAAGACCTCAAAATAACCAAATACCAGACAACAGCAAAGCCAAGATCTAAAAGCAATCAAAGACAATGCGATATCTACTGAAAGCCTAATAAGAATCTAGGCGAAATCTAATGAGTCAGAGTGAGTGAGTGAGTTATTATTTTATATCAAGGAGATGACCATGAAGAGGATGATAACATTAACGCCAAATGATGATGAGAATTATGGGATGGGAAACAAAGCAACAGTATATTTTGAAGACCACTGGAAAAGTGGATCGAGAGGCCAGTCTGTTCGCAAGCCCAGTATTTGATGAAACTTAATTATCAATAAGTAATGAAACGAAAATGCGATGTCTTATAGAATTCAAATAATTTCATGAGAAACAGAGAGATCTAATGAAGACATAAAGCAATGAATCGAAGCCAAGGCTACTCTATAGAAAAAAAAGAACTCAGTGATAACGCAATCAAAGATCGGGCGATTTCAAAAGCAAAACCTTTTGACATGATTAATGACAACGCAATGAAACATTAAAGACAATACACAATTTATACTTTTTGTTATAATTTCTGTGAAAAAACCAAACAAACACACGTCTGAAGGCAGAGAACGTATATATCAGTCAGTATAAGCTTGAATTTGTGAAATTGTACACGATCAAACTTACACAGTTATAAATACTTGCTACTGATTTAGATGTGTACACAACAGCTTGATATGTAGCCTTTGGATTTTTTTTTATTAGAAAACAATTCTCAATTGTTTGTTTAAGTCCCGTTAAGTTAATGTTTGTTTAATGTTCTAGCCACGTGTTGCAATTTAAAAAAAAGGTATTCCTTTTTCTATTTTTGACATAGAAACCGTTTCGTGATTTCGATATTTTATACTTTAATTTATCTTCATTAAAAATAACACTTTTTCTATTTGTTTGCTCCCTCTGTGGAAGATAAATGTTGTAGCTCACTCTTGCTCGTTCGTCAATGCGAGTTTTAATCGTCCGATAAATCGGTCAGTCATTATTGACAAATTACAACACGTGTTAAACACGCGTGTCATGATATTTTTACCTGCATACCAGGTAGGCTCATTGTTGTTGCATAGTGCTGGACGATGTCGTAAAACCGGTAATTAATGACCAGTCATGCTGACATGCGCAAAATGGTTGTACTTCCTGTATCAACAATGATTTGATGTTGAATTTGGATCTTTCAATGTTGCATAAATTATATATAAATCCAAATGATAACCATCGTTAGAAAAAGTTACTTTTTTGAAAGGAAGAAATATGGTACTTAATATACATAATATAAAATCACATTCTAAATATTGAAATAACCAAGGGGTTATATAGAATTTGATCTAAAATTATAAATTATTTTATCAAAATCAAGTCTTAATGATAAGAGAACCAGAATTTAAACTGCATAAAGTATTAGAAAATTAATCATTCTACAGCACGTTAACTCCAAAAAATAACGATTTTGACAGCTCATATTGCTTTAAAAGTTAAGCTAGTACAATGTAGTAGATGTACTTATCATTGGAAATCATAGTGGTTCACCGTGTTGGGGAAAAATGTCACGCCAAAGTTCATCCGCTGCAGTTCTCGGTAAGAGAAGGACCTATACCATATGCAGGAGGCTATATTGTCCGTCCATACCCCCTGACTTAACTTATCGACAAACCGATCATCGATCAGTTATCAATCAGTTATCGAAAACTTATCGATTGATTGATGAGACCAACTAATCGAACAGTAATCGATATATTTGATTAGTAGATTGTGATCGATTAAGATCGAAATGTGATTGATTATGATCATTTTTTTTTCGATTTTAATCTTTTTTTATGACCTGACATTTTGCTTATTTAATTGAAAGTGAGCAGCATGGCTAGATCTTTTGATTGTTTCAAATGAATATTCCTATTTTCCATTTGACTTGGCAATATTGCTATACATGTAACAAAAACTTTTAAAAATTGTGAAAATTAAAGAGTAATATTTCTGTTTACCAAAACATTTTGTTTTTATGCAAGACATAATCTTGATACAGTATGGGCATCATTTTTGAGATTAAGCGGAGATATTTACTTGTTTTTTTTTTAAAATAAAATGAAAAGAATGTTATTCAAGTTTTTTACATAATACTTGAAAGGTTTTTGTTATAACAATTGCAAAAGTTAAGTGGACATATGAATATTCATTCAAAGCAATCAAAAGATCTAGCCATACTGCTCATTATTACTTGAATTAGCAAAATCAGTCATAGTCTTAAAAACTTTGAATAAAATCGATAACTTTTCGATCATAATCAAATAACATTTTGATCTTGATCGACCACAATCTGCTAAATCATATCTATCGATCACTTGTCGATCAAATGATCGATTAGTGTTCGATTAGTTGGTCTCATCAATCGATAAGTATTCGATAACTGATCGATTACTAATCGATGATCGGTTTTGTCGATTAGTTAATTCAGGCTGTAACCATCACTACTTTCCAGTTGCAGTCAAAACTCTCCTCCTTGATTGGTGGTTGTGTCCCCTGTTCCTCCACTTCATCATCACTTCATGTTCATGGATCAACCCTTTCTTTATCTCCCGGATATAGCCGAAACTGCTCTGTATGGTAGTAAAGCAATACATAACTTTTTAATGTATTTTGAAAACAAATAAAGTTTAAAAAAAAAACATAAAAAGCAGAGCAGCTCGATTACACCAGCCGCGCATAATTTAAATCCGGTGTGGTGCGACCTTGACCTTGGTTTTGACAGCTTCTTTTTTCTCACAAGCAATTCTGATAAAATATCAAGGCGTGCAGAACTACGCCCAGAACGCCAATTTCGGACGAATTTGAGACGGACAACAGCTTAATTCTGTTCTTCCAAACTTCCGCAAAAAGTGGGGACAGAATATACATACTATATACCATTTCGCCCAAAAACCCATAATCGACTTCGTGTCACCCGGCTTTAACAAAACCGATTTCATATAGAGAAAAGCTGTTTCTCGCATAAATATTTATCCGAATAGACAATAATGAGATGTGGAACAAGTGTACGCGACACAGCCCACAATCAAGCGACAATTCAGAATTCAAATCCAGTCCTGAAATATTCACAAATAGACGCCGTCTTAAACAGGAAACAGAAAACATCAAAAAGACAAGTACAAACGAAAGCTTTTTCAAAGATTCCTGGCTTAGGACATGCACATTTAATATGTGGCGGGGTTAAACTAGTTTTTTTTTGGGCCCAACCTTCCCTCTATCAATATTCCAAGACAAAGCACCAAAACTAAACACACAATAAAATTCAAATCGATCAAATTTCAATTCGACTAGAGAGAAACTAAGACAAAAGACAACAAGAACAAACGAAAGGACAGTATAGGAACTCTCTAGAGAAAGAGCGCTTTTGGGTCACAGTAGTCATGTAGGCAAATTCAGGTTCAATCAAGGTCCATCAAATAAAAAAAAAACCGCATGGCCTAACAACCTAATAAGCGAATCGGATACACTGGAGTCCCCTATTTTCAAATATAGGTCAGGTGTCTGCAATGCATATTCGAATACTTTATCAGAAAAGTAAAAAAGTCCCCATTATAATCATTACATAGTCAATATATTTCTGAATAAATTGGATAAAATTGCAATAAAATTGAGCAATATCTAATAAATTAAGTTATAAAGTTGCGGATTAAGATCAACATGATCAATCTAGATAGAATCTATGACTAAAATGTGTGTAAAACAAATTTTCGATAATGTTCAAGGTTTTGTCCGTCCGTCCGTTCGTCCGTCTATACTTTCGTTTTTTGCTCACCTTTCCAGATGTCCAAGTGAGCTTATGCCATCCCTTTGCGTCCGTCGTCGTTCGTCTGTCGTCGTCCGTCGTCTGTAAACAATGTCAAAAATCTTCTTGTCTGAAACTACGGAACCAATTAATTCCAACTGAACATGTGGGAGTTATTGCCCCTTTTCTTGATTTGCTTCTGCGTGTTGCATTTATTTTGTCTTATATCTCAAAAACTATATAAGATATTAAAGTTATGTCAATTGCATATTGTACAGCTAAATTGTCTATTTTGGTCGAAATTGTCAGATGACCCCTTATAGAAATTATGACCCCTTAAAAGCCAAAATTAGGGGTTATATCCTTATAGATTGTGAACGATAGAAGATAGGGAAAAGGTTTTGCCTGTTTATATGTTACAAATGAAAGTGTATTGACTTCTACAAAATTGTCAATTAGGTCGAAATTGTCAGATGACCCCTTATAGAGTTTTGGTCCCTTAAACGCCAAAACCTTATAGTATGTGAACGATAGGAGATAGGGAAAAGGTTTTGCTTACTTCAATGTTCAGCTTATTGAGCTCTACAAAATTGTCCATATGAATGAAGTTGTCAGATGACCCTTTATAGTGGTTATGGACCCTTAAACCCCCAAAATAGAGGTTTTGGTCTTGTAAAATGTGAATCATAAAAGGTAGGGAAAAGGATTTGATCTCTTAAATGTTCACCTAATTAAACTCTACACAAAATTGTCCATTAGGCCGAAATTGTGAGATGACCATTAAAGGAGTAAAGACCTCTTAAATACGAAAAAATGGTTAATTGTACGTGAAAGATTGTGTACCATGCATAGAAGATTGTGCCATACATTTGCTTGCTTGAATGTTTAGCTTTATAGAGCTTTCCAATGGTTTCATGTCATGACGGGCCGTTGGCAATAATAAGTATTGTTACATGAAGTCATTGAAGCCAGGTGAGTGATTCAGGCTCCTGGGAGCCTCTTTTTATTGTAAGGTTAAGACGTCCAATAAGAAAAAAAGTTTAAAAAGTCAAAAATAATATTTTTTGAAGCTTTTATTTATCTTAATTAAAGTGTTCATTTCAGTAATTTTAGTCAGAGAGCTTTCAATGTAAGTTTTTTTTAAAGGAAATTCCTAAATAGTTTTCGGACGTTATGTTTTTTTTTTTCTGTTTCATAAGATAGCTACATTTTGTAACTCGAATAATTCAATCCTTTCCGTCTTCGCATACTTCGGTGGAACAGTGGCTGAAATATAACGACTGCATTATTCAGGTAATGAAAAACAATATTTGTACCTTGCCTCTAAAATCAGAGTATCCATATACTGAAAAGTACCGAGTACTGTTGACGTGTTATTTTCTCCCGGATCGCGCGCGCGTGTATGCGGTTTTGGAGTGTGTTGACTGGGGAGGTGTACATTTTGTTTTAATTTCTTTTTGTTACATAGAAAGCGTGAATATATATTTTCGCAGATTTATTGTAGATTTTTAATAAAAAAGCGGTTAGTGACAGACCATTTAACTTGAAAGGGGGCCTTGTTTTTTTTGTATTGGTAAGAATTTTTTTTTCGAAGGCGTCCCGCCAGATTTTTTTTCATTATTAGCATTATTTTATACGGCAGAAATTCTTCTTTAGAATAATTTTTTCTTAACCTCTGTTGCCAAAATATTTTTTTTTTCATCAAAAATAATTTTCAGACTATTTTTTAGGAAAAAACCAAGGCCCTCCTTCAATTTAAATGGTCGGTCCCTTTGACTTTTTTAAAATAAAAAAAAAAACGGTTTCATTCCAGTTAAAAACTATAAAATATTTTTACACTGAAAGTGGATTGTAATAACGGAATGACCAAACGCTCTTTAATAACTCACAAATCTATCACAATATTTTCATGTGATTTTACCGTTATCGAATATTTTTTTTTCCTTTTTTGGTAACATCTTGATTTTTACAAATTTATAAAACTTCATGGAATGCAAATTAAATGCATTTTTATGACGATAAGAATCGATCGATCTTAGAAATAAAATAATTTAAATATTACCGTTATCGCTATAATCTGTATACACAAAAGTATAGTTAAAGAAATATTGAAATAAGCCGCACATCACAAAAGATTTTTTTTCGGAAAATAACCATAGCCATTTACGATGCGTTGTTTTCTTTACACTTCGGTAATTCCCCAATATATAATATGGCGGCATTTGGGACGAAATCGATCCAAAAGGGGCAAGATGTTACCTGCTAATTCATTAAACAAGGTAAAATGCTGCACGTGTCACCGCTATTTTGCTCTTTTTGTGGAAAATGTTTAAATGATATTGTATATTTGGTTATAAATTAGAATTTTCGCCCTTCAGACAATATTTTAGTATTATGATGTATTCGACTAAATTAATGAGTATTTAATTTTGAGCTGTACCGTTATGCAGAAAGTTTTATGGCTAAAGGGTTTTTAAATGTTTTGTTTAAAAATGAAAGGGCAATATAATAAATAGATGTAATTTATCATTTCAGTAAAAAAGTCGCAGAAGAATGGGTCACAGATGCCTCCGCTCGGGAGCTCCAAAACAAGACGACAGCGATGGCCTGACGGACCTGGTCCGTCATTAATCAATTTAATTCGTTCTAGAGGTCATCTTTATGTCAAATAAAATTATAAATGGTTACGAAAAGTTTTTATCAGAACAATTTCCGTCAAGCTTTAAAAAAAAACCCTATAGTAATTTTGCTTGACCCGCTGTTTGCACTGCATGTAGAAGTGCATAAAAATACTGGTTTGAAATAATTTGATGTAAAGAGAAAACTTGGGGCAAACATAGACTTAAAAGAATGGCTATTTGATAAAAAAAAAACCCACTTGTGGGCTTAAAGGCTTTTAAATGTGATAATTATGGAATTTTTAATGTAAAAAAAAACTAATTAAAATAGAACATTCTTTGAGGTGCATGCCCTTCAAATTAAGGGTCAAACACTTAAATAAAAATGTGAAATTAACAAGTTATTTGATTAGTTCTGCTGACAAGCACCGTTTAAATAAAAAAAAGATTTTATTCGTGAAATCTGCAAACATAAATGTAAAATTGACGTTGAAGTTAACGACAAAGCGCTGATATCATTGGCTATAAAATTTATGCTTTCAAATACAAAGTGCCAAAATCTGTAATTTTCAGATTTTCAAAACGATAGAGGTCTTCTTAATCGCATTATAATTTATAATGAGAGCCTACTTTAAATGGCAGGTTCCTTAATGGCAATACTACCTTATTTTCCTGTTATAGCTGTTTCGCACATTAAGTTGGTAATTGGTTTTAAAATGTGAAATTATGTACTAAAACTATCGTAAAATTTATAATTTTGCTACTCAATGCATATCTTTAAGTATAGAAATTTGATAATTTTGACAAATTTGTAACTATTACTCGATTTGTTGATGGTCAAATATGAGTGTTTAAAAGCGTTAAGGAATATAAAGACTTTTTTACCGATGAAAAAAATGACGTTGCAATATAGATGTCAGTGTGCTTCAGAAACAAAATGTACTGAACATTATAGAGTTTACAGCTTTATTTGCAAACATAAAACTCCGACGGGTTGAGCAAATACAAAAGTAATCACAAAATACCATTCTCAGAAACCCAAGAGTTCATCTGTGGCTTACTCGTTCATCACTGTGGCTTATTCGTTCATCCCTGTGGCTTATTCGATGGTAAGCCAGAGAAGAACCCCTGGGTTTCCGTGGATGGGACTTTACATCCTTATCCGAATTTGAAATAAATACAAGTATATTGATAGATACGGATTTATGTTTAGTAAATTATTTCTTATATTATTACTTATTTGGCAGTAAAAAAAGAAGTGTTTCTCATCATCTAAGACGTTGCATATTTTGCAGAGTCTTTGTTCACTAAGACGAAATAGGTGATTTCCACATGATTTTTAGGAAAACATCGCCAACTACATGTACATACAGACTCGAATGTGTATCTTCATTTGTAAAATGCTTCATATTGATCATCGTTTGTGGGGAGTGAAGTGGATCAGAAAACCTTGACTTGGGAAGATGCATATTGATATAAATATTATTGTACATGAACATTGCCCCGACTCGCCCCCCCCCCAAAAAAAAAAAAAATAAGAAGAAGGAAAGAAAGAAAAAAAAACCAAATACACCTCTATTTGTAAATTTTTCAAACAGAGGAAGGTTTTTATTTTGTCGTTTCAAATAAGGAATTCGATAGATTCTATCTTATTCCTTGTTTCAAAGTACATTTTTTTTTCAAACTTCGTTCTGATCTATAAAAGTGTCGACTGAGCATATCACTTGCAACAAATCACATTTTTACTTTATTGTTTATACATATGTATGGTAAGATCAAAATTTGGTAAAAGACAAATATGGCAAAGTTATCAACCAGGATGTACATGCAGATGAGCAACAGGTTCGAAATCGAATCCCACTGGCCGCGATTAAGGATCACGTGCTCATGCTGCAATCTAAATACATGTATGAGTGAGTGCATACGGTTGACGTTGAACTTTTATAAGAAGAACCTGCAATAAGCAAATTTTCCCCTTAACCGCTCGCCAGTCGACACTTACCATGCTATACCCCATGGCACGCGGCATCCCAACCGAAAATGCATAATTTCGTTCTTTTATAAGACAAACACCTTTGTGTTGTGTGTCATGTCTAAAACATTCGATTCTAATTACATTTTGTACCTCGTGGTATATCTTAATCGCTTTCATTTTTCCAGCTATATCTATTAATGGTTTTGATATTAGCTTTAATAACATAAAAAACATAAAAATACCATAAGTGAACACGAAGACTCCTACGGCGCACTGTCTGGAATAATAAAATAAATTCTAACACGCGTTTTGGACATCAAACAACGTCAACAGTTTTTTAAATCTTTAAATGAAAAACATTTAAAAGTGCTATAAGCTAGAACCGGAATGGTCTTTTTATGTTATAGAGACGTTGCTGTTCTACCACCTTAGACATGCGCTTCAATGAGGCTTTTGTTTGCTTATATCCTATGCACAAGTCAAACCAATAAAAATAACAAGACGAACTGCTGTGGCAGCCATTAAATTTTCACAATCGTCGATGTTGAAGAAGACGTATTTTTAAGATTAGGAATTAAAAGACCTTATAATTAGATGGTAAAATTAACAATAGGAAGTTAACCCTTGCGTAAGGTCGTCTTACGTGGATGGAATTAGAAAGCTACAGGTTGCTTTTCGAACTCTTTGGTTCTGTTATATTAATTTTGTTAAAAAGGTTTATTCATTTAATACATTGGTACTTAATATTTCCGTTTTATTTTGAATATTTTCTTTCAATTCTGTTTTACGGTCGTTGTCCCCTCCATAAAATTGCGTCTAGGATTAAAAAAATGAAGTTAGCCTTGAAAGATATCATAAACTTTTAACAATATCAATGCATTTTTATTCAAATATGAAAATGAATAAAAACACTGAAAATGTTCCACCTAATGACCAGGTAAACACCCAAAACAAACAAAGCATTCAAAATTACCAATCTTACGACTTGAACATTTTCAAAAGACGTTTCAACGCTGAAAAATGATTTTTGGTAATATTGCGAGTCTTGAGGCAGTTTTACGCACGTACATAGCACTCTAACCTTACTTCTGGTAAATAATCCGAATTTGTGGTTTCTAATATGTAACTTTTTTATTCACATGGGTTAAAGGTGACGTTGTCATCAGTAAGAGATAAAGATTATTACAAAATTTGATATCGAAAAACAAGTAAAGATTTATCTGTTGAAAAGTGAGATTAAATTTACATGATGGATTAAAATATTTTTGAATCATAGATGCAAGTTTTACGGTGATTTCAAAGATAATTTTAAAATATATTGTTCCATATCACAAGACGATAGGCGGATTGTTACCAGACGACCAATGCCAGCAGACGATACAATCATAATCAACATATTTTTAATGTTTTCCCTTCTTACATGTAAATGTAATGAGCGATGCATTTTTTCGATAAAAGCTATACAATTATTCTAAAGTTACATGTCTTTTTGTATTTAAGTTTATAATTCCTCTCATAAGTTTAATACTTTTTGACCTGTCGTTATGAAACAAAGATGATCTTTGGTGTAATATATTGTATTTTTGAACAATTTGATAAGATTATATCATATCTTAGCCAAAGTAAAAGAGATAAAATGACAAAGTTATTGCTAATGAGTTGGTCATTTAGTCGCTATGTTAATGCATTATCTAGATTTTTTCATATTTATGAAAAGATATCAAAAATAGATCTATCTGGTTTCCCATTCGCGTGTGCCATCATGTCACATTAGCGTCCGCTTAAATTTTCCGGCACGCGACAACTAAGATGTTTTTAAGATAGTATGAGTTTTAAATTGCAGATATGAAATTGAAACCCAAAATAGCCGAAAAACTACCCTAATTTTTATCATATTTAAAACAGCTTTATTTTTTGTTTGAAATTGTTGATTAGCCTTTGAATTATTGTTTTGGTATCATTTTACGAAACCTAATATACTTTCAACTGCAATATTACTGTGTACTTTTTAATCAGTTTTACAACTAACAATTTGAAAATGCTTATTACATAAGGTAATAACATGGTATCGTTTTTATAATTATGTCACATTAGTTAAATGGATGAGAAAATAAGAATATTTATGCACCACGAACGACAGGTACTCATTATTATTACAAAACGGAAATGGATTAGAATTGTGACATGATTTGACAAATGCTGACTGTTAAAATAAATTTGTCAGGCAGAGGCACACATGACACTTCAATACAATCTAGCTAGGAGTTTTAATGTGGGATTCAAAGTCCTTACCATGTAAGAAAAAATGACATTCGTCTTCGATAACTTCACAACCATTGTAATGTCCCAATTTGAGGCGGTACAGAACACTCGAGTAAGGAAGACAATTCTTTAATATCAATTGAACGTTTTAGCTTACGAGCTATGAGCAAAACTGGCCGAGAGTCCTTGTAAAATTGGTTTCGGTAAGTCAATGGAATAGCTTAAAAGTGTTATCCGCTTGAGAAAAAAATAAACTAACGGATAGCGGGTTATTTTCGTGTTTTTTACGAAGAAAAAATTGCGGGTTTTATTTTTGCGATGTGTGAATGAGTTTGTATATGATTTGCGTAAAATAGATATTTTCGGGGAATTAATTTTGGCAATTTTTGTCGACCCGCGAGATAAACAGAAAATTGAACACGCTATACGGTACTAGCAGTTGGAATAACGTTTTTGTTTGGATTTCTTAGTACATGTATTAAATCAACAAATATTTACCAAAACTATATCTGTGCGCACTCGCTTAATACATGCATGGGAAGTAGATTATAATAGTGTCCACCAGCAGTTCTGTCATGTCTGTAGTTCTTTTATCAGAATTAATTTTTGATCTTAGACTTGATTTAAATCTTTTGTATTAGAAATTAAAAAAATGCATTATGGAAAAATATGCAAAGGGTTAACAATAAATTCAAACCAACATCAATTAAGATTTCGCATATTTAATTTTGAAAATCAGTGGATCGATTACCGCAGACAAGCAGGAACCATTTTTCCATGTTTTGCACAAGGTCGACTTTCATTCTTATTTCATGCGATATTTATATTCTTCCCTTTTTAGCACTTTTTATATCCTAAGCACAAAATCTTTTACCTAAAGTCCCACCCCGTAGTGTTTATGAGTAAGAGCAATTCGCAAACGGAGAAATGCGGTGAGTGCGTGGGTCCCTAACGCAATGAAGAAAATCAGCTCACGCCCGATATTCCTGGTGGCTGGCATCGATCCTAATGGGATTTCTTAAGGGATCACTTTTTTTGAAGGTTTTCCTTAACTGCCAATGATCTTGTGTTTGTTGGTCTGTCTCTATTTTTCTACAAGCACCCACACGACGTATGAGATCCACATTGGTCAAATTCATACATATTTGTAAATACTATATCTTTGGGTGTATCCATTCGTAAGTACAGTTACATGTTCATTGTTTTTGTATGTTTGTATTTGCTCAACTTCTTGAGGTTTTTATTATGCAATAAATTATTATATATTATTGAGAGGGCAGATGAACCGCCCCCTTTTAACTTTGTTTTTGTTTGATAATACAGGAAGTAACTAATTCATGACGAGGCACGCGTCTCTCTTTAATCAGTCAAGGACCTCCGTGGCAAAATGTCTGAATTTGCTGCTGTCCAATGCAATGATATCAACAGAGGTCAGTTAGCGAGATAGTTCTTGCTCCGAAGCAGCACGATTTTTACTATATCCTTGAGATGAACATGAAAGGGATGATACAATGAACATGAAAAAATGAAAAAGAGGAGGAAATAGGAACACAAGTCCAATCGGGAAGGTGATTATGACTGGATAGCGAGGGGCAATATATCCTCCTGCATGAGTATCCCGCGGGTCGAGACCCGGAGCAAGATTCTTTAACGTGCGAGCTGCGAACTTGGCATTTTTCCCAACATGTCGCAACACCAGGTTTGCGGTCAGGTTTTCCGCATTATAGCCCGACGAATTATGACAGGTCTGCCCTATTCAATCATATGGCGTACACATCACATCATCTTTGCTAGCATGAAAATAAGTGATAGCGAATAGCAAAGATGACATCACAGTCGGTTTGGCAAAGCGGACTGACACAAAGTCAACTCACTGAGCGCATCTTTTGTTGACCTTTGCCGAAAAACTTAACGCTGCAGCTGGCCTATCCGCAATCCGAAGCCCGGACGGGTGGATGTAAAAAGGATACTGGTACTGCTTTTTCAGAACAAAAGAACATGAGATATAGCTAAATGAATTTATAGATACTAGAGCTGCTAACCTTTTCAAAATGGCTAATAAACCGCACGGTTCAAAAAGTAACAAATCATTCAAAATTAATAAACATCAATTATCAATTGGTATCTGTTTTCTCAAAATTAAAGTACATGAGATATAGCGCATTGTATTAAAAAATACCAGAGTTCTTAACCTTTTCAATAAAGTTAATAAACCGCATGGTTCAAAAAGTAACAAATCATTAAAAACTGCAATTCAAAATTAATATACAATAATTACAAATCAGAATTGAAATCACCTGTTTAAATATCTCAATTTACATTGTATTGAGGACTTCGTCGGAACTAATCAACGCAAACAATCCTTATTTCGGTATTACCCTTTGTGTTTGGGTTGATGTTGAGGGAAACTCGTTCATTATAGAAATACAATACAGAATTTTCCAAAAATCAACCCCGAATGATAATCCTCAAATCCTTCAAATAAACCGAGAATCAATTAAAATTTATATAGGAGAAATGAACAAACATCTCCGATCAAAGACTTTTTGATTGAGGGTAAATCTGGTTTTATAAATAATATTATTGGACTTTTCAGCAATTTAATGATGTTTAATAAGGCATTACAAGTACAAAATGCAAGCTCTATTGATTTTAACATATTATTGTTACAACGTTACAAATCAAAATGAAAATCTTCAATTGATACAGTTTCGTCTTTTTCAGATATCGTCTGCAGCACCTGCGTACTGCGAAATATAGTTCCGAATAGCCGCAGACGACAATTTATCCCATAGATTTCTAATCAAAGCTTTGGTCACTTTGAGGTGAAATAAAAACATTCAAACCAAAGAAAAGTAGATATGATATTAAGATTTGGATCAAAAGGTCAATTATTTATGCATCAGAGTACTAAAAATGATACATAAGGCTCAATTTGAATTTATAAATAAGATCAAAGAATAAAAAAGCGATTCAAATAGTTTTACTTTTGACAATAAATTAAAAGTGAATTAAAATTATTTCTTAAGACATATAAGTGCACTATTCTATTTTTTGAGGAAAACGAAGTTTTGAATTAACATTATTTTCAAGTATTAAAAAAACAAACAACAATCATATTCCCTTTGAGGACTTATTGGCCCAAATTTACCCCTCTGTACTAATTATATTGTGGTCCAAACTGTTCCTCCGATTGGCACCGCGATCCCATCCCTCTCATCTTACTTCATCATCATTTCATGTTCATTTTATCATGTCCCCATCCCTATTCTCATTTCAATATCATTTCATGTTCATTTTGACATGGTCCCATTTCTCCTCTCACTTCGTCATCATTTCATGTTCATTTTATCACGATATCATTCCTCTTCTCCGCTTCAAAATCACCCTTTCATGTTCATTTTATCATGTTTTCATCTCTCTTCTCCGCTTCAACACCACCAATTCATGTTCATTTTATCATGTTTTCATTCCTTTTCTCACTTGATCATCATTTCATGTTCATTTTATCACGTTTCCATCCCTCTTCTCACTTCATCATCATTTCATGTTCATTTTATCATGTTGCCATTCCTATTCTCATTTCATCACCATTTCATGCTCATTTTATCTTGTTTCATTTCATCACCATTTCATGTTCATTTTGACATGTTGCCATCCCTCCTCTCACTTCATCATCATTTTATGTTCATTTTATCATTTTGCCATTCCTATTCTCATTTCATCACCGTTTCATGTTCATTTTATCATGTTGCCATTCTTATTATCGTTGCATCACCACTTCATGTTCATTTTGATATGCTCCCGTCATTCCTCTCACCGTTAATCATCATTTCATGTTCATTTATCACCTCTTTCTGATATTATAGTCAAAGTCGCACTGAGCACTATATATAGCTGACTAAATAACGAAATACATTTTAAATTCTCAGTACGTAAGCATAGTAATATGCAATTTGGTACCAGTTTATACGATTTGTCCCCCGCGGCAACACAGGTCGGGGACATAGAAATGCCGAGAGTCCATCCATATTCCGTCCGTGCGTTTGTCCGTCCCACGTGCACATTTGGTAACAGATTTCTCAGCAACTATCAATCGTAGAATTTATTTATATATATAGTATGCAGCTTCAGGTAGGAGTCCCATTTGGTTAGATGCGTTTTCGGGTGTTTTGCTCATCATCTTCCTGTTTAACGACTTAGATTTTCCCCCATGGTCAACAGAGGAGTTCTTTCGTGTCATTGTGATTTTGCAGTGATGTCCATGAAGTTGCCACCTCTATCAACGAATACTTTGAAGGCAAAAGGAGGAGAGCAAGTTCATGTATAGATGCTTACTACTATAGTATTTATCCGTCGTGTGTTATGTTAATGTTTTGTCTTATCATATGAATGTTCTATTAGCAAGTGTAAACGTAATAATTAATTTGTCGACTGTTTGTCAAAAGACGACAAACGTTGATTTTCATTGACGACGTGTGTCCCAATGACGTAATGGGATAATGGAGACGTTCAAAAACGAAAATTGCCGTGGTGGAATCGGGTATCAGGTGTAGTAATGGTGAAAATGGCGTTGATATTAATGCCATATCATATTCACCATTTCCATATACACACACTTAGTAGTAAAACTATTAACTTTTATAAAAACTCTTACTAATAGAAAACAACTATAAATCAAGGGTTTTTACAATGAATGAAATTAATTAACCGCGGTAATCGCCACGCGACTGGTGTATCTAATAACCAAAGGAAGAATATGAACAAGCGTTGTCAGACACCACATTTATACATAAAATATAAATATAATATTATGGTAGTTAGAAAGAGATTATTCATACCGCCTATGCTTCATTCCAAATCAGTTGTCCAGGAAACATTATTTCTGCAGGTGCGTGCACGCGAGTAGAAATGTAAAAATAAACCGATATTTATTTTACTTTTTTCATTTTGACAATTCAGCACGAGGCATTACCCTCGCGTCTCTTTTAGTCGTTTAGAGGACATTCAAAGCATTAAACGTTAAGAAAATAATATTGCATTTCTTACACGCGATTAAATAGCTTAAGAGGCATATTATAACGACGGTACTGCTGGCGATAAAGCCCTTTCTTCTTCAATTGAATAAGGCCATGTAAAAGCAACTCGGATCTAACAGAAATCCGTAACTGGTCCCGGAAATCTAATTTATATATTAACAATAAAATTATCATAAATTCAACTAGTTTATTCAACTGTAATACGACAGTCTAGTTATCGAAATTGTAACTTTTTATCCCCTTAAATAATTTGACAGAAAAAAGTAACCGACGCGAAAATAGAAAAAGGAAATAGTCATTTGTAACAATTTTGCCTCTGCGCATCTTTTTCAGTTGTGAGTTTTAATAATTTGTTAAACGTCAAAAGATTGTATTATCAATTTATCAAACTAGATTTTACCGTAAATATGTAATTTGGAAATTCAAATATGGGATAAATCTAAGGCAACGAGATGTTTGACTTCAAAAATTCAATTGTTATACACGATTGCGCGTGGCGCTTTTTATCAAAATTAATTATGATCAATGTCAAAAAGAGGAATAAACAAAAGACGCTCTATAAAAAATCTGAAAGAAAATTTTTGATATTTAAGTCTTTTTGTGTTTTGAAAAAAGCAAACACTTATACTATTACAGAGTATCCTTTAAGACGTTGAACCCACAAGGAAAACGTAACCTTTCATGCACATTGCACTTTAATAACGTACTAAGTCCCCCTTATTGGAATTAAATAAATATTGAGTTTTACATGTAAAAAGGACGGCAAGTCCATATAAATCATCCGAAAATCAACATTTTCGACTGAAAACAAAAAGAGCGTAGAAAGTTAGATCAAACATTTTGTAACTTTTGTACATATTTGATTGGAAAACGTCTTAAAAGATTAAAAAATCACTTGAACAAAACCCACCTGTCAAAACGATACTTGGAAATTCGACACCCGAACATTCTTTCCAAAAGCTGCTTCCAAATCTGGTAAAATATATTAATTTTAATATTTTTTGAAAGAGTTTCAAAATTTTTGCAAATCGTTGTGAAACACTTGTATCAGACCGGAAGATTCACCATGGTGCAACTAGCTACATTGTTGCACTCTTCATTTCGTTAATAGTGCATTATTAAGGGAGTACGAGCCTGAGATTTTTTTTGTAATTTTTAGAATAGAACATTTGGAAAGCATAGCTCAAAATAACTAGACGTTATGAAAAAAGTTTTAAAAAACATGGAGCCGTTGTCAAGATATAAGCACCTAAAAATATGGCGGGAAAAAACTTCTCTAGATTTTTCATAGGAAATGCATTGAAAGTTCGTCCTCTGTTTTAACATAGAAATTGTAATTAGAATTGAATGAAATTGTTATAGGGTGCTTATTATGACCTTTTCTTAATAGTTCGGAACAAATATTAAGAAAACATGTTGAAATTTGTTTAAAGCATTTGAATGGATAAAAGCCGAGGATCTCGAAAATGTTCAATTTCTGAGGCTCGTACTCCCTTAATATGATAATAAAAAACACCACTCGACAAAGAAGACAAGTGTTTAAAAAGGTTCTGTATATTTGTTGCGATATCCTCAATTAAGTTTTCCAAGCTTGGAAGTTCTGCACATAACACTCCTACCTCACTGGCCTAATGTTATGTATATTTCACGGCCTATTTCACTAATAAGCCTGCTATATGTTTTTGATATTTTTGCCCTGTATAAGATACATGTATTTGGACTTTTTGTAAGTTATCTTAAGACGCGTCTTAGTCAAATCAATGTGTCTAAAAAAGATCTAACTTGAGCCCTGTCCCGTTTTTGGATAACTCATTTTCATTGATGTCAACTCTTAAAAGGGAAGTTCACAAATCTTTTTATCTGAATTTTTCGCAAGGTTTTATTATGTGCTATGAGCATATAAAATGTAGCATTTCAAGAGACTATTATCACACAAACATGAAATAATGATCTTCCAAAGTAAATTTACACGAGACAAGGATCTTCAAACGAACATGTAATCTTAATATGAGTTAAAATTTTTACAAAAGTTAATGTAATATAGGCCAGAAATTCGACACTTATCATTTTTTTTTTTGTGTGTGTAAAAATCTAGTGTATCGTATTGAGATGAAACAAAACGCATCATATCCTTTTCCAATAAAATATAATGTGCATATTTTCTTATTATATATCTTGATAGTCTATCATCACTAAAACACACCGGGTCTCCCGATACAGCAAATACGGAGCGATACGATTTTTACGGAGCAATCTAAAAATGGAGGACATAAAACTGGATTAATTGTGTTTGACATCGAGATCAAGATATAAAAATATGATTAGCCAGGGCCAGAAATTTTTATTTTTTAAGGAGTAGAGATCAACTTGTCCAAATCCTAGATATTTAGCCTTTGTTCTATATACTAGTATTCAAAACAAATTCCTCGAAATTCAACTTGCCAATATGGATTTTTACTGGCCAGTGCTATAATATTGCAGACTTGCTTATGTTTTTGCTCATTGTATTTCTCGATTGAGGAGGTCATTCTTTTGCCATTTTAGGTTTGATTTTGAATCGTATTTACTATCATTTAAGGTTAGTGAAGACACTTGACCCAAAAAATAATGCCGAATTTAAAATGTCCAATTTTTTTATATATTGGTATTAGGTATGTACCTTATCTTGTGTAAAAATATTGGACCCCCTTTCCAGGCTTGTTTTCTCAAAATTTAGGCTCAAAGTTTTCCCAAATTACTATAGATAATATAGGAATGGCCAAAAAATTAGCATAAAATCTTGTCACAGAAAAAATCCACGAATTTAAATTTTATTTTTAGTTGATAAAAATCAATAAAATACATTATATTTTGAAATAAAACAATAAAAACTGGGGGTCACCAGCTTACTGTTCTGTCTACAATACAAATCTTTGTAATGTTTTGGTCAGTTTTCAAGTGGATTATCTCCCTTGTTTTATTTGAAATTTTAGTTATGAAGGAATGGTTGCTTTATTTGAATTAAAATTAATTTATTTTGATTAAGTTTTATTAAATGAAACTATTTAACACAAGTTTCAAGGTATTTTTGACATTTGCACTTTTTTTTTGCATGTTTTTTTTTTTGCATTTTAAGCTGTGTTTGGTCACATGACAGGTGTCCTCACTAACCTTAAAGCTTTGGTCAGTTTCAAGACGGCGAGTGGCGACTTTTTGACTTTTAAATTGCCACTTGTCCATGTAGGGTGTTTCGCGTTCTCTTAATACACATCTCTATCTTCTATTCTATGGAAGCTTATACTTTTCTTGTAAGGATGCGTTTTTCCTAGCTTTTCTTCTTGAATAAACGGTGGCGGAAGCATACATTTTGCAATGGGCAAGGGTTGGAGCATTATATGCCTAAAGAGGACTCAGACCTTCCAGAACATATATTTTCTATAATATGAGACAGGTTTAAGCTGTGACGCTCCCGAAGTAACAATGTATTTTTTAAAAATATTTTACAAGCTAAAATATATTTTAAATTTACTATAAAGCGATGATTTGAAACAATTTATATTCGAAAATAAAATCAAACTAGCTTTTCTTGTAGGATATGTACGAGATCCTTCTCTACCCAGAATTCCGTCGTACATCGAGAATGGTACGAGAATTTCAAAGAAAAAAGCGTTAAAATAACGCTGAAAGTTCGGGAAAACAAGTGTGTTAAACCGGACGTTGAAAATTCAGTTCATAGTACTACAAAACATTGACATTTCTACCATTATCGCTCCCAGCGAGAGCGTTTTAATCGAAAATTCATTTCAATAAGAACTGACTCCCTCTGCAAAAACAGCATATAATATTTTGGTTTTAAAACGACAAATCGTGTCATTTATGACAAGATTTTTTATAGAGACATTTGTTGTTATATTAGTATAAGTTGTGTTTTTCATTAGATTTACATTGTCTGAAATTATTGAAAAACAAACTAGAAGAGTAAACTCGTGGTACATTAAGTTAACCTATGTTGTGATATACAAGACAACACCTTAGTTATTTAAACCCATGTCTGTTTTTTTCGAAAGCAATAATTAGTCGTGTTGATTAATTAAATCTACTTAAGTGATAAGACACAAAAAATACGACTGTATTCTGTTATAAACATGACCGCCATAGAAGGACTAATATTTACATCGAGCATACCGTGATAATTTTATCTTTTTGTCAAGGTCTTTGAAACCGTTAACCTAGTTTTAGCCCAACTTTGATGGAATGTTCCTCGCGCGGTATATATACTCTCTTAAAACTGCGTTCGGCATTGTCGGATGCCGCCTACATGTAGTATAGTATCGATGGATGGCCCGACATAGTTTAACATTTGAATTTTAAGGGACTTTCAATAAAAAAGATATACGATTACAAATGTTATGGCAATCTGACCGATTGTGATGAAATTTGATATAATGTTTAAACGTTTTATTTAGCATCCTAATAAGACGATTCCCGCCATGGGAGTCCAATTTACTATTATTTTCCTTTCGTTTGCTAGTACCTGAAATTAAACAAAATCAGAAAGTACACAATTGTCGGAGCTTTTAAAAGTCTAAATGTCCCCTCATAAAGTCTGTCAGATACGAACTAAGGATGTTACAACTTCATTTCTTTTGTCAAAAGTGAGCTAATTGTGTAAACAGTAAAGATACCCTATAATCTTATAGATACCCTAAACGACCATTTTATATTAATCTTCATCCATCTGATCATAGATGTACCTGATTAACCAATAAAACATTGGTAAATCAGGTGGTTGATGGAAGAAAAGAAATGATATCGACCATTGTATTGTTATGGTCACTCTTTCCTCTGGTGACCTTGTGAATCTTTAGGAAGATAATATCTTAATACATGTAATATGTTATGATTACAGTGCAAAAGAAGAAAAATATTTGGTCCATTAAAATTAGGCTTAACCCATTATTGTATCAAAATTTTAGCACCATTGTAAATTAAATCTCCGGTCCTTGACCCATTACAATAATGGTCATCCCAATCTTGTTTCAATATTTCATCACCATTGTTAAAACTACGGTCGTTAACTACCATGTTGTCGTATTATGGGATTTTATTTTTCTCGATTTTGTTTACATGTACTGGCCGATCAATAAATTTTATGAAGGAGAAAGGTGGTACCGACTGCTCAAAGGTTGACCCTTTCACGATCGACGTTGGATTCTTAAAGTCGTAGGTGAGCCTTCCCGCAAAACCACGAAAATTGGTACCCCACGGATAAAAAGGACTTCACAGTCTTTCAGTGATTGTCAATATATTCAACCAAGGGGAGTAAATAGGCAATTTCTTTAATCTTTTTCCTGTTTGATTGTTGGTTTCTTTGTGTCATTTCAGCGCTATTTTAGCCTTCATATTGATTAGGACAAACAAGAGGCTCCCAGGAGCCTGAATCGCTCACCTGAACTACACAGATACACATATTTCGGTAGATATTATTGTGCTTAACCATATGAAATTTAAATTTCTGAAATATCTTTTTTAGTTTTTAAGATATAGGGCGAAAAAGGGCAATAACTCCAACATCAGCAGTCAGAATCTATTTCAAAATTTCAGGACGAGTAGATCTTAATATGCTGATCACTTTTGATTCTTGCACCATTTTGATATCTGAAACCATTTTTGAGTTATTAGCAAAAAAACTGCAATTTACTGCTATGTTCTATTTTTAGCCAGGGATTAAATAAAACTGATCTTGTTTTGGACATCCCTGTTTTAGCCATAGTGGCCATGTTTTTTTTGACGAATCACACTTGTGATTCTTGCACAATTTTGATATCTGTAACCATTTTTGAGTAATTAGCAAAAAACAGCAATTTACCACTATGTTCTATTTTTAGCCATGGCGGCCATATGTTTAGACGAATCAAAAATCCAAACGATAGAATTGTAGCATATATGCTTTTACGTTAGACGCAGTTGGTCAAATGGTGTCAGACAAGATAATCTTTGCAATTCAGGGTAAAAGTAATGAAAAATGATAAAATTTGACGCTTTTAGGGCTATAACTCCTAAAAGAAATGGTCTTACAGCTTTGACCTAATACATGAAATGTAGATCTTGATGTGCTTAATCATATGCAATTTGAATTTTTGATATAGGGCTAAATAAGTGAAATATTTGGAAAAAAAAAATCAAGAAAAAGGGCAATAACTCCTACATCGGTTGTCGGATCTTCTTGAAAATTTCAGGGCAGGTATATCTTGAGGTGCTGAACACTTTTGTTATGCAAGAATTTTGATATTTGTCACCGGTTTTGAGTTATTTAAAAAAAAATGCAATTTACCCCTATATTCTATTTTTAGCTACAGCGGCCATGTATTTTCTTAAATCCAAACGATATTTTAAGGCACCCATGCCAATAAACAACTGCACTATGTTTGGTTGCAATTGGACTTATTTTGTCAGAGGAGTTAACGTTCGAAAAGTAAACGGACGACGGACGCCAAGTGATGGCAATAGCTCACATGACCTTTCGGGTCAGATGAGCTAAATACCAAATATTTTCAATTGTTAGTTTTCTTTTGCAGTCTTAAGAATGTACTAATAAGCTGCCAATATCTTCATCTATATTTGCAACTACTCGCTTATAAGCGCCTCTGCTGACTCGTAACTATATATACACATCATGTCAGACGTCCCGTTTAAATAGTTCGCAAATCACTTTATGATAACTTCGGTTTCGTTATTATATTCAAGTAGACCATGGGTAGACCTCACTTTTTTATACAATGGCCATGATGAATGCAGCATGCACGTGTTGATGGAGTGAAGTGTTTGTCTAAACTTTGTTACATTTTTATACAGGCCAATCTTCTTTTTACAAGAGGACTCAAGATGCTACATATGTACGCACAATTTTAAATGCATAATACATTTTACATTCATAAACTTAATATAAAATCAACCTTTTTTTTTGTAAAGAGATTGTACAAAATAAACATCAATGACAATCGGCGTGAAAAGTAATGGTTTTTGCCCCATTGTTCTGGGAGCTCTGATTTGAATTTCGTTTAGATGGGTGTTTATTTACACTTATTTAAGTACAATCGATGTCGTGCTTTCTTTAAATGTGTGAATTAATTTGTTGCAATTCTTCGTAAATTTGCAACGTTGAGGTCGTTGCAACGTTGGAAACGTGCTCGATTTTACGTGATTTTGGGTTTATTTACTGTGAGTTTATTAGTATACTGTTCCTCGAATTTATTTTACCTCAACAACCCTATTGATTGGGTTAACAGGAGGGTACAATCTCCCGCCCCCTTTTCTAACGGCTACCACCTCCCCCTGTTCTCCCTTTTTAGTTGTCCGATACTCCCTATTATGACTTACAACCGTGTTTTGTTTTACCGGACCTTAATATCGCTTAACCCTTAATGGAAAATGTTTGGCGCAACAAAACCTGGTTTAACCAACCATATCTTTTGAAATACATGTACCAAGTCAGGACTATTGCGATCTTCAATTTCTCCTGAATGTCTTCCTTGTTTTGTCTTTTCTCTTGGACCTCAGAGTTCGGTCGTTTTGTTATTACCCTTATTAACATGCATTTTTTTTCCAAAATTGTTTGCAGTTCGAGCGTGTCGGATGTGATACATTGTACTATAATAAAAAGACGAACATCAGACGATATTGAACATAATCAGTCCCTGAAACTATGTTGATTTTTTTCCTTTTTTTGGGGGGGGGGGGGGAGATGTTGTACTCGCTTCGGTAAGAAGCTAACGGTATAGCTTTAACAGAAAAATACCTTCAATTGGAACAATTCATAAAAAATTGCAAAGAAATTTGTAGTGTTGTTTTGTTGTGCATTTGTTTTGTTACTTTAATTTGAATTTGAATCTGTTGCTACTTTGCTGCTTGTGTTGTAAACTTTTTAATGATATTTTGTTATTGTCTTTGTCAAACTTTGTGTACTAGCCATTAATATTGTTTCGTGTTGCAGTTTTGACATTAGAATTTGTCGTTGTGTATCGTCCTATCATTTTGGTTGTTGGACATGTATGTTAGTTCAATTCGATGTATCTACTCAATATACATTTCATCAGAAAGAAACAGAGGTACCAATGGGGCATCCGAATGTCAGAGTCCGAAAGGGTTAAGACAGGACCATTAAACTTGAAAGTAACAGAGGTTCTATTGGTTCACCAGGAGCATACGGGGGGGAGGGGTCACAGCCCCCGCCCCCGGAATACCGAATACCGTTTAACCGTTAAAAAGACTGGAATACGGTTACCGAATAGTAGAAGCAAACCACATTTTAAAACACATAAAATACCCAACAATCCATCCAATTAAAAAACCCACAAGATTATCAGATACGTAACAAAAACATTGAATGAAAATGCAACATTTTAATAATAAATTTAAAATATGAACACATCAAATGCATGTAAAACAATATAACATTATTATGCACAATAAATCGAAGGAAGACACATTTTTTTCAAATATAAAATAAAAATGGATTATATAAATATGCTACCACAAAAAAGTCGTTTGCCTTCATACAATGCAACTTATTTGAAAATCCCCAAAGTTAAGGAGCCTTTCTTGAAAAGAGAATCAAATATAAAAACTTTTAAAGATTTTAATATATTCCAATGCTCAAAATACGAATGTTTGAAATATTGGTTCACAAAGCTTAGAATATTGTATTAAAAATAGACCTTTCACTTAAAACATTGTAAAATGTACAAAAGTACAAATTTACAGCGAAAAAGAAGAAAATATTTTGCTAATTGATACTTTTTAGCGGGGTTTAAGACTCCCAAAATATGAATGAACGTTCCTTGGACCGCGAAAGGTAGGGATTTAATGTTTTATACGCATTGTATTACGGAAGTTCAAATTTTTTATGAATGAATTCGATGAAAATTAAAGAGAAATCGTAAAACTGATGATAAAATAAAAGTTAAATGTAAAATACCCCAATAATATCACACCTGTGAACACAAAATCTTACCTGCCCTAATGCAAAAATAATAACAATACAAGTTCCCTTTGAAAGTCTCTCGCACAATGATAAGTTCAAATTAAAAAGTTTTTTCTGAACACAATTGATTACTTCTGACTAGAATCATAAATAAAAATGAGTTATAGTAAAAGGCACTTATTTCAATCGAATTTTTAAAATTCGAAATTTTTCATAAAGATTTCCCCATTTAAATGTCTCAGATGTCTTTAAATTTATCCTCACCCAAATGAACATCGTATAAAAGTCTTAAAATTTACCATCGCTCAAATGGGCACATTATAAAGGCTGTGAATTGCTACTGTCATCCGCATCATTTATATGGTCCTGTAAATTTCTATAAATACTTTCGTCCATAGCGGTTTGATATTTCAAAAGTTTAACATCATCCGGGTCGTTACCATCAGAAATGTCCTTCATGAAAGATATATATGTCATTGCAAGTCTCAAAGTTTCGATTCTAGAAAGTCTCTTTTCGTAATTGAATGCTGGTAAACGCTTACGGAGCTCGTCAAATGCCTCGTTTAAATGGAACATCCGTCGTCTTTCTCGAATATTTGCAGCTTTTCTTTGAGATAAAGTCTGAACACGTTTCCGTTTTGCTTTTCCGGATTTTCCTGTCGTCTGTCCGCTTTCAGAGCTGTATCCTGAAGAAGAATGAACTCTTTCACTGGGTTGATATGTATAATTTGGTACCGACGTATGTCCGGAATAATCACCTTGCCAGTATGTACCCGTTCCCGTAACAAGTTCTTGCTGTGGCGCATGGTAACTTATAAATGGCGGATACTGTACGACATCGGCTTGTCTTGTTGGGTCCAACTGGTGCCATTCTGTTGTAGCATATTCTGGATACATCAGGCTGCCGATAACAGTCGGCGGCGACGGCTGTGTTGTAGCGTATGTCATTTGGGAAGCATCGTAAATCTGGCCAATAGTTTCACAACTTTCATGTGGCGACCTTTCCATAATATGAAGTGGTAACAAACTTTAAAAAAGTTTCTAAAATGTCCAGTTTGTTAGAATTTTTTCTTTTTACTTAAAATTTTCAGATTATTTCCAAAAGCAGACTCATCTCCAAACAATGTATATATTTATGTACGTACAAAGCTGTCGCCAGATGCTGACGTGGTTGCTGCAACAGGTTGCGATGTATCGAGCTAAACTTCGATCGAAAAAGTTCCGTTATCCGAAGTTTTCTCCGGATTCACGTTTATATATACAAGAGAAATTAAATAAAAGGGACGCAGGTAAAAAAATGAATTAAGTAAGGTGTCAGGTATTCTTGTTATTATTGGTGCATGAGGTTTTAAAAAGTTGAAATCTTATAAAATTTGACAGTTCGCGTGTAAAAAGGCGGGGTTTATATTTGACACGTGACAAGCGCGAGACTGTGATTGCCATTTAAGATATAATACTATTAATCATGCTGTGTTAGGTATGGGTTCGGAGCGTGTGCCACTTTAAAATTAGGCGGAGTCATCGGCTACCTGATTTAATATTCTTCTATTTACTTTTTCTTTGAAAAATGTTTGAAAATTGAGTACATGTAAATATTTAATTTTGCGGCATATTATTTATGAAATTTAGTATTACGTTCTAAACACTGGGCTTATGTGTTTAGAATGAAATTATTATATGTTTGCTTTTTGGGGACAAATTATCATGTCATAAAACAAAATCAATACACAGTTTGTATAGATAATTAGAGGGAATGTGCCTAAATGACCTCGTAATGTAAGGAAGGACTCTGACATTAATTTAAGCCACGCGGGTCATTTTTGTACGAAATAGAATAAATATTATCTTTTTTAAATTTTTATAAAGCAGTTGCTTGAAGTTTAAAAAAGGAGCCTAATGAGCAAAGAGCGATCAACCGACCATGAACGATAATGTCAGCAAAGAAACACCAAAACCAATAAAGGGGCTTAAGTGCTGTAAAATCATTTCAATTTGATACTTTTTCTTGAAGACGGTCGAGCTTGAAGTTGAACAAAATATTTATTATATTCATTAAGCAAAAAGTTGTGAAAACGGTCAAAGTTCCAGTTGAACAAAATATCTATTCTAATAGGCCAAATCAGACATATATTTTTTTCTAAATTTACACTTCACATGTTCATATATAGTCATAAAATATTCTTGGTCACATAAGTGTGCATAATTAGGCGGACAACTTTAAGCCCAACAAAGTCTCATGTTTTAGAAGTACGCTCGATTTCGCTATAAACCTTTCAAAATAAAAAAAATTGTCGAACTGAATTCTGAAATATACTGCATCTTTTCTATCATTGCTATATGCGTCCGTCGTCGTCTGTCGTCCGTAAACAACTGAAACAATCTCTGAAATCGTTGATTTTTACTTAAAACCTTGCAAGAATATATATGCAAAGTTCATTGCCTATCAAAGGATGCTATTTAATCAAAAAAATAATTGACAAAGATTGAAATCCTATCAAGTTAAAAAGATACCCACTCACGAAGAAACTATTTGTAAACATGTTAAAGGCAGGTCCATTGCCAGGTTTCTGACAAGGGGGTGCGATGAAAGGTCTGGGAGGTGGTTCCCCCAGTTTGAGTTTTCTAAAATTGGTCCCAATTTGTTGAGTTTTAATGCACTTCTATCTAGAGTTTTTTTTATTATATAAAAATGCAAAATAAAAGGGGTGCGATCGCACCCAATGCAGATGATCACCTTCCGACGGCCTTGAAAGTGATATTAATAGAAATATAGATATAAATAATCATAAATATGTTGAAAAGATTTTACACCTTATAAATTACGTACTAACAAGGAAACATTATTATGTTACAAATATGTTGACACCTGTAGTGACCCCTGGTGGCAGTTTTACTTCTTAACGTTAAAGTCAAAATTGGTACGAGTATGATTAATGTGCTGACAGTGTCAAAATACACAACTGTAGTACAAATTTGTATAATCTAACTTAGTAGCGGATTCAGAAGGGATGGAGGGGTCATTCGCCTCTAAAAGCCGAGCAATGTGTAATTTTTTTGCGTACAATTAACCTTTCTACGTCCGAATGACTTTGTTTGGAATTACAATGGTAGCATTGATCTTTAAATTTTCCTAGCATTTTTTTTTCGTAAAGTTAACCTTTCTAGGTCTAAATGGCTTTCTTTGGAAATACACTGCAGCATTGATCTTTAAATTTTCATAGTGATTTAGGCAATAAAGATCCCTTTGGCATCAAACGTTATCCACACCGACTTTGTTGCTTTTAACGGTGGTATTGAAGTAACACTCAATTAGTTTATTTCTTGGTTCAAAGATTCATTTTTGAAGAATTTGTAAGAATTTTGAATTAATATGAAGCATTGCAGTCCTATTAACTTCAGGAATTGCATTTTCAAGTATTCAACTAGTACTCAAGAGTAAAACCTTGAAGCCACAAAAACTAAGAAAGCAACCTATAGAACGACGCTACTAACGACAACAAACGATCGCAACCCCTCTGCTAAAAAAAAAACAAGAAAAAAAAACAAAACATCAGGAAGCAACAATACAAATATTTCAATAAATTAAATATCCAAATTATTAATCCCATGTAAAAAAAGGAAATTCAGGGCTGTAAAAAAACTGCGGTTTCTTGGAAAAATATACCAAATAAACCCAATTCCAGTTTACAATATTTATCATTGTTTTGGTTTATACGGGAAACACGTGTTTTACAAATTCCAAGGTTGACATTTTTCTTGAATATTCAAAGCCGAAAAAGATTTTTTTTTGTACGTTTCATTACCGAACCAACATCCAGATCTTGACAACCTACAATTTGGACATTCGCCGTTGTCAAAAACCGATTAAATTGTTGTTTATATCGAGCAATAATATCTCTATTAGAAATAGAGCAACAATAATGCTGTGTTTGTCTACGGACAAAAACCCATGTAGTGATTTTCATATTCATAAATTCAGCTATTCTTTCCTGAAGCCGGATGTCCCGATTGTACATTCAACCCAAATTAACTCCTAAATGATTGCATAAAAGCGGGTTTCAATTTGTAAACGGAGAAGATTTAAATGGCGCAACGTCCGACACGCGACAGAATTCTAGTATGAATAGGGCTTCTCCGGATAATTTCTAGTTCAGCTAAGATTTAAAAATGTGACTAGCCATTTTAACCGCAGACATTTTAAACCACAAGTTATTGAATTTCATTAATCTTTAAGTTATCGTATCTATTTTATTGCATCAAAAATTTTTGAATCTTCAATTCAGAAAAAGTGTTCATCTGAACGCTAAACACGTTATAAAATGAAGATTTAATAGAAAATATGGTAAACGAATATAATTTTATTTTCAATTTCATCTGTTTTGAAATCTGATATTCTTACAATCATAGAATAAAATATTATGATATATTGACAAACATATAAAATTTGATTATATATTACTAGTAATTGCCAAATAGATGGCAGAAAACAGAGGTTTAAAGTGTGCTGGTCACGAGGCTAAACCTCGAAGCTAAGTTGAGTAAATTGAATATTATTTTACACTCAGTCTTGAAAAGAGTCGTATTACTTTTAAAACATGTCGTAGGCTATAAAAGGGGGAAAAATAGACCAAATTTTGGTTATCATTAGGCTTCAATTGCATTTTCTAGGAGTTTTGTATTAAATAAAAATTGCAACAAAGTTACAGTCATTAAAGTCTGACAAACCTGACGTACGTTTCGTCTATTTAAGACTAATCATAGGCGCTCTTGCCAAAAAAATGAAGATTCCTAACTATAACCATATATAGCAGCTTCACTAGCAAGTCCGACTAGCAAGTTAGATATGTCAAACTCAATTTTTGCCAAGATATTTTACAGAAGTACAAAGTTTTTCACATCAATAAATATCAAATCAATGATTACCCCAAGTTAAGGACCAAACGAGGAAACCGTTTATGGTGTTTTCAAAACTTTCATCCGAAAGCTTATTTTGAAACTTATGCATGAACATGATAGTTTTGCTAATATGATTTGCTAAATTAATTAAGCATATATTACGCCCAGCCAAGGACCAATGGCTAAAAACAAAACAGTGGGACAAAATTCAAATTGCAATTATATGTACAAATGAATCTTAAGTGTCTCCTGTCCTCAGTGCAATTGACTTTTAAAAAAGATCCAAGAAATTTCATTTGTTGGCTATTTATTGGGTCTAATAATGGTGACCTGAAGTTTTTAACGCTTTACCTATAAAAAAAACTAATGTTACGTATATGCCAAAGCACATTTTTACTTATGTACCCGCCGGTGAATTTGTTACATTCTTTCGCCCTATATACCATACATATACATATGATAATTCAAAACTTTCATCCGATAGCTTATTTTGAAACTTATGAATGAACATGTTAGTTTTGCTAATATGATTTTTTTCGGTCGATTGTTTTAAAAAAAATGGAGGAATGTGTTTTTATTTTAAGCCAATAATATTTGAAAAAATTCTATGAGGCCAGTGATAACCTTGAGCTATATGTTCCATTGAATCTTTTATTTGCTACCACAAAACGAACCATAAAATGCGCTCATAGTGAGATATTTTGCATCTTGCACCGATCTCAACTCTAATTCTATACAACATAAATAAAAATATGAAATATCACTATGAAGCTTTTATGAAACAAATTTTAAATTGAACAACGCTATCGAATTACAAAGCCATCCTTGATTCCCCACATATCTCTAAATTAATTTATTTCAAAATATTTTGAATGGACAAGTAATTCGACTTTATGCCTTTTACCTTATGTATGGCATAAAGAGCATTTCCATAAAAAGATTTTAGCCACGTGATTAAATGAAAGAGATTAATGGATGTAAGCGGCTACAAGACCCCGATTGTGATATCTCGAACCGTTAACGGGATTACCGTCTATTTTTGTTCACGTCTTCATCCTGTCATGGTGCTTAAATGTATCAATTCATGCTGTTTAAATCCGACTAAACAAATACAATGTCGCGAATGTTTGCGGGGCAGGTGAGATGACCGACGGGCATTTAATCTGATTCTCAGTGTCCGTTAGTTTTTTACATAAAAGATGTCAAAGGGATGAACTCCAAGGTATTTGACTATCCCTGACAATTTCTTATAGGAAAGAAGAGCCAGTTATACATTGTACCTCGCCATGATATTAAAAAAAAGGTTTACGATGAATTACAGAATAATTTAGAATGAATGCGATAGTTTCGGAACCATTTTGTGACTTACATTTTGCTTAAAAATAGTAAAATGTGGGAGTAAAAAATATTTAATCCAATTTCTATCAAACAAATAATAATATTTTGAATCGATCTGAAAAAAAAATATCATAAATTAAAAAAAAAGATAATAGATATGCATGTTGAAAAAGAACAACCCAGAATTAAGAAGGCAAGTATACTTGGAAAACTATAGGGTAATTGCGTATATGAAGTTAGAACATATACAAATCTTCTAGACTTAAGCTTACTACTACTTGAACAGTACAGTAGAAATGTATAAAGGATAGCCAGATAAAAACATAAAATCAGTAAATAACGAGTCCAACAAAATCTGCTCATCTTTGATGGTACTTCTAAATGTTGGTGAGTGAGTGAATGGGTTGGTGTTTTACGATGAACTATGAAAAGGATGATAAAATGAAACTAAAATGATGATGAGAAATGAAATATGGGGGGGTGGGATGGGAAATTAAGGAAATAAAGGGTAAATTTTGAAGACCACAGGAAAAGGGGAGAGATGGGTACGGGCGGAAAATTTAGCCTATGCGCTGTACTTGGGGGTCGAAAAAGAATCTTTTACATGCATGAAGCTTAGCCTTCTTCACACACGTAAATTGGTCAACTATTGTTTGCAGTCAGGTTTACCGCATTATCTAAATGTTTGAATGAGATACCCACTCAGTATTGTTGAGAAAAGCAAATAAACATTAACAAAAATAACACGACACTCAAAATGAAGACTTAAGACCTTAGACACTGGAAAGGATGATAAGAATGGCAGCTATAGAACATTCAAAGAAAGACCAGGAACACTACACAATTCATAGTCCAAGGTCAATATTCTAACAGTAAAGTACTAAAAGTATCAAATGCAATGCAGGACGAAATACATGTATCTATAACTATTTTAAAGGTTAAGCAGAAATGGGTAGACCAAGAAGACACCACGAGGAAGACTAATGTATATAGATCATAAATGTACATGCGTATCAACAAATAATAAAAAAAGTTGTTTCCCTCCTTTCCGAAAAAAAAAATTCTGAATGTGTGGAAAAAAATATTGATTTTGCTTTTGTCAGAAAAAAAATATAACCAGGCTGGAAATCCCAGGCCCCTCATCATATAAAAATGGTAAGCGCCTAAGCTCAAGAAGAAAACAAAACATGATGGCATTTTTGTGGTGCTGTTTTGCTTTTGTTTCCTATTATATGTTTGCTCGGCCTTTGCATTGCTGCCTTAATAGATATTTAGATAAGCAACATTTAGTCTTTATCATATTATATTTATTGGCATACGAATCATTTTGAAGAACTACATGTAAGTCTCTTTGGCGGATCAAGACAGTTTGTTAAGTGCGCACATTCGACTAACAAAGCGAGGGGGGACTAAAAACGCTTCCATACTTTCCTATACATTTTAACCCAAAAATATAAGAATTGCCGGCTTTTTCACCATGGATCTTTCTATAAAAACTACATTAAAATGTTGTAACATTTATAATTGTTTTGAGTGACTTATGAATGATTTAACAACATTCTGGGTATCATAGCATTGCTTTTTAAATTCAAACTGATTGACTCTTAATTATCATGTTCTTGTCCTTTTTGATTATATGTACTTAAACAACTGAAGAAAACCCCGCTGTTTAACAAACCCTTGAACACAAACATCATTTTTAGGTCAGCGGGACTTTTACTGATATTTAAAGGTGCGTTCGATGACGACACCGGCGTGTTAATTACTGTTTGTTTTGTTGTTGCGTATTTAAGGAAAATAATAGAACACACTCTAACATGCGTCAGCCATTGTCATTTTTGAGCTCTTTTGATTGTCAATAGTTTTACTAAAAAAAAGTATATCATGTTCAACGAGCAAAGAATAAAAGCTAAAATGCACAGTTTATTATAACGGAGAAACCGGTCTTGAATTTCAAAATACCAGTTAAGCAACGGTTCAAATGATTGGTCTATTGTAATACTTGCTCTTACCAGCACGTGCAAGCGCTGGCAGCTAATTCATATGGACGCTTAAATAATCCTGTATATTTGTATTCAAGTTATAGTCACGTGATAGTCACGTTTCATCTTCAATGGAAGCGCTGCTATGACGGAAACAGTCTGGAAGTGCTTAATAAGCTAACTAAAAATAACAATTGATTTATTATTCAACTGATATATTAACTATTGAGAACTTTATTACAACTATTAGGGAAAATAATAGAATTAAACAAAAGCGAAAACCATTTTTTCATGGGTTGTAGGCAAGAAATAAAGCCGTATCACCGGTTTGCTTATTTTTGAAAGGATTCATGACTGACTTTGATTTATTGGGCATACACTGTATTATATAATGAATTATTCGTCCCTTGTGTTGGTAATCGACTTTATTGTCTAAAATGCTCAATTCAAGCCCCTATGACAAAATATTTTAAAACGGTGTCGTTTTTCTGTTAATTTTTACAAATAATTATAACTTATCGGAGAATAATGCTTGTGGTTGTAAATGCTTAAAGAAAAAAAAGACATGCAAACTTCTCTTTTCACATCTTCAATCTAATTAATCTTCACTTCTATTTTTTTGTGAGCATTATACATTTGAGTTACGATAAAAAATTTCGATTCGTCGAAAAATGCAAGGGTTTTATAGTTAAAGACAACGATTTGAAAAAAATACACATAAATTTTCTTTTATCACGATTTTAAAAAGAAGTAAATAACTGGGCTATATTGCTTACACTAAAAAGCAGCACATATATAATATTAAATAGATAAATTTGCAAGACAGAGGGGCCGGGAAATTAACAGAGAGGCACCCATGGGGTACCCAGTGTCAAAAGTCCGATAGGGCAAAGACGAAAAGACCAAGGGGAGAACGTAACAGAGAGGTACCGATAGGATACCCAATGTCAAAAGTCCGAAAGGGCAAAGACAAAAAGACCGAGAGGAGAAAGTAACAGAGAGGTACCGATAGGATACCCAATGTCAAAAGTCCGAAAGGGCAAAGACAAAAAGACCGAGAGGAGAAAGTAACAGAGAGGTACCGATAGGATACCCAATGTCAAAAGTCCGAAAGGGCAAAGACAAAAAGACCGAGAGGAGAAAGTAACAGAGAGGTACCGATAGGATACCCAATGTCAAAAGTCCGAAAGGGCAAAGACAAAAAGACCGAGAGGAGAAAGTAACAGAGAGGTACCCATGGGATTCCCAGTGTCAAAATTCCGAAAGGGCAAAGACTTAAAGACCGAGAGGAGAAAGTAACAGAGAGGTACCCATGGGGTACCCAGTGTCAAAAGTCCGAAAGGGCAAAGACAAAAAGACCGAGAGGAGAAAGTAACAGAGAGGTACCGATAGGATACCCAATGTCAAAAGTCCGAAAGGGCAAAGACAAAAAGACCGAGAGGAGAAAGTAACAGAGAGGTACCGATAGGATACCCAATGTCAAAAGTCCGAAAGGGCAAAGACATAAAGACCGAGAGGAGAAAGTAACAGAGAGGTACCGATAGGATACCCAATGTCAAAAGTCCGAAAGGGCAAAGACAAAAAGACCGAGAGGAGAAAGTAACAGAGAGGTACCCATGGGATTCCCAGTGTCAAAATTCCGAAAGGGCAAAGACTTAAAGACCGAGAGGAGAAAGTAACAGAGAGGTACCCATGGGGTACCCAGTGTCGAAAATTCGGAAGGGCAAAGAAAAAAGACCGAGGGGAGAACGTAACAGAGAGGTACACATGGGGTATCCAGTGTCAAAAGTCCAAAAGGGCAAAGGGGAGAAAGAAACAGAGAGGTACCCATGGGATACCCAGTGTCGAAAATGAGGAAGGGCAAAGACAAAACTAGTAAACACAAATGAGAACAGCACAAAGAAACGGACAATTTAAAAACACACAGAACAGTATAACAAACAACACAAGCGAAGAGTAAAGAAAGTGAGCTCAGGTGCTCCGGAATGGTTAGCAGTTCCTGCTTGTTGCAACTCGCCCATCGCGTCTTTTATGGTCAATTCAATGTGTAAAATCCGGTAAAGAAGGACAAAACAAAAATAATGATGACCATTTAATCACCCACTTAACTTTAAAAAAAAAATTGATAAACGACGTTTTTAATTGATCTTATTTCATTTTGGTATCTTTTTTTCTAAACTCATTTAGTTACATGTAGTTGGTTTATTCTTACTCCCAAGCAGCGCGTATTCTGTAATTCTGGGAGCTTGATTAAGAAGTAAGATGGAGACACTATCAAACAATCCAGCAGTGCAAGGAACGAGACACGAGCTGTTAATATACTATATGTTAGGGACCGACCATATGACTTTTTTAGGGGGGGTCATTAGTGAAATTGGAAATAAATAGGCAGGATGGAAAAATCCAGAAAAAAGGCAGGACAGTGCTTTGAATTAAAAAAAGGGCATGATGGTAGTTTGGCTGAAAATTTTATAATAGCTTAAAAAAAAAAATGGCACGTGCAAGCAAGGAAAATAAGTCCAGGCTCAGCTTTTTCCGAAATTAAAAAGCGGGATGAAAATAATTATCCATAGCCCCCCTCCCCTAAAAATCAAATACTAGTAATATGCTTCCATATTATATTTTAAAGAAATGCAGATGCCTTTCTCTTTCTTTTTTTTAATAGTTAACTACTGGATTAAAGTGGTAAGCCTCTTGATAATAACTGTTTTAAGGTCTGCCCTCCGCTTGTTTCATTGAAAGCAGCAACTGCGATTATCGTGTCAATGTAACCACAGATAAGAATTATTTCTTTACATGTCGTAAAAATTGCAGATTCATTTAAAAAATGCATAATGATAACAAGAATAAATGAAATATCTGTATTTTTCAAAGGAACACATTTTGAATGTTTCAATTTCTATCAACCGTCTTTATCAGTAGGAAATAATTAATATTCAATAAAATAATTCGTTATGAAATAAATATTTTGACGTTAAATCGGATTTATAAGTTACCGTAAGTTGAATTTGCATTTCCTTAAATGTAATCTTGCACATTTTATGAATGAAATTATACGATTTAAATCTATCAATGAAAATAAAGTTAATGATTTGCGACCTTAAGTTCATTTTTTATTGAAAACTTGTACGGATGCTTTTACTAATATTGGTCTCTTAGTGTGCTTTTAAGTCTCATTTTGTGAACTAGTACCTTTAAGCACCTGACTCGATATGTTTGCAGATTTCGACAAGAAACACGCATAAGGTTGCCAAAATAAAAGATGCAGTAAATATCAATTTTTGTCCTTCTATATATATGAGTCTAAATTTCAAATTAGAAAAGCATGCAAATTATGTAAAATTCATTCCATTAAAAAATTGGAATCTTTTATCTTCAGATTACCTTTACGTGTTATCTTAATTGTCAATTTCAAAGACTTTGAACCCCGTAGACTGATGAACTCTAAAAGACGTACCAGATTTATTGCACTTTTAGAGATAAAGCACTAAATGGTTTGCACAGCCAAATTGTTACTATAAAGATATGAATACATTCAAGTATAAAAATGAAAGCGAAGTGTGGCTCCAACTCTATACCCCCCCCCCTCAGTCTCCCAAAAAGTAAAATAAAACAAGAATATGTTCGAAAGACATAATACCCCATCTCGCAACATTCAGACAGTCAGACAGACGGTGGGACGAAGAGACCCGAAAACTAAACGTCCCCTACTTTCGTAGATGGGGCATAAAAAGCGGTGATGGTTTGCATCAAATACTGTTGAGTAAGAATTAAAAAGCTGGTTGTGTAGCAGTTAATGCGTCGGGCTACAGCAAGGTCAGTGTTTCAATTGTCAGTGATTAAAATTTCATGTACCAACTTGCTAGTACATGTATTTAAATGTTATTTTTCGACACCAAAGAAAAGAAGGCCCCAAGAAATGATATAAGTCCTCCGAAAAGGGCGATTAGGGTTGTCTTGTTAATGCGGAGAACAATACGACGTGTCTGATGTATATCTTATAGCAAAACCTTTAAAAGCTAGCACCGTTCTAGTCAAAAAGTCATCGCCCCGGGTCCACTGGAGCAGTGGACCACACATTACACATTATGTGTCTTTTATTAGCCGTTACTGGGGAGTTTCCTTATCCATGTTATATACTCAAACGTAAACATATGGTAAGAAATTAAAAGGAACCCCAACGACAGGTCAGAGTTGCATGTTAATTTAAAATAAAAGGTCAGAACGGAACTGATGAACAGCATAAAATATTAAAAGCTCTCACTCCCTAAATTTTTATAGTGGGTCCCTAAGCAATACTTAATATCTTCGGATATCTAAAGATCATTGAACTGAAGTTTTAGTTTCAATTTTCGTCCCTGCCGCAAAGTGAAGCGGGGCATAGTAAAGTAAGTGTCCGTGCTCCCGTAACACTTTTTGGAGATTTTTCTTAACAGTTTTCTCAGCAACTATTAATCAGAAGCTTTCGATATATGGTATGCAGGCGTTTTCAGATGTGTGGTTCATCTGCTTCCTGCTGCTAAACGAGCCGGGCGGGGTATATCATCTATTCATTTAATAAAAGATCGAACGGATTTCCAGAGGGACTTTCAAATACATGTACATGTATCACAAGACTGACTAGACGAAATCATTTAGACATAATAAACAAGGCGAACATAAAATGAAACGCACAATGAAAAAAATACATTAAAACAAAAGCACAAATAGCAACAAGCAATTTTCTCTCATTTTTTAAGATCATATGTGGCCCTGAAGTATCTTAAACAAATGACCTCCTTTACAGACACATGCAGTTCACTAAGTATTTAAGAAAGAAGTTTAATGTATACCCGCATAACTTTGTAACACTTCCGCAATAAGTATTTCTTACAATATGCTATAATTGGCACAGCTATTCACAATTTGAACAGTAGGGTGTCTTGGAGGATTAGCATTTATATTAAAGTGGCTTGGAAAGTGATTCTAGTCCGATATCAAAGATTTTCCCGCTTCCTGAAAACGGAAAAAAAGATTTAACATTGAAAAAATTACACACAAAACTATATGAGAAATATATTTAATTCAACAAGGCTATGATAATTTAATGTTGAACTTCACAGTTTATTATTGGTTTATCTTGCACATCTTCGAAAAAAGATCTAGATGATCTATCTGTGACTATTTCAGGGCTGGATTTGAATTATATGCATCTTATTTAGACCATGGGCCAATTGCAGAACCGCGAGCAGTGCCAAATGGCCTCGTTGAAGGCTGCTGGCGGTTGTCCATTGTGGTTTTTCTAAATTGCCGTTTAATTGTGGGCTGTGTCGCGTACACTTATTCCACATCTCTTTATTTTCTATAATAGAATATTATCTGCAGCTCACATACATGATAATGTAATTCCAATTTATGAATTATACATGTAATGATAATTTACGTAATCTGATTTCGAAACAACCAATAACAAACAACTTTCCCAGCTTTAGTCCTCTTTACTTGATATAACTTTTTTTTTATACTTGATAATAGAAATTAGCATCAAGTTGTCTGAACTTTTTGTCATTAGAATTGAGAAACAGCTAGGTCCATAACTTACAATACCAAAAAGTAGGGTATAAAACGGTTAATTTGATTATGCTGTATATCGATATTTCAAGGAGTAACCTCTCATCAGCAGCATTTGAATCAAAATATTGGAAGACCACAAACCGAAAAGCCAAATCCTGCACCGAGGATATCGACCATGTGCATTACAAGGAAAGAAAACTGGTGTTTTAAACATATGATCAGCTAATGTTTAATTTCGCGTCATTTATTTTTGTATATGCTGAAGATGTGATTTTTAAATTCTGTATTTTTCACTAAATGGCCGGATTTCACGTAGTGAAAACCCGTAACTGGTTATAAAATGTTGAATGTCAGGCCGACGGGCGAGTGGGGAGAAATTTACGTAACAGTTTTCTCAATGACTACTTATCACAGCCAGTAAGTGTTTGGTATAAAGCATCAGGGTGGGGTGCCATAACGTGGGATTAGATTTCAGGTCGGTTGCCTACCAACTTCCTGTTTAACGAAATCCGGCCATATTTGACTGTGACATTTTTTGTTCATTATTTTGCTTGACCTTAAGGGTGAAGTTTTGCAATAAAGATTATGATTAAATAAGAGCATATTTCAAAATTGGAGCTGCATACATGTATCTACATTTATGTTAAATAGATGGTGATAAGTTTCATGAATACTCATTGAATGGCATAGGAGAAGACACGGAAAAATAATGGTAACCTTTAACCGTATACGTAACGACGATTGGACACACCTTTCACTAAATACATGTACCCACACTTTTCAAGCGCGACTGTTAACAAGATCCTATGATTTATTTTTTAATACGAATTTTTTTAAGGTAAGTCGGAAAGCAACTTACACGTCATGTACATATGATCTTTTCGGCATTTACCGTAATCCTCCATACTTTGGCCTCAAATACTACTTTGTAACAACTTTCCTGAAACTAAATCCACTTGTGTACACGCAACAGAAGAAACATTTTTCTTTCAGTTTAAGCATGCAGTTTATGAGTATTGCCTTTGTAGAGGCCCCATTGAGCCTATTATTATCGAACTCTACAAAGGATCTTTAACGTGCATGGGGTATTGCTCTCCACATATTCGGGACAACATTTTTACGTCCCTCCTGAAGTACTTGAATTATTTTTTCTTACCATCGTTGAAAATGGATTTGATTTTTTTTTAAATATTTACAATATAAACCATTGACAATAGAATAGGGCCACAACAAATTGGGTTCGAATTTAGAAAATGCTATTTTCTAAATGAAACCGTGCGGGTTCCGGGGCCGCAACAGCACTAAGAAACCTGACATTGGGGCAGGCCGTTTAGCCCACATAGCGACTGGGATGTGGTTGATCGAGACAGTCTTGTGATAATGAATGCCGGGTCGTCAGGCTATAGTGCGGGAAATCTGAGAGGTGCACCGTGTTGGGAAAATGTCACGTTCCTCGCATATTCAATAACCCTGCTGCAGGTGTCGGTAAAAGTAGGACCCGTAGGAACCCAATGCAGGAGACTAAATTGCCCGTCCTTACCCATCAATCCTTTTCCCACTGTCCTCCTCGATTGTCCTTGTCATTTAATCATTTCATGTTTATTGTATCACTCTCCTTTCATGTTCACCCCCGAATATAGCCGAAATCGCGCTGCTTGGGAGTAAAGCAATAACTAATCATAACTTACTAACTATGTAATAGGTAAAGGTATAATTATAAGCAAAAAGAAATATTAGGTAGTACTCAGGATACTTAAGAAGATGCCTGGCCGACCTGGAAAGGGAAGACACAGTACAATTCATCACGCTTAAGCTGTTTGTCAAATTAAAAAGCAATCCCTTTGAAGAATAGAAGCCAAGAAATTTATAACGAAAAATTGTCTATTTTTGACCTTTGAAAAAGTCTAAGCCGGCTGTGAAAACAGGAAGTAGATGCGCGACTGACATGGAAAGGGGAGGCACAGTACAATTTATCAAGCTTAAGCTGTTTGTCAAATTTGAAAGCAATCCCTTCAGTATAGAAGCCAAGAAATCTGTTACGAAAAATTGTCTATTTTTGACCTTTAAAAAAGCCTAAACCGGCTCTGAAAACAGGAAGAAGATGCGCGACTGACCTGGAAAGTGGAGGCACAGTACAATTCATCATGCTTAAGCTATGTACCAAATTTGAAATCAGTCCCTCAGTAGAAGCCAAGAACGCTTTTTAAAAAAAAATGTCTATTTATGACCCTTTAAAGGTCCAAATCGCCTCAGAAAACATGAAGTAGATGCGCGAATGACCTTGAAAATTTAAGCGCTGTTCTCATCATGCATGCTGAAACTGCGTGTCAAATTTGAAATCAGTCCTTCATCAGAAGACGAGATATCTATTACGGAAGTTTTTAACCGTCGGACAGACGGAAAAGGTGATATATACTCCTCTCTTAAGAGTAGGGGTACAATTACGGAAGAAAAAGAGACAAGAAGCTACTCCACTATGTGGAGCTTCTAGTCGGAATTAGGGAGACAGATTTACTTTTGGCGGAAAAAGGATTTCTCTTAATTACTTCTTCACCTGTTTAGCACCAGCACTATTATGCCGTAAAATCCATTATATCACAATAAATAGGATTTGGTATATTTTTAAAATCACATCTTATGACATACCCTTGCAAGAAAAAAAAAACTATACTATAAACAAAGTGACATTCTGCCACATGTCACACGACTCAAGAGATAATGGAGAAAAATAGTTCTGTCATCTCGGAACGGAAGTTTTTCAAATGTCTGGGCATGAGTTACAAAGGGTGGAAATAATAGCACAACGTCCCTAAATATCTCGTTGCAACGTTCCATATTAAGTTGTTGGATTTAATCTACGCGAGATATAAGGCCATGACTTTTTCATATCTAAGACATTGATGAAAAAATAGGGAATTAGTGGGCAAATGTTGTACCTCATTTTGATGGTAAAATCAGAAGTTCCAACAATTGACAGAAATCTTAGAAGACCAGTGAGCACCCTCAAGTTGTAAAATTTCAAGCATTTCAAAAAAGATGCATGCATAGTTGTCATTTGCTATATATATAGAGGGGTTTGCTCTTCATATTTTGGAGTTTATATCACAATCGGAATCACCGGGTTTTACCCACCTCACATGCCTCAAACGATTTGCCAATAAGCCCCTATTTTCTTTTTTTTTAAAAACCAGTTTCACTGAACTTTTATTTAATCTGTTAAAAATTTGTCAACTGGCAGCAATAACCTATTTCCTGTCGAAAATTTTCGCCTATAGCATGAAGACAAACACATGAACCTTCTTTGTTCTCTTTTTTATTTATATCATGTTGATTATTTGTCCATGTTCTCTTAAGTTCAAACATGTACAACTTAATTCGTTTCTACTTCCTTGGAGATAGAGGAGCAAACCGCCCTTAAATGCCTTTGATAGCAAAACGTCATTTTCTGGAGTACTCAGTGAGTCCTCAAGCACTAACTACACAGATTAGAAATGACACTCGCCTGTCGTAATTATTTCGGCGTGTCTTTTAAGTACACCGCCGTATTTTGCTTGCAGTTGTTACAATTTAGAAAATTGTCACGTTTAACATTAGTCAATGAAGATATAATCATGATGAGTATTTTATCCTTATTTTCATAAAAGATTAAAAAAAAATGCTAATTTGATTTAACTTAAAAAAGGTATCATGTACTTTGTCAAAAATAATTTTGTTGTTTAAATTTCCGGAAAAAACATTCAGGCAAACTTTGAACTTTTATAAAGTTAAAGTAACGTACAAATATCATTTTTTAGAGAAATTGCGTCACCATGATTCTATTCCAGCCAGTAGCGTAAAAACTACTATGGTCCTTTTCCGAACCTCCTCTGGACCCTATTATCGCAAACGAAATAGCGCTATTCCTTCGAAAGGAACGAATAATGGAGTTATCATTCTTAAAGCTTCCTCGATGGTATATTCGTTAAGAAAACAATGCTTTGAACGCCAAGTCCCATTTACATATAGAGTACGATCAGCCTAGGTGGAAATGGGGGAAAACTACGTACTTGTAGACCATATTTTCGCATATTTCAATATGTTACATGTAGTTAGTTAGTCATTCATTTATCAAAAGCTGCACAAATTCGGATATTTCAGGATCATTACATCATGCTGATGAAGCCAATCGGGGAAACGAATTTTGACAGCACTTGAAAATGAGGGAATGGGGGATAGGGCTATATAGCCTAATGCCTTAGCTTTTAAGGGTCCTACCCATATTGAAGCAAGGGACTTCCCCAACTGTATGTGATTTGGTTTGTCAGTCACCAAATTCGGTGGTTTCCTCCGCCAGTAAAGCTGACCGCCCTACATGGCCCAGGTTCGTCGTATAACAATCAGAGACTATACCTACATACTCTTTCAGGGCCTCGGTTCGGACTTGAGTGCGCAGTTTGACATATCAATTAAGTTATAGTTTTCCTCTCAAGCAGTGCGAGTTCGACCACAACAGATAGAAGACTAGTTGCATGAAAGGGCGAAAAATGAACACGAGAAAACGATGCTATTAAGAAAGCGGACCAATGACACGTATATAGAATACCAATAGGGTAAAAAAATCGAGTTACACTGGAAAATGGATATTAAATGGGCAAGGTAGGAAGACTAAGCTAATGCATGGATTCTACGAACCCTACTCCCATAGACTTTGATGGTAGTACGCTAACGTCCGAAAAGCATGCAAGCTGACATGGCTAACTTCATTGAACAACATTAGTCCCATATCCTAATCGAGTGATTGTGAACAAAGCGCTAGAAAAAGTCGCCTGTTTTCTAGGCGCGTTTTTGTGGACTGTCGCATACAAGAAAAAGTCCGCTACGACATCATTCTCATCCCGGGTTCAACATCATGTCGATGGTAACTGTAATTTATTATTATTGATTGGGGGAGGTTGGGCCCAAAATAACTAGCTTAACCCCGTCACATTTGATAAATGCCTGCCTTTGACAAAACTTTTCTTTGTTCTTTTTTATGCTTTCTGTTTCTTGTTTAAGAAGGGGTCTATCTTTGACTATTTCAGGACTTTATTTGACCTTGGGTCGATTGCAGAACGGCGAGCAACACATAATGGGCTCATTGAAGGCTGCTGGCGGTTTTCCATAATATGTTTTTTTTCTAAATTACCACTTGTTATATTGGTTACTTTCTATTGTAATCTGTTTTTGTCTTTGCATTTTCCGATAAAGCTTCGTTTGTACAAGTAAACTTTCTTTGCTTCACCTTTTTATAACATGAATAACTTATACTTTTTATTATTACTTTCAAGGACAGTTTAATAATCATCCTTCCATCTAGATTCGCTTTGTCGTTCTTTGTTAATGTTATGGAAAGATTACCTTGACAAAAAAGATAACCTCTTTTATTTGGAGGTACGATAATCGGTTAAATTATCTGTTTAGATGCAATATATTTTAAGTCATTAGATTAATAATGTAGTTAAGCTCTTCTAAAGTACCTTAATGCAGTTGAATATGAAGATTTGGTTCGTCGTTATATAACAAGTTATAACCTTTTCGTTGGTGGCTCTCTAATCGTTTGACTAATCTTGTTCAGATGCAATATACTTAACGTTATGAGATCAGTTTAGATTATTTATTGTAGTAGCCCTTTTTTAAAGCATAATTTAGATATTATGACCGATAGCCATATGACTGCATTGTGAACCCTTGTTGGAAATATAGGCCATGATTTTGATGCTGCTTGTAGTACTCTGCTCATGGAAATAAAGCAGCCCATTCTATTTTAGGGGTATAGGTAGAAAGGTGGGTGACCATAATCCTGATATAAAGTTTCGTTGTCATATGCTTTATATCAATATCTAAAGAAGATACCTCTCATTAGTCGCATTTGAACTGCGTGTATTTACTGGAAAGTCATTGAGTTTAAGCGTTAGATTTTTTTTAAGGACAATAAAACCATTAAAGGCCAACTGAGGCTCCTGGAAACCTCTAGTTTCCAATGACAATACGAACTCAAATTCCCTATCGGCCTAAAGTCCCCTTTTCTTCCACTGCACATCATTTTATGTTCATTTTATCACCCCTTTCATGTTCATGTCACTGATATGGCCGACTTTGTGCTGCTTGGTAGTGGAGCAAAAACCATATAACTAAGTGTAGTTTTTAAATGGATTCTAGAGATAATCAATATCGAAAATGACAGATGAGTAAATGTTCAACTGGAAAGAGACAGAGTCTGCAACTTTGTACTAACACGATATATGATTATGCCAAACACGAATGCAAAAATGTTTCCTCTCGAGGCGATCTGAAAACAGAATTTTGACGGGCATACAGAATGTGACTTTTCCTTCTCAATGTACTAACATTTGATAAAATCATTTGTTTAGATAATATCGTGAATCTGTTCATCAAAAAGTGTGCAATAATTCTCAATAAAAGCTTGAATATAAGACATAGAAAATTTAAGAAAGACCCGGTTCGTGAGGTAACAAATGTAAACAAACGAAACCGGGAAATCGCTGAAAATTAATTCTTTATTTATGATGCTTATATCGAACGAAATTGAGAGGTTTAATAATGTCATAATATTCTAGTTGTTCTAAACTCGAAATACAATTGGGACTCTGTGCCTCTTTCCGTATTTCCGTCATTTACTCGAAATTACACTTTCAGACGAAACATTTTTACCTGGGTTGTTGAGACACAGTGGAATTTATGGTCATATATGATTCCTGGAGCAAAATAAATTCTACAATTTTTTTTAAATTGGACAAAGACCTGGTACATGCGAACGTGACTAAACCAGGAAGTAAAATACACCATATGTGAACACGTTTTCCATTATTTCTTTTAAGCACGCCATTTTGAAACGCAACGGTCTTCAGTCTGTTGAAAACAAAATGTCGGAAAAGAAATTTGATAAACCTTTCGTTACTAAATCAGCTAAGCGATGGCCATTCATTAGTGAATATTATATTCGTTAAAGAAATAGTCTTCACGAATTCAATACGAGGGTCATATTTTGGGACAATGGGGAAGGATTTGTCGTCAGCTGAGGTAACAGAAAACCACTCGAAGTAAATGTATCAGCTTGCTCGTCTTGCCACGCTTATATGACATGGTTATACATTTGTTATATAACTTATAGTTTCTTTTCAATTGCAACAAATGAGACGACAAAGATCTGAAACTAAGTCGAAAAATAAGTCCGTGCCAAGAACGTGAAATTGATTGGACGCCTTTGAAGTTCAGTACGAAAAAATAAACGTGCGACACGAACCTATAAGGAGACTAGTACTGTTAGCGTAGAACTCCCAAAGGTATGAAATATTATACATTTTTTTTACGGGAGCACTAGAAATCGCGGATGACTAACGTATTTTTAGCGACATGACGAAATATTACTTCTGATGATTTATTACAGTACACCGCGGTTCAATAACGATAAGGTCATTATACCCCACGCAACGAAGTTGCGAAGGGTATAATGTTTTTGACTGGTCCGTCCGTCCGTCCGTCTGTGATCAAAGTTTGTAATCGCAACTCCTCTTAAACTACTGAACAGAATTTAACGAAACTTGGTATGCAAGAAGTAAACCATATGTAGTTGTGCATAGTACAAGGAATTTTTTATCCGCAAATTTTTGTGGGAGTTATGGCCCTTTGGATTTAAAAAATTGACATAACTTTGTTATGATACATGTATTCAAATACTTGCACATTCACTTTTACAATCATTCAATATTATTGATTCCTGTAGCTCGATACTAATTCCTCAAGGATAACATTGATAGTCCAATAGTGGAACGCGTGGGGTATGTGAGCGTGCTCACTAAGGTTCTTTCATTTTGTGTACTTTTCAAGGGAGACTTTGTCCGCTGCGTCTAAAATGTATCCATTTTAAAACGAGACTGGATAAAGCCACGGGGTATTACCGACTATCGTCTACGACTGGCAACCTGCAGACAGTTAAACAAAATGGAACAGTATGATTTTGTACAAAAAAGAGGATAAAATGAGAAAAAGGTAGACAACAGTCTAGGCTAAGACTGCTGTATACATTTTCCTCTTACAATGTATTATCTTTTTCTTTGTAAAAAGTCATGCACACGTTTAAAAATTGTTGGACTATCCTCAGTTTTGGGTATGTCAACCTTAGCCTATAATACACAATTGATGAAGAACTAGCAAAATATCTTACAACAAAATAGAAGAAAAAAAAACAGTTTCCAGCTGAACCGTTCATCAACAATACACGCAACAAAGGCTTATTCAGCAAGAATGCAAGAATATTTAAGTTTAAGTTCCCATTTCGAAGCTATACGACACCTAAAAGGATAAAATTGGGAGAGGAACTTGTAAAAGTGCACGTCACTTCTCTTTTATTTCGTCATCTATTTGCTAATAAAATACGTTTTACACTAAAAGAATTAAATTGAACTTTTGACGTTCGGATGCCTTCTAGGTACCTCTTTGCTTCCTTCTCTCACATTTTCATTTGTATAAATAATCTCTTTAACTTTGTTCATAAATCATATTCATTCATTCAAAGAATGACTTGTCGACTAAATATGGAGGTTACGTAACTTTAAACTGTTAATAATTACTAGTCAACTGCTAATTACCAGTCTCAAATTCATCTAATCATATGCATTGTAAAATTTCGCCTTTTTATTCTGCTTACTTTATGTTATTAAATAATATTCAATTACATGATTAGAAAGTCATAAATGAAGATGAAAATGTATGAGATTTATGATAAAAAAGAAAAGTTAATGACATCGTTAATTTTTCTGTTGATTCTAAAACGTTATTGTTTTTTTGGAAAAGTCTGATCAAAATGAAAGAAAATAGCATATGCAATGCAACAATATAAAATCATCATATTTCTTAACGTCAAATTTTACTAAAAATAGTCGCTCCCTTACTGGAAAAAATCCCAATGAATGTACAAGAGTCTTACTCATATAAGTCCGTCCTTAATGAGGCTATTTGATCCAAAACAGTGCACCACTAGGGTATGTGGTCTGTCACATAAGGCCATGCATAAGGCCATGATAAAATAATTTCTAGATTCTCATCCAAATTTCTTGAAAATATGGGGTGGGCGGGCGAATTTGATTTTTTTTATCTTTTAACCATTTTGATAAAATATGCTGCCATTTTCAAAGAAATTAACAAAAAAAAAATAACATTATTTGCCAAAAAATCAAAATAAAATCGGGGCGGCAGGGGATGAGAATCTAGGATATTTTTTTTTATATTGGCCTTATGGGCTAAAGACTCCGGCGTGCAAAAAGACAGGCTAACAGAGTTCACAAGTGCAAATATCGCAGAAACGAGTTATTACGATGACCGGGATACTGAGTGGCCTTTTAAAATAGAAATTTGAATCGGTTTCGAAATCTACATTCAACAAAATTTGAATGGTTTGTAGTTGGGTGCGACGTATAACACATTTATGCCTTCAACAAGAGCGTTAAAGTTCAAGTTGAAAAAGGAATTATATTTAATTCTTTTCATTTTAATACATGCATAAAAGTAATAAGAAAGAAATTCTGTTCAATTATTTTCATTTTAATACATGCATAAAAGTAATAAGTTTGAAAAAAAACTCATCTATTTGATACTTAAAGGACAAGTAATGAAAAAAATGATCAAAGTTTAGCAACTTGCTAGATTGAAGAGAAAACTGTAGGACGCAATAGTGCAACAATACCATAAGCCCCGATACGCGATGGAGGCACATGTTTCAACCTAAAACCCTGTGTTAAAAAACAACAAAACACAACATTTTACGCCATAATCAGATAAATAAGATGAATATTATCCAGACAAGATACAAATCTTTAAAAAAATCTTACAATTGATGCAGACAGGCCCGGCCATCATAAGTGTCCTTGCTGAGAGAAGCCGCTTAGACGGATAAAACTACCGACACGTGATCGAACACTTGGCCTCACACGTGCACCTGAATTCTAACATTAGATTAAAAAGTATTAACCATGTTTAATATATGTAAAATATAAAATATTCAAATTTTACCGATTTTAAACGGTTCTATTGTATAATTTGTATTCTGGAAGATTAGACTTTTGATGTAACTTCTTTTCAAATATTAGATGCCTTATATTGAAGTAGAGTTTAGTCGATACATTTCACCTAGTTTGAAATGAACATCTGATTTTTCACTAAATATTAAAAAAGATAGTTTAATATATATATGATAATTCATGTAAAGTCTACATGTGTAAAAATGTCAGTTAGTTCGTTATTGCTTAATACTCAAGCAACACGAAATTGGTTTTGAACATAGAAATGGTAATAAATTAAACATCATATTATAATGAAGTATAGGAAGCGGGAACGAGAGTTTAAGGACACAAGGCAAATCGGGAATCTCTTCTTCATGAAAAAAATAAATTTGAATAAATTTGATTTCTTTGTTTTAATCTTATATGACCTTTAATAAATAAATATGATCTTAAAAGAGTTTGAACGAAATATGCACCTCAAACCGGAAGTATAGGATCGAGGCCAGACGGGTCTAAAGACCGCTTTCATGCAGGACATACAGTTTGTCATACTTGTACTTGTAGCTCTCCCCTGCTAAATCAACTCATTCTCCTGTATACCTGAGAAAACCTTGAAGGAAATTTTCATAACTGCCAAGATTTAAAAGGACATTGTGTGACAGGTTTAAAAATTGGTTATGAGGTATAATTTTTCTTATCGTGTCAAATTACAAATCATCTTTACATGTATGTACTGTTGCCGAGAAAAGCTCGACAGAGATGTTCATACGGTTGCACGAACGGATATATGAGTAAAACTAAGTACCCCATTCTCCTCCGGCAAATCGAAGCGGGGGTAATAGAAAAAATGTTTCCCTTGTTACTAGCGAGCCACACGGTTTCAGATCGAACTATTTCGAATCACTGAGTTCCTTTCAGCAGAAACTTTCGCATGTCAGATTATAATGTGTTAGTTTCTCTTCGAGGAGATGAATAAGACATGTTGTGACCAGAGATGACTGGCAATTACACAGAAGTGTTTTCTTATCCCCCCGTTTCCAAGATGATAGGGTATGATAATGTCCGAGCTGTGCCCGCCTGCAAACCACAGTTTCGTCATACTATTTTTCGCCTTTCATAGCTTTACTGCTATATCGTCTATAGATTGCTGATATTCATATTAGCATCCTTTTTGTTGAATTTACTTTCTGTTTGCCGAAAACCTAATGCACAATCATATCATGCAAAGGGATGGAAATACGCTTTCTCCAGACGGTAATACTAATTCGACTTCGACAAAAAATGTTAGTGCATCTAATATTTACTATAATTCATTTCTAAACGAAATGCATTTTATATTTCAAATATCTGCAGGTGCTATATTGCTTCATTGAACGTTCTTAAAATGTCTCCATCAATTAATGACTTGTCTTGGGCATGTTCCATTCCGCCATATTAACTTTCTTCTTCGCCTTATTTAAACATAAAACTAAATAGTAAAGGACAGATTAATGATTTATACATAAGGCGAAATTGCACATTTAAATATTAGAAATGATATTTCTACCTTTAAAAAGAAAGAGACGCGTGTGGCTGATCATTTACATGAAAAGAAAGACCGTAGAATTTTGATCTTTTAACTTTTATGCACTAAAAATGTATAACTGGTAGCTGATTATATTTTGGGTTAAAATGTATAAATTTCTTTTGATGTTACATTTTTGTAACAGATACGTGTATTGTTTTTTTTTGCATTGTACATATTTCAAATATTATAACAAACAATAAAAACTACGTAACAGCAAAAAGTTGATTATAGTGTAAAAGGAGTACAGCCACGAAGGCAATCTTCCGGGCAATCGTTAGGGTTACAAACTAACTTATGTTACACACAGTGTTATCTACGATGTCTTAGTCGCAGACCTATACTTTTTTCTAGTTTATCGCCATTTTGTAGAAAGACTTCCAAAGTAGACAAGGCCAACCGACTATACGAAAGACAACGAACATTAATGATCACCGTTTAATTCGGAGCACCTAGGGTCACTTTCGTTTTCTTTCCCGTATGGAGCTCGTGTGGCAAATAAGCACCAAGCAGAGTCTTGTTTGTCAAAAGAGGCGACTAAAGGTCTGGGATAATGACATCAGAATAGTTCTCAGCCAACAGAACAATCAAGGTGGCTAATTAGGGTGGCTCTCATTTTCGGGGGTTGCCAAATCTATAATACAGAAAGCTTGACCACTGATGAGGAGAGTGCCACTCCTCGTGCAAGTATATATCCCTTTGTGGACAGACAAACGTTACAAAGGGTTAATTGTCCGACCCTACCAAATCTCCACTTTTCCTAAGGTCTTCAAAATCATTATTCCTTCTCATCATCATTTAATGTTCCTCTTATTATTCTCTTTATGTTGAGATTCTTATATTTAGGTTGTTGCTATGGCGTAAAACACTAACTCACTCACTTACTTTCGGTTTGACCTAAACTGACATAGTTGATGTCGTCTTCTGGTGAGCGTTTCGTTTTTAATTTGTATTTTCTTGTCCTTTATATCCGTCATGATTTTGTATTTGCCTTCTCGGAAGGAGTTACGATATTTGAATGCCTATCGGTGCTCCTTTGCTTCTTTCTTTTGAAATAAAGGTTTTAAATGCAAGATTCACGAAAAAAAAAGGAATTATCCGAAGATTGGAAAAAAAAATGACGCTTTCTAGAAAGCTGCTTTTAATTCTTTTTATCCATTTTCAAACAAAAACTTCCACTGGCAGGTAAATAAATAATGCTAAGCCACATATCGTGAACTTGCTTAGACATACCAAGTTTCGATAAATTAGTTCAGAATAGTTGAGTGGAACATCTTAGTGACGGATATGAGGAAAAAACCCGTATATAACAGCCAAAGTTGGGTGCGACATCTTTTTATTTTCTCTTATTTCTTTGTTCGGCCGTTTACTCTCCAATTTCTAAGTTACATTAATTTGTCTTGTCCTGCCTATTCCCCCCGTTCATTTTCAACAAAAACTTATTGGTAATGAATGTATGCTCAGCTACATGCAAAGTTGCGATGAATTAGTTACAGACGAGTTGAGTGGAACATCTCTGTGACGGACAGGAAAAAAAACCAATGAATCAGCCGAAGTTGGCGGAGGTATAATTTTATTTTCCTAGTTTCGCCATTTAGTCTTAATGTTTTTTAAAGCTTCATTCATTTTTCCTCTCCCCGGTTTTGTCTCGGATAATTTAGAATATATGAGATTGAGAAACACGATCTCTAAATTCCTCTACAGTTTTAACGGCAAGCGTGGACCTTGTAGCGGCTAAATGAAGCTTTTACAAAGGGGTCATTACCGTGCACAGGGTATAACTCTCCCAATATACCCCTTTTTCGCCCCTTTCAATGGGCTATCATCGTTTCTGGAGATCATTCTCGTAAATGGTGTCAAGGAAGAGACGGACAATCGAGCTATGAAATTTTTGCCACTGACGATGTTCGAAACGCGAACTTTTTTTTTATCTTGGTTATTCTAAGAATAAGGTGCATTCATCGACTGGACATAAGCAAACAACTAATAGTTATTTTTTATATAACAATGTTAGAAAACAACATCAAAACATAACAATACTTAGTGGGTGGTCTAGATGTTGTAAGAGGCACTCAGATGGAAAAAATATAATGAGGGTTGCTACCTTGTTCGTGTCTTCACAAGAGAAGACTCATTCAAGGCATAATATCTGATGTCATATGTCTTAATCTTAGAGTACAACATTATATCATTTTTAAAAGTAATTGTAGTTTAAGTATAAAAATTAAATGTTTTTTTTTAGTTGAATTTATCAACCGAGTAGAGATGAAATAATTTTTTACTTTTGTTTCTGATAATTTTTAATGCAATAGCGTTCAGTACAAAATGTTTTAAAAATCTGCCAAAGTCAAAAATGGCCGGATTTGTTAAACAGGATGTAGGTGAACGACAGACCTGAAATAAAATCCGACATTATGGGACTGTATAACTATATATCAAGTGGATGTGACAAGTTGTTGCTGAGAAAACTGTTACGAAAAATACGAAAAATTCTTCACAGTTCGCCCGATATTCATCATTTTATAACCCGGAATTTTTAATCCATGAAAGTTGACCAAAATGTTCACGTCAAAACAAGTTAAATTGTAAAAAATTGAGAGATACAAACGTTAATATTTGATTTTTCAAACTCCTTCGCAGTAGGCATATCCTTCCCGGTATTAAAAAAGACCAGGATTGTCCCACTTCCACACATTTCTATGAATTCCATCAAGATTCGCGATGACAATTTTAATTTGAATATATAAACAAAATTTTGCATTAATTGGTCAGGCAAATATCAAATATTCATTTATAATTTTCTTTCAATCTTTTTATTTGTTTTTGCAATTTGACCTTTAGCAAGATTAACAAGATTGCTACATGTACGCGAAGGCAATGTCCCCTGCCGCCGCATTAAAATTGAAAATTAACTTAAATTTGAAGACTTCAAATGGCAATGCGGTATGATAACCTACAAATCATGGCAAATAATCGTACAAAATTTCATCAAAATCTGTGCTAAAAAATGTTCCTATGACCTAAAATGAACAAAGGCGATAAAGTCCTATAACTCCTATAAAATTTGTCGAATCAATATAACGGTGGGATATGATCAACTACATATCATGACAATCAATCCTACAAAATTTCATCAAAATCCGTTGAGTGGTCTCAGAGGAGTTGCGCTCACAAAGTGTTCCTATGACCTAAAATGAACAAAGTCAATAAAGTTCCATAACTCCTATAAAATTTGTCGAATCACAATGGCGGTGCAATATGATCAACTACATATCATGACTAACAATCCTACAAGCTTCCATCAAAATCTGTTGAGCGGTCTCAGAGGAGTTGCGCTCACAAAAGTGTGACGGACGCACGGACGGACGGACGGACGAACGGAGACCATTACTAGGTCCCTTCGTCGTGTTGCAGCGGGGGACAAAAAAGTACAGAGATTTTACATGCAGTTCCACTTTACTTTGGGTTTATCAGTAACTTAAGAAATATGTTTTTTTAGATTATCATCAATTTTAGAAATATTTTTTAAGATAAAATAGAGTAAAGAGCGATAACTCTAAACAGATTCAAGATAATAATTTGAATTAAGCGGTAATGTTATTTTCATCCGTATTATGAAGCCAAAATACACCGTATGGACTCGTGAGCGGAGGAAAAGGTTATTCACGCATATGGAAATGATTAATAACACACTTTGAAAAGGGAAAAACTTATTGAAAACAAAACAACGTATGTTTGAGTGTCATTTTCTTTACCCATTTCAATCTAATATTAAATGCCATAGCTCACGGAACACTTGAAACCATTCCCTTTCTTAAGATGTAAGATATTTTTCTATTGAATGTTTCAGTTTTCTTCCAAGTTAATGACAAAATGATGTACCAAAAAATTAACAATAAAACATTTTTTTCTGGTGAAATTACCTATTTTAAGAACATAATGTGCATACACGTGCTTTTAAGAATATGAAATATATCAAAACATCGATTTTTTATAGGCATGAATCTTATAATTTAAGTTATGCCCGAAAATCAAAGTAACGCCGTCTGAAAAGGTTATCAATCAGTAACGCATATACAAAAGGTCAAGATAAAAATTTATTAATGCTGGAGGGGATGGTCTTATAACTATAAAACTTTCTCATTCCGAAAGAATCAATTACTCAATTTGTAGATCTACTAGTTAGTGTCAATGGTGATGACTGTGACTGCCAGGAACAATATAACATATAAAGACTACCGGGTACATTTCAAATTGAAACGTTTATTAAAAATATACTGCTATGAAATAAAAAATCGGGAATTCTAATTTTTGTACACTTTTATTATCTTTGAAAACATGTACAGCGTCTTCGGCTATTCTGTCAACTATTTCAATGTGATATTATGCATATTAAAACATGGCATATGTTACCATTTATTTTAAATATACGTTTTAGAGTAGAAAGTATATAATCAAATTCATTTTACACATGTAAAACGCGGGAACAAAAAACGTTCCATTTAAAAACCCTGTCTTTGTGACACTTGTAAATCGAAGGAAAATTCTTAGCAAAAGTTAGTTTCTTAGTCCACGATATTGTCTGACTTTCAACTCCTTTACTCACTTTACTTTAAAACAATCCACGTAAAGGGATGTCGGCACTTTGCATCCATATCAATTTATTTCCTTCATTTAAAAATGAAAAGTACATTTTTCAGGTAAAATGCCTCCGACAAAAAATAAAAATAAAGCTTTTAATTCAGCCACTGAATTACCCCGTATTACAAAAGAAACATGTTTCTTAATCAATAAAAGCACTTATTATATAATTCAAAATCGTCAAAAAGCAGTTATAGTTTATTATATAAATTAACTCATAGCTTGTAGAAATTAAGCTATGTACTATAATATTGGTGCCTGAACCACTCTTTCAAATTACTTTTATGCTGAAATTCAGTAAGCTGTTTTAAGAAACTTCTGTCCCTGATTATTGGTAAATAGGTTTACAGGCAAAAGTTTACATTAAGTTTGATAAAAAATATGGTTAGTTAAGACAAGCAAATACATCAAATTTATACGCCCCTTAATTATCTTAAAACCCCTTTTCGTAAACCTGGTAGTTACATTTTTGTAAATTTATTTTCAAAACAGTAACACATAGTTTTGTAAAGATGTATTTATATTTTATGCAATTAAAGTTTTTGCATCATTTATATGCAACATTTAATTAAGGTTCATGGTTACACTTTGAATAAAATAGTAGCGAGCACAGCTCTTAGCGGGCACGAAGTGCCCGCAAGAGCGGAGAGCTCTACAGCAAGTTCCCGCGAAAAATTTGCCTAATGCTGATATTGATTCTTTTTTGTCCTGATATTGCTTCTCACAATTTCACGTGCACACAGGCTCGATGTTAATTGGAAAATAATTACCAATTTTGCTAATCGCCTTCCAAACATTTTCTTTGTAAATATAGAACAAGGAGAAAAATATTCTGATGACGATGAGTTAATTCATTTTTTAAATAAAAAAATTTTATTCAGTTTTTTACATTTTCCTTTTTTTAAGCTGATTCGCCCCAAATACCTCGTCCCAAACTGAACGTTCTAGAAAATGAACTGATTAAAATAAAAATAAATACGATCAAAGTGTCAACGTCTTTTCGGGAATGGGGTCCTCTAGATCTTATATTCTGAATTCTAAACGATTTTATTCCTCAATGCAACTGAGACGTTGAACTCCGTCATATGAGGGTCAAAAAGAGGATCCATCTTTGATGTTTCATGGTATAGGGGGGGGGGGGGGGGCTTTATTCAGCGTAAAAATACAATTTAGCTGTTCATTGGCATCTTATATTTTTGCTGTGCTCGCATTTAGGCAATGCCTATCTCATATTAGATATTTGACCAATTTTTCTTGTCTATGTACGACTTGAACGACACATAGAAACAGAAAATAAAGTGTAGCAATCGCCGATCATTTACAAGATTACTTTTGTTGTTTTCTATTCATTCTCTCTCCATTCAAATTAACCATTAATTAAAGCATGAATAGACCCTAAATAACCTTCCTTAAAACAGATTGTGACACTATAATAACGATTTTACCTTAAACGTGGAGGCCATATGACAGGGCATTAATGATATTTCGCTATATTTGGGTGAACTGAAAAATGCAAAGAAAATGCCCTGGCAAAACGAATCAAGTTCACACGTACAAAATACTAAAAGTTTATGCAAAAATTATTAATCTAGACGCTGAAACGTCTTATAAGCAATTGAAAGTGTAGTTTGGACGCCACATGGACTGAAAACAGATGTAAATATCGGTCAATTTTCCGAAGTGTAAAGATGAACCTTAAAAGATATAATATGAGAATGAAAAACAACCATGTAACCTATTGCGCTTCATTTGACCTAATATGTTGTGATAAATTACACAATGACCCTTTTTATATTTTCTCACGTATGTTTTAACCTTTTCCTTCTGCGTTATCGATGTGTCGGCATTTACAAGCGATATGTAAGACAAGTGAACACATTTATCATGTTAACAGATTGCATGTGATAATGATTGTTCTAAAAATAATGACCTGTTTAAGCAGATATGTGTGTAAAACTATTTTTGTAAATCAATTCCATTTCAAATGATGGACTGATTTTGTAAAAAGGTTGTGGAACAAATCGTTCAACAAAGAATAATGATGCGTACAAAATAAAACACCTTAAGGTATGAGGTGTTACGTGCACTAGCATTTGTTTTTATATAAGAATGGCTACAGCGCTTATTATGGACCTTTTTGATGACATAGTGCTATTTTTGAAAATTTTGCCTTTTCAGAGTGTGTTATTAACCATTTTCATGTACGTTAATAACCTTTTCCTCCGCTCACGAGTCCATACGGTGAAAATAGGAACCAATCATAAAGGACTTCATATAAAAACCTCCTTCAACATCTAAAGAGAAAGGTCATGGAATTTTTCTAAAAATATAATACTTATAAGCTTACTTCATGGCAATAATGTTAATGCTTTGTGTTTGGAAGTAACTTTGCTATCTTTAGTAATTTTTTCCAGTCCATAATGTCCGATGTTTTGCCCCTTTTTCCTTTTTCTTCCCAGCAACTCATTCGGGTGTGGCATTGGGCACCGTTACCTAACTTTATTGAAAAGTTAGCTCAAGATGGCTTGTGGCCATTTTTTATCGCCACACCTTTTTGTATTGAAATGTTAAGTTTTGTTTTAGGGAGTGGAAACTATATATTTGTTTCAACTCCCCTTTTCATTATGTTGTATATATTCGTCATTTAATAAATGACATTTATCGAAAATTGTTTATTTATCCAGTTTTACTTCATCGCTGGCACCGAGCATAATATTTGGTTGTACAGTAGAGGCTTTTCACAAAACAGATGTCCGAACTTTCCGTGCAAGTAAAACGACTTTTGTGTTTAAGGACGTATTTTCGTGCCTCAAAAAGAACATTTTTGATCAAATTTCGAGGAGTATTAACTACGTCGAACTTATACAAGGACTGTAAGGAAACGTATAAAACGAAACTAGCCAGAGAGAGTGTGGAGGAATGAAGATTCAGTTCGTGCTTCAAACCGTTTTTATAGAACACAGATGACTAAACATTTTTTTTATCAACTCCGGCAATATTAAAGTGACAAATAAGACTCAGCATTTGAATGGCAGTTCATTATCCTAGATACATGTCTGTTTCTGGCACGAAATCGACACAATAATGTACATCGCTTTTGACCCGCTAATTGAAATGGTTTTTCATAAGCTTAAAATGGACTGAACACCGTACGTATAACTTTGCTCGTTTTTGTTGTGATGTTAAAGCCTCGCAATGACGAATGGAAGTATAATTTGTTCATTGACCAGGCGATGGACTTGTGAAAAATATCTTATTTTCTCAACGAATTCAAGCATCTTTTAATTTAAGCTGGACTAAAACAAATTATTAATCCCCTTGATGAAAGTTTACATATATTAAAGCTAACTTCAAATATATATTAATTCGTTCCCTTCAGTTAAAATTGAGAGAGCAGGATCTGGTTTTAGTGACAGATATTTGATTGTAAAATCACAAGAAACTCCGGATCCTTCAAATTTTCGTTCAGTGACATAAATTCTCAACTTGACTCTGCTAAAAAGAGTATTCAAGAAAGTCGGAAAAGCATAAGGAGATATTAGGTTATGATTCGCCCGCAAATAAATGTACTGCAGGTAGTGTAAGCACAACATTTTCAACAAAATCTAGAGCAAAAATGAATTTCCTAACTGACAGTCTTGGCAATTGTAGGAAATATGCGGGTTACCCAAGTGAAAATTGTAATAAATTTTTAAAAGAATTTGACTCATTTAGCCAATTAAATGACATTAAAAACGAGGACAGAAAGTTGATAGCAGCGTCATTTCATTTACATTTAGAAGGGCCCGCGTTGTCATGGTTTAATGGCCTCAGTCCTGATTTAACATGGCATAGATTTCGGAAAATGTTCGTAGACAAATATGTAACAATTGTTTGAGACCATCCGTCTGCTGTCGTGGAAAGTGAAGCATTCAATATATGGAATTATTACCCGCTCAAGAACTTGAGGTTTTTTTCTGTCATGTCCAAGAGAAAGGACAGCTTCTTCGTAAACCGGAACATGGAATTATATTCAGATTCATTGACGGCTTACCCGATAAACTTGCTTTTTATGTCCGTTCTAGTCAACCGAAAGATTTGTACGACGCACTTTCCTTTGCAAAACAAGGCGAGGCATATATGTACAGGGTTCATAGTCAATCTGCGGCCGTTTCTAGGAAAAATGACAGCTATGATGATTTTTATTAGCTCAAGTCTCAGGTTTCCGACTTAACAAATATGGTAAGCAGGATGTCTACAAATAGAGCTCGCTCGAACCAAGTTTCAAGTACGAATCCGTTAGGAAATTATTCTAGTCGCGTATACGATGTTACAACTGTAACGCATAAATTTGGGCATGTAAAAAGAACGTGCAATTGGAACTAGTCCGGAATTACAATGTCAGTTATGTTCCCAAAACGGACATAGCGCGGTTCAATGTGCAACGTAAAGACAACGCACGGACAGCCGAACACATGAGCAACAAAAGCCAACAGTTGTATGCCAGATTTGTTCACAACCGAATCATGCGGCAAATGAATGCCCGATCTACACGGGAAGCTCGAATCCCCTAGGGGATACCAGCGCGACCCCTCAGGAAGGTATAAGGTGCCATTAAAAGACAATCAGCCCCGCTGCGTCATGATGTTAATAATATAATTTTTTGTGATTCTTTGGAGGACGATAGCTATACAGATCAGGGTGACATTGATGCACATGCCTCTGAAAACTTTTCGCCACCTAAGAATAACTTTGTATATTTGCCGATTAGATTTCAAAACACTACAGTTGCCGCACTTTTGGATTGCGGGAGCGATATAGATTTGATGTCATTATCGTTATACAACTCTGTTCCTCAAATCTTCAATAGACGCTTTAAATGATGGAAGCATCAAGTTTGCAAATAACCAGTGCATTGAATTTAAGGGCACAGCTTTTGTGAAAATGCGTGTACAGGGTACAAATCGAAATGTTTAAGTGTACATATTGAATGAAACGTCTCATTCGCTTATATTAGGTATGCAGTATTTGATTGCCAATTCTGTTGTAGTTGATTTTGGAGCTTTAAAAGTCATTGAAAACCATGCAAATGTTAGATGTAAAAGGCACATTACAATAAACGCTAATAGTGAATTGATTGTGTGGGGCGAATTACCGCAAAACGTTATATTCGGACACCAGGAAATCTGCGAAAACGTTCAAAAGACAGTTTCCAAAGGTTAAATGGCAAGTTAAGCAGTCGTTACAGTTTCTAAGGACAGAACAGTACCTGTCAAACTTTTAAATATTGGAAGTTTGCCAATCTTTATTCCGAAGGGTAAAATTATTGCGAAGTTCAAAAAATTGAATGATGATATCAGAGTGCAAAACGTCAGCTTTAAAGACATTATTCCGGTAGTTCAAAATATTAATTTTGCTCCTCCTCGCGATCATTTAGATACCACGGATCATTCTGACATTGATTTAGAATTTTTGAAGCATTTTGATAATGAGGATTTAACCGAAAATCAAAAAGATTCTTTAGGCCGTTTGCTGTGCAAAAACAAGGACATTTTTGTGTCTAAAGATAACCTGTCACTTGGTTCGACTGATGTAGTAGAGCATCATATTATTTTGAAACCTGATTTCCGACCGTTTTATCAAAAATCGTACAGGTTGACACCGCAAAAGAAAGAGGTCTTACGTCATCACCTTGACGAACTCCTTGAACAAGGTGTTATTTCCGAGTTGAGCGCGACCGAAGAAGCACCGATCACTAGCCCAGTTGTTCTAGTTATCAAAAAGAAAAAGCATCCGACCGGCCAACCCTTAGACCGCGCATCTAGTTTGAGCATGTTTCGTTTATGCGTATACTTCCGTTACTTAAATTCGCAAACTGAGACATCTAAATATTGCATACCGGATTTACAAGAGCTTACAGAATCCTTTACGAAGAGAGTTCTAAATTACATCGCGTCAATCGATATGAGCAGTGGATTTTTTCAGATGAAATTGTCGCCGGAAGGCTCGAAATATACAGCATTTTACACGTGCTTTGGTACGTACAAATTTCAAAGAGTTCCGATGGGATTGCACACCGCACCGAATTCATTTCAGTTACTTATGGACAAGATTTTGCGCAATTGGACGTTTCGTTCTTGCCTTTGTTATCATGACGATGGTTTGATATGTTCTGAAACATGGGATTAACACTTAACTGACATTCAAGAAGTATTTGACCGCTTTCGACAAGCAGGTCTCAAGCTGAACCCTCAGAAATGTTCATTCGCTAAATCATCGGTGATATTCCTAAGTCATCATGCATCATATTTCGAAGGGTGGTATCCGACCACCACCGGATCGTTTTAAAGCTCTAAGTGAATTTCCGTCTCCACAAAAGTAAAACAGCTGCAACGCGCCTTGGGCATGTTTAACTGGTTTCGGAAATACATTGCAAATTACAGTATCATAGCGGAACCGCTTACAAGGTTGTTTAGGAAAAACGTTCTATTTCAGTGGACTATTGACCAAGAAAATGCGTTTAAACAGTTAAAATCGTCTTTGTTACATTCAAAAATCTGATCGTTTCCGAGATTTGACCAGCCGTTCGCGTTAGCAGTCGATAGTTCAGCGGTTGGCATAGGTAACATGCTTTATCAACAAAATCCCGTGGATCATGAAGACAAAGTCCGCATCATTCGTTTTGGATCAAAGTTTTTGAATTCGTGGCAAAAATCGTATGAACCAACTAAATTAGAGCTTCTCGGTAGTCACCAGTATCATTGATTGTGCTAGTTATCCACGCGGAAATAGATTCACTGTAGAATGTGACCACCAAGCACTAAAACCGCTCTTTCAGAACAAACTGAGAGGTGCAATTTATGACAGATGGCTTGTGGTACAAAAACAATTTAAATTCGACATAAAGTATAAACCCGCCGCACAAATGCAAGTGCCAGACACACTTTCTCGTGTTGAAAGTTCGCCAAAATTAGATCCTAACGCGGAGGAATCATTGAACGCAAACTACCCTTATTTCCCGTACATACAAGAGTTTAGAGGAAGTTGGAAATATATCATTCGTAAATGCCGTTCGATACTGTAAAGACGAGTTAGATACGGGCTATGTCGCGGATACAGACGAATCTAGTTACCCCGATATTTTGTGTTCATTGCGAGAAAATATTGGAATCAACAGCGAGTCCACTAGAAGTATTCCGTCAATATTAGATGTTTGGTCTACGAAGATTGATCAAGTTGGAATAAACAGTTATTCCACGATTCAAGAGGGAATAAATAGTTATTCCACGATTCAGATAGGCATTGACCAAAATCAGTTTCTTTTAGATAGCCCTTTTGTGCTTAGTGGTGAAGTTTTAAAACTCGATATCGTTGAAGGCCCATTTGACCACCATTCAACAAAACAAATAAAAGGATATAGTTTTGTTGAGGGAAACGATAGCGTTTCGCCTCCTTTGTTTGTCGACAGATTTGAAATGTTTTGTGAAGGGAGAAACAGCAGTGTTTCTTCTTATGTTCATGATGATTTAGATGGAATACTAAAATTTCCAATACTAAAAATTGTAGTTTTGAACACAAGTGTTGTGCGGCAGTTTTAAGTTCTGTTCCTGACAATCAGAGTTTTCCAAAGAGAATATTTAACTTTTACAACGACAGGATGCGAATCTGATTCCAATAGTCAAATATTTGGAAAATGGAACTTTTCCAAGATTACAAAAGGACGCCAGACGTTTGTTGCTTTAAGTTCCAGAATAGTGTATTATGGACGACCTTTTGTTTCATGTGCGTAATGCTAATAAAAGTAAACGCACACAGTATATGAATGAGTTTCAAGTTGTTGTTCCAAACAGTTTAATTCCGAAAATTTAACAAGCGTTTCATGACTCTCCATTAGCCGGTCACAGAGGAATACAGTCAACTGTCGATGCCATTTCCGAGCATTTCTTCTTTCACAACCTGCCGTCAACTGTTGCCGAGTTCGTCCGTACTTGTCACGAGTGTCAGGAACGAAAAATGACAAAAGCCCACACAAAATACAACATTGTTGCGTATCGTACACCTTCTGAATCGTTTCAAACATGGCAAGTGGACCTTTTTGGACCGTTTCCTATTACACAACAAAGCAATACTTACAATTTTACTACAGTGGAAAATGTTTTCAAAGTTTCTGTTTACTTTGCCTCTACCGAACGCCGATTCATTGACAGTTTCTCAGGCTTTATTCCAGCTAGTTTGTACTTTCGGTGTATGCGATTGTATTATTAGTGACAGGGGAAGTGAATTTCACAATGTACCGAATATTTGTGTAAAATGCTGGAAATACAGAAAAAAACTTTACTCCTAGTTTTATTCATCATTTTCTGTGACACCGTTCGTCAAAAAGGGAACTCAGTGGGACAAAGTGTTGCCTGCTATTACATTTTCGTTCAATCCATCACCGAATTATTCAACGAAATATTCACCTCATGAAGTAGTGTTTGGATTCCGACCTAAGTTTCCATTGTCTGCATCAAAGCTTGGAATAGACATAAATTCATTACATGTGGACTATCATAGCTACATGAATCAGAAGTCCGACCAACTAAAGATCAATCGCGAATCCGTGTGTAAAAATGCCGATGTTGCTGGGAAAATTATGACTGAAAGGGCAAACAAAACTTCCAACCCATTAACATTGAAAAGGGGCGATTTTGTTTATATGTTGAAGGAAAGCACAGGACCAGGCAGGAAATTTCAACCGAAATATTCAGGACCATATGTCGTGCATGAAATTCTTCCGCCACATTTAGTGAAATTAAAAGAAAAGGACACTGGGAAACATTTCAAAAACCCCGTGCATCTTGACCGCCGCCTGAAGATTGCCCTTATACGAGCGCATACATTCCGGAATTACTTCAATCCAGAGGCCGTGGACGATTCAACAAATGCGACAGACCAACAAACATCATCAGAAGATCAAGTTGACAATCACACGCGGATACTGACAATGTTACTACTGATAGTTGAAACAAGTGCGCGACCAAAACGAACAATACGTAAACCAGTACGTTATTTTTTTTAACACGGACTACAGTACCGCGGTTGAAAGTTCAATTGACAATAACTTCTATAAGATCAAACGAATAATCGTTCAGCGCACAATAAACGATTAGAAAGAGTACTTGTTACAGTATATAGAGGAGAAACAGCACAAAACGCTATTTGGACTCCGTTAGAACAGTTAAACGATGCGGCGAACAATCCATCCAAAATCGTCCGCCACCAGTTGTTGATTAGACTAATATCCGGTGGAAATGACAGCATTTCCGTTCAGTTTGATAGTATTGTTTAATATTTTTTTTCTCTCTTTAGTGCATTTAGTAAGTTTTTTGTTTGCTTGATTTTTTGATTGACAAAATGACCAACTTGATTTTAGTGTACTGTAATATGTATTTGAATTTTACTAGAGAAGTTTATTATTGTATTTTGACTTTTGAGTATTACTGTGAAGTTTAATTAGTTTTTCGATTGTACGATTTGATGCCAAGTTTATGAGTTCTATAGGTTATGGCTATGCTTAATTATGGTACACTTGCCTACATGTACATGGTGTATTTTTCCTTTGATGTGAAGAGTTTACAGCTGAGAAATGATTTTCATTTGCTTATATGCGTTCAAAACCTTTAAATGCACAGAGGGTACCTTAGTTGGTTAATTCTGGTTTAAATTGTTCTTTAACCGGAAATGGAATGCCAAATTTATATAAAGGTATGCAAGTACTTGTTTGTACTCTCATCTATATGCAGAGGGTATACTGTTCATTTTTGCTGTTAAATAATTATTACAAATATTGTATTTTCTCTTCTTGTCTTAGTGTTCAAGATAAACAATGCAAGTTTATTATTTTTCAAAAGTACCTATTTTTGAGTAATAAGTTTATTATGATGCAATATAGTAAATGTAAAAGATGTAGCTTGAAGTTTTTTTTTTCTTATTTTGTGTTTAATCAACAGTTAAAAGTTCGATCTTATATGTTGTTTTTTTCATTTTAAAATTTAAAAGATTTTTCTTTCTAATACACATGTAATATGTGCTTATACGTATTTTGATTTGTCTAAAGAATCTCGCCGAACATTTTAAACAAATGGGATTTGTTTTTTTTAGCCCTGGGATGTTAGTAGATTGGTATGGTCAGCGAGTTGCTAAGAGTTATCCTTCTTTGTGGATTGTAACGTTGTTTTCCAATTTATCACCAGAGGGAGCATTTATCCACTCTGACCTCTATACTATCGCGCTAAAGATTGTGGCTAATTTCCCCGAATTCGGGGTTTGAATATCATTGAAATATTTCCCATGATCCATAGCGCGATAGTATAGAAGTCAGTGTTGATAGACGCTGCCTCTGGTGATAGATTGCGTTGTTTTCATGTAAATTTGTACCTGTCCGGAATCGTTTTGTAAATACTCTCTCGTTTTGGTGTTATGAAAAACGTGGCGGAAAATAAAAGTTGGAAAGACAATCTACATTTATTTAAGACTCTACCAAACATCCCCAACTTAAAAGATATGTGAGCGACCCCCATTACCGTATATCACATGTCATTTCAATTTTGTTTAAGTGTCAGTCATGTATTTGTCAGTTTTAGTGGATTATGCTGCATTTAAAAAAAACGTTGAAATAAAAGTGCGTCTATTCAAGAATAAAGTACAGCCTGATATACCAACGTCATTGTTTACGCTAACGAATAATATGATATCTTAAGCTTGTCAATTCATGAGAAAGAAATTATATTATATTAAATATTAAATTATAGGTTATTTGTCTTGTGTTCAAGATATGAAAATTAACTCTCTGGTTTAAAATTATATACCTAGAGAACCGAACTTAATACTTGATAAGCAACAGCCTTTGTTTTTTCTTTGATACGACAAGATAGCAACGTAAGAAAAATCTCCTTATTTTCTTTATTGTATTTTCATATCACTGTGCGTTGCAGTCAAAAACAAACTTGAATTGCCCATTGTAATAGTCAGATAACCCCTTATAGCACCTTAAATGGCAAAAATAGTGGTTTTAGCTATTTAGATTGTGAACGATAAAAGATAGAGAAGAAAGATTTTGTTTGCTTAAATGTTCAGGTAATTGGGATCTACAAAATTGTCCATTAGACCAAAATTGTCAAATGATCCCTTATAGGTGTTATGGCCCTTTTAACGCCAAACATATTGGTTATAGTTTTACAGTATGTGGACAATAGGAGATATGGAAAAGGTTTTGCTTACTTAAATGTTCAGCTAATTGAGCTCTACACAATTTTCCTTCAGGTTTATATTGTCAGATGACCCCTTATAGGGGTTATGGCCAACTAAACCCATAAAATAGAGGTTTTGGCCTTGTGAATTGTGAACCATAACAGATAGGTAAAAGGTTATGCCTGCTTAAATGTTAGCTAATTGAACTCTACAAAATTGTGGATTATGCCAAATTGTCAGATGACCAGTATAGGAGTTATGGCCCCTTAAAAACCCAAAAATAGTGGATTGTACATGAAAGTTTGTGTGTACCGTCCATAGAAGATTGTGCGACACAGTTGCTTGCTTAAATGCTCAGCTTTATAGAGCATTCCAATGGTTTCATGTCATGACATGCTGTTGGCAATTTTAAACATTGTTACATTATAAGCCATTGAAGCCAGATGAGCGATTCATTTGTGTGGTATCGATTTTTGTGGTTTTCGTGGGTCGACCCACGTAATTTATTACTCTACGAAAAAAAATAACATGGATCTGTATGCTGCAAATTTCAGAACCACGAATTTAAGATTCCACGAACTGATCATCTTTCATCAAACCACAAAAATTGGTACCCACGAATATAGATAAATCCATGGTATTTAAATATGTCAGCCTTTAAACGAAAGGGCGTCACATCTGATACAGAAATAGCTAACATAATTATGTATTTGATCTTGTTGTCTCAACGGACGAAATTAAAAAAAAAATAAACTATGTGCTCATAGAAAATTGGCCACGAAAAAAAAAGGAATCATTTTTGTCCAGTTTTTAATTAAAAATGAATTTGAATAATTTAACAAATCATTAATTAAAATCTTCTGATTTGGATTGTACAATAAATATTTTACAAACAGTTGTGCAAAGAGTTATAACTCCAACATTTAATGCTTCCTCGACTGACTTTCGTGTTCTCGCTGTTGAATGCCAATTGGATGCCTTTTTGTGTGTGTTTTATGTTGTCTATTCTTTGTGTTGATTTTGTAGAGCTAACTAGTTTGGTCTTGCCAAATCGGACTTTTGACATTAGAATGCTGAATGGGTGCCTCCTTGCTTCCTTGATATACTGTTATGGTGTAAACGTATCGCAAATTATCCGTTTATCTTTTAGGATGTATCATTAATAAACGAATGAGTGTCCCATCTGACACAGATATGGCCAACATAATTTCTACATAAGGTTATATGTTGCTTTACATTTGCTGTCTTCATTCCCAAACTTATGTGGTCTTAAAAAAAATCATTATGTATGGTAATTGATTGAGATAACCAGTAATAAGATTCTATTCAAAAAGACACACACACAAAAACGGCCAGTAACCAGAAGTTTAAGCCAATGGATTTTTATACTAAGTAATTGTTTACATTGGTGAATTTGTTCTAGTCACATGTTCACAACACTAAATTTCCTTTCTACATGTATATATTGCAAGGGCAAACTAGAATTCGGACAAAGTCAGCAAGGGCCCAGCGGCAAAAAATCTAAGTGTTTTCAAAATTATACGAACTTTGATTATAACCACTAAGGCATGCTCCATGGAGTTTGTATGAAACTTCAGAGCTGTATTGTTAATAATATTGAACATGTTTGAGTTTAATTGTTCAAAAATTTCAATTATCAAAATCTGGGATTTTCCATAAAAAATTAGGTTTTATCCAAGCATATTAAACAGATTTGCACGCAATTTTAATATGCAAAGCATGACATGCAATTTAGAAACTGTACAAAATTTCAGAACCGTTCACAAAATTTGTGAATTTCTATATATTTCACGGATTTGCACAAAAATTTAATATGCAAATTATGACATGCTACTAAGTAGCTGTACTTAATTTCAGAACTGTGTTGTTAATAGTTTTTGAGTTTTAGTGTTTACAAAGACCAATTATCAAAATCTGTGATTATTGACAAAAAATGAAGTTTTTATCCAAAAATATTTCATATTTTTGCATGAAATTTTAATATGCAAATTATGAAATGCTATGAAGCAGCTGTACATAATTTCAGAACTGTGTTTTTAATAGATTTTGAGTTTTAGTGTTCACAAAAATTGTTGACGGACGGACAGACAGATAGACAGACAGACAAAGTGAAAACTACCTGATTTTCCGTTGAGATCCAGAATCACACTAGTTATTTGTGCGAGGGAGCTGCTGGATCCTACTGGTATTTTAAGTGCCTTTGGATTTTACTGGTATTTTAGATACATTTACTAAGATCATTTTTATAGCACTTATTAAAACACAAATGAAAATAATGAAACATAATTTATGTACTGTTCATAATGAAAGAACCTTAGTGAGCACGCTCACATACCCCACGCGTTCTGCTAACAATAAGTCAGGACATTCTACAATCTACAATCGTATTAGAGATTGGAATTCCAATTAACACGGGATAAACTATTTTATATCATACAAATAAACATAAACATAAACAACATAGTGGCTTAAGCTTCTACATAAATTTCTTCAGCCTCAACAAATAAATGAATGGGTAAAGTAATGGGCTAATCATCACAGCCCCACGAAGAAATCGTAAATTTCCAACCGTTTCTTCTGATAGAAAGCCTTCAACAAGAGATACTATAGTCTTTAGCAGCACAGAACAACAGGTAATGAATGTTAAATGCTAAAAAACAAGATTTCAAAGCCTTAACATGCCTTAACATTCTTCTTTATTGTTCAATTCTAGAGTTTCGTAACACTATAATACCTGATTAAATGTATGAAGGTAAAGGTTTCACCAATGAACATAATGAACACGACGCTAAACTATTTAACACATAAATAAAAAAACACAGATTAGACAGTTTTGTCCTAACAACATCGTGGCTTAAGCTTCTGTCTGAATTTCTTCAGCCTCAACAAATAAATGAATGGGTCAAGTAATGGGCTAATCATCACAGCCCCACGAAGAAATCGTAAATTTCCAACCGTTTCTTCTGATAGAAAGCCTTCAACAAGAGATACTATAGTCTTTGGCAGCACAGAACAACAGGTAATGAATGTTAAATGCTAACAAACAAGATTTCAAAGCCTTAACATTCGTCTTTTTTGTTCAATTCTAGAGTTTCGTAACACTATAATTCCTTATTAAATGTATAGGTTTCACCAATATAAAATGAATACGACACCAAACAATTTAACATCATAAATAAACAAACACAGATTAGACAGTTTTGTTCTAACAACATCGTGGTTTAAGCTTCTGTCTAAATTTCTTCAGTCTCAACACATAGATGATTGGGTCAAGTAATGGGCTAATCATCACAGCTCCACGAAGAAATCCCAAATTTCCAACCGTTTCCTCTGATAGAAAGCCTTCCACAAGAGATACTATAGTCTTTGGCAGCACAGAGCAGCATGTAATGAAGATGATAATACCAATCGTTAAAGTGTTGTACCGCAACCTCTTTCGTCGTTGTTCGTCCCCTTTTTTGACCCGAATTATCGAGGATGTTGGCATGTGGGTTTTGTTTGATGCAGTTCTGGAAACTTGTAAGTTTTGAACAGTAAACATTTGTATATGTTCTCTGTCATTGTCTCTAGAAGTTCCAGGGAGGTTCCAACGTTGAACATCTGAAGGTTTAATCTGTTCGTTCCCACTGCCATTAGAAGTTCCAGGGACTTGAAAACTTTGAACAGTGGATGTATTTTTCTGTTCTCTGTTATTTATTGAGTTAACTTTAACAGTAATATCTTTAAGTCGTTTTATCAGTATTCCGTAAGTGACACAAACACACCCAAATACTAGAATGAGTGAAGCATCAATTTCATAAGGGGTTAATGTGAACTTGAATGGACATGTATCAAGGTTTTCTTTCGAAACGAGTTGAATTTCGAGTATTCCTCTTCCAATCCCGATCAAGATAGAAACAATTGTTGTCACAAAAATGGCTGTATTCGACGTCAACAGTCGAATCCATGGACGAGGTGGTGAAAATGTAGCATTTATTCTCTCTAAGCAAATCAAAAGTGTGTGCGTAACGCTCGTCAAGGAGGTACACATGATTAAGGCTCCGGATATAATGCATAATGTTTGTAAACTAAAGTGAAAGAATATTAACCGTAATCCAAGGAAAAATCCACAACAAAAGTCACTAATGCTTGTGCTGATTACAAGAACGTCAAAACGACTCTTTCGAATTTCTTTTGAGCGTACTAGTACTATTAAACATAAAACATTTAATATGCATATCAAAGGAACCCCAAAAGTCATTAAAGCTCTTGCTGCGCATCGAAAGTCACAGGTCATTTTTGTTTTAAAATTAGTATTATGATATCATGGTATGATTTCGAGCAGGCACACAAATCTCGTGTTTTTCACTTGAAATACAAATTCCAAATAAAAAATTCATACACACCAATTAATCCTTATAGCTCATAATGCCAATCGAAAGTCACATGCCATTTTATGCCAATTAGTATTATGAAGATTTCTAGCAGGTTCACCAATATAGTGTTTTCACGTGAAATAAAAATTCTGAATTGAAAATGCGTCTATTCTAGAATTTACCGTAGCCTCATATACCAACGTCATTGTTTACGCTAACGAATAATGTGATACCTTAAGCTTGTCAATCCATGAGAAAGAAATTATATTATATTAAATATTAAATTATAGGTAATTTGTCTTGTGTTCAAGATATGAAAATTAACTCTCTGGTTTAAAATTATATACCCAGAGAACCGATTATAATACTTAATAACCAACAGCCTTTCTTTGATACGAAGAGAAAGCAACATAAGTAAAAAATAAATATATGTTTACTCTCCTTTTTTCTTTTTATGCTTTTCATATCGCTGTGCGTATTCGCAAACGAGTCTTAGGCTTTGTTCTAGTATAGATTTGTTAGTCCATTAAAAATCGTACAAGAATTTGGTACAAGTCTATACTTTATGACACTCCGGTCATTTTTTTCCCGAAAAAGTTGATTTTCTTAACAGCGAACTCATCTAAGATACATGACGGTGATTATGATGATCTATCCTTAGCATATCGTGGTGGAGGGCAATTCATCTCGTGCATAATGCATAATTTCCTACTCAGATTCCACATGTATATGGAGATGGAGCATTTGAAAAAGAAGGGGGGCGTGGCTTTTTGTTGTGGTCAGAAATTTTATTCCCGCGCAGAGTATTGACAAAATGTTTATTTTTCGAAGGCGTCACAACAGAATATTTTTATAAGCATTATTTCATATGGCAGTAATCCTTCTTTAGAATATTTTTTTCTTACCCCATGCTGCCAAAAGATTTTTTTTCGCCAAAAATAATTTTCAGAAGATTTTTAGAAACAAGAGGCTCCCAGGAGCCTGAATCGCTCACCTGGTCTTAATGTCAACCCTTTGAAGACTTTTGTATAGCTAAACCAGCTGAATGTTTAAGCAATAAAAAGCTTTTCTCTATCTGCAATAGTTTTCATTCCAAAGCAAAAAACACTATTGTTCACCTTTAAAGAGCCATAACCCCTTAAAGGGGTCATCTGACAACTTCGACCCTAAAAAGACTTTTGTAGAGCTAATTAAGCTGAACATTTAAGCAAGCAACATCTTTTCTCCATCTGCAAAAGTTTTCTTTCTTTAGGCCAAAAACACTATTTTTTGCCTTTAAGGGGCCGTAACCACTATAAGGGGTCATCTGGCAACTTTGACCCTATGGAAACTTTTGTAGAGCTAAATGAGCTGAACATTTAAGCAAGCAACAACTTTTCTCTATCTGCAATAGTTTTCATTCCATAGGCCAAAAACACTATTTTTGCCTTTAAGGGGCTGTAACCCCTATAGGGGGTCATCTGACAACTTCGACCATATGGAGACTTGTGAAGAGCTAAATGAGCTGAACATTTAAGCAAGCAACAACTTTTCTCTATCTGCAATAGTTTTCATTCTGTAGGCCAAAAACTCTATTTTTTGCCTTTAAGGGGCCATAACTCCTTTAAGGGGTCATCTGACAGCTTTGACCCTATGGAGACTTTTGTAGAGCTAAATGAGCTGAACATTTAAGCAAGCAACAGCTTTTCTCTATCTGCAATAGTTTTCATTCTAAAGGCCAAAAACTCTATTTTTTGCCTTTAAGGGCCATAACCCCTATAAGGGGTCATCTGACAACTTTGACCTTATGGAGACTTTTGTAGAGCTAAATGAGCTGAACATTTAAGCAAGCAACAGCTTCTCTCAATCTGCAATAGTTTTCATTCCATAGGCCAAAAACATGAAAAAATGCTATTTTTCACCTTTAAGGGGCCGTAACTCCCATAAGGGGTCATCTGACAACTTCGACTCAATGAAGACTTTTGTAGAGCTTTTGATGCTGAAGCAGTAGGATGGCATCAGATTTCATCTATCTCTTATACTTTTTGATTTACAAGCCAAAAACAGTAGTCTGACCCCCCTGGTCTATTTTTAGCAACGGCGGCCATGTTTTTCGACGAATCAAAAATCCCCACATCAGTTCTGTGGGGGATACCCTAAAGTACCACCAGCCCAAATTTGGTTTGAATCTGTGCAGCCGTTTCAGAGGAGAAGAAGTTTGAAGAAAAGTTAACGACGACGGACGACGACGACGGACGACGACGACGGACGCCAAGTGATGGCAATAGCTCACATGGCCTTTGGCCAGGTGAGCTAAAAAGGACACCCCTTCAAGATAAATGGTTTAGGGGAATAAAAGATTAACAAGATGATAATTGAAGAAAAAATGTTTCACTATTATAGGTTTGTTCTTTGACCTTTTCAAATAAACAAACCAAATTTCACCTCAAAAATGAATTAAAGCGTATTTCCTTTCATTCCTGTACAATGGAATTTCGTTGTTTGAATTTGGGAAATTGCAGTTTTAGTCTTCCTTTAAGCAACGGTGTTTATATCTGTGTTTTACATTTTTATATGATCTTAATGTCAGTTATACCACATCCGGGTGTTTTTTAGTTAGACTCGGAACGTCTTAACATTAAAATATAGAAACGGTTGCAATTTCCCTATCCGGATTAATTAATAAGGAGTAATAAGCAAAATGTACAAAACATGAATATGTACCAATTCTAATCTAAGAACTGTACAAAGGTCCAATACTTCTAATATTGAGTGATTACAAATTGGATTTGTTCTTGAAACGCAATCAAGCAAAAAAAAAGAACAAAACAAAACAAAAAAAACCCAACCCCAAAAACGTCTCATTATTTCAGAAGAATATATCTCCTCTAATGGTGTTAAAATATCGCAAAATAATGATTCGTTTTCCGGTGAATTTAAAGAATGACCACACTATGTTTTCTTTCTATGAAGAAATAACATTTTAAAATGTGGCACACACTGTGTAACCTGTGAAGCAGGTAACACAAAAATGTATGCCACATTTTAAAATGGTATTTTAAAATGGTATTTCAAATAGACAGAAAAAATATTGTGGTCATTTCTTATAAAGTAATTTCAATTACATGTTTTCACAATTCAAAAATTAAATCATAGAATTTAAAAAAAAGTCTATAAATCAAATATATTTTCAAAAACATAATCTTTTGAAAAAAAAAACAATACAATTTTTCAAATTGTATATGAATGTTTTATTTAGCATGTTGTAAGCATGCAGATTGAACTTGATCTAAATTAATTTATTTAAACATATCAGAAATTTAGAGAAAGGGCGTCACATCTGCAAAATTGGCTTACATAATTGTTTGTTCTCTCTTGTTGTAATCACGGATGAAATTTTAAAAAGTTATTATGCGCACTTTGAACATTGGCCACGACAAATGAATCCTTATTTTCCGGTTATAAATAAATTATACGCTGCATATCCATGCGCTATTGTTGTGTTGGTAGAATACGGGGCAAATAACAGAAAGAAATATTCTTAGATATTGATGTTAGAATAATTATTGGTATTGGCAGTAATATTGACCTACACATTGTTCTATAAGTAATAAGATTATCTATACCGGTATATGGGTAAGTGGCAGGTACATGTATCTAAACTAATTCCGAGGTTAATTTCCACTCCCTATTACAAATAAACCTGAAATGATTATGCAGGAATAATGTGCATTTAGGCTATATAGCCCAGGCGCTAGGGTCATTATCAAACTTTCTGCTCCATCTACATACAAAGTGAAACTACTGAGCCAATATTCAGTTCCATATTTCAAATAATCCGGGAGGAGTTGCATGACAAAAGAATAATGTGCCCTTAGGCTACCTATGCAGCCCAGTCACTAGGAGCATTATAAAAATTACGAAACCTTTGGTAGAATCTACATCTATAGTGCAACTACTGAGCCAAGTTTCAGTTCCTTATTCTAAATAACCTAGGCGGAGTTCCGTGACGAAAAAATTACCTGAACTTGGGCTACCTATGCAGCCCAGCCCTAGGGGCATTATCAAAATTCCAAAACCTTTAGCAGAATTTATATCTTTAGTGCAACTGCTGAGCCGAGTTTCAGTTCCGTATTCCAAATAACATGATGGAGTAGCGAGACAAAGGAATAATGTGCCCTGAGGCTAACTATGCAGCCCAACTTCTAGGGCATTATCAAAATTCAAATACCTTCGGAAAACTCTACATCCAAAGTGCAACTCCTGAGCCAAGTTTCAGTTCCTTTTTCCGAATATCCTAGGAGGAGTTGAGTGACGAAGGATTAATGTGACCCTAAGCTATCTTTGCAGCCCAGCCCCAATGGCATAATCGAAATTCTGAAACCTTCGGCACAGTTCCCGCCCACACTGCAATCAATGACCCAAGTTTTATATTTCTACTCCCATGGTTACAGAGAGATTATCCTGGTCATTAACGCCTTACGTACGGACGTACGCATGTGCGTGCATCGAACAGCAAAACATTAAAGCCGCGCTTTCGCTAGCCCGGGGATAAAAATGAATTAAAATCCTTTAACAAATCATTAATCTAAATCTTCTGATTTAGGCAGAGTGCCATTATAATTATTTTACACACAGTTGTGTAAAGAGTGATAACTCTATTATTTAAATGCTTCCTCGAATGACTTGAGTTCTCGTTGTTGAAAGCTAATCGGTTGTTGTTTGTGTTTCCTGGTTTTGTCTTGCAAATTTTGCAAATTTTTGAAATTCGAATACTCCATCGTTGGCTACAAATACTCGTATGGCGTTAACATATCGCAAATTATGGGTTATTGCGATTCGTTGGGATGTATCATTAATAAACGAACGAGTGTCACATCTGACACGGATATTGCCGACATAATTTCTACACAGGGTTATATGTTGCTCTACACTTGTGTCATCATTCCCGAACTTATGTTGTTGTTGTCTTAGAAATCCTAATATATGGTAATTGATTAAGATAACCAGTAATAAGATTCTATTCAAAAAGACACACACACAAAAAAGGCCAAGTAACCAGTAGATCCAGCCAATGAATTTTAATACTAAGTAATGGTTCACATTGGGGAATAGTATCATCTGATTTTGTTCTAGTCACATGTTCACAACACTAAAATTCATGTATATATGAAGGGCAGACTAGAATACTGACAAAGTCAGAAAGGGCACCGCGGCAAAAAATCTAAGCGTTTTCAAAATCATACGAACTTTGATTATAACCACAAGGGCTCCATGGAATGTGTATGAACTGTATTGTTTATAATATTTGACATGTTTGAGTTTAATTGATCAAACATTTCAATTCTCAAAATCTGGGATTTTAAACATATTTAACAGATTTGCACGCAATTTAAATATGCAAAGCATGACATGCAATTTAGAAACTGTACAAAATTTCAGAACCGTTCACAAAATCTGAGAATTTCTATTTATTTCACGGATTTGCACACAAATTTAATATGCAAATCATGGCATGCAACTCAGCAACTGTACAAAGTTTCAGAACTGTATTTTCAATGGTTTATGATTTTAGTGTTCACAAAGTCCAATTCTCAAAATCTGTGAATTTGATAAGAGATAAAGTTTTTTTCCAGAAATATTTCACATTTTTGCATGAAATTTTGATATGCAAATTATGACATGCAACTTACATGTAGCAACTGTACAAAAATTCAGAACCGTTGTGTGTATAGTTTTTGAGTTTTAGTGTTCACAAAATCTGTGAGTTGCACAAAAATTAATTATGCAAATTATGACATGCTACTAAGTAGCTGTACTAAATTTCAGAACTGTGTTGTTAATAGTTTTTGAGTTTTAGTGTTTACAAAGTCCAATTATCAAAATCTGTGATTATTGATAAAAAAAGAAGTTTTTATCCAAAAAATATTTGCATGAAATTTTAACATGCAAATTATGACATGCTATGAAGCAGCTGTACATAATTTTAGAATTGTGTGTATCGTCCATAGAAGATTGTGCGACACAGTTGCTTGCTTAAATGCTCAGCTTTATAGAGTATTCCAATGGTTTCATGTCATGACAGGCTGTTGGCAATTTTAAATATTGTTACATTATAAGCCATTGAAGCCAGATGAGCGATTCAGGCTCCTGGGAGCCTCTTGTTATATGGTGTTTTTGTCAGTTATGCCGGGTGCTTTTAATTAGGACACGGAACTTCTTAACATTAAACTCTAAAAACGATTGCGCTTTGCTCATCCACATTAATCACTATGTACTCAATTATTTTCGAAGGTATCATTTTTCTTGGTTTGATGAATCTGTGAGTTGCACAAAAATTTAATATGCAAATTATGACATGCTACTAAGTAGCTGTACTAAATTTCAGAACTGTGTTGTTAATAGTTTTTGAGTTTTAGTGTTTACAAAGTCCAATTATCAAAATCTGTGATTATTGATAAAAAATGAAGTTTTTATCCAAAAATTATTTGCATGAAATTTTAACATGCAAATTATGACATGCTATGAAGCAGCTGTACATAATTTCAGAACTGTGTTTGTAACAGATTTTGAGTTTTAGTGTTCATAAAAGTTATTGACGGACGGACAGACAGATAGACAGACAGACGGACAAAGAGAAAACTACCTGATTTTCCGTTGAGATCCAGAATCACACTAGTTATTTGTGCGAGGGAACTGGTGGATCTTACTGGTATTTTAAGTGCCTTTGGATTTAACTGGTATTTAAGATACATTTACTAAGATCATTTTTATAGCAATGATTAAAACACAAATGAAAATAATGAAACATAATTTATGTGCTGTTCATAATAATTGCTTTATAGAAATATATTGCATATAATATTTATTTTTGTACTTAAATTCAAGGGTTTGTTTTTAAATGGAATTGATAAAAACATGTTTGGAAACAGATAAAATATTTTTCAGGACTTTATAACAAATTTTGTTTATTTACTGAGTAACAATATCAAAACAATAAGTCAGGACAATTTACAATCTACAATCGTATTAGAGATTGGAATTCCAATTAACACGGGATAAACTATTTTATATCATAAAAAACAAACATACATAAGACAGTTTTGTTTTAACAACATAGTGGCTTAACCTTCTGCATAAATTTCTTCAGCCTCCACAAATAAATGAATGGGTCAAGTAATAAGCGAATCATCACAGCTCCATTAAGAAATCCTAAATTTACACTCGTTTCCTCTGATAGAAAGCCTTCAACAAGAGATACTATAGTCTTTTGCAGCACAGAACAACAGGTAATGAATGTTAAATGCTAAAAAACAAGAATTCAAAGCCTCAACATTCTTCTTTATTGTTCAATTCTAGAGTTTCGTAACACTATAATACCTGATTAAATGTATGAAGGTAAAGGTTTCACCAATGAACATCATGAACACGACGCTAAACTATTTAACACTATAAATAAACAAACACAGATTAGACAGTTTTGTCCTAACAACATCGTGGCTTAAGCTTCTGTCTAAATTTCTTCAGCCTCAACACATAGATGATTGGGTCAAGTAATGGGCTAATCATCACAGCTCCACGAAGAAATCCTAAATTTCCAACCGTTTCCTCTGATAGAAAGCCTTCCACAAGAGATACTATAGTCTTTGGCAGCACAGAGCAGCATGTAATGAAGATGATAATACCAATGGTTAAAATGTTGTACCGCAATCTCTTTCGTCGTTGTTCGTCCCCCTTTTTGACCTGGATTATCGAGGATGTCGGCATGTGGGTTTTGTTTGATGCAGTTCTGGAAAGTTGTGAGTTTTGAACAGTGAACATTTGTATATGTTCTCTGTCATTATCTTTAGAAGTTCCAGGGAGGTTCCAACGTTGAACATCTGAAGGTTTAATCTGTTCGTTCCCACTGCCATTAGAAGTTCCAGGAACTTGAAAACTTTGAACATTGGATGCATTGTTCTGTTCTCTGGTATTTCTTGGGTTTACTTTAACAGTAATATCTTTAAGTCGTTTTATCAGTATTCCGTAAGTAACACAAACACACCCAAATAACAGAATAAGTGAAGCGTCAATTTCATAAGGGGTTAATGTGAATTTGTATGCACATGTATCAAGGTTTTCTTTCGAAACAAGTTGAACTTCGAGTATTCCTCTGCCGATCCCGATCAAGAAAGAAATAATCGTTGTCACAAAAATGGCTCTATTCGACGTCAACAGTCTAATCCATGGACGAGGTGTTGTGAATGTAGCGTTTATTCTTTCTAAGCAAATCAAAAGTGTGTGCGTTACGCTTGTCAATGAGGTACACATGATTAAGCTTCCGGATATAATGCATAATGTTTGTAAACTTAAGTTTATGAATATTAACCGTATTCCAAGGAAAAATCCACAAAACAAGTCACTAATGCTTAAGCTGATTACAAGAACGTTAAAACGACTCTTTCGAATTTCTTTTGTGCGTACTAGTACTATTAAACATAAAACATTTAAAATGCATATCAAAGAAACCCCAAATGTCATTAAAGCTCTTGCTGCGCATCGAAAGTCACATGTCATTTTTGCTTTAAAATTAGTATTATGATATCATGGTATGATTTCGAGCAGGCACACAAATTTCGTGTTTTTCACTTGAAATAAAAATTCCAAATGAAAAATCTTGCACACCAATTTATCCTTAAAATGAACTTTTGCCATCTTTTTTTCGTGTAACTTCAGGGTCCTTTTGCGTAGAAGTGAATCTAAATGACTGTTACTATGGTATAAAGGTGTTTTTTTTTGTGTCCAATTAATTGGAATTGCTGTGATCAAACGGCCGCCTAATCATTACATGTAAAACAATAATTAGACGTTTCCTTGGATATGTAGTGATATTTAGTTTTGGAATAATTGAATTTCGCACTTTTTGTGTATTCTTAATATAATAAATGAGTTAGCTCGTTTTCGTTATTTTCTATGTTTATGTAAAGGTTGTGGTTGTCGTTAATGATAATCAAGTTATCAATATTTCTACAAAAACACTAGTTTCAAAGGTTTAACCATACTATTCAACACTTACCCGTTGCCTAATAAATTTTAAAGTTTTTCATTGCCAAATAATTGTTTTTTAAATATCTCGTGCTGCATAAACTGCATTACCACACAATTATGGGTTTGATCACCTCCTTCACTCGGCTAACTGAGAACTCGGTCTGTTGGTTTTATTTAACATGGAGGCTATATGGGGAATGGGTCTGTTGGAGAGTCGGCTATAGGTCTGTTGAGAGTAAAATCCAATGGATGGTCATGACATTTTGTGAAAAAGATATTATTTTGGCAAAATGTCAATTAATTGTCAAAGTACAAAATCTTTCAACCAAAATGATATTCATTTGAGCACATTTTCAACTTGCAAGAGAGTCAATTTGTTATACCAGTTTTCGATAAAACGAAAAGGCGAGACAGCGGTATGCTCAAATTTGGCAGCTATGAATGATTTTTTTACAAATAAACTAAATTTTTACACTTTAAATATAATTAGCGATTCAAACATCAAAAAAAGATCTAATGTGAACAATAACATATTGTTATAAAAAATGAGTTTTTCTTTAAAAAAGTGCCGGCTAAAGTCTGTTGGTGAGTCGGCAAATTAAATTAAAGTCGGTTGAGAGTTAATTAGCCGAGAGAGAATGATTGCGAATGAGGTATATTTTGAATTAAAAAAAAATTAGGATTAACATTTTATATTGTATTAATTCAAGAGTGAAATTATCTCTAGATCTCTAGATCATTTTCTGAGGTTCACTCTTTGAAAACGTTCGATTTTTCAACTTTATACACTACCTTGCCACACTAAAAACTAAAATGTCGCCTGAAAAAACTTCTCGAAAAAGCCTTTTCAAACTCTAGGAATTTTGTTGTTTTGGGTTATAATTCTACCTTCTTTTCCAAAACATCTTTCAAAGATAAAATTTGTTACACACTGGTAGAAGTTTGCAGTATGCTTGATTTCCTCATTGACAACATATTTGTCACCTTCGGAGGAGAGATTTTTCAACAACAAATCGGCATTCCAATGGGCACAAACTGTGCTCCTCTCCTCGCCGATTTGTTTTCATACTCTAACGAGACTGAATTTCTTCAGGGACTCATAAAGAACAAGAAGATGAAAGAGGCAAGGTCATTTAATCTTACATTCAGATATATTGATGATGTCCTTTCTGTCAATAACACTTCATTTGGTAGATGGATTCCTTCAATATATCCTCCGGAATTGGAGATTAAAGAGACCACCGAATCAAATCGCTTCACGTCTTTCTTGGATTTGCACCTCGAATTTGACCCAGGTGGTCATCTCAGTTCAAAAATTTACGATAAACGAGACGATTTTAATTTTCAAATTATTAATTTTCCTAATCTACAGAGCAATATACCTACTTCTCCTGCATACGGTGTTTATATTTCACAACTTATTCGATATGCCAGAGCTTGCACACATTTCACAGATTTTTTGATCAGACACCGATTTCTTTGTGACCGACTTTTGGAGCAGGGCTATAAGAAAATACGTCTCATACGATCACTAAAATATTCTTTCTTCGTTATCAGCCACTAGTAGAAAAGTTCAAAATTGAGTTAAAAGATATGATAGTTAATTGTTTTAATTAGTGTTTGACTGGTCTTCTGTACTGAGATGATCACCTCAATATCCCTATTGTGTCTCACAACTATGTTGTGTTCTATGGTCATTACCGGATCCTAAGATCGCAATGGAAGAGGGAGGTTTGGTGCCATAAAACCTGGTTTAACCCACCATTTCGTTTGAAATGCCTGTGCCAAGTCAGGACCATTGCGATCCACCAATTCTCCGGTATGACTGATTCGTTTTGTCATTTTCTCTGGACTATAATATTGATCATTCAAGTTCGGTAGTTTTGTTATTACCTTTATTTGCGTGTATGTACAGGAAAAAGACACCTAAAAGCACGAAATCAGTACACACCATGGTACAATAGGATAAAGCTATACTCATGGAAAAAAGAAACTGTGCATGTCTATTGGAAATCAATTGTACCCATATTTCTTTTAATCAGAAATTCATAAAAAATACAGTTATCGAGTTGAAATTTTCACTGAATGTCGAGTGGACCATGCTGATCATTTTGGGTAAAAATCCGATTTTTTTTAAATTCCAGTTTCTGAGATTAAAAAAAACCACTTTTTTAACCCCAAAATGAAAAATCAAGATTTTCAATGAAAATTTAAGCTGTTAACTTTCAACCACTAAAAGAAGAAACGTTTTTGGTGAAAATCAGCTGAGAAAACTTAATTTCAAAAATGTGCATTGTTTCCAAATTGTGATTTTGTGAATTTCAAATTGACACTCCCTGATTTCAAACTGCAAACAAAACATCTTTTAGGGTTCTTAAAATGAAATGTTTTGTCCAGATCTTTAGAAAAATGATTTTGCAATACCTTTGTAATAAAATGTATCAAATACTAAATAAAATTTTGAATTTGTGATTTTTCAAAGTGATGCACAGTTTCTTTTTTCCATTAGTATATATACAATGTATTATACCCCTACTTCTATGTCATGAAGTGTTGAGAAAACTGTGAGGAAAATTTTGCATGTATGTACAATACGTCTAAAAACCTAAGTTTTCGGTTAATAAGAGGTAGATGACCTAGAGGCGTAAAATCGAAATACACCATATGGCATTTTAAGACAAAGCAAAATATCAGACCTTTACCTTATGTAGTTTCTTGAATAACTGCGACGGAAATTATGTTACGTACGAACGAACGGACGGACAGATGGATAAAGGTTAAACAGTATACCGCTCTTCTTAAAAGCGAGGGTATAATTATAAGTATTTAACTAGTCAAGGCAGCCACGCTGCATATCCCTGCGTTACTCTGGTGTTTGATAGTATAAGGGCAAAAAATTGAAAGAGATACACTATGACTATAATGAGCATATCTAGTACTATCAAATGTATTGATATGAGACTTTTCATCTGGTAGTGGGAGTGATAGTAATGTAAAGAATTATGCATGACGAAGGAATAATGTGCCCTTAGGCTATCTATGCAGCCCAGCCCCTAAGGGCATTATCAAAAGTCTGAAACCTTAGGCAGAATCTACATCCATAGTGCAACTTCTGAGCCTAGTTTCATTTCCGTATTCTAAATAACCTGGGAGGAGTTGTGGGACAAAAGAAGTGTGCCCTTAGGCTACCTATGCAGTCCAGCTTCTGGGGGCATTATCAAGATTTCGAAACCTTTGGCAGAATCTACATCTGTAGTGCAACTACTGAGCCAAGTTTCAGTTCAATATATATCAAATAACCTAGGAGGAGTTGCGTGACGAAGGAATAATGTGCCCTTAGGCTACCTATGCAGCCCAGCTTCTAGGGGCATTATCAAAATACCGAAACCTTCGGCAGAATCTACACACATAGTGCAACTACTGAGCAAAGTTTCAGTTCCGTATTCCCAATAATCTGGGAGGAGTTGCATGACGCAGAATTATGGGTCCTAATGCTACCTATGCAGCCCAGCCCCTAGGGGCATTATCAAAATTCCAAAACTTTCGCAGAATCTACATCCATAGTGCAACTACTGAGCCAAGTTTCAATTCCATATTCCAAATAACTAAGGAATAATGTGCGCTTAGGCTACCTATGCAGCCCAGCCCCTAGGTGCATTATCAAAATTCCGAAACCCTACCCACAATGCGATTTATAACCCAAGTTTCATCTTTCTACTCCCAGTGGTTACAGAGCTTATCCTGGACATTAACGCCATACGTACGTACGTACATCAAACAGCAAAACATTATCCCCGCACTTTCGCTAGCGCGGGGATAAATAACATGGCTTTTAAATTGCTGATTTAAAATCAGTACTTTTTACTTGTACATATTTATACAGTATTATAAGGGCTTCAAAATGCATAAATTAAAACAGATCTGATTTATGGGTTCAATCACAGATTATCATATTGGAATAGACAGACCGAACAAACACCCCCACCCACCGGGTAGTAACAGACTGTTAAAATTCTCGATTTTTTAAATGCACGTATCATGTATGCTTTTAAACGATTGCCATAATTAATGATAAGCTTGATCAAACAGACTGATGTGCTTGTTATAACGCGATTTATATTATTTTTCACGTTAAATCTAAAATTTAAAATTATTAATTTTCCTAATCTACAGAGCAATATACCTACTTTCCCTGCATACCGTGTTATATTTCACAACTTATTCGATATCCTAGAGCTTGTACACATTTCACAGATTTTTTTTATAAGAAACCGATTTCTTCGTGACCGACTTTTAGAGCAGGGCTATAAGAAAATACGTCTCATGCAATCCCTAAAAATATCTTTCTTCGTTATCAGCCACTAGTAGAAAAGTTCAAAATTGAGTTAAAAGATATGGTGGTTAATTGTTTTAATTAGTGTTTGACTGGTCTGCTGTACTGAGATGATCACCTCAATGTCCCTTTAATGTCTCACAACTATGTTGTGTTCTATGGTCATTACCGGATCCTAAGATCGCAATGGAAGAGGGAGGTTTGGTGCCATAAAACCTGGTTCAACCCACCATTTCGTTTGAAATGCCAGTACCAAGTCAGGACCATTGCGATCCACCTATTCTCCGGTATGACTGATTCGTTTTTGTCATTTTCTCTGGACTTTGAGACAGATCATTCAAGTTTGGTAGTTTTGTTATTACCTTTATTTTCGTCTTATCTTTGACTAAACAATCATCACTACGAATATATACGCTTTATGTCACTTTGTAGGATTATTTCTATTTGTTAAAAAGGTGTGTTATGGCACAAATATAGTATACAAAAGCCTATTGAGACCTATTTCGTTGTAAGAATTTTTTTTTATATTCCTAGTAATAACGAGAAAATAGTCGTAATAACAAGAAATGAAATTTGTAATAACGAGAAACAAGTCGTAATAACGAGACATGAAATTCGTAATAACGAGAAATGAAATTCGTAATAACGAGAAATGAAAGTCGTAACAACGAGGAGTAAAATTCGTAATAACGAGAAACAGGTCGTAATAACGAGAAAATAGTCGTTATTACGACTTAAGCTTCTCGTTATAATGACATGTTTCTCGTTTTAACGACTTTCATTTCTCGTTATCACGACTATTTTCTCGTTATTACGACTTTCATTTCTCATTATTACGACTTGTTTCTCGTTATAACGACCTTTTTCTCGTTATAACTAATTTTGTAATAGGCTTTCGTAATAGTATGATATCAGTTGACTAATTTACTCTCAGCAGACTGACCAACAGACCGAGTTCATTATAGCCGACTCACCAACTGACCCAATGTAAGGCAAACACATCATAAATGCCACAAAAACGCATGTCTGTCGGTTTTCTTTCTTATACGTACAGTTATATGTCAAACATACATGATGTACAATTTAAGTTGCTTTTTTCGTAATGATTTCGACTTAATTTTAGCAAAACGCTGTAATGTTTACATTTTTGAATGACAAAATTTGTTGAAATATCTCGATGATGAACACACCTTTCCATTTTGTAGCTTGTACCTTTTACCAATGTAAGCTACAGAGAAAAAACAATATATGAATACGTTCAGTATTCGATATTGTTTTGCCGAACATAAACTGTTTTTTTTATAAAAGTAAGAAAAAAAGAAATATTTAGTAAAATATATTGACCTTGCTATGTTTTTCTCGATAGTATTTGACCAACAGACTTTAGCCGACTCTCCAACTGACCCATTTCTTATATAGCATCCATGTAAAATAAAACCAACAGACTGAGTTCTCAGTTAGCCGAGTGAAGGAGGTGTTGATATACCTCTCACTTTGGAAATAGACGCACTAAAACTAAAATGTCGACTCTTGTAGAAGTATTTCGAAAAAAAAAATGATGTAACTGTGGTATAGATAGCCCTGTTTTAACAAATTTACTGTAATAAAAAAGTTATCATAATTAAAATCAGAAACACCATGGCAGATCCTAGCATATCTTACTAATTGTCAAATGTAAATTCCCCGTAAGACAGCGCTAGAGGAAAATAAACATATACTTATTAGGAAAAAAATATAATAGGGAAAGTTAATTCGTCCCGTTTATTTGCAATTTCCCATCACTGAATCCACATATCTATATTGTGTATCACCGGTGGCGTACTATTTGTGAAGTTTAATACATACATGTAAACGTGGATATCTGTACTAGAATAAGAAAATGTAGGATTGTTTAATGCAAGAATAACATTTGAATATCTATACGTATCATTAAAAGTTTCGATAACGTTATATTTGTTCGGGTCGTTTGCCAGCTGAGCGACAAATTGCAAGTTGCGCACAACTGGTGCCCATAATAATACCAATGCCTTTCTGATGTATAGGGTACCAAAACGTATGTAGATATAGTCTTATAAATAATTTTGAGCAGTAATTGTTCCTGCATCAGTTCAGTTATAACTTAATGAAACCCTATGAGTCTCGTAACTCATATAGAAGACAATGAAATGTGGAACAAGAGGCTCCCAGGAGCCTGAATCGCTCACCTGACATATGTGCCTGAAGTAAAGGTTATAAGGCAAAATCTATTTGACGCTGAAAATGTCATAAGATTAATAAGGGGGTCATTTGACAATATGGTGGATCTTAAGGTGCTGATCACTTTTGTTGTCAATTAAAATATAAAAAATCTGTCACCCTTTTTGAGTTATTTGCAAAAAATGCAGTTTAACCTAATGTTCTATTTTTAGCCACAGCGGCCATGTTTTACAACTAATCAAAAATCCCCACATCAGTTCTATACACCTAATGCTAATAAACAACTATACCAAGTTTGGTTCTAATTGGACTTTAAAGTGTCAGAGGAGTTAACGTTTTCAATGTAATGAGGAAATGCTTTTTAAATGCTAAATTTTGACGTTCTAAGGGCAATAACTCCTCAAAGGAAAGGTCCTACAACGTTGACCCTATTACATATTTTGTAGATCTTGATGTGCTTACAAATATGCAATTTAAATTTCTCAAATATCTTGTATAGTTTTCAAGATATTGAGCTAAACAGGTGCAAAATTTGCAAAAAATCCACAAAAAGGGCAATAACTCCTACATGGGTTGTTGGATTTTCTTAAAAATTTCAGGGTAGGTAGATCTTGAGATGCTGATCACATTTGTTATGCCAAAAGTTTGATATCTGTAGCCGTTTTTGAGTTATTTGCAAAAAACTGCATTTTACCCCTATGTTCTATTTTTAGCCATGGCGGCCATGTTTTACGTTGAATCAAAAATCCCCACATCAGTTCTAAGCACCGAATGCTTATACAACCATACCAAGTTTGGTTGCAATTGGACTTAGGTAGTAAGACACAGTTCGGTTTTGTTTAATTGTACAAGTTAGTTTCGGAGAGTGACATCCTAGAATTTTGAAAGTAAAATACAAAGGTCGCTATAAATTAAGAATGCCTTCTAATTTAGTAATGAAAGTGTGCTCCACTGATAGGGAATCTTTCAGAGATGATATTTTTAACAAAATATAAAAATATTCGAAAAAACGGAAGTTTAGCGTCCCTTTTCCGGCATGGTGTCATTTTTATTTCACCGATCTTTTGAACGTTTATAAATGCTTGTTTTTAAGGTAAAAAATGCGACGTCATTTCTTGCAAAAATGAGCCGGTCGATGTATAGGTTTTTTACTTTTTTTACTTTTAATAAACAGCCAGGTTTATATACTTTCAGAGCATGTATAGCACTATAGGGGATTTAGTGCAGGTTTGAGTCTAATCTAGGTTTGAATTATGGTAAAAAAAAAGTGTTTTGTCATGTATAATTTGTTTTTGGAGTTGTTGGTTTGTAATGAAAAGATCTTATTTTTGCAAGTAACAACTAACTGGAAGCTAATCTATGGAATGTAAGGATTTCAACGAGGTATGATTCTGTTAGTGTTTATAAGGTTAAATATAGTTTTAGAATAGTTATTGGTAGAAGCATATGTGCTGCAAAGCTATGAACGTTTCTGACGTTTTACATAGAAGTGTGTTTTACTACCTTATGGTGTCAGAGGAGTTAACGTTTTTAAAAGTTTACGGACGACGGACGGACGACGGACGCCAAGTGATGACAATAGCTCACCTGACCCTTCGGGACAGGTGAGCTAAAAAGTGTACTCGACATAACCTACAGTACCAACGACAATTAAAAAAAATCCACAATGGAAAACAGCCAGCAGCCTTCAATGTGACCAGTGGTCGTTGCTCGCTGTTTTTCAATTGGCCCTGGATTGAAAATTAACAACATAAATTTAAGTCCATTCATATAAAAACCGATTTACTAATTGAATTGAAATTAAATTGAATTTAAAAGGATGGGTTGCGATAAGACCCCTTTTCAGCCCACCGCGAAAGTCAAAAATAAAATCAAGTAATTCTATTACAAAATGTCTTGTTGGAAAGGTTAATATTTTTTATTTTTTGAAAATAAACGTCTGTAGTTTTATTTTATTTTATTTTTTGTAAAAGGTCCAAATCAAGGAACGAGGATATCGATTCAGAGGATGTCACCGAGTTGCTTAATGTAGTTCTGGAAACTCGAGATTTTTTAACAGTGAACATTTATATATGGTCTCTCCCATGGTCTTTAGAAGTTTCAGGAAACTTCCGATGATGTGTATTGGTAGGATTAATCTGTTTGCCTAAATTACCTCTAAATGTATGTGGACCGGCATCAAGGTCAACGTTCGACACAAGTTTAATATCGAGTATTCCTCTGCCCAACCTAATCAGGATAGACACAAACGTTGTTATTAAAATTGCTCTGTTTGAGGGTAACTATCGAATCCAGGGACGAAGCTGTAAAAATGAAGCGCTTAATCTTTATAAGCAAAATATTATTGTATCTGTCACCCTCATCAAGGATGTACAAAGAACTAAGGTGAGTGAGTGAATGAGTTGGTGTTTTACGCCCGTGCAATGCTATATACATTTAGGTTATTTACAGGCGATGAACATGAAAAGGATGATACAATGAACATGAAATGATGATGACAAATGAAATGTGGGATGGGATGGGAAACACAGGAACGGTAAATTTTGAAGAACCACAGAAAAAGGGGGAAAAGTGGGTAGGGGCGAAAAATTTAGCCTATGTGTTTCACTACTTGGCGGTCCACAAAAGGCTCTTTTACGTGCATAAAGCGTTGCATTCTCCACACACGTTGGCCCATTAGGATCCAAGTATCAAGCATAATGTCGGCAAATTAAAGTTAGAGAATACTAACCGCACTCCAAGGAAAACACCACAGCAGAAGTCACTTATGTTTATGCTGATTACATGAACGCTGAAAGGGCTCTTTCGAGTGTCTTTTGAGCGTACTAATACTATCAAGCACAGAACATTTTAATATACATATAAAAGGAACTCCAAGTATCATTAAAATTCTCAATCCACACCGAAAGTAACTTGCCATTTTGTATCAATCAGTCATCATGATAAGGTTATGAATATGAGCGGTCTCACAGATACCGTAGTTTAACTTTGATTAAAAAATACTGAAATGAAAATTGCATCTTCACCAACCTATCCTTTCAATGCAATTTTGTCGATCAATATTAATTTCCGTGTCCATGTAGCATATAATTCCATCTAAACGACTCTCACCATGGTATATACTGTGGTTTCATAATTATTCGTGGGGTGTCAAATTTTGTGTTTACTGTGGATGGCTTTGACCCACGAAATTGGATACCCGACGAAAGGAAAATTAACATTGGTTTGTATGAAACATCAAAAATCCACGAACTAATCAATTTTCTCCCAACCATGAAATTTGGTACTCACGAAAATAAATGAATCCACACTATGTGTTTGAAAGTATTCTTTATCTACCGAATTTGGTACTACTCTCGTCATACCGTCACCTACTTAATACATGCAAAAAACAAGCATAATTTAGTCGTTGTCTTGATTATATATTAGATATTTGATTTAGGACTTAGCAGCATTTTGGAATTCTTTACATCGTATCAGGTTACGTATTATTGCATATGTTATGGTTATATGGTGTGATTAAAACAATACTACTATATACACTGCAGGATTTTAAATCTTATCACAAAAAACTATAAAAAAGCACTGAGGCCTACATCAAAAACGAAAGAATATGGTTGTATTTTTTGGAATGTGTTTTTTTATGCTTACATATTATTTTTGGCATAATAATTTTCTATTCTTTCAAATGAATGCAGATGGTGGTTTGTTAAAGGGCTTCATTAAGTCGTCCTCTTTAACGAATTTGACCCGCTGAATTAAATTTGTGTTGTCGATTGTTATTCTATTGTATATTTTGTGTATCTTTTTTTGCGGTTTGATTGTTTGTGTTATTTTCGTTCATTTTGACTGGTTTTGTTTTAATTGCACTTTCGAACCTTTGACATTCGACTGTCCAGTTGGGTGAGTGAGTTGGTGTTTTACGCCCGTGCAACGCTATATAGATCTTTGATAAACTGTTTGTCCAAAGTCTTCAGCAATATCCTAAATAATAGACTTAAGAAATTTATGAGAGACAAATTTTCAAACTCTCAATTTGGATTAAGATCCAACAACAAACAAGTGATAGCTTATTCATATTAAAATTATGTGTTAATAAATATATTTACAAATACAATAAAAAGATATACTGCTGTTTTGTGGATCTAAACGGTGCCTGTGATTCAGTATGGAGAGAAGGCCTTCTTTTGAAGATGGAAAAACTAGGAGTTGGCAAAAAGATTTAAAAGTTTTAAAAAAATCAGTATGCAAATACAGAATGTACTGTAATATAATATTGTTCTCTATTTTTTAAAAATATTTAGAGGGGTGAGACAAGGTGACACAATAAGTCGTCCTTTTTTAACATATTTATAAATGATCTTAGCGACACTTTTCTTGAAAATGTTCGTGAACCGCTCAAAATTCTGAAATCTAATATATCTTGTATACTCTTTGCTGATGACATAATATTGTTATCTAAGTCTAAGGGCGGACTTCTAAATAGTTTAAACAAACTTTCGGAATACTGGGATAAATGGCAGTTAACAGTTAATAATAAGAATACTAAATCAATGATCTTTCAAAAGAAAAATTTAAAACCACAAGAGTCATACTTTAACGACAAAAAAAGCCAATTGAAAATGTTGCTGAATGCAAATTTCTAGGAACAACTCCTGGAAGCAATGGAAATATAACATCAAGTATTTTAGATCTTACAAAAAAGCCAAGAAGGTTCAGTTTTCCTTGTACTCAAAATTTGCATCATTGGGAAATGTTCCATTAAATGTTGCTTTAAAAATGTTTGATACACTTATTAAACCGATATATAAAAGATATTATTATAGACTCAGATTTTGATGGTGAAAAAGCTAAAAGTTCAAATTATTATAACAAGTTAACTATAAGTAAATTATCAAGCCTCAACGATCAATGTAAATTATTTCTTTACAGATCATTGAGTCAGATCTGATAAAAGAATTTTATTTGTCCCACTCTGCCTTTGAAACACGTAAATGCATAGCAAAATTTAGAATGTCTGACCACTTTTTAGACATAGAGCGAGGTTCCCGAGAACAACGTCTTTGTGCCTTTTGTAATCAAAATAATATAGATGATGAACGCCACTTCTTTTTATATTGCAACCATAACCAAGCTTATAGAAATAACTTACTAACAGATTGACGTGCATGAAACGTGGCACTCTCCACACGCGTTGGCCCACTATGGTCAGGGATTCCGTTTTATGGACCTGACAACTCCAGTGGACGAATGCCACCCTATTAAGCCACCTAGGGTACACACTTGGTCGCTCTGTGTGCTGAGATCTGACCCGACGTCAGAATTCCAAGATTCTTAGTCGCCTCTTACAAGACTGTCCAATTGGATCAGCTTGGCTTCTTTCAATATTTCATAATGCACATATCGGTAAGTCTATGAAATCGAAAAGCTTAAATTCTTTAAGGGGACAGTGACATTTAGAACATTTCATGAAGACACATGAAATCGCTATTATTATTGTTCTGCCTTGAAAGGACAATAGAACAATGTGTACATGACTAAAAACGTAAAAAAAACTTCCAAAGATCAAAGCATGGGAAAACTGACTTATACAACACATAACGAGTGTGAAATGGAATGATGAAAATATTAAAATGTCAAAAGACACAAAATGACGACGTTAATTAATGATATACACCATGTTTAGGTGTGAAAGAAACGATACTGTCATACTGTGTTGTTGAGATAAAAATAAGAACTTTAATTAACACATAAATGAAGTAATAACATTATCATAGAGAGATGGATTTTTGAGAAATGTTTTTCAATAGTTTGCGTTATTTAAGGGATGGTCACTCGTTAATGTTTTAGAATTCCTGTCAGATTTCAGAACTCCTTTAGACTATACTGTTTTATACTGAAGATATTTTTTGCACACTGACTCCTATATTTTACCACATTTCTGATTATATAGACCTTCAAAACCAACTGAATGGAATTTCTTAATATACTTGACTTCATGGTAAGGCCAAAATCTTCACAATGTTAAAGTTGTGTAAAATCTAGAGGACTCTGATTTCCCGCCAAATTGTTGACCCCAAATTTCTCGGAAACAAGCACACGGGCCTCAAGTTACCTTTTTGTCATTTGATTTAGTGGAGAATTATCAAAAAATTCCGTTACAAATAATAAAATTTTTGATATAAAAAATTAAGGAGACGTTTTTGTACAAAGTCAGGGACATATAATTGTCTTTATTGGATCTAATGTAAAATGACTTGTGACTTTGTGTGCATAGCAAGGGTTTTAATTGCTCTTTTGGCTACTTTCATACGCACATTAAAAGTTCGGTGCCTGATAGTAGTTGAACGCCATTCGACGTTCTTGTAATAAGAATAGGCATAACGGACTTTTGTTTGAATTTGTTTTTTGGAAAAAGTTTTATATCCGCTGAACAAGGTTAAACGCAATATTTTCTACATATGTCCCAGACTTTTACCATATTACCTCTTTGATGAGCGGAACAAACACACGTGTTGTTCTGTGATGCCACTGATAACAAGGAAACGGTTGTACATTTTGAATAACTCCGTGGAGCCATCTTCACAAATCTATTACTTGTTCTGATCATTTATGTATTGAGGTTAAAAAAGAGTACAGAAGCCAAAGCCGCGAAGACAAACTGAAAGTTGTTATAAACTGTATTAATTTGTCTTTTACGTAAGACTAGTGTTGCCGTGCCATTAGTCCTCGAATGTAGCTACACATTTCTCAGTTTAAAGTTGACATTTTTATTTTCACTTGATATATACTGAAGACCGGTAATGCCATTAGTTCTTTCACATTTCTCGATTGGAACTACGAATATCATAGTTCGAAATGAACATTTCTCAGTTCAAAATTTTCCCAATTCCAAAATGCCATTTTTCACTTCCAAGTTGACATTTCTTACTCTCAAGTTGACATTTCTCAGTTTCAAGTTGACATTTCGCATTCCAAGTTGACATTTCTCATTTCCTCAGTTCCAAGTTGACATTTCTTTGTTCCAAGTTGACATTTCTCAGTTTCAAGTTGACATTTCGCAGTTCCAAGTTGACATTTCTCACTTACTCAGTTCCAATTTGACATTTTTCAACTAGACATTTTTCATTTCAAACTTGACATTTCTCATTTCCAAGTTGAAACTGAGAAATGTCAAGTTGGAAATACGAAATCCTCACTTGAAAATTATCAACTTGGAAGTGAAAAATGTCAAGTTGGAAGTGTGAAATGTCAACTTGGAAGTAAGAAATTCCAACTTGGAAGTTAGAAATTCCAACTTGGATATGAGAAATGTCAACTTGGAACTAAGAAATGTGCAGTTTAAAGTAAAAAATGTCAATTTAGAAGTAATAATGTCAACTTGGATGTGAAAAATGTCAACTTGGAACTAAGAAATATCAACTTGGAAGTGAGAAATGTCAACTTGGAAGTGAAAAATATCAACTTGGAAGTGAAAAATATCAACTTGGAAGAAATGTCAATATGGAACTGCGAAATGTCAATTTGGAACCACTGTCATCTTGGAAGTGAGAAATGTCAACTTGGAACTATACTATTTGTAGTTGTTCTTGAACACTAAACGTGTTGATGCCGGAGGAAACTAGAAATCATTTCCCCTTTTTTCTGTGGTGGAACAAAATGAAGCCAGGTCAGCTTGCCTCAGATAACATACCTTTAGAAATTAGAAAAGTGACGCATGTGCCATAAGTTGTCAAAAAAACTTTTAAGCTAAATTAAGAGTTAGTATTTTTTGCCTGCTTATATTATATAGATTAATAAAATGTTATGTCACTCTAAATTAATATCGGTTTGCCGTAACAATAAGTGCAGTAATAATAAGGAAATTCTTATTTTTATGGTCGTAAATGATTCGGTCTCCGTCCCATCATCTGTTTCTGATTTTCGTCTTTGCCGTAACAATATGAATTTCTTATTATTACGGTTTTGCCCGAATTTGCCGTAACCGTATCCTGTGCTGTTTAATGTTTATCAAACCGTGTAAGTATGATAGTCTACGTTGGTTGACGATGTTGAAAACTTCAATAGCCATAGTTCTTATACGTTTAATCGCTGATGTTGGCTTCTTTTTGTGTGTAGCACTTTTTCGTAGCTGCTTTGATAGTCATCATATTTAAATCAAGGTGATCGTTCTTGAATTTTTCTATCTTGTTAATATTGCTATTCCTGCAAAAATGCTAACTTAGATCTAAGGACAAAAATAGAAATTTGAAAGAATATATGAACGGTATATGGTAAGTTTACCAAGTCGATTTAGATATTTGCCAATTATTTTTAGAATGTTAATCTGTTTGGATGCTTTTTAAACATGTTTGATAGATGAGTGTTGAATTTGAGCTCAAAATCTATTGTGTCTCCCAGTAATTTTACTTCGTTTTTGCACTGTATTGTGTTTCAAGCCAAATTAAAACTGATATTTTTGTCCCAAGTTTTCTTGCCCATGGCCAACACTTGAAACTTTTCTGGGTTAACTTTCATTTGGTTAATTGAAAACCAATCAATTAGTGCTGAACTGTCTAATTCCAGATTTTTTATGACTGTGTCAATGTCGTGATGAGCATATAATTGAAGATTACCAAAGTCCTTATTTTAAAATTGTTCTTAATATTTAAATCATCTCATAGCTGGGAATACTCAAAATATTTATATTAATTCTATAATCAAAATAGGAAATTAATTTTGCATTCCGGATATTCCGTGCTATTTGGTGCGGACTTGTGACTATCTTATACGTGTTCCGGTTAAAGGCATCATACTCAGTCAATTAAGCTCGCACTAGCTGGAGCTTATACCATGACGACCTAGACAATAGTTGCCTCTGGAAGATGACAAACTACACCAAGTATATTTTCTATCAAATAGCCTTTCAGTAATTATAAATTACTTAGATTTGGAGTATGTGTACTCGACACCCTATTTTAACCAGCGAAAAAAAACAAGAACATGATAACTGATGTTTGTAATATACAAAAGGTGCTAAAGAGCGCCTCTAATGAGTCTTGAATAGACGAAACGCGCGTCAGGCGTAGCAAAATTTATTGTCTGGAACTTTGTTGTCATTTGTATTTCGAACACACGTGAAGGTTAGCACTGCTGGTGGAGTTTAAATTACCCGAGGTTAGCCCGCTCCGGCACCAACACTTTTGAGTTGGAGAATACATCAAAGCTTTAAATTATCCGTCTAAATTTCAAAATTGTCTAAACCCTAAGGTTCTTCCTACCCCAGACATAGGTTGAATATCTTAGTAATAATTTGGTTCCCCAGTTTGGTATTTTTGGTTATACTGTTCTATGCTCTTCATATTCATAAAGTGTTTGGCATTTTCAATATTTTTGGTAGAGCGCCTCTGATGAGTCTTGAATAGACGAAACGCGCGTCAGGCGTAGCAAAATTTATTGTCTGGAACTTTGTTGTCATTTGTATTTCGAACACACGTGAAGGCTAGCACTGCTGGTGGAGTTTAAATTCCCCGAGGTTAGCCCGCTCCTGCACCAACACTTTTGAGTTGGAGAATACATCAAAGCTATAAATTATCCGTCTTAATTTCAAAATTGTCTAAACCCTAAGGTTCTTCCTACCCCAGACATAGGTTGAATATCTTAGTAATAATTTGGTTCCCCAGTTTGGTATTTTTGGTAATACTCTTCTATGCTCTTCATATTCATAAAGTGTTTGGCATTTTCAATATTTTTGGTAGAGCGCCTCTGATGAGTCCCGTGCGGGGCCCGGGTGGCAAATAGGCCCGCAGCAGAGCCTAGCTTGTCGTAAGAGGCGACTAAGGGTCTTGGGATTCTGACGTCGGGTCAGTGCTCAGCCCACAGAGCGACCAAGTGTGTACCCTAGGTGGCTGAATAGGGTAGCCCTCGTCCGCGGGGGCTGTCAGGTCTATAATACGGAAACCCTGACCGCCGACCATAGTGGGCCAACGTGTGTGGAGAGTGCCACGCTTCATGCACGTGAAAGACCCCTTTGTGGACCGCCCAGTAGTGCACCACATAGGCTAAATTTTCCGACCCTACCCACCTCTCCCCTTTTTCCTGTGGTTCTTCAAAATTTACCGGTCCTTTGTTTCCCACCCCATCCCCATATTTCATTTATCATCATCATTTCATGTTCATTTTATCATCCTTTTCATGTTCATCGCCTGTAAATAACCTATATAGCGTTGCACGGGCGTAAAACACCAACTCACTCACTGATGAGTCTTGAATAGACGAAACGCGCGTCAGGCGTAGCAAAATTTATTGTCTGGAACTTTGTTGTCATTTGTATATCAAAGGGTATCTACATGTTCGGGGATTTGAGATAGGTATCATTGATTTACAGGATGATATCACGTAAGAGTAGGCGAAGGCGTGATGGTTACTAAGGAAACAAACATTGGTGACATATTTATAGGCTCATTGGCATTGTGAAATGCATGTAGATAGAGATGGACAGTATTCGTCAATGTTGTCCAATTGTTATTTTCATATACACGATTTAAAAAAAATCCGATGCACATTCGTAGACATTTGATTGGATTAATCTAACACAAAATGACATGTGACAGTCGGTGTGCATTGAGAGTTTTAATGGTCATTGTGGTTCCTTTAATATGCATATTGAACATTTTATGTTTAATAGTAGTAGTACGCTCAAAAGACATTCGTAAGAGTCGTTTTAACGTTCTTGTAATCAGCTTAAGCATTAGTGACTTCTGTTGTGGATTTTTCATTGGAATGCGGTTAGTATTCTATTACTTTGGTTTACCAACTTTTTGTTTGATGTGTAGTGCATTGGTCATATGTACCTCCTTGATGAGCGTAACGCACACAATTTTGATTTGCTTAGAACGATTAAACGCTACATTTTCTTCACCTCGTTATTGGATTCGAAAGCTGACATCAAACAGAGCAATTCTGCTTGTAACGATTGTCTGTATCTTGATCGGGGTTGGCAGAGGAATACTCGAAAATCAACTCGTTTCAAAAGAAGATCTCGATACATGTCCATACAAATTTACAACTACACCTTATGAAGTTGACATTTCACTCATCTTACTGTTTGGGCTTCTTTGTGTATCTTATGGGATACTGATAAAACGACTGAGAGATATAACCGCTAATGTACATCCCATCAGTATCAGAGAACGGACAACATCGGCTGTTCAAACGTTGGAAGTTCCTGGAACTTCTAGAAGCAATGGCAGCGAACAGATGCATCCATCGACTACTGAAAACTTACAAATGCCAGAAACTTCTAAAAACATTGGCAACAAACAAATAAATCCATCCACTGTTCAAAGCTTGCAGGTCCCTGGAACTACTACAGGCAAATCTAAAAAGCCGTCTAGTTTTCATAACTCACACCATCCAATTACTGCATGGAGTGAAACCGAGATGGCGACTTCCCTTGAATCGAGAAACCAGATCGAGAATCAAGACATACAACGACGAAAAAGATTACGGTACAACACGTTCACTGTGGGTATAATCATTTTCATTACATTCTGTTGTGTTATTCCAAAGGTTGTAGTTTCACTTGCGGAAGGTCTGCTAACAGAGGAAACGGTTGGAAAGTTAGGATTTTCTCGTGTAGCGTTGATGATAAACCCATTGCTTGATCCGATCATTTATGTGCTGAGGCTGAAGAAATTCAGAAAACTGTTAAAGCCGCGATGTTGTTAGGACAAGGAATGATGAACTGTTGTTGGTGTCTATATGTTGATTTGAAGCTGTATTTATGTTCTTTTTACTTTATGAGTTTGATCGCACAACTGGGCACAAGCAAGAAATTCCCTGTGGCATCCTCTTGATGTGGCCCTTGTTCTTTGCTTTAGGCTACTGAATCTATTACCTTTTTTTTTCACTCATCCAATTCTGCCTGACTGCACTTGCATGACATAATTCATTAAATACATCATATTTAAACATATATACTTATCCCATTATATATTGATTGCATAACTCATATATATTCAAATATCAATTAGTGTTCTACTGTGCTTATTGTATTGTTACAAATTATAATTGTTAACGTATTTTGTCCCCTTGTTTAATAAAAGTTATCTTATCTTATTAGTTTGATCGAGTGTTCAGAAGGACCAGAACTGATTTGAATGACGTATTACGTTGTGATGATTTTAAAAAGGCCATATAACTTAAAAAGGGGGCTTGGGTATACGTACAGCGCGGAAAAAAATATTTATTTTTCTAAGGTATCGCGACAGGATATTTTTTCAGTATTAACATTATTTTATATGGCAAAAATCATTCTTCAGAATATTTTATTTCTTACCCTGAGCTGCCAAAATATTTTTTGTTAGGAAAAAAGCAAGGCTCCCCCTTCAAGTTAAATGGGTGGTCCCTTAAAAAACTCATATCATTTTATCACTAATTTTATAACTCAGTTGAAATATCTACGCAAGGCAAATGAAATCAATTACATTTTACGGTAAGGTAAAACGTCAATCAGAAAACTATGTCGTTACTTATTAAATGCTCGTAATGTTTTTCATCTTTATGCATTTTCCATTAAAGTGGTTATATCTATGAAATTTGGTCTTATTTATCGCGGTTATTATACCCCGGCCTCTTCAACAAAGACATATTGGGGTCATTTTTCCTGTCTGTCTTTCCGTCCATCTGTATTGTCACATACACATGTATCGCAAAAGCTCAGTTGATTGATTTTGATAAAACTTGACATGATCCATATATTGTAACTTATATGAAAAGGTCCATGAAGGAAAGACATTGCTTTCGGGTACCTTTTAGGAGCGATAATTGATCGTTTTTTTGTTATTTACTATATAGAGTTCAATATGTACTGGCGAATCCTTTTGTGAGCTCGCTGAACGTATTTGTTGTTTGAATCTGATAATGTAAGGTGTGACAAATTTAACCCAATGTTGATATATGAGATTCACAGTAATAAAAAGTTATTTTATACTTCGTAATTGTTGCTGGTGTACCAGAGGTCATCAAGGGTAATCATTTGCCTAATTGTCACACTTGTCTGTCACTAAGTTACTAATAAATTTTAACACGTTTTTCATTAAAATTTCAGATTGTTTTAAGTAAAGAAATGTTCATAACACTAAGGGCAAGGTTATCGATTTTTTTGATTGCTCCATTTAAATTATATTGGGTTTTAATGCCTTAACTGTTAAAAAACCCCAAAACCTATCCTCTAGTTTCAATCCTTTCACTGCACATGGTCGATATCCTGGGTTCTGGATTTGGCTTTTCTATTCAAACTTGTTGGTTTAGAGCCCCATTCGTTCAATACTTTTGGTTTATGACCTTCCAATGATTTGAGTCAAATGCTGCTGATGAGAGGTTACTCTTTGAATTATTGATATACAGCATAACCAAAAAATAACTGTTTTAAATCCGTTTTTGTATTTGTATTTTGAAACGATTGGGTCGATAACCGCTGCTGGAGGACCAGAGTTCATCGAGGGTATTCACAAGCATTATCGTCAGACTAGCCTGGCACGACATTTCCAATAAATGTTAATCATTTTGTCATTAAAATTTTCGATTGTTTAAAATCAAAAATATTTAAAACACCAGGCCCGGTCCTTGAGTTGACTCTTCTATTCTAACATTCTGCTTTCGAGTACTTTTCGTTCTATACTTTTGGATTATGACCTTCCAAAGTTTAGAATCAAATGCTGCTGGTGAGAGGTTACATGTACTCCTTGCAATATCTTACAAAAAACAAAGATTTGAAATTTACAGTAATTAACAATAACTTTATACTATGATTTAATCCTTTTCTAAAACATTTTTTTTCGAGGTAGATAAAATATCAAATTACACAAATGGGACACATTTACAATTCTATAATGGAAAACAGCTATCAGCTCACTGCTTGTCGTTTTGGAAAAAGTCCTATATCAAAAGTTTAATGCATATGATTAATAACAAATTCTATCATTGCCCCTTACTTGATATTAACAACTAAAGTACCTAATCGTCAAAAAATACCTGGCCACAAATCATGTGGATCAGTGAAAAACAGACACTATACTCACCGTATTACCTGATACCCCAAAGCTCGATGATACCGACAAAACCTTAGGAATCTTAGGTATCTGTTCTGATTTTCAGGATGGTCACTCATGAACTTTTTATATCAAACATTTTATTACCTGTAATGTATATGATAAATTATTGTCCACTTACTCTAATGACGAAAAGAAACTATAGGTCCTGATTGTATCAGTCACAGAAGGCTTAAAATATGTCCAGAACAGATAGCAGTTCCTTTACAAATTCTTTTTAACAAATTTTAATTTAAAGTAAACTTGGTCGCAAACCCTTAATATTGATACAATGTATGGTTCTGAAAAGGAACAACAGGATACGCTAGTTTTGTTGTTGCCCCTTTTACCGTGACTTTAGAAATATTCTCTTCGAACACTAGAATTTCTTGAACATTGACATAGATATTCAATAAATAACTTCTGGAGGTGAACACAGGGACTTGAATTCTTGTTATTTATATCGACTTAAAAAAATCGACCTCCTACTCTATAATACCAACAAGGGAGGAATGCCGCCACAAGACCTCACCCACTCCCTTCAAAATCGATTTATTTGTCTCTTTTCGCTGTTTGAATTAGTGTTTGACTGGTCTGCTGTACTGAGATGATCACCTCAATATCCCTATTGTGTCTCACAACTATGTTGTGTTCTATGGTCATTACCGGATCCTAAGATCGCAATGGAAGAGGGAGGTTTGGCGCCATAAAACCTGGTTTAACCCACCATTTCGTTTGAAATGCCTGTACCAAGTCAGGACCATTGCGATCCACCAATTCACCGGTATTACTGATTCGTTTTTGTCATTTTCTCTGGACTATGAGATTGATCATTCAAGTTCGGTAGTTTTGTTATTACCTTTATTTACTACAACCAAGCCAATGTCGCTGCCGTTGGAGTGAAAATTCCCCGAGGGCATTGCAACTTGGTAGCTTTTTTAGCAACCATGAAAAATTACAAAATTCAGAACTCGATTCCGGCTAGGACGTCTCCCGGATTACCAAGGTCCTCCTTTGCTACCTCTAGGAACAAGGTAGCAAATGAAGTTGTTGTTCCTATGAATATCCTTAAGGATACCACCAATTTGACTTTTGTTCAGCCAGAGGGTAACTATTATTTCAAAGCATCAGATTCATTTCAAGTTATCAAACCATGTTCTATTAAACTCAATGACGTTCTAAAATCATCCCCACTACGTACTATTTCGACATGCAGATCTAAAACCGGTAAAAAATCAACTTGCAAGACCTGTGATATGCTTATTTTTTCTCCTGAATTTACCAGTAACTTAAACGGTAAAGTTTACCAAACCCTTTCTCACGACCCTCTGGACTGTTCTACCGGAAATGTCATTTACGGAATTGAGTGTACTTTATGTTGACTGTTGTATGTCGGTGAAACCAAAAATTCATTGCGTTCTCGCATGAATGGTCATAGGTACGACACCAGAAATTCTGATTATCGGGTTTTGTATAACCACTTTAATCAACCTAACCATGACCAATGTTTGAACATGAAAGTCCGGTTTATCGAAAAGATTTACCGCGACACCAACAGTCCAAATCTTAGTACACCTCACCGTAAAAAACGAGAGCTTCACTGGATAAAAACTTAAGGTACCGCAATGCCTTATGGATGTTGTGATAACATCAAAGGAGTAGGAAATCTTTCTAGCCCACAATGTAGTGAGGTAAATGTTATGAAACTGTTTGACCCTAATGGTAGACACAAACGTAGTCATGGTCACAAACGATACAAACCGAGATCTGGTGCCAGTCAAACTGACAACGGATCTCTTTCAGACACGTTTGATGATCTGGTAACAAGTCTACAACAACCATTGGGAGTCCATCATGTTCGTACCATTCTCTATTCACTACGAGTCACGAAACTTAAAGACTTACGTGATTTTGGGTTAGAAAAAAAGCAGGTACTGATCCATTTACTCCTTCTTACAGACTTACTAGCATTATTTGCGACGTTGCCCTTTTTCGTCTTTTTAAGCCTGTAAGAAGTGAGCCTCTTACTACTGAGGATAGGAAATTTCTCCATATTCCATTTAAGAACAAAGGGATAGATGCTATAAACATCAGCAATATTTTAAATCGTAAGGAAGTTACATCTCAAATTCCTCAATATTTCAAAAATCAGTCAACACTAATTGTTTCCTACTGCTACACTAAAACCATAAGTAGTAAAATTTTCAACCATAAAAAGGCATTGCAGGACCTAAACATTGAAGAATATCTAAAGTCCCCTCTGACATGTGATTGCTATGCTTCTCCCTTTGTCTATGGTCCATCTGGTCATGTCATCACGGGTGATCTTAAGATAATTGAAAATGATTTATTACGTAATGTGGTTTCCCATGGACCTAAATTCAGGGAACCGCAACGTAAAAATTGGAATTACAACTTTAAGATCATCATGGACGCTGTGGAGGACTATGCTAGAGCCTGGATAAAGAGGGAAAAGGACCAAGAACCAGAGCTTGAATCACTGTCGGACTGGGTAAGGACTATCCAATCTCTTGTACGAAGCCGAATAGTTAAACTTCGCAAATGTGTGAACCCCCGGCCTTCTTCTGTATTTAGAGATCGTGAAGCTCTCAATTGTCTCTCTTCCTTACATGACAGGTATGTTGTCACGCCAGCAGACAAGGCTTCCAATAATATAGTTTTTGTATGTAAAGCGCATTATTACAATTGTCTAATAAAAGAACTAGGCATTGATGGTAATACTTCCGCTAGTGCTACATACACACGGACTACATTTAACAAAGATGAAATCATAGCCAACCAAAGCTCTTTTATGTCCTCTTTCAATATTCCAATGAAAGAGGAACATAAAGAGTTACCATATTTGTACTGGATACCTAAACTTCACAAAAATCCGTACAAAGAAAGGTATATGTGGTAGGGTTGGATTTATATATATTTCAGTTGTCGTTATTTTTACCATTTAAGTAGACCAGACCATATTTTACCATTTGTCATTTTCATTATATTAGTAGTTGCCATTCCATACCTTATTTTAGGATTTGCCATTTATCTATACTATACATGTGTTTATCCAGGTGTGACTATTCAGGTATCTCTGATTGGTTTTTAAGATTGTCATGCTTTAATTTTGGAGGGAAATTTCATTCTTGTCTTGGTATTTTGGATAGAGTAGTTGAGTTCCTGAATTTCTATTAGAGTTGGAATCTGTGTTATTTTTGGATCTTATTTATTCTTTATATGGTTATTTTTAAAGTACATGCTATGATGTAGTTAAGCTGTGAAGCGGATTAACGGTTGCCTTCGCACCTACATGTGAGGGATTCATTCCTGGTTATGATTTAAATTCCGATGAAATAAAGAATCCATACTTGAAAAAAAAAAAAAAAAACTGAAATAAATATAAAATAAATATATAATGAACCTGTGAATAAATATGAATACCTGAAAACTAAAATAAATCCACTGAAAAAGAAAAGAAAAAGAAATCTGAAAATGTACGTACAAATACTATGTATTAATAAAAACTAAGACAATAGTATCAGCTCATAGTATATCTGAAAAACAACTATCAAGCTGAAAAAAAAAATAAGTGTCAAACAGCTGAAAACCAAAAAGCTGAAAATCAATCTATGTATACAGCACTGAAAAAAAAAATAATAATAAAAGTACAAAAATACAAGAAAGTAACACAAAATGTCAAATACAAAATATAAACATGCACACAATGACTTACCTACATGCAGGATACAAAACCTAAACTTGGATATAGGTTGTAAAGCTTGTACGTTTACAAACCCATGTCAGGAGAAAAACATAAATATACTCTCTCAAAAAAGTTACGCAACAGTGGAAAATTTCCCTATATGTTTTAAGTAAACCTTCCTTATTATAAATTGATATTGCCAAGCCGTTTTTCGATCATTTTTTATCAAATAAAAACCAAGAAAAAGAGAAACAAGTGAAGTTTATTTTTTATGATTTGGGCAAAATCCTAGCTGTTACGGTTTTTGATAGAACGCGAGTAGAACATAACCAATGTTTTTCCACGGAAAATGTTGGTTGATTTAAACGGGTTGTTGACGCATAAAATTAACAGTTGATTTCTACTTGTGATATCTTAAAAACCGGTAGTGACGATTTTTCTAATATCATGAAAATAAATTTCAAGCATTGCTCGTTCTCTTGGTTTTTATTTGATTAAAATCGGTTAAGAAATGGCTTTGCAATACAAAAATAATATTAGGTAGGTTTATTTAGAATATATAGGGAAATTTTGTATTGTTGCGTAACTTTTTTGAGTGAGTATATATACAGTAATACAATGTAATTCTCAAATGTAAAAGTAAACTGTACCAACTGACACTAGAAAATACCAGACTCAGAAAACAACTAAGCCAGATGTACCTACAACAACAAAGAATAAGATACAACTCAACTAGAATACAAACTAACCCAAGAATAAACCTACTACAAACACTGCTAACAGAAAAAAAAATGCAAGTGCTAAAGGTCAAGGTAAAGGGTAGGAAGGTAGGGGTATCTACAATACTCTCACTCTATCTACTAAACCAGGTTTAAATATCAAAGTTTAAATAAAGTTTAAATAACTTTCAAAATTTAAATTCAAATGCAGCACATAAATGAACACACAAAGTTCACAAATACAAAACGTATATACAACACAAAGTACAAATACAAATACTGTACAAAAAAAAAAAATGACAAAGACAAATTCAACATACACTAAGTCATTTTCTTGTAACCTCAAGTAATCAAAGGCTTACTGTTTATGGACTGTCAAAATCTAACTGTTCACCATGAACGTAAGTTTATTATATAAATGAAAATCGCAATGAAACAACTAAGTCCACTAAAATAAAATATCAAAAGTAGCTTAGTGTATGTGTGAAAAAAAATGAATGTCTCTGTAAAATTTCAAGACATGTAAACAAAGATGTCGATATCTAGAACGTTAACCTTTTGACCTTTTACAAAAGTTCAAGTGTACTTTAAAGTTGAAGTTTCTAAAAAAAAAACTTTAAGTAAATTCTTTAAATTCAAATTCAAAAGAAAAGTCTGTACTTTACAAATCTACCTTTACAAAATTGACGTTTCAGTTTCTTACGTACATAAATGTCAAGACAAACATATAACACAAAGTATCAACATATATTTATAATTACCAAATGACCATAAACACAACACAATCCACTTGCCAAGAATTCTTTATTCAGCGTCGGGATACGAATTCCGGAATCTGTAAGTCTAGACTATAACGTTTCGGTGAAGTTCAAGTAAAGTTTAAACTGTAGCATGCTATAACGTAACTGGAAGTACCGGTGATGATCAAATCAATGATGAAAAGTCGTTGGGCGCCATTTCTGTAGTGGGGTGCCGGGGTCACTCAGAAAACATGAAACATCTCAAGTTTGGATTCTTTATTTCATCGGAATTTAAATCATAACCAGGAATGAATCCCTCACATGTAGGTGCGAAGGCAGCCGTTAATCCGCTTCACAGCTTAACTACATCATAGCATGTACTTTAAAAATAACCATATAAAGAATAAATAAGATCCAAAAATAACACAGATTCCAACTCTAATAGAAATTCAGGAACTCAACTACTCTATCCAAAATACCAAGACAAGAATGAAATTTCCCTCCAAAATTAAAGCATGACAATCTTAAAAACCAATCAGAGATACCTGAATAGTCACACCTGGATAAACACATGTATAGTATAGATAAATGGCAAATCCTAAAATAAGGTATGGAATGGCAACTACTAATATAATGAAAATGACAAATGGTAAAATATGGTCTGGTCTACTTAAATGGTAAAAATAACGACAACTGAAATATATATAAATCCAACCCTACCACATACTCCCCCCAGCAGTGAAATGACGCCTCCGTCATTTCCATGGGATCACTGATGATGGTAGGTATGAACTACATCTAAAATCATCTTAGCTATATCTCTCTCTAAACCTGTAAATAAAGATGTCTGTGCTAACGAAGACATAAACTCTGCCTTCTGTCTCCACTCAGGTATACTATCTGGTGGTGGAACAACAGGCATACATGTGTCATAATGCCCAGAAGTCATCCATGTAGGTGGTCTCCTATCTCTGACTGATCTCCTAACTGCAGGTACAGGTGGTACAGGTGAAATGGCTTCCGGTTCAGTCTCATCTTGGACAGGATCGTCCTCCAACAAAACGTCACCGTGCTCAACATCGGAAGCGCTTCCTGGCTCTATATCCCCTTCTCCAGTATCAACAGCATCCTGGAAACTCTGGGCGTCCCCAGTAGATATAGAAACCACTTCCACATCATCTTGTACGGCACTGGAAACCTGCTCCTCAGTGAATGCTGATTCGCTGACAAGCTCCAGGTCATACCCAACATCTGACTCATCTGATGACTCTATAGAACCTTCCAAATGGTCGTCTGTTGATTCTTCCTCTTCCTGCTTCCTGCTTCTGGTCCTCGGTCTGGGCTGTGGAGCTGGTGAAACTGCTCCTGTGTCTGATTCTCTGATATACCCAACCGGTAGTAACAAGTTCCTGTGAAGCTTCCGCACTCTGCCTTCTCCATCTTCTCGTACAACCGAATAAACTGGCACATCCGGATTCGGCTGCTCGATAACGATGTAAGGTGTATGCTCCCAAGTGTCGGACAGCTTGTGCTTTCCATCAAAAGCAACAATCTTGACGAGAACTCTATCTCCCTTTTCAATGATAGCTCCTCTAGCTCTAGTATCGTATACAGCTTTCTGTCTCGTCTGTGAGTTCTTTGATGCTTCCGCCGCCAGTCCATATGCCTCAGATAATCTGTTCCTCAAGTCCTTAACATACTTTGATGTTGTAGTCTTTTCCTCCTTTCTAAGTCCAAATACTAAATCAATCGGAAGGCGAGGATTTCGTCCGAACATGAGAAAGTATGGCGCTACTCATGTTGACTCGTGGCGTGTGCAGTTGTACGCATGGACCATGGGTGCGACATAAGATTTCCAGTTGGACTTCTGCTGTGGTGTCAAAGTTCCAAGCATTCCAAGCAATGTTCTGTTGAATCTCTCAACCATTCCGTTTCCCATCGGATGATAAGGAGTTGTTCTGGACTGCTTTACTCCCATCAAGGTGCAGAGCTCTTTAAGTAGTTTGGACATGAAGTTGGCTCCTTGATCTGAGTGGATCTTCTGTGGAATCCCATAATGAACAATAAAGTGCTCGAAGATGGCTTGGGCTGTAGTCCTAGCTGTCTGGTTCTTAGTTGGTATAGCCTGGGCGTACCTGGTGAAGTGATCTGTGATTACCAAGATGTTCTGGTATCCGCCTTTGGACGTCTCCAGGGAAAGAAAATCCAGACATACTAGTTCCAGCGGAAAACTAGTATGGATACTTACCATGGGCGCTCGCTGGGTGGACTCGGGCGTCTTCCTTCGTAAGCATCTGCCACACTGGGAAATCCACTTCTCAACTGATCTGTCCATCCCGGGCCAATAAAAACGATCTCGCAGCAGCGAAAGGGTTCTCTCCTTCCCAGGGTGTCCAAAATCATCGTGAAGGGCCTTCAATACAACGTCTACATGGGCTGACGGTAGAACTAGCTGTTTCTTCTTGTCGTTGCTGATGGTGACCTCTCTGTATAATACTCCATCTGTCAGGGTAAGGTGATGAAACTGTCGAAGAAGCGGCGTAGATCCAACTTCCGCAGCTGATGGTTTCTTCCCTTCACTGACATATCGCATAAAAGGTGCTATGACTGTATCCTGTGACTGTGCCTTTGACCAATCTATCATATCTTCCTCAATATCCTCCTCTTCGTCGTCGGTGTGTATGGTATCTGGGTCGACTGATAAGTTCTGGACATAAGGATCCGGAGTGGAACTCTTACAAATGGCTTGGACGGATTCTGCAGTGATGGTCTGCTCCGGCAATCGGCTAAGTCCGTCTGCATCGGCATTCTTCTTCCCTGGTCTGTAGACTATGTCAAAGTTGAATGCTGACAATGCTGCTAGCCATCTGTGCCCAGTTGCGTCGAGTTTGGCTGTGGTCAAGACATACGTCATGGGATTGTTGTCTGTCAGGACGGTAAAGTTGCTGCCGTAGAGGTAATCCCTGAACTTATCGGTAACTGCCCACTTGAGTGCGAGAATTTCGAGCTTGTGTGGTGGGTACCTTCTCTCTGCCTTGGATAAACCTCGACTTGCATAACTGATGACTCGGTTCACGCCTTGGTGCTTCTGGTAAAGTACGGCTCCAAGTGCTGTTCCAGAGGCGTCAGTATGAAGTTCATATGGTAAGTTGCTGTTGGCATAGGCAAGGATCGGTGCTGAAATCAGGTGGTTCTTCAGCGTCTGGAATGCCGTGTCTTCTTGCTCTCCCCATTGCCATGATTTCTGTTGGTGTTGCTTCTTTGTCTTCTTAGCCGATGGATTGGGCATCAAGTCATTCAAAGGTCTGCTGATCTTACTGAAGTCCTTGATAAACCTCCGGTAATAACCGACGAATCCAAGAAAACGTCGAACGTCTTCAGGACTGGTAGGCTTCGGCCAGTTGATGACTTTCTCGGTCTTATCAGGGTCTATCTCCACTCCTGCTTCAGAAACCACATGTCCAACATACTTGACCTTTCTTTTGAAGAAACTGCACTTGTCCGGTGCTAACTTCATATGATGTTGCCTAATTCTGTCAAAGACTTTCTGTAAATTTTCCAGATGTTCCTCAAAAGTACGCCCAAAGATGATAACATCATCAATAAAAATGCAGCAAATCTTTAGATGTAAATCAGATAAGCATTCCTCCATCATGCGTTGGTAGGTTGCGGGTGAGTTGGTTAAACCGAAAGGCATTCTGTTGTACTCGTAGAAACCGAGTGGGCCGGTTGTAAATGCAGTCCTCTCTTTATGTTCTTCCAAAATCTCAACTTGATAATATCCGCTTTTCATATCGATGGTGCTGAAAAATGTACTGCCTGATAATACATCAAGAAGATCTTCTATTCTTGGTAATGCATAGCTGTCTTTCTTGGTGATGTTATTGAGCTGTCTGTAGTCTACACAGAGGCGAAGTTTTCCGGATTTCTTGCGGACAAGGACGACGTTTGAGGCATATGGACTGTGCGATGGTCGTATAGTTCCATTGGCCAACAGTTGTTTCAAGTGGCTCTTCACTTCCTCATACATGGCGGGTGGGATGCGCCGATACCGCTGCTTAAATGGTCTGTTGTCAATCAAATCTATTCTGTGTTTCACTGCGGTATTGCCAATATCCTGGTCATCTTTGGCAAATATATCCTCATACGACTCGATGATTCTGCGTCCTTCAATAAGTTGATCATCTGTGAGATCACTTTCTGTTATCTTAACTTGGTCTAGTACGGATGTCTCTGGTACTAAAGTGTCAGGCTCATTGGGTGGATCCTCTATGGTGACGGGTTGAATCTCGCAAATCACTGACTTAGGACGAATGGTAATGGTCCTGTTGGTTATATTGGAGACTTGGATGTGAAGTGGCCCATTATGCTTGTATCTGTATTCTATGAGTGATGGCTCAATATCTAAGTCGTTGTTTGTCTGATGTCTGGGTGGCAAAATCATAGCAGGGCAGGTACTATACTGAAGTTCTTTGTCGAAGATTCCCTGTATCTGCATAGTGGTATTCGGCTTCAGGGTCACTGGCTTATTCACGCTTCTTATCACTGCTAAGGTGTTGCCGTCACGTGCTAATTCCTTCTCCCGGAGAGATATACTTCTGAAGGTAAAGTACCAAGGTATTGTCAGGTTTGCTGTTTGAAGATATCTATCTCCATGTTGTTCCTTGAATGACTCCATAAGTAGCTGTAAGACGTTGGTTCCAATCAAAGCTGGTACAAAACTGTTGTATCTGCTGTTGGGAACTACTAAAACCAGGCATGGGTATCTAACGTCTTGGTTTGGTATGGCTAAGTCTGTTTCTATGTATCCATTGTATGGTAACTGCTGACCTCCTGCACACTCAATGTCCAAAATGGTATGGATGGGTTGCAGTGGTAGCTGACTCAAGTTCTTGGTATAAAAATCATAGCTGATGGTCGAAACTGTGGATCCCGTATCCAATAAACATCTAACTGTAACTCCTTCTATAAAAACGTCTGTCTCGGTAGGTGTTCCAATCAATCCAGGTGGTAAATCTGTTGTTGCTTTGTGATTAGAACCTTGTGCTGCACATAAGCCTATTGATGGTCCTTCTCCATAGGCTTCTTCTGGTTTAAAGGAAGATATGCGGTGCATCCTTTCCTTATATGGCCTGGTAACCCACATCTGTAACATTTCTTCTGCGATCTTTCCTCGTCATTGGCAGGTTGGTTGTTGGCGCTGTTCTGATTCTGATATCTGTGCTGTTGGTTTCGGTAATTTCCTCTATAGTATCCTCTACCTCGTCCTCTATTCCCTCTATAGTTGCTTTCCCATCTGTCTACTCGGGCTGTTAGTTGTTGGACCAGTCCCTTCACTTCTTCAATCTGACTGTTCGGTATTGGTGTCTCACTAGTAGCTAATGCAGTAGCAGCCTTAGCTGGTTTAGGCTTGGTTGATGACTTGCGTTCCTCATGGTCTAACTCGATCTGGCGTAGAGCAACTCTTAACTTATCAAACTCCTTTATGGTATCAAACTTGTATCCGGAGATGTCTTTCAACTCGGTCTTCAAACCAGTCCAGAGCATAGAATGTAACATGGAATCCCTATCCCTAGTGCTTACAACTCCCTTTTCAATGGCTCGGCCCATGATGTCCTCCAGGCGGCAACTCCACTTGATAACGCTTTCGTCGTCTTCTTGTCGAGCTCTATAAAACTGTGCTAAAAGATCTTCCTTCTTCTCGACACTGCCAAAAATACTATCCAGCTTATCTAAAATCTCCACCACTGATGCATGAGGTCCAAGGTGCATGGCAATAGTCCCTGCATCTCCTCTAAGTGATTTCCTGACAGCATAACTGATGTGTTCTTGGTCGTAAAGCTTATCTGCCATCAGCCCAGTCACTTCATATCTCCAAAGTTCATACGATGACTCTCCTTTGGCATTGGTTCCAGAAAAGTTCGAAATTCTTGGTGGCTCTCGATATCTTGGTGCTGTATGCCTAGGCGGTGCAACTAATTGTGGTTCGTCTTTTGTTGGTAGTTTCCCCGTCTTAGCAAGGTATTCTAACATCCACTCTGATAAATCCTTAGCTTCCTCTCCTTTTGGGACGTCCTTAACTTCCTCTTTTAGCAACTTCAACAAGGCGAGGTCCTCTGGTGAAACAGAATCCGCCATAATGGTAGGTAAATACTATAGCAAATAAACTAAGTGTAGCTAATATGGTAAATCAAAGCAGGAAGTCTGCACACTATACGTAAGAACTAAAGTGCTACAGCAAATGTAAATCTAAAATGAAATGTATAAATAAAGACTACAAAAAAAAAAAATAAAGTGTCTACAAAAGAAATAAAGTGCCTACAATAGAAATAACTAACCTACAAAAGAAATAAACAGCCTACAAAAGAAATAAATAATCTACAAACGAAATAAACAGCCTACAAAAGAAATAAATAACCAACAAAAGAAATAAACAGCCTACAAAAGAAATAAATAACCTACAAAAGAAATAAATGCCTGTAAGATAATAAAATATCCTACAATAGATACAAAGTGCTACAAAAGAAACAAAATATCTAAAATAGAAAAGTTCTGAAAGAAATGTAAATGCCTACAAGAAATAATCTGAAAAGGAATAATCACCTACAAAAGAAGTAAACTCCTGTAATGAAAATAAAATAATCTACAAGAGAAAAAAAAAACATAAACTGCTGGATCTTCATCATGTTCAACTACAGAGCTGTCCGTTCATTTAACTAAAATCTTGTCTGCTGTCAAAGAAGGTCAACAAGCATACTGCGACACTATTTATAATCGTAGTGGAATTAACCATATGTGGATTTTGAAGAACTCAAAAGATTTGTTAGATCATTTTAAATCTAGATCATTTTCTGAGGTTCACTCTTTGAAAACGTTCGATTTTTCAACTTTATACACTACCTTGCCACACGAAAAACTAAAATGTCGCCTGAAAAAACTTCTCGAAAAAGCCTAACTCTAGGAATTTTGTTGTTTTGGGTTATAATTCTACATTCTTTTCCAAAACATCTTTCAAAGATAAAATTTGTTACACACTGGAACAAGTTTGCAGTATGCTTGATTTCCTCATTGACAACATATTTGTCACCTTCAGAGGAGAGATTTTTCAACAACAAATCGGCATTCCAATGGGCACAAACTGTGCTCTCCTCGCCGATTTGTTTTTATACTCTTACGAGACTGAATTTCTTCAGGGACTCGTAAAGAACAAGAAGATGAAAGAGGCAAGGTCATTTAATCTTACATTCAGATATATTGATGATGTCCTTTCTGTCAATAACACTTCATTTGGTAGTTGGATTCCTTCAATATATCCTCCGGAATTGACGATTAAAGAGACCACCGAATCTAATTGCTTCACGTCTTTCTTGGATTTGCACCTCGAATTTGACCCAGGTGGTCATCTCAGTACAAAAATTTACGATAAACGAGACGATTTTAATTTTCAAATTATTAATTTTCCTAATCTACAGAGCAATATACCTACTTCTCCTGCATACGGTGTTTATATTTCACAACTAATTCGATATGCCAGAGCTTGCACACATTTCACAGATTTTTTTATCAGACACCGATTTCTTCGTGACCGACTTTTGGAGCAGGGCTATAAGAAAATACGTCTCATACGATCTCTAAAAAAATTCTTTCTTCGTTATCAGCAACTAGTAGAAAAGTTCAAAATTGAGTTAAAATATATGATAATTAATTGTTATAATTAGTGTTTGACTGGTCTGCTGTACTGAGATGATCACCTCAATATCCCTATTGTGTCTCACAACTATGTTGTGTTCTATGGTCATTACCGGATCCTAAGATCGCAATGGAAGAGGGAGGTTTGGCGCCATAAAACCTGGTTTAACCCACCATTTCGTTTGAAATGCCTGTACCAAGTCAGGACCATTGCGATCCACCAATTCTCCGGTATGACTGATTTGTTTTTGTCATTTTCTCTGGACTATGAGATTGATCATTCAAGTTCGGTAGTTTTGTTATTACCTTTATATTCTTCACTTCTTGTACATCTGACGTTTTTATACAACTGACAAATGATATTCCTTTACATCTTTACCCTGCACTGTGGTAAAATGCAACTCGTAAGCTTATATTCTCTAATGTTTAATGCAAATTTCACGACTTTTACGATTTTTGATCAAACGAACGGAAGTAATGCGTGATTGGCTGTTTATCAAAAGGGAATTTTGAAGGGAGTGGGTAAAGTCTTGCCAAGATAGCGGCTTTCCTCCCTTGTGGGTATTATAGAGAAGGGGTAGATTTTTTTTTTTAAGTCGATATAAATGACCAGAATTCAAGCCCCTGTGGAAGTGAACTGCTTTCTGGGGATGTAAACAATAAAATCTTTAAACATGTCTTTGAATATATTAAAAAGACAGAAAGATTCCAAATGCTGTAAAAGAAGGCGAGCTGTGGCTCAGAACAAAACAAAATATTTCAATTTTGTTAATATCCTTTCTTAACTATGTACATTGATTTTCTTTATAATAACTCTGTAAAAAAAACTATTTTAATGTATATCACATGTTTATCATTATATGTTAAACTCTTTTATTACGTAAGTTGGTATAGCTTGTGTATTATCCTTTTTCTTAGTTATATGTATTCATGTATTAGCAAATAAAATATGTTGAAACTAAACTATCCGTTTTCGAGATATATGACGTTAAAAATCCTCCATATTTTACATAACTTAAACATAGTGACATTTTGTCTTGATAATTTAAAAGCTACGAGAGTAAAAATAAGACATAACTTTGCATATAATTAACCAGAAGGTTGGAATATCACTTGTTTCAAAAGTCAAGGACACGATGTTTCAATATTCAATCAAAAAGTCTGACTTTAGTTTCTTTTTTATGGTATACATTGCATCAATTGTATGCTTTACATGAGTGCTAGCTAGTCAACCACAAACCAAACGAAGTGCAAATTTTATTTTGTTTTCTTGTAAGAATATTTATAGAGAAATTAAAAATTCAACGAAATATCTTTTTTAAAAAAACATGAAAATTGACCCCCCCCCTCAAAAGTAAATAAATCTTTTGAAAAAAAGTGTCATGTGAATGTAATATGTCCTCGAACTGTTGATTGCTTGCAAATCATATTTGTTAAGAGAGAAAGTTGACGACAAAGACCCAAAGAGAAAAGGATTCGTAATGAATTTGTGTGCTTTTAAGTTTCTTCTCCTCTATTTTCTTGGAAAAATTAAAATGAACCGAAATCCAAGATTATGTATGAACTGATAGTTATAGAACAACATATATTTATGACGTCAATTCTTTGTATCTATGGAAATGCAAAATTAACGGCAGGTGCTCATTAAAAATATCAGGGTATGTTCTCCAGGAATATAATATAAACCCTTGAGATCTGATAATTTTCATGTCGTAAACAAAAGACAAATTACCTATTCTTTTATATTAATATAAAATCATTATGATTATTTTAAGGGATCACCAAGCTAATGATAAGGTATTCGTAAATGTAGACAATGACGTTGGTATATGAGGGAAAGGTTAGTTCTAGAAAAGACACTTTTTTTTAAATTTTACCATGAAAATCATCGTAAATAAAAATCGCTCATCATAAATCAAGTTTAATCTACTAAAAATGTTAATCACTACTAAAGCAGTATTGTATATAATGACTTGTGACATTCGCAGCATAATTAAAGCCGTGCATGTTTTTGGTGTTTTGTTCATATGCACGTTAAATGTGTAAACCTTCAGCACTTTAAGCTCAACAAATGCCTCCTTTGGATCTACGTTGTCAAATGAGGAGGGAAAGACCTGTTAGCTATTCGGGTCCTGGGAGCGTCTTGTTCAGGGAAACCATGAAAATGCATGACATCAAAAATAAATTGATCAACATTATTCCATATTTGAAAAAAAAACACATCATGTAACCATTATTTATCTTCAATCTTTTTGCTGCTTACAAGTCCGATTCGGTAATTGGAAATTGGCAGCGCGACAAGTGTGCTATAGCAGGCAGGAACCGCTCGCTCTTCCGGGGAACTTCACTTTCATTACGACTGGAGTTCGTGTTGTTTACCCGAGGTTAGCCCGTTCCGGCACCAACACTTTTGAGTTGGAGAAAACATCAAAATTATCCGTCTAAATTTCAAAATTGTCTAAATTCTTCCTATCCCAGACATAGGTTGATTATCTTAGTAATAATTTGGTTCCCCAGTCTGGTATTTTTTGATTTTACTGTTCTATGCTCTTCATATTCATAAAGTGTTTGGCATTTTCAATATTTTTGGTAGAGCGCCTCTGATGAGTCTTGAATAGACGAAACGCGCGTCAGGCGTAGAAAAATTTATTGTCTGGAACTTTGTTGTCATTTGTATTTCGAACACACGTGAAGGTTAGCACTGCTGGTGGAGTTTTAATTCCCCGAGGTTAGCCCGATCCGGCACCAACACATTTGAGTTGGAGAAAACATCAAAGCTTTAAATTATCCGTCTAAATTTCAAAATTGTCTAAACCCTAATGTTCTTCCTACCCCAGACATAGGTTGATTATCTTAGTAATCTTTTGGTTCCCCAGTTTGGTATTTTTTGGTTTTACTGTTCTATGCTCTTCATATCCATAAAGTGTTTGGCATTTTCAATATTTTTGGTAGAGCGCCTCTGATGAGTCTTGAATAGACGAAACGCGCGTCAGGCGTAGAAAAATGTATTGTCTGGAACTTTGTTGTCATTTGTTTTTAATTGATATTAAGTAGTTTTTGTGTTTCCGTGTTTTATATGTTGTCTGTTTTTTTAGTCCTGGCTTTGTTTGTGTTGACTGGTTTTGTCTTTGCCCTTTCGGACTTTGACATTCCGATGCCCCATTGATACCTGCTTCGTTCAGAGAAATCTTTGACGACAATGAGAACAGGTATAGATTCGTATTGAATTCGTGTATCTTGAAATTTCTACCCCTCGATTTTCATTGGGAAAAAAAGAAAAAATTCCAAGAATTAAGTCTGATTATGAATCGAAAACTTTGATAGCAAAACGTCATTTTCTGGAGTACTCAGTGAGTCCTGAAGCACTAGCTACACAGATTAAAAATGACTCTCGCCTGTCTTATTTATTTTGGCTTTGCTTAATTAGTATCAGGATCAGTTCTGCGGGAATATAATCTAAACACTAAGAACTAATAAAACCTATAATTTCTATTAAATATATTTTGTAATATAATATAACTTTTGTTCGAGATTTACCTAGCCTAAGCTATCATATACGTTTGTGTGGATGATGGAAAAGTTAATTCTCAAATAGAAGCATTTTTGTTTTAAATTTTAAATCAAGCATAAACCACTTTAACTGACGAAAACATGGCATACACTAACAGAGAATTGTGAACAATGACTTGTGATACTCGCTGTATATTAAAAGTCGGGCTTGCTTTTGTAGCTTTTCTCATATGCACTTTGAATGCATTGTGTATTATATCAATAGTACGCTCCAAAGAGATCCGAAAGAGCCGTTTCAACGTTCTTGTAATCAGCTTAAGCATAAGCGACTTCTGCAGTGGATTTTTTCTTGGAATACGATTTATATTCGTTCACTTGAATTTGACGACGCCATGTATGCTATCTATTGCGTTAGTCATTTGTACTTCCTTAATGAGCGTGAGCCAAACGATTTTGAAATGTCTAGAGAGGATAAATGCTACGTTTGCTACGCCACGACTATGGATCAGAATGCTGACTTCGAATAAAGCAGTTTTAGCAACAACGGGTGTATGCATCATTTTTGGTCTTCTCAGAGGAGTGATCGATATTCAACTAGTTTCGGGTGATGAAAGCGAATCATGTCCATTCAAGTTTAATACGACACCCTATATACTTGATATTCTTCTTATAATCCTGTTTGTGCTTGTTTGCCTAACATACGGTGTTTTGATAAAACGACTAAAATGTATTACTGGAAAAATTCAACCAATCTATATAAAAGAGCTAACACAAAAGTCAGATGGTAAAACTGGGAACTTGGAAATCCATTCAGCGACAACATCGAGTTGCAACATCAACGACCGAAATTGCAAAACGAACGTCAAGACATTGAATGTCCCTAGACCATCACAGAGGAACAAAACATCTAAGGACGTAAAGGATGTTTCATCTAAAGTTCTACATCGACGGAAAAGGTTTCGGAATAATGTCTTAACCATAGGAATCATCATCTTACTCACTGGCGTTAGTGTAATTCCCAAAGTCATAATCTCTTTGACGGACAGTCTGTTATCAGAGGATATGGATGCAAGACTGGATTTTTTCCGCGGTGCATTACTTCTCAACCCGCTTCTCGGTCCGATTCTGTATGTACTGAGGTTGAAGAAGTTAAGAAAGCATCTGAAGCCAAAATGTTGTTGAGACCAAGTATAGTAAACTCGTTGTAAACGTTATTTATGGCGTTATAGTGACAACTTCAAATAATGTAACATGACTGTATTCAGATTCTGTAGTTAGTTAGTTAGTCAGTTAGTTAGTTATTGCTTTACTCTAAAAAAACAATTATTGATAAAAAATGAATTGCTTATAAAAGTCAATGACAATAAAACTCTTTCAGAATCGGAAATAAATATATCAAACTTCCTAGAATTTCACTGCGTGATTGTCATGTTTACCTGATGAAAACTCGACATAAATCTGATTTGGGAGAGCCGAACCAACCTATAGACATACAAAAAGAACCAATCTTGTTAAGGATGTTGGAGGGTCAGCAATTGAGATTTTTGACCTTTTTTCGGAATCCTCGGGTTTTATCCATCAAAATGAGGCAAAAAATTTTGCACGGTAACCCCAATTTTTCTTTTGTTTAAGATCTTCATTACACAATAAATATATGTTTGACAAAAAATTTTCAAATTCTAATAACTTTTTCACAGGTTTTAACAGCTAAACTATGCTAATGTTAAAGCTATGAAAAAAAATGAAGAAAACCTTTTCCCGCCAAATTTAGAACTCTTATTATCTTTAAAACAAGTAAGGTAACCTATCAAATTGTTTAGCTTATTTTGTATTTTTAATTATTCTCTTATGATTTAAGGCATCAATTTCAAAATCTCATCACTTTAAAAGTCATCCTCCAACATCCTTAAACAAGATGTCTGTATACATTTATCTTCAACTAAGTCTCAACCAAGAAAGCGAAATGGTCCGGTCGATTTGTGCAGATTTTTGGTGAAATTGCTCAAAATGGTAAAAGTATAAAATTTGGCATGGTGGTAGAAAATAGCATATCAAACATTATAAGCTATTTAAAATGGCAGCCATTTTCAAGATGGCCGCCTGATGGAATATAAGATTAAGAAATAAATCAAATAAAAAATCATTAAAATTGTACTTTTGAAGTTAAAAGTACCAAATTGTGTATGATAGCAGTGCAAAATATTCTTAAGAATATAATAGAAAATGGTTTGCCTTTTATTAAAATGAAGGTAATAACAAAACTTCCGAACTTGAATGATCAATCTCATAGTCCAGAGAAAATAACAAAAACGAATCAGTCATACCGGAGAATTGGTGGATCGCAATGGTCCTGAATTGGTACAGGCATTTCAAACGAAATTGTGTGTCTTCCATGTTTTGTCTTTTCTCTTGGACATTGAGATTGATCCTCAAAGTTCGGTTATTTTGTTATAACCTTTATAAAGATGTGAAAACTGTCATAAAAGCACCTTAAACAATGACATATAATATTCCTGCTGCAGACCACTTTAACATAGACTGTTCAGTGCCATCCTTAAATGAAATACAAATGACAACAAAGTTATTATCAAATGTTCAATTCATCAAAGCATGAAAACTGGCAAACACCAGACCCAGAATTGATATCACCATTTAAATCGAATCCTAAAAATACAGCAAAGTTTCTGAAACCCTTGTGAACAGTAGAACTCGCACAAGATTGGAAATGATTCAACGTGATGAAACGGCCCTTGGAATGCATAGAAACGTATAGAAATCAAGGCAAGTATGTACAAAGACCAAGCTAATTAAATCCAAAAGTAATATTTAAATCATAGATGTGGTTAAATCAGTCTTACTTTACGGGTCGGAAACATGGAGCATCACAATGGCCAACATTAAGAAACTTCAGATATTCTTATACAAATGCCTTTGACCCATCCAACAGATCGAGGAACAAAATTACCAACGAAAACAACTCCTATTGTTCTCTAAATAAAGTTGAGAAAGTGGGAGTGGTTAGGGAGAAACCATTTGATTTTTAAAGGCATATTGTCTACGAAAAATTATTTTTTTGTAAAACCAAAAATTGTCGTCAGACTATTCGTTTTGTTTATTTAGAAAAATACAAACGTTTAAAATACCACTAGGGTACCTTACAACTTAAAAAAAAGAAAAATATATAATATTTGTAAAACTTTACAAAAATTCATATTCATGAGATGTAGATGAGCTGTAAGCATGCGCACTATACTTTCTTTGATTGAAAACTTCCATAGTTCTTCCACGTGGTGCATAATCTGTTTCTAGAAGTTTTAGCTCGGAAGAAAATTAAAATGGTAACCGAATATTAGAGCTACTTAATGCATAAAACTTACAATTATTGCCTGTATTAAGTTTTGAAAGTGATTTAAAAGGTAAGCACGAAAAATATTGGTATTTTTTCAACATATCAATGCATTCGGGGACAAAACCCGAGATTCCGATTAGTGTCCGCATTAAAACTACTCAGTCTAAATCTGTTTCAATGTGACGTAATGCAGGTAAATAAAATATCAATCAATATTGTCGATCTATTTTGATCAAAATAAACTTCTTTTCAGGTCAGGCAAAATTTGTGGCAAATTTGTTTTTCAATATTTATTTTATTGCCTTTTAATTTCTGGATTTTTTGCCATCAAATTTCACCATAGCCCCCCCCCCCCCTTTTCCCACATGGTGGCTCCATTTGGTAGCACATTACGCAAAGGAAAAACCAGGCCTTACAATGGACATCACAAGTAAATAGAAAAAGAGGATGACCTAGATCTACATGGAAGAAATACAAGAACAAAATATTAGAGAATGGTCACATTTGAAGCAGCATCCACTTACTTTCGAAGGACAGAGGAAGATTGAGAAGAATTGCCAGCAGCCTATGCTCCATTGGGGAATATAATGGCTCAAGTCGAATTTAAAATGTCCAATTTTTTATATGTTATCATTGGGTATATACTTTATCTTGTGTAAAAATATTGGACCCCCTTTCCAGGCTTGTTTTCCCAAAATTTAGGCTCAAAGTTTTCCCAAATTACTATAGATTATATAGGAAAGGCCAAATAATTAGCTTAAAATCTTGTCGCAGAAAAAATTAACGAATTTAAGTTTTATTTTTGTTTGATAAAAATCAATGAAATACAATATATTTTGAAATTAAACAATAAAAATAAAACAGCTTACTTTTCTGTCTACAATACAAATCTTTGTAATTTTTTGGTCATTTTTCAAGTGGATTATCTCCCTTGTTTTATTTGAAAAAAATATTTATGAAGGAATGGTTGTTTTATTTGTATTATAATTAATTTATTTTGATTAAATTTTATTAAATGAAACTATTTGGCACAAGTTTCAAGATATTTATGACATTTGCGCTTGTTTTTTGCAATTGTAGCTGTTTTTCGTCACATGACAGGTGTCCTCACTAACCTTAAACTATATGGAGCATTGTCAAACTTTTTTACCAGTAATGTTGGTCTAATGCAAGGAGAATCTTTGTCTCCCTTGATGTATTCATTTTACGTCAATGATATGGAAGTTGAACTCAATACTCAAGGTTGTCAGCCTTATGAGCTTAAAATGTTAAATCTTTTTTATTATTACGCTGACGATACAGTGTTATTTAGTAGATAATAATAATAATCTTTATTTGTCAAGAAATCAACATTTAAATGATTTGTGACATAATTATATACATATATGACAATAAACAAAAAAAGACAACATCAAGTCTTTGAGTCTCCTGTCCTCAGTTCTGATGACTGTTTTATAAAGGAGGCAAGACTCTGAGTTTGCCTAAAATTTGTTGGGGATAGTATTTTGGTTAAATTATGTTGTTCAGAATGGTTAAAGTTTATTTCATAGTCTTTAAAAAGAATTTTTCTATAAATTTTGTTATGGTCACAATGAAGAAAAAAGTGGAGCTCATCATCAATACTATTTTGATTTTTACAATAATTACAAAAACGTTGATCTCTAGGAATTTTTTTATATCGTCCTTGTTCAATTTCAAGAAAGTGGTCAGATATTCTAAATTTTGCTATATTTTTGCGTGTTGAAAGTATTGTAGAATTACAAAAGATGATCATTTGTGTTAATACCTATTCATGCGAATACGCGGTTTGCAAATAGATTTGTCTAAAATAAAAATTGTAATTTTTAGAAAAAGAGGTACACTTAAACCAGATGAAAGGTGAAATTTAGATGGTAAAGAGATAGCGACATGTGATGAGTTAATCTAACTGGGTATATTGTTCAAATATAAAGGCAATTTTGTTCATACACAAAAATGTTAGCAAACCAAGCCAGAAAAGCATAATTTAGTTTATATTCAAAGACTTACGATGATTATTTTAACTATGAAACTATGTTAGCATAATTTGATGCATATATATCTAGTATTTTAAATTATGCTTGTGAAGTTTTGGGTTATCATAAATCAGAAGACATTGAAAAACTGCATTAAAATTTTTTTAAGCGTAATTTACATGTTAAAAGATGTACGACTAACTTTATGGCTTACTGTGAATTAGGAAGAACCATATGTATGTTATGATATATTGTAGATTAATTAAATATTGGTTTAAATTATTAAATACAGATAATTTTATATTGTATGAGTGTTACCAGGAAATGTATGAATGTTCTCAAATATATCACAAAGATAGATATAATTGGGCATGTAAGATAAGATATATATTGTTTGATTATGGTTTCACATATGTAGGGGTAGACCAAGGGATGAATAACATAAAACTCTTGATTCTAATAATATATCTTATTCAATTTGATTTAGCACACATCCAGTGCTGTTCATACCTATTTGGGCCATAAAAAAAACCTTAAATAAAAAAAATGACTTGATTTCGTAGATATGTATGTTATTGTGAGGCTGTCATCTTTAAAATGGCAGCCATTTTAAATCAAAGGCAAACCATTTTCTAATCTATTGTTTAGAATATTATGCACTGCTATTACACATATTTTTTTTAAATCTTCAAATCAAAATATGTAATGCATTTTTAATTTATTATTCTTTATTCTATATTCCATCTTGACAATGGCCGCCATTTTAACTTTTTGAATTTGGTCCATAGTTAATATTGTTCAGTATGCCTTTTACCACCACCATACCAAATTTCATGCTTTTATCATGTTTTGAGCATCCACTAACACACAAAACTAATTGGTATACATGTATTTGCATCACATTTACAACATCGACCACTGGTAAAGTCACATTAAACTTTTTGCGGGGTAAACTTAAAAAAAAAATGATGATAGTCTCTTGAAATCACAGATTTCAGTTCCTGGAGATGCTTGTATTGAGTGGCTTTATTTCATTTACAAGGTCCAGCATTGACAGAATCCAAGGCGGAGAGCAAGAACACTTTAGCAAGTCTTGGAAATGTTAGAAATTTACCTTGTATTTCCAGTCTGAACTCGATTTCTCAAGTCGAAGAGTAACCATGGTAACGTTAGTGCTCTTACATCTGTCACAACATATATCAAAGGTCTGATGGAATTGCACTTGAATTTTAAGGGGGCTTTGGTGAAATTTGAAATAAAAAAATGACAGGATACCAGAAGCCAGGAAAAAGTGCTTTAAATGGAAACCTGACAGGACCCAGGTGTTGGCTTAGCAATAATTGTAAAACTTATGTGCGCTAACGCGAAAAAAAAATGCAGGTTTTGTTTTTTTTCTGAAAACAAAAAGGCCGGATGAAATAATTTCTATAACCCCTCACCTCATAAAATCGAATGGTTGCTCCCTCATTTTTAAGTTCTGAACGGTTATTAAAACACTCTCGACACTCAGGAAGATATTTCACTTTGTAGAGATTTTCTGTTCGGACCTTTTCAAAGATCTCTTCGTAGTTTGCTGGGACATTGAGTTATTCATCATCGTACACTCTATACCAATACTCAGGAGATTTTCCCTGTTCTTTTATTTTGTTGCATTGACTTTTTAAGGAGTATGAATGGCTATAAAAGATGAATAAAGGACCATGGCCAACATACAGTTGAGCCAAGTTCTAACATCTCTACTGTCCAGCTCTCCTGACAGTTCTAGAACTGTTCTTACCCTGGACAGCAGCTGTCTAGGGTAGAACTGCCATAACCTGTTCTAACCCATGACACCTTTAGAACTATTCTAGGCCCTGACAGCTTAGAACTGTTCTAGGCCCTGACACCTTAGAACAGTTCCAGCCTTGGACAGTTCTGCACTCTGACAGTTCTAAATGACGTCACGCGGTTATAAAAATACTCCTAATTCGGAAAATGCGCATATTTCTGGCATTATTATTTAATGAAACTCGATATATAAATTTATTTTAACCAGACAATTCTTTATTCTATACTGTTCTGAAATCGTCACAACCAGAACTGTCAGGGGGTTAGAACTCCGAGGCTAGAACAGTTCTAAGCTGTCAGGGCACAGAACAGGTTAGAACTGTCAGGGCGTATGACAGCTTAGAACTCTCAGGGGTTAGAACAGTTTTAAATTTGTCACCGGATAGAACTGTCCAGAACTGTTCTATGACAGGAAAGGGCTTGTCATAAACTAACCTAGAACTGTCAGAAGAACAGAATTAGAACAGATTCCTGACAGTTTCTGACAGTTCTAAAGAGATGTTAGAACTGGACGCAACTGTACTTGGTATTTTGTCCATAACTTGGGCCAATATTAAAATTATCAGAAATAGCCACATTTTTAACTTAAACATGTTAAATGTAGACCTACCAATACAGAAAAACTGAAATCGGTACAATTTGTTCATAGTATGAATGTATAAATCGATGGTTAGATTCGATAAAAGTGCCTTTTTCACATTTTTCTCACATTTTATCATATTAATGTGGGAATCCCAAAATAAGGACACTCGCAACCAACACCAACCTAAATTTTCTGAGTACAAAAGTTAATTATCAACAACCTAAAAGTTACCGTTTTTTGGTTGGTGATTTCCTTAATTGATAAAACGAACTTTTCCCCCAAAATTACGTTTCTGAGAAAAAGTTAACTTGATATAGTTAAATATCCCTCTTAACAGGTGTATCGATTTAGCTCAGTCGGTTAGGTAAGCGGTCTTTCAATCTTTTTTTAAGTCATTGTAGAACGGGTTCGAGACCAACATGTGTGTTTGAAAATACATATTTTAACTCTAGCATATTAGAATATAACTATGAAACCAACATGTACTGTGTAAAAAAGTTATACATAAACTAGGCCATGCCAGAATAAAATCAATTCTACAGAAAACAAGGAAGAGTGTTGAACAAAAATGGCACCATTATTTCGAAATGTAGACAATGTTTCTATACAAAGAGACAAAGCGTTACCCATGATTCTCCATCCAAATATTCAGATTCTAGGCAATACTCTGCACAACCCTGCTCTGATGTAATAACTTTGCCCATAGTACAAGTTAGTAAAACTTCAAGACGATGTTGTGTTTGTTTGTCAACCACAAATTCCCTTACTACTACATGTATGCCAGAAAAGGCCAGACTTTGTGCTTTAGTCAGACAGGGTATTCTTGTACCCGTCGGAAGGAGTAATTTGCTGCTCTATGCACATCGAAGCTCAAACGCTCAAACTTGGTGTTTAAATTGACAAAAGTCGACTAAGAAAAACACGTTCGACAATTGATTCGTCTGAGATAATGTGGCTATTAGACAGGCTGCGTGGTCTTGTGATTAAGTCGACTAAGAAACGAATTGACTTTGACGATCCAAATTCATTATCCAATGAAGATATACTGAACCTTACTGGACTTACAAAGGACCAATTCGACTTTTTGGTGGCAGCCGTTACCTCATTGGAAAAATCTTCAAATAGAACATCCATGCCATTGCTATTCTTTTAGTAAAGTTGAAAACATGACTATCTCATAGACATGATTCATAAATAAGCAGATATTTGATTACAAATGCAGAAATAGTCTATGCAAACCCGTTTGTCTGCAAAATACACATGGGATTATAAATATAATAACCGCTTTATTACAATGCGCTGAATCAGTCATGTCTATGTGCAAAATAAGGATGTATGTCGCATGCTTTTTTAACCGTTTATACCCGCGTTTTGGTATTTGTAATTTTGTTTACAATTATTAAAAAAAAACAAAAAACAAAAAAACAAAAAAAAGGTGCCGATGAAAAAAAAATCTTTAATTAAATGTTACAGTTGTCCCTCTTTGTCCGTTTTTTAGCGTACGTATTTTTGATATGAAAAAAAAAACAAAGAAAACAAAACAGATAAAGAAAGAATAAAAAACAGTTAAAAATCATACATACATATAACACATGATTTGAAAAAAATAATGAATATAATTAGTGGATGTTTGAGGAGCATAGTAAAATACTTCACGGATTGAATCGGCTATCTGGTATCGTTACTTTCCTTTCGATTCATTTGTTTTTCTATCTATTAATCTATTTCAATTGCTTCTGGTGGGATCTAACTCCAAGTAATATGCATATTCAACATAGCAAAATTAACTGTTTCCTTGCTTTCTTACATGTACATGTATTTTGTATTCTGCCGATTTTGGTGTGATTTAGTATTTTTTAATTAACAGGTATGGCTACATTATTTTGAATTGGTTTCATAATAACCGTTTCAAAAAAATGTCCAACAAGCAAAAAGTGTGCTTTCGTCCGATTTCGTTTCTTCATTTACTGGTTTCCACCATATTAGCAGAGAAGATATTCTTGACAAACATACCAGTAACTTTGCTACTCAAATCTTGTATCATGGATAGAACATACGTATATATTCAAAAAAGTCACAAATACAAGTTTCAAAGGAGATGTTTTTCAATGCTCAAACATAGACAACTTCTCAAACCAATGGTTGTCACCTCCACTGACGGATACATAATAAGCATTTTAGGACCATATCTTGTCGATGGAAAAAACAACGACGCCAGCATTGTAAAACACATGATGAAATCGAATGATGAGAATATGATGAAATGGTTTAAGAAAGAAGATATTCTCATTTTAGACCGCGGCTTCAGGGACGCTGAAGATATTTTTGCAGGAATGTGGTTTTCGCACCAAGTCATCCACTTTTCTGTCAAAGTCAGATAAACAGTTTACGACACAAGATGCCAATTTGTCACGTTTAGTTACCAAGATCAGATGGGCAGTGGAATCTGTAAACGAGCGTATAAAAACTTGGAGGTACTTCGATAAAGTTATTCCCAATGTTGACATCTTAAACTCGAGATAATATCTTCGTATAGTTTGCGCGCTATGTAACAGATTTAAACCCCCTCTAATAAATCAATGCGAAGAGCAATTTGAAATTGCTAGACAGATATTATCTAGAGCTAAACAACCAAATCTCCTTCAAGAGCAGGTCCTGAAAGATAAGAATTTGCATAAGAGGGCACCTCTAAATGATTGCAAAGAATATTATGACGATTTTTCATCTTTGTCAGATGAGTATTTACATTCTATAACATTTGGTGTTCATCAACTAAAGCAAGCTCCACATTATGCGGACCAGCATTTACAAGAAGATGGGGACGTTGAGATTTTCTTAAACATGGTTAGTTCAACAATATTACAAGCAAAAGTTCAGTCAAGACGAACATCAAGTAAAATGTATTACTTGTGGATTGAATATAATGTAGAGACCGCCACTAATTCAATCGTCGGATGGTATTGCGAGTGCAAAGCATGTGCCAGAACTTGTGCAGATGTTGTGCACATATAGCTACAGTTTTGTGGTACTTAGGATACATACGGCACCAAAATTACGAAGGCAAACCAGATAAACTAACGTCATCTTTTGAGGATGCTGCATTAGACATTGATACCGAAACTGACCTGGAATCAGATTAAGAAAAGTACCCGAAAACTAATGTTTTGTAATAATTTTCTATATGACAACAATTCTTTAAAATTTATATCGTTGTCTTGTCTTTTTTACGCATGCTAATACAAAACTATGCCTTTTGTGCTAAGTCAGGACCATTACGTTCTTCAAGCCGGTTATCTTGCATGTCTTTTCTTCTTGGAGATATGAGATTGATCTTCCCAGTTTGGTAGATTTGTTGTTATCTTTATTTAAAAAATATAAATTACCGATATTTTTAACCACAGATGTAGAATGTAGAGGCCTTAAACCTGGTGAATGCCCTGTCCTTTTTAGTCTCGATCACCCAGACGCTTATCAATAGATGATAAAGGTCTGGGACAGTCCCATTACCTATTTTGTTATGTGTACGTTCGGAGTACTTTCAGGCTTTATCATAATGTTCGACGAAAATCACTCAACCGTATGTTCAGAATTCTGTGTATATGGTTCAGTGATTTTATGCAAATGCAATAGCGAGAGAACTTCTCCAATTGATGTGATTTGTTCTCTTAAAACATAATATTTCTTATTTTACAATAAGACATCCTTTTTTACATTTTTGAAAACAAGTTGGTTTTGTTAACAATAAAAAAAATCGTTTTATCGTTAAATTGTACTCACGGGCGTCCACCTGGTTTTGGAAATTGTTTATGTTTATTGGAGTTAAAAATTGGGACATTCTTGATTACAGAATCATGCACGTTTGACCAATCCGATTCTCTATTTTGCAGAACCAGTTGTCAAAAACCAAGGAAGACCAATGAAACGTTGAGTTTTTTTGTATGCTAAACACGTCATATACACACGTGGTAACGGTTAAAATGTATCACGATCGCCACCTAGTGGTTACGAGAAATCAACAGGTGTTTTCCCAGACTCACTACCTTGGTAGTATGAGTTTGGGTTCGAGACTATGTCCTTTTAGAAATTAAATAGTCGACTGATGTATATTTTTAACATGTGACGTATATCATTGTCTAAAAATAACTATCTACCTGGGTATATATCGGTTAATTACTATGTGAAAGAAATATAGGGAAAGTTGGCCATGGTCCTTTAAGACTAAGTTACGTGCATAACAAAATTCTTAGACTTTGTTCGCCGATGCTAAAAATGAAACAAACAAGAGGCTCCCAGGAGCCTGAATCGCTCACTTGGTCTTGATGCCAACCCTATGAAGACTTTTGAATAGCTAAATGAGCTGAATGTTTAAGTATGAAAAAGCTTTTCTCTATCTGCAATAGTTTTCATTCTTAATAATCAAAAAACACTATTATTCAACTTTAAAGGGGCTGTAACCCCTATAAGGGGTTATCAGACAACTTCAACCCTATGGAGACTTTTGTAGAGCTAAATGAGCTGAACATTTAAGCAAGCAACAGCTTTCTCTATCTGCAATAGTTTTCATTCTTTAAGCCAAAAACACTATTTTTGCCTTTAAGGGGATGTTACCCCTATAAGGGGTCATCTGACAACTTAAACCCTAAGGATTATTTTGTAGAGCTAAATGGGCTGAACATTTAAGCAAGCAGCTTTTCTCTATTTACATTAGTTTTCATTCTATAGGCCAAAAACATGCAAAAACGCTTTTTTTACCTTTAAGGGGCTGTAACCCCTATTATAAGGGATCATCTTCGACCAAATGGAGACTTTCGTAGAACTTTTGATGCTGAAGCAGTAGGCTGGCATCAGATTTCATCTATCTCTTATTCTTTTTGATTTACAAGCCAAAAGCAGTAGTCTGACCCCCCTGGTCTATTTTTGACGGCTCAAAAATTGAAACACAAATTTTGTGCAGGACACTAGTTTCATTAAATTCTGTTCAGTAGTTTCAGAGGAGAAGATTTTTGAAAAATTGTTAACAGACGACGACAGACGACGACGGACGCCAAGTGATGGTAATAGCTCACATGGACCTTCGTTCCAGGTGAGCTAAAAAGAAATCAGATGAAGATGATGATACTTTTTAATTGCCACACGATATATTATACATGTTTATTTAAATTTGAAATTTAAATAAAGACAACAACACAATTACAGAACTCGGATGATCACTCTCATTTATCCAAGAACAAAAGACAAATTGACCACTACATTTTTTTACTTTACTGTTTAAAGATACGTTCTTAGTTGGAGCAAGTTCTTTGGCCAGGCTTACTGCAAAAATTAGAATGTACTATAGGAGGAAGCTACATACCAAATATCGAGAGATTGTGACATGTAATTGTCCGGAAATTACTGCGACGCAGGACGCTAGACGACGGATGATGTCAAAGTGGCTCCTATATGTCGCTTTGCAATACGTTCCAGGCGACATAAAGAATAAAAACGAAGAATAATATTTGAATTGACCAACTCTGTCGAATCGTCAAATTGCAGAAAGGTGCCAGTGGAACAATAAAACGTCCAAAGGTATTATACTAAAATGACTAAGAAGAGAAGCTATCGAACTCTTGTGATTAAGATAGTAAACTCCACTACAGTTGCAATTAAGTGAGTTGGTGTTTTACGCCCTTGCAACGCTTTATAGGTTGTTTAAAGCGATGAACATGAAAAGGATGATAAAATGAACATGGAATGATGATGATAAATGAAATATGGGGATGGGTGGGAAACAAAGGAACAGTAATTTTGAAGATTACAGGAAAAGGGGAGAGATGGGTAGAGGTGAAAAATTTAGCTTTGTGGTGCTGCAAAAAAAATAAGGAAATAATTGTATGTAAAAATTTGAGTTAATTTTATGCTCAACAATGTTCCTAGCACCAATGTTGTTTGTTGCTCAAAAACATCTTTATTTTTATAAATGAAGAAAAGCATTTAAAGTACCTGTTCTTTCTTAATACACATCCAAAAATAACTTCCTTATCAAACTATGGAAAATAAATTGCCTGAATCACAGTTCACAGAAAATTGAAATGGATGATCAAGCATCACGAAGCCCCCTCATAACACACAGAAGAAGACAACCACAAAAATATTATTTGGCAATGAACAACATATCAAACCTAAGTTGTAACGTGAGTAAACTTTGACAATGTTCAGTATGTCTTAACGTTTTGCTCTCAACTTTCTTGCAAGTACATCAGAAATGCAGCGAAGTATAAAACATGCCATTTTCATGTTCATTTATCATCCTTTTCATGTTCATCGCCTGTAAATAACCTATATAGCGTTGCACGGGCGTAAAACACCAACTCACTCACTCACTCACTCACTCACTCACTCACTCACTCACTCACCATTCTGAAAAGCAAAATTAACACTTAAAACAAATCACCAAAATAAACTACAATGTAGGAATGAACAAACAAATCCTTTTTATGCAATATCTTAAACATAGGCGAGCTCATATCAGAACAAAGACCATTAATTATTACAATGTACCCCATTGAAATTTTTTTTTTCAAAAAAAAGATTGAAAAAAGTGTAATATATTTATATTTATTGATTTATTGATGTGGTGTTATTAATCTTTGTTGTTATTATATAAATATCTATAATACCATGTTTATATATAGACACTAACATTACCAGGTACATTGCTTACGAAAGCTGAAGAATGTGATGTAATTGTTAACAGCGATGGGAAAATAAAATTATATACATGTATTGTCATGGGTCATTTTCCTATTCAAAATCTAAAAAAAAAATCGAAATTTTTTTTTTGAAAAAAAAACAATTTGAAAAACGAAAAACGAAAAGGAAAATCACTTGTGTTAGGTTTTTAACTCTAGCATATTAGAATAAAACTATGAAACCATCATGTACCGTGTGTAAAAAAGTTATACATAAACTAGGCCATGCCAGAAAAATTACTGAGGAACAATATCAATTCTACAGAAAACAAGGAGAAGTGTTAAACAAAAATGGCACCATTGTTTCGAAATGTAGACAATGTTTTTATACAAAGAGACAAAGCGTTACCCATGATTCTCCGTCCAAATATTCAGATTCTAGGCAATACTCTGCACAACCCTGCTCTGATGTTTGCCTAAAGTACAAGTTGGTAAAACTTCAAGACGATGTTGTGTTTGTTTGTCAACCCCAAATTCCCTTACTTCTATGCCAGAAAAGGCCAGACTTTGTGATTTTGTCAGACAGTGTATTATTGTACCCGTCGGAGGGAGTAAGATGCTGCTTTATGCACATCGAAGCTCAAACGCTCAAATCTGGTGTTGAAATTGACAAAAGTCGACTAAGAAAAACACGATCGACAATTGATTCGTCTGAGATCATGTGGCTATTAGACAGGCTTCGTGGTCTTGTGATTCAGTCGACTAAGAAACGAATTGACCTTGACGATCCAAATTCATAACCAATGAAGATATACTGAACCTTACTGGACTTACAAAGGACCAATTCGACTTTTTGGTGTCAGCCGTTACCTGATTGAAAACATCATCAAATAGAACACTCAGGACTGCCATTTCTTTAAATTATCTGTCTAAATTTCAACATTGTCTAAACCCTAAGGTTCTTCCTACCCCAGACATAGGTTGATTATCTTAATCATAATTTGGTTCCCCAGTTTAGTATTTTTGATTTTACTGTTCTATGCTCTTCATATTCATATAGTGTTTGGCATTTTCAATATTTTTGGTAGAGCGCCTCTGATGAGTCTTAAATAGACAAAACGCGCGTCAGGCGGAGCAAAATTTATTGTCTAGAACTTTGTTGTAATTTGTATTTCTATTCTATTAGTAAAGTTGAAAACAGGACTATCTCATAGGTATGATTCATAAATAAGCAGATATTTGATTACAAATGCAGAAATAGTCTATGCAAACCCGTTTGTCTGCAAAAGTCACATGAAATAATAAATATAATAACCCCTTTATTATAATGCACTGAATCAGTCATGTCTATGTGCAAAATTAGGATGTATGTCGCATGCTTTGCATACAGTTATAAAAAAAAACAAGAGGTGTCGATGAGTAAAACATGTTTAATTAAATGTACAGTTGTTCCTCTTTGTCCATTTTTAGCGTACATATCATTGATATGAAAAAAAAAACAAAGGAAAAAACCTTAACAAATCTAAAACCAAATAAAAAAAAATAAAAAAAAAACAGAGAAAGAAAGAATAAAAAAACCAGTTAATAATCATACATATAACACATGATTTGAAATTTGAAAAAAAAATAATGAATATAATTATATTTTGAGGAGCATAGTAAAAGACTTAACAGATTGAATCGGCTATCTGGTATCAGTACTTTCCTTTCGATTCATTTGTTTTTCTATCTATTAATCTATTTTAAATCCTTCTGATGGGAGCTACATGTAACTCCTAGTAATATGCATATACAACATAACAAAATTAACTGTTTCCATGCTTTCTTACATGTATTTTGCATTCTGTCGATTTTGGTGTGATTTAGTATTTTTTAATTAACAGGTATGGCTACATTATTTTGAATTGGCTCCATAGTAACCGTTTCAAAAATTGTCCAACAGGCAAAAAATGCGCTTTCGTCCGATTTCGTTTCTTCATTTATTGGTTTCCATCATATTAGCAGAGAAGATATTCTTGAAAAACATACCAGTATTTTTGCTACTCAAATCTTTAGCAATTTTCTGTTTAACTCTTTTACTTGTATCATGGATTGAGCATAAAAGTAACAAATACAAGTTTCAAAGAAGATGTTTTTCAATGCACAAACATAGACCACTTCTCAAACCAATGGTTGTCACCTCCACTGACCGATACATAATAAGCATTTTAGGACCATATCTTGTCGATGGAAAAAACAACGACGCCGGCATTGTAAAACACATGGTGAAATCGAATGATGAGAATATGATGAAGTGGTTTAAGAAAGAAGATATTCTCATTTTAGACCGCGGCTTCAGGGACGCTGAAGATTTTTTGCAGGAATGTGGTTTTCGCACCGAGTCACCCGCTTTTCTGTCGAAGTCAGATAAACAGTTTTTGACACAAGATGCCAATTTGTCATGTTTAGTTACTAAGATCACAAGGGCAGTGGAATCTGTAAACGGGCGTATAAAAACTTGGAAGTACTTCGATAAAGTTATTCCCAATGTTAATATCTTAAACTCGAGAGAATATCTTCGTATAGTTTGCGCGCTATGTAACAGATTTATACCCCCTCTAATAAATCAATGCGAAGAACAATTTGAAATTGCTAGACAGATGTTATCTAGAGCCAAACAACCAAATCTCCTTCAAGAGCAGGTCCTGAAAGATAAGAGTTTGCATAAGAGGGCAAAAGAATGGGCATCTCTAAATGATTGCAAGGAATATTATGACGTCAAATGAGTACATGTTACATTCTATAACATTTGGTGTTCATCAACTAAAGCAAGCACCACATTATGCGGACCAGCATTTACATGAAGATGGGGACGTTGAGACTTTCTTAAATATGGTTAGTTCAACTTAGTTCAACAATATTACAAGCAAAAGTTCAGTCAAGACACACATCAAGTAAAATGTATTACTTGTGGTTTGAATATAATGTAGAGACCACCACTAATCCAATCGTCGGATGGTATTGCGAGTGCAAAGCAGGTGCCAGAACTGGTGGATGTTGTGCACATATAGCTACAGTTTTGTGGTACTTAGGATACGCACGGCACCAAAATTAAGATGGCAAACCAGATAAACTAACGTCATCTTTTGAGGATGCTGCATTAAACATTGATTCCGAAACTGACCTGGAATCAGATTAAGAAAAGTACCCGAAAACTAATGTTTTGTAATACTTAAATCTATATGACTACAATCCTTTAAAATTTATATCGTTGCCTTGTCTTTTTACGCATGCTAAAACAAAACTATGCCTTTTGAAATGCTTGTGCTAAGTCAGCACCATTACGTTCTTCAAGCCGGTTCTCTTGTATGTCTTTTCTTCTTGGAGATATGAGATTGATCTTCCCAGTTTGGTAGTTTTGATGTTATCTTTATTTAAAGATATAAATTACCGATAGTTATTAACGACATATGTAAATAGTAGTGGCCTTAAACCTGGTGAATGCCCTGTCCTTTTAAAAATAAGATAGTCGACTGATGTTATTTTTAACATGTGACGTATCTCATTGTCTAAAAATAAATATCTACCTGGGTATATATCGGTTAATTACTGTAGGGAAAGTTGGCCATGGTCCTTTAAGACTAAGTTACGTGCATAGCAAAATTCTTAGACTTTGTTCGCCGATGCTAAAAATGAAACAAAAAAGAAATCAGATGAAGATGATGATACATGTACTTTTTAATTGCCACACGATATATTATACATGTTTTTTAAATTTGAAATTTAACTAAGGAAACACAAAAAATACAGAACTCGGATGATCACTCTCATTTACCCAAGAACAAAAGACAAATTGACTACTACATTTTTTTACTTTACTGTTTAAAGATACGTTCTTAACTGAAGCAAGTTCTTTGGCCAGGCTTACTGCAAAAATTAGAATTATGGCGGTCTTCCATGGAAGACGTAAGTCGCCTGCGTCTTAAAACATTCAGTAAACAGGAATTAAATGAATTACGGGGATAAAAGCGATTTACACCATATAGTACTATAGGAGGAAGCTACATACCAAATATTGAGAGATTGTGACATGTAATTGTCCGGAAATTACTGCGACGCAGGACACAAGACGACGGATAATGTCAAAGTGGCTCCTATATGTCGCTTTGCAATACGTTCCAGGCAACATAAAGAATAAAAACGAAGAATAATATTTGAATTGACCAACTCTGTCGAATCGTCAAATTGCAGAAGGGTGCCAATTGAACAAAAAAACGTCCAAAAACCTAAAACATAAAAACAAATCAAAACCAAGAAAACAACACAAATACAGACATACAGGTATAATACTAAAATGACAAAAAAGAGACGCTATCGAACTCTTGTGATTAAGAGAGTAAACTCCACTGCAGTTGCAATTGAGTGAGTTGGTGTTTCACGCCTTTGCAACGCTATATAGGTTGTTTAAAGTTGATGAACATGAAAAGGATGACAAAATGAACATGGAATGATGATGATAAATGAAATATGGGGGTGGGTGGGAAACAAAGGAACAGTAATTTTGAAGATAACAGGAAAAGGGGAGAGATGGGTAGAGGTGAAAAATTTAGCCTTGTGGTGCTGCAAAAAAATAAGGCAATTCTTGTATGTAACAATTTGAGTTAATTTTATGCTCAACAATGTTCCTAGCAACAACGTTGTTTGTTGCTCAAAAACATCTTTATTTTTATAAATGAAGAAAAGCATTAAACGTACCAGATATGTTCTTTCTTAAAACACATCCAAAAATAACTAGTCTTTATCAAACTTGGGTAAAGTTTAATATTCTCCAATTTTAAAGATTCTTACTTATCAAGTTCATGTCAAGGGTCATTGTATTACCTACAATTAACTAGTCTTGGCCAACCAAATTCCTGAAAATACCAGATAAAAATGAATCTTTCAAGGTCGAATAAATAAATTTGATTAAAATACTGCAATTTGATTGGACAGAAAAAAAACATGGGGTAACGCCCACTTTTTAAATATACTTTATATACTTGATTGCATAATAAAACCTCAAAGAAAATATACATGTAAAAACATACAAAAACAATGAACATGTAATTCTACATACAAAGACATTATAGTATTTACAAATATGTATGACTTTGACCAATGTGGATCTCATTGTCGAAACTCAAATGATTGCTTTATAAAATCAACAACCGTGGGCAAAACATCCATATTTGGTTTAAGTAAAGGAAGTTCTTTTAAGAGTAAAATTTGCATGTTTTTTTTTAATCGTTTTGAAAATTTATTGATATATAATTACGCGGATTATTTAAATCATTTATTTGCACAACTTACATCTTACAATAAGATCAAAGGCACACATACAATACACATACAATAATTCTGAATGGAATAAACTCAATGTGCATTGTTTTTCGTACCCCGATTCCTTAAATGATAATCAGATGAGACGGCATACCATAAAATTAAGGTCCTGGAGTAGAAATAAGAAGCAAAAAGAGTCTGAATCGCTTACCTGAATTCAATAAACACGATTTGAATGAATAAAAAATGATGCCAATATGAGGGCGTACGAGACTATTTGATTTAGCCCTTTCGAGAAATTTGTTCCAAATTAATGCTGCCGATTACAGTTTTTCATTAAAATATGATACATATCAAACCATTCATAACATAACGCAGATGTAATTTCAAATCATTTTATATCACCGTATTGGGGAAAAATGTCACGTTCCTCGAACGTTAAGAGTCCTGCTCGGGTCTCAGTAGAGAAGGATCTCAAGGCAGGAGGATAAATTGTCCGTCGCTAACCATTACTCCCTTTTCCAGTGACAGTTTAAACTTCCCTCCCTGATAGTCTCGTGTCCCCCTTTTCTCCAGTTTATCATAATTTCATGTTCACCGTACCAGATTATCGTGTTCACCGAAACCGCACTGCTTAAGGGTAAATAAATTAATAACTATTAACACCAACATTGGTACTTTGTATACAACAAGGTGTCATCATACAACGATCCTATAAATCCTTTTATGAGCTCATACAAACAGGGAGTGGTCAAAGGCGCTGGTTTAAATGCTACACTATTGATCCCTAGCCGATCACCTCTTAGGTGGTGTTCGAGTCCAATTTGTAATTTACAAAAAAGGACTTCCCCACCAGTATGTGATTAGGTTTGTCAGTTACTTGCCAAAGGTAAAAAATGTAGGCGGTTTCTTCCACAATTTAAACTGATCACCTTACAAAAAATGTATATGGCATAGGTGCGTCGAAAAGTTAAACCCTTACCAGTACACACATATTAAAACATTTTTATATGTATTTGTATTGCTTGACCCTTATGGGTGTAAGTTTGCAATAAACAGATTTTATTCACAGAATAAAATAATTTATGTTGTTCAAGATATTTAGATAATAATTTGAATTAAGCGGTAAATTTATTTTTATCCATATGATGTAGCCAATGAAGCTCCAATCATATCATGTGCAAGAATGATGGACAAATTCAAGGGAGATAATCCAAATTCAATTTTGATTACTCTGAGCGACTGGTTTGATAAAGATGACGAGGAGTCGTGGTATCAGTAGATAATTCCTAATCGGCCGTAGGGTGGCATCACAAACGCTTGACTATTTAATTACCCCATAGCGGGATATACAAATATCTTTAATTGAATTGTTACTGTAAAAATGGCTATCCGATTGAGAGAGAAAACGCGTTTGGATTACAAACAGATGAATGATGGTGAAGAAATAGTGGTCGAGAGAAAGACTAAAACTACAAGGGTAGTTTTACCAGAGCTATATGAAGCCGAAGAAATCATTGCCACCAAGGAATGTCCCAAAGAGGTATATAATAGAAATATTAGAAACTTTACATGAATTGAGTAATAACAAAAAATACAACTTTATATTTTTATTTTGATATAAAAGGACTTTTTCGCCGGTCTCCATCTCTTGATTTTCTGACTAATTTTATTTTCAAGGGTTATAATCTTTACTATGACTTTTAATGTTTGAAAATTAACTAGATGACGGGTAAATACGCATACACTTTTCATTTAACTTCAATTATATATATAAAATTCTGTAAATTTTATTTTGTAAATACGTAGACAATAATATATAAGGATAAAAGGACATGTAAAAAAAAGGAACCTGATTCCTTAGAATTTTGACAATATATTGAAGACGCGGGTAAACTATTATTTTAAGAGCATGGAATTCAGATATATTTACTTCTTCCAAGAAAAAAAATTAAACTAACCAATCTAAGTTTTACTACAGAGTTTTTGAAATGTTTAAATCGGGTTTAAAACTTTTTTTATTGTTTCTGTGAAGTTTCATGTTATAAAATGAAGACACAAAAAATCGGTTTAACCAGTGAAAATCGGGAAGGTTGGCAGTCTGTTTGTGGTGTTTTTTAGCTCACCTGGACCGAAGGTCCATGTGAGCTATTGCCATCACTTGGCGTCCGTCGTCGTCTGTCGTCTGTCGTCGTCTGTTAACAATTTTCAAAAATCTTCTCCTCTGAAACTACTGAACAGAATTTAATGAAACTTAGTATGAATGATCCTTAGGGTGTCCTGCACCAAACTTGTGTTTTGATTTTTGATCCGTTAAAAAACATGGCCGCCGTTACTAAAAATAGACTAGGGGGGTGAGACTACTGTTTTTGGCTTATAAATCAAAAAGTATAAGAGATAGAGGAAATCTGAGGCACGCTACTGATTCAGCATCAAAAGCTCTACAAAAGTCTCCTTTTGGTCAAAGTTGTCAGATGACCCCTTATAGGGGTTACGGCCCCTTGAAGGTGAAAAATAGCATTTTTTCATGTTTTTGGCCTACAGAATGAAAACTATTGCAGAAAGAGATTAGCTGTTGCTTGCTTAAATGTTCAGCTCATTTAACTCTACAAAAGTCTCTACAGGGTCGAAGTTGTCAGATGACCCCTCATAGGGGTTACGGCCCCTTAAAGGTGAAAAATAGCCATTTTTCATGTTTTTGGCCTACAGAATGAAAACTATTGCAGATAGAGATTAGCTGTTGCTTGCTTAAATGTTCAGCTCATTTAGCTCTACAAAAGTCTCCATAGGGTCGAAGTTGTCAGACAACCCCTTATAGGGGTTATGGCCCCTGAAAAATAGCGTTTTTTCATGTTTTTGTCCTACAGAATGAAAACTATTGCACATAGAGATTAGCTGTTGCTTACTTAAATGTTCAGCTCATTTAGCTCTACAAAATTCTCCATAGGGTCGAAGTTGTCAGATGACCCCTTATAGGGGTTACGGCCTCTGAAAAATAGCGATTTTTCATGTTTTTGTCCTACAGAATGAAAACTATTGCAGATAGAGATTAGCTGTTGCTTGCTTAAATGTTCAGCTCATTTAGCTCTACAAAATTTTCCATAGGGTGGAAGTTGTCAGATGACCCCTTATAGGGGTTACGGCCCCTTAAAGGTGAAAAATAGCCATTTTTCATGTTTTTGGCCTACAGAATGAAAACTATTGCAGATAGAGATTAGCTGTTGCTTGCTTAAATGTTTAGCTCATTTAGCTCTACAAAAGTCTCCATAGGGTCGAATTGTCAGATGACTCCTTATAGGGGTTATGGCCCCTTATAGGTGAAAAATGGTGTTTTTGGCCTATAGAATGAAAACTATTGCAGGTAGAGAAAAGCTGTTGCTTGCTTAAATGTTCAGCTCATTTAGCTCTACAAAAGTATAGGGTCAACATCAAGACCAGGTGAGCGATTCAGGCTCCTGGGAGCCTCTTGTTATCTTTCTTTTCTTTAAATTTTCGTTTGTGAATATTTTGTGTAATCTTTATGAAATATCATTATTTGTCAAACTAGTGATTTTTAATTGCCATTATTTTAGAATGCGTGTTTGTTTTTGCCTTGATGATTTTGATAGCAAATTTGATTTTCATTACTATGAATAGAATTGTGTAGAAAATAATATTTTGGGGTAGATAAATTTATTATGTTATTACGTAATGAACTTTTTATAAATAAGATCACATTATGGATGGCCAAAAGACTCAGCTTGATACAATAAAGCTTCTAGAAAACTTCCTGAAGTATTGATAAGGTACAATTAAGAAATTGACATTCACATGTTTAATGTCTTAAACAAATAGTATATAGTTAATACTCAGTATGACATGCCGTACCTGCGGACAATATACCTGAACAGGAAATTCTGCACCATAAAACAATTTTCACATTCGCATTGTTTGGCATTTTTAACAAATTCATAAATGACACTTCTTCGACATTATTTGACTAATACAGGTATGAAAAATTATCTGACTTACACGAATCACGTGTAGTTAGGCCACAATTATTTTATTTTTTTTTTATATCAAAAGATTTCAACTTCAACAATCACATAGAATGTAAGTTCAATGTCAAAATTGGTCACTTATTTCATGTTTCGTGCATAAGGTCTTTGAATTTAAACATGTTAAATGTAAATTTCTAAGATAAAGGTTGTGATTGCTTAAAGTTACCTTGAATACAGGGACAGTTTCAAAGTTTGCAAATGCACCGTTACATCATTAAAACTTAATTTCATTTGAAATCTTTTTGAACTGTATTTTTTTTCACTTTTTGTTATTTTTTGGCGTTTACATTGTATTTGTTTTTCTTTGTTTTTTTTGCAAGCTATAAAAACACAAGTTAAAAAAAAACACACAAAGACACATTGAAATTAAGGTGGAACTAAAGCACTAAAATGCTCAAACGATTTTCACAAATAATTTATCTTTGCATTAAGCGATATTTTAATTTGTATTAATAAACATGTATATATAGGGTCTAAAAAAATGTAAGCAACATTACCAATTACGTTAAATAATTAAAAGATTTATAGATATTTCGTACATCCGTATGTCCTTCATCAGTATAATTAACAAATGTACATGTATTTATATTTTTTAGGGAACACTCTATCTAGTCAAATGGAAAAACTATGGACTGCATGAATGTACTTGGGAGCCAAAACGCCACCTCACTGAATCCTTGCTTGATGATTTTAATAGACCGACTTTGTCTGATGATTTTATAGCCTGTTTCTCCAAGTCATTTGAGAACAACATACAGAAACGCCTGAAGTCTCGGGTGGAAACTTTTTCAATAGATTTTCCAAATAGATTATTCAAATTTGCTTTCGACAAAACAGCAACAGTTTTAGCGTGCAGAGAAGACTTTAAGAAACTGACTTTATCAGAATATTGGGATTGTTCATATCGAAGTAATGGTTATGGTATAGGACTGGAGTTCCCACTGTCAATAACACCAGTACTGTACTTTAAGGATGTATTTGTACCCGTAGATGGACAGATAGAAAAGAGAAGAGTGCCAATTGAAAAAATTCGAGTAACATCCTCAGTGCGAGCTATTAACGTATAGATAATTACAGATTATTAAGCAAGTATTTTTTATACAAACAATCATGTCGGACAATTTGTCCCCGGCTGAAAAATGGAAATTTCGACAATCCGTTGAAATAAAGCCAAACTCGCCCCAATACGTTAACAAAAAACATGTAGATGAAAGTGCCATTGCGTTAACTCTTTCGATTACGAACAATTTTATAAAGCAGTTAGATGAACTTTCAAAGAAATATTCCATGTCATTGGTTGCCGTTTTGAATACGCAAATTGATTTTTTTCAACTCGTCGAAAATACAAGGCTTCAGTGTCGTTTACAAACAATTTTTTACAAAATTGCATCAAAACTCCGAAGCATAAAGGGAAACCAGAGGCAACATTATTTATCCCAATCGACATCAATAGCAGTTTTCAAGTCAGAACTTGTCAACGTTAGAACCCAGTCTTTCGTATTGGACAAAATATGCGAGAAAAATGTTGAATTGGAAAAGAAATGTCGCGATTTATTCGAAAAATTACAGGAAGAGGAAGACAAAGCCGGGCTTATAAGTGACCAAAATTTAGAAATTTTTACACTCCAGCAGCGAGCCGCTCACCTTGAAAACGTAAATTCCGAACTGGAGTCAAAATTACCGACTTTTAAGAATATAAATGGTGATATTAGTGACTTATCAACTAAGTCATACCAACGATCTTTAAAAGAGCTACAATCGAAAACAGAACAAGTTCTCAGCTATCTGCATACTTTTGGACTTAACCCTACAAATCTGACAGTTCGTGATAAACATGGGAAAAAAATTCCATTCGACTTTGAACAATATAGCTCTTATGATGACCTCCCTGCAAATGAGAAAGAAAAGATAAGAAAGCTGGTGTTCCTCATGGACAAGATTGGTATCAGTGATGCAGCATATCACGAGTTAGCCATGATTGCAGATGATTTACCAAGATCATACATGCTTGTAAAATCCCGGACAGAAACGAACCAGTCAATTTCGGTGGAAAGGCTTCCAGGGAATGTACCAGGCGCAAAGGTGAATATATCGGAAGAGGTTGAGAAAATCATCGAAAGTCATCTTAAGCGTGATCCGAATTCAGACACTATCAAAATAAAGATATCGGGAGATGGTGCACGTGTCAGCAGGATATCTAGTTTTGTCATTTTTTCGATCTCTGAAGCGTCTTCGGAGAACCTTCTTTCCCACCAAGAGCAAAGGACAATCGGCATTGTCGAATGTGGAGAAAATTACGACAACTTAAAGAAGACTTGCAAACCCATTTTTGATGAAATAAACGACTTTGTTTTACCCATTAGATTTACATAAAACTTAGCATGTTTAAATAGTCACAAAAATGACTTTGTTTTACCCATTAGATTTACATAAAACTTAGAATGTTTAAATAGTCACAAAAATGACTTTGTTTTACCCATTAGATTTACATGAAACTTAGCACGTTTTTAAAAATAGTCATGAAAATGAGTTTGTTTTACTCATATGATTTAAATGAAAACTTGTACATTGTAATTAAGACATTTTTTTGTCAATTGCAGCCGGTTCTGTTTTGTTCATTTTGATTTCTTCAATTTGCCTTAATTATTGACAGTGTAAAAAGCTCTTGTTTTGTGACATTGTACACGCCAAATAAAACAGACACGATAAAATTTACACTAAGCTTGTTGCATCTGCTGTTTCTCTTTTCTTATCCAAACAAGGCTACTTGTACCACAGAAAACCATAAACCACGAATCCAGTTCAGTTTGTCCCCTTATCAAATCACGCAAACATTTTTAATTATCGCACACATGCCAATACTAGTATTGGCCCTCGAGATATGACCAGCTTCATGGGGTGTCGTAGGGAGATTATTGGTTAAGTTCGTCCTGTGCTATGCATTGATATTATATGATCTAGTCAGTTGTGTAAATAAATTATTTATTAAATATATTTAATTTGGTAAATCTGAAATCACACATTCAGGCTAAAATTACGCGTATTTAAGAAAAGGTCGCGGTATTTTTATCACAACTAAACAACGAAATAGTTCAATAAAACTTCCTCTTTTTCTTTGCAAATCACAGTTACAAATGCAAATCTAAAATGCAATTCAATTCTTAATAAAGATATTTCAATTAACAATTTAACTATGTTAATGCTCACATTTGAAAATAGAATTAGAAAGTTTCACTACACTTAACGGAACCGATCTTTGCTTTTGTTCATCTCTCTCTTTTTTTAAATGTTTTAACTATCATATGACTACGGGGATGTAATATTTATTTTAGTGAAACAAATTATAAATTTTTCATTGGCATTTATTATTTATACTCCGTCTTCTTTGAATGACTGTGTTTCATCCAGAAATTGATTCCTTAATGAATTTGGCACAACACACAAAATTATGGGAGACATATACATGTGGCGAGTTTCACATTAAAGTTTAAAAAAATGACAATCTGGCCAAATATTTGCAGATGAGCATACCTGAAATTTGTTCGAATTAAAAAAAAAACTTTTAAAATTTTATGTGGGCATTCATTTTATATACAAATGACTACGTGCATGTTATAACGTACTCACTGTAAAAGCATATTGTACAATAATTCATTTACAAGTATAAACGACGCGTGCAGTAGGAAATAAATTTTTTTTTTCGAAGTCAAAGAGACACCAAAATTTAATGACTTAAAGTAATTATTTTTACATCTTCGGAAAGCTCAACAATCCAAGATTTTGTTTATATGTGGTAATAACTTAATAGAATAATAAATAATTATATACTTTAATTTTCTCAACGAGCCTTTTACTTTTCCTTGGACATTTTTTGGTTGCAGTATATTACAATATTATTTCAAAAACTTACAGTTTTCTAAAAAATCGGAGACACCACTTTTATACAACCGATTTGGACATATTTATATCCCCGAAAAGAAAATTCTTTATAGAATACAGTAATATGTGGTAATAAGAGTTCACTTGAAGAATAAAGTGAATAATTATTTTTTTTTAAAGGTACGTGTATTTTCCCCGTTACTTTCTATAATAAATAGTTATCGATAAAAATTCGAGCTCCTGTGGTGCTACGATAAGATCCGCCATCTTGTTTGTCCATCATTCTTGCGTATGAGGGTTAATTGATCACGTGATCAGATTTTCCATCAACATCAAAAGAGACAGGTCATGGAAATTTTCTAAAATTATTTTGGTAGTTTGCATGCTTTTTGATCGTTTCGATAGTTTCCAAATTGCTGTTAAATTATGAATATTGTTTTGTTGATATAGAGAACGTATTATTTCGAACTGAGTCACCAGATATCTTCACATTATGGCCCCTCCAAGGAAGAAAAGGAGGACGACAACCAGAAGATCAAACAACCAAGTTGAGTCTGCTGCTGTCGGGGATCCTACCATACTTAATACAGAAACAACACAGCCTAATCATGTCAATGTTCAACCGGTTCAAACAAACAATTTAAATCCAAGCAATCAAGAAGTTTTATCATCACCTCATCATGTTCGAAATGACATTGACAATGACAACAGACCACAACATACTGGTTTAAATATTGACTATTCTAAATTAGCAATGGAGATTATAAAACAACAGAATGAACAACCTACAGTAGCAGCTGCACTATTGCCTCCTTTATTGACAGTACCACACATAAACACAACTTCCGTTCCAGCCTTGAACACTTCACAATCAATTGACAGACAAACTCTAACGTACCCACATCAAAGGGAAATTCAGAATTCTCAAAATGTACATCCATGCAGTGCGGGTAGTCCATCGCAAGATCCGTTTCAGACTGTGCCCGTGACAAATATGCAACCATCTTCCAATGTACAGAATCTACATTTACCAACCAACTAACTTGCATCCGAAATTCGGCAACAACATCCTACAGCTTCCACTTCGGCTTCATCTCATCCTCAGAGACAACAAACGGGCAGATATACAGAACAGATACATGTAGACACTTCAAATTCTGTTGTACATAATATTGTAGACCACGTTTTTAATGAACGTAATGTTGGGCCAGTCACAGACCCACAAGGTAGAATTCTTTGTCATGGCCCAATCGTAGATCTATCAGGTGGAATTCCCCTCGGGGCCCATGTTCCTCAAAAATTACGGGAAAAAATTTGGTCCAATGACTTTATTGATTTGGCAAGCCTTCTCCCATCACATATTCCAGATGATCCGGTCACGGTCACTGTGGCCCCAAATTCCTTGACCATGACCTCAAAACCGGTCAGGTCTAAAGCCCCCCTGAGTTTCTACGATTGGGTGACAGCCTTTATCATATACATTGCAATATACATTGAAAAATTTCCAAATGAAGCAGCTAATTTGCTCAAATATATGTCGACAATTCAAGACATTAACTCTACAAATGGTCCACAGGCTTTTAGAGCCTATGACCAATCATTTCGCTTACTACGTAAGTCTCATAACTTACCTTGGCAAAGACCACTTGATGAACTTTACAACAAAGTCATGAATCAGGGTACAAAGAGTAAGCAGTTTCCACAGAAATTGCCCTTTCGTGGCAACAAGCCTAGGGATGGAACCTGCAACCGATTTAACAGTCCCTATGGCTGCACCAAAACAAACTGCACATACAAACATGTATGCCAAAGTTGCAAAGAACAGGGGCATTCCAGATTTCGTTGCCCCACCTATCCTGTCAACCAACCAAACAATAAGACTACAAAATTTCAACACTCAAATGCAAACCAAACAAAACCTACCAACCCCAATCAAAAGTGACGTGCTGGAACTTGAACTTTTTGGTTATGATTCAACGAAATTCAATTATTTGATAGATGGTTTTAGACATGGGTTTAAGCTTGGTACTATAGGACAAATCTCAAATAAAATACCAAAAAACCACAGGTCAGCCTTAGACAACCCTACTCAAGTTTATGAAAAACTAGCAAAAGAGTCGTTACGACATAGAATAGCTGGGCCTTTTAAGAACCCTCCCTTAGTAAACATGGTATTTTCACCTTTAGGTCTTGTGCCAAAGGGTGATACAGGGAAATTCCGTCTTATTCATGATTTGTCATTTCCTAAGGGAAATTCGGTTAATTCATTAATACCACAAGAAAATTCCACAGTTCGGTATGAAGGGGTTGACCAAGTAATTAAATTAGTCAAACATTTTGGAAAGGGGGCTATGATGGCCAAAACTGATATCGAAGATGCATTTCGTATTATTTGTCTCCATCCATCTGAGTATCACTTATTAGGTTTTTCGTGGAATAACCTTTTTTATTATGACAAATGCTTACCTATGGGTGCAAGCAGCTCTTGTCAGATTTTTGAGCAATTTTCATGTGGGATTCAGTGGATTATGGAGAACAAATATCAGGCATCTGGTATGTCACACATTCTGGATGACTTTCTTTTTGTAGGTCCCCCTAAATCATCAAAATGTTTGACTGATTTAAAAAACTTCTTACACTTAGCAAACAAACTTGGGGTTCCTATCAAACATGAAAAAACAGTGGAACCGACTACATGTATTACAATATATGGTATAGAGGTTGACTCAGAAAAGTTGGAATGTAGGTTACCAACTGAAAAAAATTACAAAGGTAAAAAAGGCACTCGATTCCACTTTCATGAGAAAGAAGGTTACATTGAGAGAACTTCAATCTGTCATTGGCTTGTTGAACTTTGCATGCTTAGTTGTCTGTCCGGGTCGAACTTTCCTTCGGCGGCTCATTGATCTTACTTTGAAAGTGAGTAACCCTTTTCATTCTATAAAGTTAACCAAGGAGGCCAGACTCGATCTTAGTGCTTGGAAGCTCTTTATTGACTCCTTTAATGGGAGGTCAATGTTTTTATCAGACGTATGGGTCTCTTCAGATCATCTGAGACTTTATTCAGATGCATCTGGAAGCTTATGGTATGCCTCTGTTTTTGGTCATTTATGGTTCGCAAATGCATGGCCCTCTCATTTACAAGAACATCAAATAGCTGTCAAAGAGTTATTTCCGATCGTTCTCTCGTTAGAAATTTGGGGTGCAGAAATTAGTAACAAAAAAGTGCTATTTTTGTCAGATAATCAAGCTGTAGTTGAAGTTATTAACAAACAATCTTGTAGGGATAAGAATTTGATGAAACTTGTACGCCGTTTAGTGATTGCCTCTCTTAAGTACAATATATTCTTCAGAGCCCAACACATTAGGGGAAAATACAACATAGTACCTGATCTTCTTTCTCGTCTTCAATTTCAGAAGGCCAAATTGGTAGCTCCTTGGTTGTCAGACCATCCGGTGGAAATCCCAATGAACTTTTTGGATATTTGAATGGTTCTGCACGCCAATTACTACAAGCTTCACTCTCAAAATCAGCAAGAAGTAGTTACAAACGATCTTGGCAGCTTTTTCTAAAATTCTGCCCCAATGTGAGAGAGTTACCTTTACAAATTGCAGATATATGCAATTTTATTGGTTACCTTTTTGAGCTTTCCTATAGTCCGTCCACTATTACATCACATATATCAGCTCTTAGCTATTTACATAAGTTGTTTAATTTACCTGATTCAACTGGGTCATTCATTGTGAGAAAATTACTGAAAGGCACTGAAAACCTAAAGCCTTCAATAGATGCTCGCTTGCCTATCACCAAAAGTATTCTAGACAAGATAATTCAAAGTTTAGGGTCATGTATTCATGATTTTGCATTACAAATTTTGCTCAAAGCAGTGTTTTTACTGGCTTTTCATGCCTTTCTTCGTCTTGGAGAAATTCTAATTCGCACAATTAAAGATGAGCATAAGGTTTTACAGGTGCATGACCTGGAATTTACATTAGACTCTGCTGGTACTCCCACAGGTCTAGTTATAGTTTTGAGACATTTTAAAAACATTAAGAATGCACAACCTATCACAATATCACTGGAGCGTAATACATCATGTCCATCATTATGCCCCATACAGGCTTTATGTGATTTTCGACAAATTTTTAACCATCAAACAGGCCCTTTATTCCAGTTTCAAAACAAATCTCCAGTTTCATATAATTTTGTATCCAAAAAATTAGCATTTATTTTGAATTTTAATGGCATAGACTCTAAAAGGGTGAAAGGACACAGTTTTCGAATAGGCGCAGCTACCCATGCTGCTAGTTTAGGTTATTCTGAACAATACATTAGAAAACTGGGTCGGTGGCATTCCAATGCTGTCCAGAATTATATAAGAATAGGATCGTTTAAATTTTAGATCACTGAAGTACAAACAAATTGAACCATTATTTACTGGTAGTCCTAGGCGATGTATCTTTGACATTGCTAAGTACAGTTTATCCTATAATAAGGTGTCAGAGGTCAGGAGTTGCCTGCTCTGCATACTATTGACTAAATAGGTTTTAAATATTATTTATGCTAGTGAGGTCAGGAGATGCCTGCTCACAGTTTCCTTTACATGTGGAGTTACAAAATTGTAGATCTGTAGATAATTATTTTTGTTTCATGTTATATAGACATAATTTTATGAGGTGGTCTGTGACTGGTCAGTGATTCTCAGGTTATATATCAAAGGTCAGCAGTTGGCTGCTTTGACATTATATATGTATGAACAATATATGTGTGTTTATGATGCATCTTCTAGATGTACAAATGTAATTGAATGTTTTAAATAGGTTTGACATTTATTTACTCTAACTATACACAGATGAACTATATATGTGAATTTATGTTACATATTTGATGCAATTGAATGTTCTAACTTGGTTTATTTCATGTGTGATATGTTATATACATGAACATCTTATGTACAAATCAGATTGAGCTTTAATTTGTGAAGTTAGCTTAAATAGTTAAGTTGCATGTTCCTTATTTTGAACTTTTATGTTTTGAATATTCTAATAACAAGTATATTTTACATTGAAATCCAAGTTTGACACTTTGTGTTCTTCTAGTACAATATTGCTGCCTACAATTTTATGTTACCAAATTAGAATGTTGGTTGCCTAAGGTCAGCAGTTGGCTGCTTAGTCATTACCTACAAATGTAAGACTTACTGTATATGCTTACCTACATGATGTTGTGAAGGGGCTTTGCTTTTTCAAAGTACTTATGTTGTCTTGAATAATTTTTCTAGTCAATAATGTCCCCTTTTATGCCCCTTTTCCTGTTTTCTACCCAGCAACTCTTTCGGGTGTGGCATTGGCCACCTTTACCTAACTTTATTGTAAAGTTAGTTCAAGGTGGCTTGTGGCCATTTTTTATCGCCACACCTTTTTGTATTGGAATGTTAAATTTTTCTTTTAGGGAGTGGAAGCTTTCAAATTTGTTCAACACTGTATTTGTTTCCACTTCCCTTTTTATTTTGTTGTATATATGTTTATTAAGTTTTACGTCATTTAATAAATGACATTTATCGGAAATTGTTTGTTTTATTCCACTACAAAAACAGAGCTCTTGTGTTGCTGGGGATTACTTTTTTGACGGCCATTTAGACACATTAAGAATTTATCTTGGTATAACATAAAACAGATTTTATTCACAGAATAAAATAATTTATGTTGTTCAAGATATTTAGATAATAATTTGAATTAAGCGGTAAATTTATTTTTATCCATATGATGTAGCCAATGAAGCTCCAATCATATAGGGTTAATTGATCACGTGATCAGATTTTCCATCAACATCAAAAGAGACAGGTCATGGAAATTTTCTAAAATTATTTTGGTCCCTCCTCCACCCCAAACATTCCGCCTGGATAATGTTATTATTTGTTAGTATTGTTCTTTTACATTTTGAAACATTTGTGTTGGTGTGGCCATTTTTTATCGCCACACCTTTTTGTATTGGAATGTTAAATTTTTCTTTTAGGGAGTGGAAGCTTTCAAATTTGTTCAACACTGTATTTGTTTCCACTTCCCTTTTTATTTTGTTGTATATATGTTTATTAAGTTTTACGTCATTTTTTATCTTGGTATTACATAAAAGAATGTTGTTATTGTTATCATAATGCCTTTATTGACTGTTTAAAATCGAGTACATCTGCAGGTTCCGTCGATACAGTGTCGTCTTTGGACAGAGCATGGTAGATTCAGAGCATCACACTCGGCTTTTGAGCTGCAACCTGTTCAAGTAAAAAGGAATATTTGAGCACTTTAAAAGGAGTGGAAGTGAAATTTATAACGACAACTGTTAGCATTTGTAAAGAATTGGATAATGAACAAGTTATATGCTTATTTGACTTTCTCTCCATTTGTTAAAGTGTGTGTATGGCCGTTGTTGCGGCCTTATTGAGCTCCTTCAAATTATAATAGTTATGCGGAAGTAATTGTACGCATGTTTTTATTAAAATATGATGCTCATACATGTAATGAACAACAGTAAAGGTACATGCATGTTACATTACAACTAAAAATCATATCCGGACGTTTAGCCCTAGCCTTGCTCTACTATATCTTACTTACTTAGACAATATTTGTGAAAATTTCAAGCTTGTTCTTTGTGCAAGACAAATTGAAAGTTAATGTTACTATTGTCACACATTTTTCTGAAATTCTTTAGAGCTTGTGGAACCAACGCTACTATATCTTACTTACTTTTACAATTTCAAAGCAAAGATTCAAGCTGGTTCATATTCAAAACAAATTGGGAGTATATAAGAAGCAGAGGTACCAATGGGGTATCCGAATGTCAAAGGTCCGAAAGGGCAGGGACAAAACCAGTAAACACGAACAAGAACGGGACAAAAACAGACAACATGTAAAACATGGAAACACACAATAACTGAAAATCAATCAACAACGCGAACTCCAGTCGAAACAAGAGTGAATATTACAATTGTCAAACTTTTTCTGAATTTCTTGAATAATTATACAGATTTGTTTATTTACCCAAAATATCAAGGGAAAATATATATTTGACGTATAAAAACAGTTAACATCAAGATTTTTTGAAACGAATTAATGACGAGTGAATATTCTTGCAACTATATATGCACATAACTTATAATATGCTTACCAGCACCGGTGTCTTGGGTGCACGTGCACTGGCCTTGTACACATGTTTTGTGCCATCCACTTTCACATGTCATATGTGTACAGTCAGTGTTAACTGAGTTTTGACTGCAGGTTTCACCGTACACAAGACCTAAAATGATAAAAGAAGACATTTGTTTAACTATTTCCATCATTTCACATTTTCAATACAAGAGGAAAGGCGAATATGCCTAAAGCAGTGGTAAGAGTTCACTAAACGGCAACGATTAGCATCAGTATGATTCTTTCTACTAGTTAATATTTCCAGATCTTATGGATCCCACTTTTTCAATGGGCAGTAAAAACTCGTTTCCAAGAAAAACCATTACACTTGAGCATCACATCAGGTTCATATTGACACTCTTTTCATGTATACTGTATCTGCTCACAAATATGTAACCAAGTAGAAGAGCAACACCATTTATTGAATACATGTAAATCAAGATACTTGATTTCACTTTCAACTTCTACAATGTATTAAAGATTATTTTGATTACGTTGAGGAGAACACGCATCATAAAGATTAAACCTGTTGGGAAACAAGTAATACTGTGAGCGAGCTAAAAAACAGAATATCCCTGCTTCATGTTGGATTCTTTTCACCAATATCTTGCGGAACGTCTGAATTTAGTAATTCTCATAAAAAAACGAAGACAATGATTTGCGCATTTAATTAGGCGATAGAAAAAATGGGTTACATTCGGAATTTAACGAAAAAACTACCACTGGACATTCGTTTCTGATTTTTATTTTGGTCGATCATACAAAGTTGATAGAAAATATTCAAAATTCTTTTTAATCAAAATATGAAGATCTTATATAAATTATGTTTAAGTATGCAAAAATACTTTGCTTATACAATAAAGTGTAATATGGAATAAGTTTAGCTTAATTGAAAGCTGTAGCCTTTATACAGTGTCAGATATAAAATATTAAATGGAAAGGTTGACGACCATATAATTAGTAGCAGGTTTCATTAAAACATGGCAAGACAAGAAGATAATGAAGAGCGAAAAGGTGCATAGTATGAGGTTGGGTAGAAAATAGCACAAATATTTACTGCTAGAACATAGGCATCTTCAGGATTGATCTTCAGTGCGCACCAGGCTTAGTATGCTCGATACAAAATGGTCCTTTAAGTCCCATATCACAAAATGTAACCCTTTTGTTAACATGCCTACAATTTCCCTCTCAGTATACATGTATAACAATCTTTGTAGTTGTCCTTAATGTGTTTGAAAGCCATGGCTAAAAAGCCAATAAATATAAAAGCTCTTCTATAATAAGCTTCAGCTGACTTACCTAAAAGGCAAAGAGTTACGAAACAGATTGTGACCTTCATATTCAGTAGAGTTTCAACTCGTCGCCTTAAAATAAGAATATTTAATCCTGAGTCTTGTTTTGCTTATATAACGTTGATGTTCGTGCTCAGATTCCTTATCTTTGTGTGTGAAATAAACATATTTCGATAATATTGACAAAATCGTGAATCCCTAATGAAATGACGAAATTAAGTTTTAATTTAGTTGAGAATGATTCACGTTTAAAACTTATATTCAGACATATGACCCCTATGTGAAACCAAATTTTGGAAGGTTTAATTTACGAATATTTGTACTTAAACACATTGAGATATGCAGTTAATATTCGTGACTTTTTGTGATCGTGTTTTTAATTTTAACGGCTAGTCCTTTGGAAAGACGTACGCAAATGTTTTTATCTGAAAATATTTCAATGCATTCATACACTTGTTTCTATAATCTGAAAAGAGAAAAGTGTTATTAGGAATATTTAAATATAATTGAACTGTGTTTGCGCTTTAATTTTTCGACACAAACGATGTACAAGAAAAGAATGTAATAGAATAAATTTAAGAATCAAATTTATCATCTAATGTATATTACGTTGTATTTTAAGCCAGAATAATTCAAAGGCAGACTTAAAAGGTGCAAAATGTCCGAAAAAAATAGGCTCAGTTTAAGACACCTGAACAACCTTCAAAGACCAACTCTACTATAATGGATTAACGTACAGATCCTTTCTAAGTTCACCTGAAGAAAGGCCATGTGAGGATATGTCATCAATATGCGTCCGTCGTCGTCTTTTGTCGGTTAAAGATTTCAAAAGTCTTCTCCATATTCCGAATGGATTTAACTGAAACTTTAGAGACATAATCTACAATAAAAATCTCGAAAAGTTTTGATCAAATACGTGGTCCATGTAATTAAATAGCTCATAGAATTAAATCATGTAAAAAAGCTTACAAGTCAGGTACTATAACAGATAGGTAGGTCCAAAGGGGCTTAGGCTCTTCAGAATCAAAAGCTCTACAAAATTAAATTCTCTATGTGGTCGAATTTTTCAGATGAACGCTACCACGCTTCATGCACGTAAAAGACGCCTTTGTGGACCGTCAAGAAGTGCACCGCATAGACTAAATTTCCCGCCCTAAACACCTCTCCCATTGTCCTGTAGTTCTACAAAATTCACCGTTCTTTTGTTTCCCATATATCATTGATCATCATCATTTCATGTTCATTTTATCATCCTTTTCATGTTCATCACCTGGAATAACCTATAGAGCGTTGCACGGGCGTAAAACACCAACTTACTCGCCAGATGAGTGCTGACACGGGTTATGTCTCGTTTTAGGTCAAATATACAGATTTCAAATGTTTTACCCTGTACAATGACACCTTTGCAGATAAAAAAAGCTGTTGCTTGCTTATTTCTTCAGCTAATTAAGCTCAACAAAAGTCTCAATTGGACAACAGATGACCCTTTGAAGGATAAAAGCCCTTTAAAGGTAAAAATAGCCTTTTTCATGTTTTGCCCAATACATCTAGAAGGAAATGATTATTGCAAAAAGAGAAAAGCTGTCACTTGCTTAAACATTCAGTTAATAAAGTTAAAAATCACTGGTTGAAAGTTGTCAGATGAGCCCTTATCGGGATTATGTCCGCTTAAAGCTAAAAAAAAAAGTCTTTGTTTAATATTTCGCCCTGTAGACTTAAAACTGTTGAAGTTCAAAAAAGCTGTTGTTCTCATAAAGATCGATAAAATTCTCCATTGAATAAAGTTGTCATATGACCCCTTATGGAATAAGTTAGCCTTATGGATTAATGAACAGGTGAGCAATTTAAGGTAAGGGGGAACTCTTGTCAATAATGCAAAACTATTAATTATGAAATGTACAAACCAATTCATATTACGAGAATCTCCCTAAATTAGCCTTAATTAAGGAACAGTTGTCGATTATGCTCTCTATTTAAATACAGTACCAAAACGGGTATAAAAACGATTAATTTGGTTATGCTGTACATCGACATTTCAAGGAGTTATCTTTCATCAGCATCATTCGCATCAAAAGATTGGAAGGTCAAAAACCAAAGGTATTGAATCAAAAGTACTCAAAGCCTTAAGTTTCGAACAATGAAGCCAAATCCAGCAATGATGATATAGACCATGTGCAGTACAGGGAAAGAGGCCTGGTGTTATAAACATTTTTAACTTAGAATATTACAATCGGGAATTTCAATTAAAATGTTAGACATTTAATGGTGAATTCGTGTGATACAAGTATGACAACCAGGTGTGCTATTTCTTGTACCCTCAGGGACCTCTGGTCAACCATGCCAGCAGCGATTATCGACACAGTTATTTCAAAATACAGTTCCAAAACGGATATAAAAACAGTTATTTGTTTATGCTGTAAGGATTAACCTCTCATCATCAGCATTTGAAACAAAAGATTGGAAGGTCAAAAACCAAAAGTATTGAAATAAAAATGACAACAAAGTTCCAGACAATAAATTTTGCTACGCCGACGCGCGTTTCGTCTATTCAAGACTCATCAGAGGCACTCTATCTAAAATATCGAAAATGCCAAACACTTTATGATTACATGTATGAAGAGCATAAAACAATAAAACCAAAAATGCCAAACTGGGGAACCAAAGTATTACTAAGATGATTAAGCTATGTCTGGAGTAGGAAGAACCTTAGGGTTTAGACAATTTTGAAATTTAAACGGATAATTTAAAGCATTGAGTGCATTTGTGTAGTAAACATTAAAACTAAAAATATAACTTGGTTTAAACTAACGAATGAAAATGTATGAATGCTGGTCAAAAATACATAATTTTCGTAAGTCTTTTCAGAAGACTTGCCGTTACAATGAACATGACCATCTCAGAAAGACGATCACACAATGTCACAAATATTAACAGCGTATCTCAATGTTTTAAAGTACAAATATAAGTGAAATAAACTGTCCAAGTTTGGGATTCACATTCATGTAGAGGAAAAGTCGGAAAATAAGGTTAAAACGTGAATTTTTCTCAACTAAATTAGAATTTATTTTTGTCATATCATCAGGGATTCACGATTTTGTCGAATATTAACGAAGTATGTTCATTTCACACAAAGATAAGGACTCTGTGCACGAACATCAACGCTATATAAGCAAAACAAGACTCCAGATAAAATATTCTCATTTAAAGGTGACAAGTCGGAACTTTACTGAATATGAAGGTCACAATCTGTTTAGTAACTCTTTGCCTTTTAGGTAAGTCAGCTTTTCTTATTATTCAACGTTTTTCTATTGATTTTTTAGAGGGCATGGTTCTCCAACCAACTTTAACGGCAACTATAGTGAGTGCAATGCTATAAAGGTTATTTAAAGGCGACGAACATGAAAAGTATGATAAAATGAACATGGAATGGTTGGGATACAAAGAACAGAGAGGTGGGTAAGGGCGGAAAATTAAGCCTATGTGGTGCACTACTTAGCGGTCTACAAAGTGGTCTTTAACGCGCATAAAGCGTGGCCTCTCCAAACATGTTGGCCCACTATGGTCAGCGGTCAGGGTTTCTGTATTATACATGTAGACCTGACAACCCCCGCGGACGAGGTTCACATTTTCAGCCACCAAGGGTATACACTTGGTCGCTCTATGGGCTGAGCACTGAGCCGACATCAGAATACCAAGACCCTTAGTCGCTTCTTACGACAAACTAGGCTCTGTTGCGGGCCTATTCGCCACCGGGCCCCACACAAGACAATGGCACTTACAAAGGTCGTTATAGAGTGTTATACTATTCATGTTATAACGAAAGGTGTAGATTTTTGTTGTGATACGGGACATAAAGGACCAACTTGTATTACACATACTTTCCTTGGTGAGCGCTCAATCCTGAAAATGTTTAAAATGTTAATTTTCTAGCAAACCATCTTATTCAGTTTTGTTCTTTGGTCTTTTTTTATTTGACCATGCTTTATTTACTGATACCGGCTACTAATTAAGCTCGTCCGCCCGGTTGTTATACATTTGTAATCTGTAATTTTATAAAGGCTGCAGCGCTCAAGTTTTTCAAAGTAAATTTTACATGTTCATACATGACATACATTAGATCTTTATATTCTGGTTAAATGAAATGTGAAATTTCTATTAAACTTTGCATGATGAATTCAGTCATTCTCTAAAAATACGAGAACAATGACTTCTGTACTTAATAGGTCTTATCTTATTTATGAAACACAATTTTCAACAAATTTCTAGACAATAAATTTTGATTCGCCTGACGCGCGTTTGAAGACTAATCAGAGGCCATAAGAGGCGCTCTACCCAAAATATTAAAAATCCAAACACTATATCCAGATAATGAAGAGCATTGAAAATAAAACCAAAAATACCTGACTGTACACACATGACAAACAGAAAAACGAAGGAACGACGAAGGTCAACCTTTGTCTGGGGTATGCAGAATCTGACAATTTTGAAATTTAAATATATAATTTATAGCTTTAGTGTGTTCTTCAACACAAAAGTGTTCAGAATTGTGATGTAAAGAAACAAACATAAAAGACGTTATATATTTTTGTATTGCATGAGTTAAAAAATTATTTTATGTTCGTCATTAAATAAAATTGATTTGTGTTCTCAAATTCTAATTTCAAAAGAAGTTCGATTAGAATCTTTTACAAGTACACGTACATTTTGTACTCACCCAAAACCGTTATTTCCAAACTGGTTTGATCTTGGGTGGTTTTTTTCCCTGTCATGTAATAAAAATACCCAATTATTAGTATATTTTTAAGTTAAGTTCAATCATATATTTTGATTAATTCATTAAATGGCTATGCTATACATGTACCACAATGTTAATTATTTGTAAGGGAGATACACATAAGAAGCATGAGGCGATGATGCAGTGGAAACAAGTTTTGACTGCTAATTGAAAAAAAAATAGCTATAGGGGTGGATAAGGTTTAGGAAACTATAATACTAGCAGTCCATCACATCTTTTATCTACATTTGCAGTGTACGAATGAGAAAAAAAAGTATTTCATCCAGTATGGTTTGCTGTATAGGAGTCTCCGATATATTAAAAAGCATGACTATTCAGGCCCGCTAGATGACAGGGTTACCCTGATTACCACCACGGGACACACATCCGGTCGCTACGTAATTAGGACAATTGGTGCTGTTAAGTTGACTCTTTAATATCGTAAAACTGATCAATGCTGCGGACCTTTTCGACATTTATCTCGCATTGAAAACATTATGGAAAAAGTAAAACAAATTTCCATTTTTTTAATTTAAGGTCTAGTATATGGTGAAACCTGCAATCAAAACTCAGTTAACTCTGACTGTACACACATGACATGTGAAAGTGGATGGCACAAGACATGTGTTCAAGGCCAGTGCACGTGTACCCAAGATACCGGTGCTGGTAAGCATATTATAAGTTATGTGCAATTAGAACTTTAAAAACATTTACTCATTATATATTCAAGGAACAAATCGTTAAAAACATTCAGATTTAATCACATCAGAAAAAGGTGTGACAATTTACATTAATTTTTTAAATGTTTCGCAGAAGAAACAAGCTTGAAACTTTCACCAAAAATTGTTAGAGTAAGCATGTATTCGAGATATGATAAGTCTCGTTCCGCATGAAAAACTAAGGCTCAAGAATGACAAATTTGTGGACCAATTTTCGATTCTATATTGCCACCCTTTGCAATGGTTGTCTCATGGAATCATGCTGTCTTAATAGACAATAAAGGTTGTCCAATTCAAATAGAGATCAACATATTCCGTGCACGTTAAACAATTCTTTGTATAGCTCGACGAAGCTTAATTGGACCACTGCTAAGGCCATATTCGCAGTTTTCTGAAGAGGGATTGACATATGCATAAAAAAAGTTGTACTCGAATTCCAATATAAAGTATGTAACTCAACTCTCTTTTTTAATTGTAACATATTTTTTTTCTTGAACAGGTTGCAGCTCAAAAGCCGAGTGTGATGCCCTGAATCTACCATGCTCTGTGCAAAGAAGACACTGTATTGACGGAACCTGCAGATGTACTCGATTTTAAACAGTCAAATTAAAGCATCATGAACAATATTAAGCTGTTTTTTTTAAAAATAAATTATTGAAGCAAAAGGAAACTTCTTCGCCTCTCTAATTTGCAAATTCTTTGCAGATTGACAGTGACAGTCTAAATTCTAACAAGCCAATTTCAAACCTTTTAAGAACTGGATATGTGTATGGGCGTTTAGGCCGATGTTCAGGTATAACGGGTAAAAGTTTTGTCGCTTTTACAAAAATCTTTATACTGTTTCAAACTCCCAGTTGCCGCAACAGACTAAAGGTCACATCAAGGACATTAACAAGAATTAGTTATTGCTTTTCTCCCAAGCTTTCGGGGAAATGAAAGTAAAAGGGGATAACAAATGAATATGAAATAATGCTAATGTAGAGAACAAGACCGAAATCGGGGAAGTAAGATTTGTTTGCCACCGGATTAAAGAAAGAATGGCCAACTATGCCAGCTGCAGGGGGGAGGGGGGCTTACGGGTGCTTTTCTTATCGAGACCTGAAGTAGGATTCTTTAACGTTTGAAGAACTTGACATTATTCCCCAATACAGTATTAGTATACAATTGAGTTTCCCTTTTAAGCACTCTAAAAATGAAAACTTTCGTTAGTACCCTTTCAATGTACCAGTGTTCACGTTATGACGAATGTTTGCGTAGCTGATTTAATGTGCGTTTTTTTCTCTCCATGTCTCTCCATGCATAGTATATCATTTGTCATTTGTGTGAACTGATATAATGATTTTGTCTTTGTGCACTTTCGGAAACCAACACTTAAAAGTCACAGTTGAAGATGTTCATTCCCTACATAATTATCTTTTTGTTGTTTGTTCCTCTAATGTTTTCCACATTTACAAATATTTCTGAAGTATTCTTGAACCCCTCCCCCCGACCAAACATTCTGAAACTCAGAAGCATATTAGGCATATGACAATCTCAACACATCTAAACTATTTTCCCTGTAAGTTTTTAGTTCTTACGTTTGCTTTTCATTCTAAATTTCTAATTGCAATGAAAAGAATTAATACATGATTGCGTGGTTACATGTCACATTGTTTGTCCTTCAACATTGTTCAACATTACAATACATGAGTTTGTTATGTCCTATTCGGTTGGCAAATAGACCCACAGCAGAGCCTAGATGGTCATAGCAGGTTACTAAAGGTCTTGGGATTTTGACATCGGATTAGATATCAGCTGACGGAGCAACCAAGGTGTGTACCCTTTCAGGTCTATAACATACAAGTATTCGTAAAGCCTTACCGCTGACAATAGCAAGGCAACATAAGTTGAGAGTGCCACGCTTCGTGAATGTAATTAACCTCTAAGTAAGTAGTACACCAAAAAACCCAGAATATTTAGCCCTTACATGTACCAACCTATTCTTTATATCCGAAGTTCAAAATTTACTTTTCTGTTGTTGCTCACCCGAGCCTCAAATTTCTCATCATAATTTGTTTTACAATGTTGCTAGGCCGTAAAACTCCAACTCACTCACACCAATTTGTTCTGACAGAAACTCACTCACACCAATTTGTTCTGACAGAAACTCACATTTTTACAGCTCGCATAAATAAAGAGTTGTATATTCATTCGTTGTTTGTTTGGTTTCTATATTTATTGATTCTTGTTTAAATGTCATTTATTCAAGATGCATAAATAACTGAAACAGAAAGTTTGGCAGGAAAGGCCATGGCATTTAATTAGCAAATGTATTTACAATGACAAGTAGATAGATCAATTCAAATTGTTCATACAGATACATTTAACTGTTCATGAATATTAAGATATATTTAAATGTTCATGAATAAAGATATCTTTAATCAGTTTTGTGTCGCCGATATATTTGGCAGACTACATAAGCAGATATATAAATACAATATAGATAGATATATATAGATAGATTTGTTTAATCATTATAGTTTTGTGTCGCCGATATATTTGGCAGACCACATTTAAGCAGATATATAGATACAATATATATATAGATAGATTAACTTTGAACAAGAGAACCCTGGGATACAGTGATTCTCATAATTGAACGTTCGTGCTTAATTGAGAGTACAAGAGAACCCTGGGATACAGTGATTCTCATAATTGAAGTTTCGTCCTTAATTTATTTATCAGTGGAATAAAGTTTGAATCCTGTGGTAAAATGATTCACACGGCGCGAAGTAGGCTTTTGTAATCTTCTGACGTCAAGTAACAATTTTAATAACATCTACAATATCCATGTCGAATCTCTCGAGTAATAAACTAGTTGATCACAAACACCATGCTCGTTTCTTGTTTTCGCTACAATTAGGTCTATAAAGTCCTCAGTCTTTCGATACCCAACAACGTCTTTAGCTTGAGAAACAGGATGCTGAAATTATAAAGAAAAACGAAAACCAGCAACACAATTCAAGCATTCATACAATAAAACACTTATTAAAAGGTTGTGGGTGGGAGGGTTTGTGATTTGTTATGGAAAATGAACACGTCCTCGCTTATCGATTTCTAAACTGCGTAAGGAAGTACGTAATACATGACGTCACAAATATGCACTTACAAAAGAAACGATTAAAACATAGTAAATATACCCGTAACAGTACCTGATAACCATAGGCTTGAAGTAACCCTTGAATAAATCAATTTTCGGCTTAATGCCAAAATTTACTTATTCAAGATGCATAAATAACTGAAACAGAAAGTTTGGCAGGAAAGGCCATGGCATTTAATTAGCAAATGTATTTACAATGACAAGTAGATAGATCAATTCAAATTGTTCATACAGATACATTTAACTGTTCATGAATATTAAGATATATTTAAATGTTCATGAATAAAGATATCTTTAATCAGTTTTGTGTCGCCGATATATTTGGCAGACTACATAAGCAGATATATAAATACAATATAGATAGATATATATAGATAGATTTGTTTAATCATTATAGTTTTGTGTCGCCGATATATTTGGCAGACCACATTTAAGCAGATATATAGATACAATATATATATAGATAGATTAACTTTGAACAAGAGAACCCTGGGATACAGTGATTCTCATAATTGAACGTTCGTGCTTAATTGAGAGTACAAGAGAACCCTGGGATACAGTGATTCTCATAATTGAAGTTTCGTCCTTAATTTATTTATCAGTGGAATAAAGTTTGAATCCTGTGGTAAAATGATTCACACGGCGCGAAGTAGGCCAATGGCCTGGCGAAGACAGGTCTACCGCCAAAAATTGCGGTCTGAGCTGCCGTGACCAATTCCTGCCGAAAATCATAGACCAAATGCTCAAACTATTTAAATAAGTCTACATGGTGGAAAAAATAGAGCCATTATTACGTATCCTAACCATTATTGCATCAGCATTTTCAGCAGAATATGCATCATTTAAGTCGAGGGAGAAATTGAAACATGCCTTACATTAGGACACATGAAGGATAAATATTTAGTATTTTTCGTATAATGATTTAATACGGTTTCTCAAAAACCAAACTTTAACATAATAAAAATCGGTTCCACCTCACCTGTATGCAAAACAAGAAAAATCTCAGGAATCTTCAACTTTGGACAGATTTATTTTTATTTTTGGAATGGTTAAGGGATCACGTCTAGTGCCCTAAGACCACCATAAACCTACCACAAAATTCCATACCATTTATCAACAAGGTGTACGACATATGTGCCCTTTTAAAAACCATGTGTTTTGAAATTTCATGCTTCAAATAAATTTATTACTGGTAGTTGATTACACTGTTTTTAGTAATTTTTAAATTTTCAATGAAAGTCAATACAACTATTCTTTATAGATACCAATTATCAAGTTTGAGCCTATGCAAGAAAATGTACATGGACACCTATACTGTGCATGTGTGAATTTAGTGTTTTTATGTGTACGTGTTCTTGAAAGCCCAAAGTATTCTTATGAATACTAATACTTCGTGCATTATGTATGCTTGGAATATGATATTTCCAAAACAGCTAATGCAAGCATAATTTTGCAGAAAAAAAATAAAATAAATAAATAGAATATCAACATATATATTATAAATAAATAAATCGTTTGTGTGTTTTGAGTAATTGTTTGAAATTATACATATATGAACACGTTTTAATTGTATTTTATAAATAAATTCTCTTATAAAATTTTGATCAGTTTATATTATTCTGGGACGAGATTTACAGATAACCAATAATTATCTTAAATTACATTTAATTTAACAGTTGTTGTATGTTTACCAAATGTGCTATTGCAGGTGTGATCTGTGTATGACATCTGCAACTAATTTTATTTATTCTATTTATATTATTTATTTTTAATTTCTTAAAATAAATTGTTTAACTTTAAGGATGTTTGTTAACAACTATGAAAATAAAACTGTCTATTTGCATCATGTACACAATGTACATGATGTATGCTGAAGGGATACAGGCTTATATCCTCGTCGTTTTCGGTTGAAATAGTATTTAACTGTATTCAAATAATGATATGGCGAGGATTTATTTATTGTTATTATTATTATTATTATTTATTTTTTTTTTCTTTTATTATTATTATTATTTTTTTTTTTTTAAACCAACGTGTGTGTGTGGTAAATTTACCTTTGGTTTGGTGTGTGTGTGTGTGTGGGTGTGTGTGTGTGTGTGTGTGATTGTGTGCAGTATCTTTACTTCATATTTTAATGATGTTTTGGTTTACCTAGCACAATTCGATGAAATAATCAAGATAAAGGATATTTGCTTGCTGCTAACTTTGACAATAAAACTTGAACTTATAGTGCAAATGGAGAAACTGTCAGTTTAACACATGAACGCTGAAGGGTCTAAATTATGTTTGTATTTGTAATTTTTAACTCAGCGGCAGTGCATGAGACTGCTTTTTGATCAATGTGTATACAAATGTATATAGCTATTCACAAATGGTGCTATAGTAACGCATTTTTTTATTTGCAATTTAACAAGTGCTTGAGCATCTTTACATATTATCTAATACTGATTGATTGAATGATTGTTGTTTGCTTTATGTCCCGTCGGCGGTGTTTGAGTCATATAAATCGTGACACAAACACGTTTTGATTTATATAATAAAAGTTCGGAATAAAACAGTCAAAAGACCGTAGATAAAACAAATGGTATGACTGGACAAGATGTTAAATCAACAGCAAACTAAACTATAAAACTAATCATAAAAACAGAACAATTAAGCTACAATGTTAAACTAATATCTGCGATAACAAATAATTAAATAAAAAAGAAACGATATCTGATTCTCATGATGTTTTCTGGTCGATTTGAATATAGTACAATAGGATTAAATAATCATCGTAAAAATTGTCAAATGTGAGGGTTTTTAAACTATATAAGATCAAAATATCACATAAAGATATTTAGTATAATGTAAATATTATATTTCAATTTTGTCATCATCCTTGATAGTCTTTGAACTTGATATGAAATAATTATGTATAAATTTAGATTTTTATTTTTTATTTTTTTGCTCATTAATTATGTTTGTGTGTGATGGTACAAAATAACCTTACCTTTTGTCGTTTAACATTACGGTGACTTTACCCGTTGATATTTGACTCCTTATGCACAAACTACTTCCTGTTAAGATCTCAATGACAATGTATAGTGCGACTGAAACTCAGAAAAAAAAAATTGCATTCAGTTATTGAGTAAGTGCTGTAAGTTGGCAATTATTACTTCTTAAAAACTAGTAAATTGGTTTAACACCTTAAAGACTTATTCAATTTTAAATAATCCAAAAAGGCACTAAATAACCAGTATTTAATAGACTTGTACATTTAAAATAACCAAGCTCTTGTCTTTCAGAGATAGCAAGGGTGTAAACGAATGGAGTAATCCCTCAATATATCATGAACAAAACTTTTAGCTATCATTTTAGCATATTACATTGCAACGGACAATAAAAGAAGTAACTTCCCCATTAACGGACATTCAATTATTTGATTTGCCATACAAACCATCAAATGAAACCCATGAATTTAAAAAATCATGAAGGTATTTCTTAAAGTTCAATATAAACACATAGTTTCCTTGCATTTCTGTTACCAATGGAAATCATCTCCGTGACTGCAAAATGTTAATACATGTTTACATACAATGTACATCCAATGTTTGACAAATTGCATTTCTCTTTTATCATGTTGATCCATTTAAATTCTCAGCAAAGGGAAATTCTTTTTTTTTTTTTTAATTCATTATTATTTTATTTATTTATTTATCTATTCTTTAAAACTTGCTTTCTAATTTTAGAACTGATATATTAGGGTTTATTTATTTATTTATTTACATTCAAAACATTACCTTGGCAAATTCTTTCATCGGTGCATGTTAATATAAAGAGGAAGCTGCTACATTTTTGAAGTTATGCTGGTTTAATATTCCGCAAGCGTGAACTTTTGATTCAAGTTGACCTTTAATTGAAAAAGTTTTACTGTGCAGCATGTTTTAACATAGCATTAGATGATGAATCAATTGATGAAGTTGTTGCTCGTCTTGGATTTTGAACGGCAGGACTGGTAAATTTCTCGGCTGCTGCTTTCGTCGTCTTTATTCATCTCCCGGCTGAGAATTGAGCCATTTGGTTACACTGAAACTGACCAAAAACTAATTAATAACTTGCCTTTTTTTTTTAATTATTATGATTATTATTAGAGTACATGTATCACTAGTATTTTCTTCTTCATGAAATTCTTGTCAACAAATCTTGTCTTCATAGCTCACATTTCACTTATAGTTATTGTTAGGATGTGCGTTTCCGTGTATCAATTTGCATATTAATGAATTTATAAATGATATTCATAAACTTGTCGGATAAAAAATTAAATAAATCAATAATTCTTTTCGTTCTTTCTTTTTATTGTGTTATAGTAAAACGGTAAAATAATTTGCATTAATCGATACCTGACCATTCACCAATTTGTTAAAATTAAATTATGTGCAAAATTCCATATTTTTAATAAAATATGAACAAATAATACATGAAAAAAAAATAGTTAAACAGTTTAACACTACATTATAAGCGGAAAGTAGCCCTGAAATACACGAAACAAATGACAATAAACAAGCTACTTTCGAATTGAACAAAAAATCAGTGTGGGTATGGAGACGAGTGCTCTTATTACGTTATTACTGTGAATTAAGTAAACAGCAGACAATTACTGTCTCCTGGTCAGACGTCGATAAATCGTCTAAAGAACTAACGATTCAGGACAAAGAACACCCCTTTGTGAACAAATCTCCATCTTCCCAACTTCATAGATCGATTATTCAAATTGCACAAAATTCTCAGAAGTTAGTAACAATCACAATTTATTATACAACTAAGAAGTGCCTGGTCCAAGGCAATGGTTGTCAAGATTGGATCGCCAAAGAATTTGACCAAATTAAGAAATGTGTTGAAGCATGTACAAAGGGAGATAATTCTCCTCTGAATATTGACACTTCCATTAAACGTATGAAGAGTGTACAAATTCCTGAAAGTGATCAGGTTAGAAACCAGACAATCCCTAAAACAATTGATGAATCATTGACAATTCCGAAAACCATTGATGAATCATTTACAGAAGAATCCGTGTCAAATCAAAATGATAAATGCCCAAGTAGCAGGAAAAATGCAGAAAAAATACAAACGGACGTGTGTATCAACAATAGTACTTTATTGCAAGCTTTTCATTCACTTGAAAACAAATTTGTGAGCTATAAAACCGAATGCGATACGAAAATTAACGAGATCAGTAAAGCAATCTCCAATCTGAACTTAAAACTTTCTGAAAAAGACAAATCTAGTACAACAGAATACACAAAAGTATTAACAAGTCTCAACTCCAGACTCTCAAATATTGAGAATACTTTGCATAATTATGGAACAGAACTTGAATCAATTAAAAGACATGTCTCAAACAAAGACAAAGATGACTCAGATGTAACAAAATCATTGACACAAAGACTAAACAAGGTTGAACAAATATGTGAAAATGTGCGGGACAAACTTGTCACCCCTGAATCTACACAAAGCAACAGAAATAGAGACAATCAAAATGAGATGCCAAATTCCTACCACCAAACTGAAAATTCAATACAAAATGATGGGGAACTACAAAACAAAAGGGACCAAAATTCTAATAATCAACAAAACCAACTCCATATCATAGGATCCTCCCTAGTTAAGGACCTGCAGAAAAGAAAGTTGTATAAATTTAGAAAAGTAAACATAACAGTCCTAAGAGATAAAACTTTAGATGGTGCTTCAGACTTTATTGAAGCTAAAGATCCAAAAGCAGATAACTTTTTGTTCCAAGTAGGCTCAAATGACTTGGAATTAAGTGAACCAGGTTTCGTTGCCAAAAATATGGAAAATCTTGTTATTAAAACTCAGAGGCAAAACCCAGAGAGTAACATTATTATAAGTGAAATTCTGCCCCGCTACTACAGAAATAATTGGCAAAGTCGTGAATATGAGAACAAACGCATTGAATGCAACAGAATCATCCGAGAGATGTGTAACGAACTAGGTGTTAGATATATTGAGCACACAAATTTACGTCAAATTCATTTCAGTGATGGAATTCATCTGAGCAAAGATGGTGGCATTGGATTATATGTTTTAAATCTTAAAAGAATTCTTAATCCAATTATGGGAGTGAAAAGTCAGCACACTGAAAATTACAATTCTTCCTTTGATTCTTCTGTCAAAAACTATGAAATGCCAAAGAGAAAGATGTTCTTTAATAGAAATCACCAGCATGGTTACAATGCGCCTGTAGATAGGAACGAATTCGGTAGTAACTATAGAAACAACCGCAACCAAGATGCCAATCCTGATATAAATATCAGACTTCTAAGAATGGCTTTAGGTTTATATTAGTAAACTGTAAAACATGTAAAAATTAATGCTAAATATACTGACTGAATCAATGTATATGCACATGTACACAATGTAACTGGGATTTTTTTATCTATACTTTTTGTTTAAAATTAATATGCTGTTCAAGAAACTTTTTTTTCTCATCAAAAGTATTCTTATTAATTCATTGTTTTTGTCTTCAAAACATTTTCCGTAATCAATTTTGATAGCTTAGTCCACATTTTCTAAGTAAAGATAACTAGATTTTAACAATAAGAATATGGAGTGATTACTTGAAGTACAAATGTACATGCTTAATAGACTGTTTGATAAATATTTTCTTCTATATTATATGACATGTAATTGTAACTTAACATGTACAATCATGGCAATAATGCAATGCAAATAGATATTATGTATGATATTTCTATATTGTTTTTAGAAACATGTGTACACCTACTCATTACAACAATAATTGATGTATTATACTGAAAAAGATGTTCTTTACAATTTTATTTGTTAAATGTATATATATTTTCTTTGTTTTTGCAGAACATAGGGATTGTTGTTACTTTGTTGTTTTATTGAAGAATTGAGTTATCTTTCTTTGTGCATAACTGATTAAGAAGACAAACATTGAAGTTCAAAACAATACTTTTTTTATTATTATAATAAATTTACAAAAATATTTAGATAACAAAGTTTCATAAATATGTTTAATAGATAAATGGAAAATACACAAACTAATGATTTAAAGTTCACTATTAAATCTTACTAAATCCTTAATTTGACCTGTGTAATTGCATATTTTTTCTGTATTATGATTAACACTCTATGAATATGTTGAATTCATTGACAATAAGTTCTTGGAATATAAATGGTTTGGGAGGCAAATGCAAAGATGATTTCTTCTTAACTAATATTAAAGATGATATCAATATTCTATTAGAAACTTGGAAAGGCACTGATTCAGATGTTAATATTCCTAATTTCAAAATTATTCAAAAATGCCGAAACAAGACCCGTAGATCAAAACGGTATAGTGGAGGCATAGTCATATTTTATAAATCGCATATACAGAAAGGGATAAAAGAGTTAAAAGATTTAAGTATATCACCCAATAGGCTGTGGCTTAAACTTGATAAAGATTTTTTTGGATTAGATAAAGATATTTTTCTTTGTGCTTGTTATATACCACCAGTTAACTCTCCTCATTATAATGATGACTATATAAAACTAGAAAGTGAAATATCACAAGTAGCTGATAAAGGAAGCATTTTATTAATTGGTGATCTTAATTCAAGAATTGGTAATCATTTAGATTTTATTGATAATGAAGGCCAGATACATCCATCCATGCAGGAAATTTTACCTGAGGATTATTGTAATGATTTATACATAAACAGAAACTCATTAGATAATGTTTTCAACACACAAGGGCAGCAATTAATTGATCTTTGTATTGCCTCCCAACTAAGAATTCTAAATGGCCGCTTTATTGGTGATAGTTTTGGTAATATGACTTGTTATAAATCTAATGGATGTAGTGTTGTTGATTATGCTTTGACCAGTGTGGATCTCTTTGAAAATGTTAACTTTTTTCAAACATTAAACCCAAATTATTTGTCTGACCATTCTCAAATAGTAGTGCATTTAAAATGTCACATAAACAAAAACTTTTTAAAAAAGAGTGGCAATTCACACAAAATAGACTTTTTATATAAGTGGGAAAATGTCTCTAAAGAAAAGTTATATACTGCCTTAGAAGATAAAGCCGTCATAGATAATATCATTAATTATGAGAATTCTTTATTTGATAATGATAGTTTTGGTATAGATAAGGCAGAATCTGATTTAAATTGTATTTTTAAAGATCTGTCCACAAGATCTTGTAAAATGATATCAATAAAGAAGAAGAAGAAGAAGAAGATAAAGAAAAAGCCGTGGAATGATAAAGAGTTATCAGACACTAGAAAGACATTATTTTATTTAGGCAACCTCTTAAGTAGAGATCCATATAATCAAGATTTAAGGACAAGGTTCCTTAAATGTTCAAAAGAATGTAAAAAAATGATTAAAAGAAAAACACAGAAATATAGAAAAGAAATATTTAATAAACTTATTACATTAAGAGACACTGATCCTAAGCAATACTGGAAACTTCTAAAGTCTCTTAAATATGAAGATTCTAATAAAACAATAGAACTTCAAGCTGGTTTTGATGATTTAATAAACCATTTTAAAACACAAGGGGACACCCTTGATTTTGATAAGAACTTTAAAGAAAAAGTTGAATCTGAGTCAAACAGATATCCTTCATTTAATAAAGTTACAGATAGTCCATTTAACTTAACTGAATTAAATAGATGTATTAAAAAGTTAAACACAGGAAAAAGTGCTGGACCTGATAAAATTTCTAATGAAATTATTAAATATAGTAGTATTGTTACTAGCAAATCTATTATTAAACTTTTTAATTTAATTTTGGACTCAGGCAAATATCCAACTAGTTGGAGAAAGTCTTTTATAATACTTATACATAAATCAGGGGATAAAAATAATATTAATAACTACAGGGGTATTTCCCTACAAAACTGCTTGGCAAAACTGTTTAGTGCAGTAATTAATGCTAGACTAGTTGATTTTTATGAGGATAAATTTGCAAACCAACAATTTGGTTTTAGAGTCAATCACAGGACCACTGATAGTATATTTATATTAAAATCTTTAATAACCAAGTATTTAACAAAAAAGAAGACTAAAATATTTTCTTGTTTTGTTGATTTAAGACGTGCCTTTGATACAGTGTGGCACGATGGACTCCTGTATAAATTGAGGGAAAACAATGTTGGCATTAAACTTTTTAGCATTATTAAAGATATGTATAAATCATGTGAGTCTTCAATTAAAATTGAAAACACTTTTTCAGACTATTTTCAAATCAAAAGAGGTGTAAAGCAAGGTGATAGCTTGAGTCCCACATTGTTTAATTGTTTCATTAATGACTTGCATTCAGAATTTGATAACCATTGTGATCCTGTATGTTTAGATAGTACATATCTTAGTACATTAAGCTTTGCAGATGATCTTGTGATTTTATCAGAAACAGCCTCAGGATTACAGCAAGCACTTAATAAGTTGGAACTGTATTGTCATAAATGGCAATTAACAGTCAATACAAGTAAAACTAAAATTATTGTTTTCCAAAAGAACTCAAAGGCAAGTTTGGTCTCTAATAATTTTTGTTATAAAAATAATATATTAAATGAAGTGAGGGAATTTAACTTCTTAGGCATTATTATTTGTCATACAGGAAAATTTAAGTCATCCCAGGAACTTTCAAAAAAGGGATTAAAAGCACTATTCTCTATTAAAAAGTATATGTCAAACTTCAAACATACACCAGTAGAACTGTCATGTAAATTATTTGACAATTTAATCAGACCAATAATTTTATATAACAGTGAGATCTGGTATATGGATGATTATTTCTCAATGTATAAAGCACTTCAAAGATCTAGTGTGAGTGGAAAAAATGTTGATATACTATCATTTTCTGATAAGCCTGCTTTTGAAAAAGTACACAATAAATTTTGTAAAAGTGTTTTGGGTGTAAGAAAAACAGCATGTAATATTGCTGCAAAATCTGAACTTGGTAGATTACCACTAGATTCTTTTATTAAAACACAAGTTATTTGCTACTTTTCTAGACTAAACTGTATAGATATAAACCCTCTTGTTAAAGAAGCACTCTATTTAAATAAAAATCTTCACACAGATGGTGTGTATACTTGGTATAGCTTTGCTAGATCTGTTATGACGGAATTTGAAATAGATTATGAAAATTTTGAGAATGACAATAAAAGTTTTAAGGAAATTAATAAGTTACACATAAAAAGAGAAAACAAAAAAACTATTAAAGAGAAATATGATGAACTTATAATAAACAAAATATCTAGCTTTGATGCTTCCTCGAAATTATATCTTTACAGCAAGTTAAAGTCTGATGTTAATGTTTCAGATTACTTAAACCTCCAAAACTTTAATAGTAGAAAAATACTTACCAAACTCCGTATTAGTGACCATAATCTAGAGATCGAACTTGGTAGATACAAGAATATACCAAGAGAACAAAGATTTTGTAAATCATGCAAAATAATTGATGATGAAGCTCATTTCTTCTTTCATTGTCAACTTAATAATAATATAAGAAAAACTTTTATTGACTCAATACAAAAACAATATGCTAATTTTAACCAGCTTGAAACCATTGATAAATTGATTTTTGTACTTAACCCAAATATGGATGTTTTGCCCACGGTTGTTGATTTTATAAAGCAATCATTTGAGTTGCGACAATGAGATCCACATTGGTCAAAGTCATACATATTTGTAAATTCTATATAATGTCTTTGTATGTAGAGTTACATGTTCATTGTTTATTGTATGTTTTTACACGTATATTTGTATTTGCTTAACCTCTTTGAGGTTTTTATCATGCAATAAAGTTTATAAAGTTTATAATGACCTTTTATTGAAATCGCTTTGTTAAATGCATGGCCGTTGTTTAAGTTTTGAAAAAAAAAAAAAAAATAAACCTGGAATTGACGAATCGATAAAATCTGATCAGAAGTAAAAGAAAACAACTTTGCGAATGTCAGAATATTTTGTTACTCTTTCTGTATTTCACAATTAAAAACAAATGTTTTCCTAAATAATCATTTTAAAGGTTCTTATCAGCTAATGTACCTTACCGTAAGAAAAATTCGCAAATTCCTTTGTGATTTGTTATGGAAAATGAACACGTCCTCGCTTATCGATTTCTAAACTGCGTAAGGAAGTACGTAATACATGACGTCACAAATATGCACTTACAAAAGAAACGATTAAAACATAGTAAATATACCCGTAACAGTACCTGATAACCATAGGCTTGAAGTAACCCTTGAATAAATCAATTTTCGGCTTAATGCCAAAATTTACATCTTGCTGTTGATTAAGTTCCGTTTTGTACTTTTTGTTTTTGCTTTTTTACAATTACTCACAAGAAAGTTAGGTGCGGAAAATTCAGACACACTAATTGTCGTCAAAGAAAACATTTTTTTCGGTGCCTTGCAATAACGTTACTCCGAGTCTATTGACCCTAACGGAAACGTAGAGGACCGAGGGTTACGCTATAGTATCTATAAATGCTCATGTGATCTCCACATTTCTATACAAAGAAAAAATAGTAAATGTTTATGTGAATCGTTCACAACTGGCTTAGTAAACAAAATAATTTAAATCTGTTTTAGATTTGGATTCACGAGTTGGTAAGTTCTAATAATTGACATATGGGTATTTTCTCACACAGATAAGATTTATGGTCATGTACATGCAGCTTTTATAAGCGAAACAAGAGATAAGATATTCAGTCATAAAGGTAGTAGTGGAATATACTAAATATGAGGGTTCTTGTCTGTCTTTCAGTTCTTTGTCTTTTAGGTAAGTTTATTAAACCAATGTGGCTCCAGGAGACGAATAAGCCCACATCAGTACTGCATTTGTCAGCAAAATTCCTGGATAATGAGCCAGGGCACTTTGTCAACAGATTGACTACGCTGTGTGTGTACCTGATGGTATTTTTTTCAGTCGCTTTATTGCATGCAGGGAGGGATTATCGGGTTATAATACGGAAAACATGACTGTAAATGATAGTGATTAAAATTAAATAATGGTAAAGTGAAAGACATGATGATACAAAGGATATCGGAAAATGTAACGTTCCTCGCACGTTGAAAATCACTGTTTCAATTTCGATCCATTGAACCTGATGGGTTTCCTGAATTAGGCTAGTTGACCGATCCTAACCTTCCCTCATTTTCCAGTTACAGTCAAAAATTCGTTTTCAGTTTGGCTTTGTTTCGCCGTCCTACTTCTTCATAAATTTGTTACAGCTAAAACGGGGACAAGATTCCGAAAAAGATCTGATAAAAACAAAACAGTCGGGCGTGTACAATGTAGGTGATCACACTATCTTTGTCCAAAGGAAATACATGTGCGTACATGCATAGATTAACAGAAGAAAAACATCAAAGTGTGTTTTGAATATAGATCCATGTGTGCAATAAACTTTGTTGAAAGGATGGTAGACATTAACGAAAATTTTTTTATTTCATTACCCGAAATGAAAATAAGGACTTTTCCGAAAACATGGTAAATGTACCTATTTTGTTCGTTGAGTAAATTAACTATTGTCCCTCATGCTTGGTTATTTGCATGCTAAATATGAGAGACAAATACATAATCATGTTACATGCATTTACTGTAGAAAGCAACCGATTTTTAAATAGAAATGAAAGGACTGGGGTCCATTTTTAGTACGATCTACGGCTTAACTGATGTAAAGTAAATGATGATGAAAAAGTACTATTAGGATAAAATTACTTGCACTTTGTATTTTAATGAAAACAGTTCAGAATAATTGTCAGAAAAGACGCCTAAGAGGAGTTTTAGAAAAGGGGTATCACGTTTTCGAAAATGTTCACTTACATGTAAGGGTTTTTGGATAGTCGATATGCTTTTCGTTGTGAACAAAACACAAATCACATTAGATCATGCCTATTTCAATAAACCAATACTTAAATATAAAACAAAATATTAATGCATTCACATATTTAAAAGGATTTTATACTAAGTTATTCACACTATGCCATGTTGGTACTCTATGAAATGTTATTTCCCGTGCCGGGTACTGTTATTTCCTAAATTGTGCATCACGTGGTTTTCTTATATTGATTACCGACACCTAAATTTAAAGATTCTGAAGCCAAACGGTATTGCTAAGCTGTAAAATGGAAAGCATATTACTTTTATGAACATTTCAAATCAAACCTTTAAAAAATTGAAAAGTACAAATGTCTGTGTAAACTTTTATTTGATATTTCTTGCTGGAAAAGTAGCACATTAACTGAAATATTTGATTGATTGTTTCTTAAAAACAAATAAAACAATGACCATGCATTAAATCATGAATTAAATCTTTTATAAAAATCATTTTTCTTTCTTTCTCATGCGTTTTGATATCGACATCGATATTATTTGTTGTTATTTTCAACGATTAGTTGCAGTGGGTAATTTTAAAATTGTACTTTTATTTCGCGTGGCAAATATGCATGAGGTACTGTTATTTCCTGTGGTTTGGTACTGATATTTCATGTGATTACTTAAAACTTTGTTCAAATTTTTGCAAGAATTGATGGTGAACAATTGAACAAGCATTCTGAGAGTATTGCAAATCAATACATAGTCCCCCTACCGGCGTCATATTTCAGTCTCTGGTAAAAATTAGTGTAAGGAAACAAAACTTAAACTTGATCCGTTTATTATTTACAAAAGTGTTAATAAAAAAAGTGCAGTTTGTTCAGTAATTCAAAGGACCCGTAAAAATGCGCAAACCGGATCAAAACGCAAACTTGATCTGTAACTCGTTATGGTAGACTCACATATAAAAAATCAGTTCATTATCTGCAAGGGTTCATTACAAAAAGTGCGGAAAACTGAGGCGTGACGGACAGCTAGACGTGCAAACCTATAGTGCCTTTCGACTGTCGCCGATAGGGAACTAAAAAACACTAGATATTCTAGACAGTGCACCTAATTTTGTGAGGTGGAAGACCAATTCATATGCACATGACCATTATTTTGCGACTCGTAGCCAAAACAGTTCACCTTTAAAAAGTAAACCAGAGGTTCTCTAGGTCTAGATTGTTCTATGTAGGCCTGGTCCGCCTGAGTTCAGACTAAACCATATTTAGAGCGGACCTTGAGTAGACCAGTCTCGAAGCAGACCAGATTAGAAAAAGTACCAAATTAAGGATGCATTTTTGAGCAGACTGTGACCCGCCAATCACAAATAAATACTACCCCCCCCCCCTTCCCAGAAAAAAAGAAGATAAAAACAACAACCTAAAACAACAAACAAAAACAAAAAATAACTAACAAGATAAAATATTCAAATAGAAAGTTAAGGTTCATATCCACATGTAGTATTGAAAGTCCAATGGAGATTTATTAAATGTAAGAGGTTAATTAGGTGTTGTGAATAACAGAGTAAGATATTTATCAGACTTAATTATAGAAATGATAAAGGAGATGCGCATCTACAGAAGGTCACACAGATTGTTTAAATGTTTCATATATACAAATAAAGTGGTTGATATAAAAGTGTAACTCAAAGGTGTCACGGACGTACATTTCTATCACTATATTATCCTCATAATTAAGCGAGGGCATAAAATACAGTTTCCCTTTTACAGGAAATAACAGTACCATAGTAAATTTTCTAACCAGAAATAACAGTACCATACCAGATTTACCACGCGAAATAACAGTACAATTTTAAAATTACCCACTGCAACTAATCGTTGAAAATCACCACAAATAATATTGATGTCAATATCAAAACGCATGAGAAAGGATGAAAAATGATTTTTATGATGGGTTTAATTCATGATTTAATGCATGGTCATTGTTTTATTTGTTTTTAAGAGACAATCAATCAAATATTTCAGTTAATGTGCTAATTTTCCAGCAAGAAATATCAAATAAAAGTTTTCACAGACATTTTTACTTTTCAATTTTTTAAAGGTTTGATTTGAAATGTTCATAAAAGTAATATACTTTCCATTTTACAGCTTAGCAATACCGTTTTGCTTCAGAATCTTTAAATTTAGGTGTCGGTAATCAATTTAAGAAAACCACGTGATGCACAATTGGGGAAATAACAGTACCCGGCACGGGAAATAACATTTCATAGAGTACCAACATGGCATAGTGTGTTATTGGAACTTTAAAATACCTATTTCTTCTTTGAATTTTCTTGCTACCTGTTTATAGATTACCTGCCCCAGTTACATGTACCTGTATTGCTTAATGCTAGCGGAAGCTTACTCCCGAGGTTAATCCACTTCGGTACATGTACCAGCATATTTTTGTGTTGGAGATTATGAACTTCTCCAATGTTATGCTGATATTTCTAATTTTTCAAGGTTACGATTATTGTACTACAAGACAAGAGCTATTGATTTTATTATCTTCATCTATTTAAGGTCTTGTGTATGGTGAAACCTGCAGCCAAAACTCAGTAAACACTGACTGTACACATATGACATGTGAAAGTGGATGGCACATTACATGTGTACAGGGACAGTGCACATGCACTCAGGACACCGGTGCAAGTAAGTCAAATGTATTTAGAGCTGCTGTTACATTCACTTATAAATTATTTATTCGTTCAAATTGCAATGACACTATATAACAATATTGGAATAGATAGATTGCATAAATCCAAATTACTTAAAGCTTCAGAAAAAAGTATGACAAAGAATATAACCACAAGAGATAATAGACAATGGATATGGTAGGGTTCAGCTGCAAACTGGAACGTGTGTTATGTTTTACAGTATGACTACAAGTCTTTGTACTGCAAATAACATTTGAAAATCCAACAGGGTGTGAGCTGGATTCGAACATAACATAACATAACACACGTTCCAGTTTGCAGTTGTACCTTACCATATCCATTATCTATTATCTAATATGATCATAATCCTGTTCAACCATGTGGGAGAGAAAATGCCATGTTTTCACAGTAACCAAACATTGCCCGATCTTACTTATTGCTCCATATTTAAGTGACTGTCGAAACTTTTTCATTGTATTGGATATTGGTTACCCCTTTCTGTTCTGTATATCATATTGATACAGCCAAAATACATTGCTCGAGAGTAAAGCACCAACTAACGTACTTACACGAATAGACAGTCATTGAACGCCGGAAGAAGAATCAAAGAAATCCTCCTCATAAATGGGTGGAGAGAGAATCGAAATATTGATGCATACCATTTTCACCCCTTACGAGGATCGTGGACCTTGGTGTGTGCCTAAAAGTTATCACTAAATCATCGGTTTTCGAAGGATGAGTCGTTTCTTGTACAATCACATGATGATACATGCAATAGGTTATTAAATTTGATAAAAACAAGCAGACGTACCAACGGGGTATTCGAATGTCCAAATCCGAAAGGGAAAAGACAAAACCAGTAAACATGCACGAACGAGAAACAGACAAGACAATTAAAATACAACAACAACAACTGAATATAGCAATCAACAATGCAAACTCAAGTCATAACGAGAGAAAACTCAGGTGCCCCGGAAGAGTAAGCATTTCCTACTGGCTTTAGCACGCCCGTCGCGCTGCCAATTGTCGTTTCGGCGTGTAAAATCCGATAAAAAAAGACAAAGCAAAATAATGATAAACAAACAACGCACTCATATCTGAAAGATAAAAATCTTTTATTTGTCTATGAGCGCATAATGTCGTTTATAAGATATATTAAACAATACCTCATATGAATGTCTAATATATAATCAAACAATGTTACTGTAATTTCAACTCTGAAAATCATCTGACAAACATATTTTGATTATTTGAGTGCCCTCAGCGAGGATCGAACTCACAACATTAGGGACATCTACGGCGTACGCGCCTAGCTAACAGAACAGAGGTTGTAACCACTACACCAACCTTGGCTCCTCAAAAAGGAAAGCTTTCGTTTTGGTAGTGTTACTTTTCCCTGCGAAGTACAATTACAACTAATTCTGCTAACACAATGTATGAAGCGTTGCAATGTTTTTATTACAGATAAATTGATTTGAATGTATACACGGATTCATCAGTTTTGATAAATTCCATAGCCTTGTGATATTTATGAATGGTCTATTTATAGCTATCTCTAACGTCCTTACGTTCATGCTCCATTCTGTGGAATCCAACGGAGCATGAATGCTAAGACGTTAGAAATAGCTATACATAGACCATTCAAAACATACATCATACATGTATATATACAGATGGGTCCAGTCCTAACCTGTATGGCAAGTGGACCAGAGAACCTGTCCAAAAGTCAGTTCTTGGTTCACTCTGGACAACATTCTGGTCAGCCTTAGTGGACCGTGGACAGGTCTGAAGTTTGCATTAATAGAAGACTTTGTCCTTGGTCTGCTTTCTATTCCTATCCCGGACAGCTTTAAGCTGACCTGACCACAGGTCTGGTCTGGTATTAGCTGACCGGACCTCTGGTCAGGACAGCTCTTAGCTGACAAGACCTTTGGTCAGGACAGCTATTAGCTGACCAGACTGTAGGTCAGGACAGCTCTTAGCTGACCAGACCTCTGGTCAGGACAGCCATGAGCTGACCAGACTTCTGGTCAGGACAGCTTTTAGCTGACCAGGCTTCTGGTCAGGTCAGCTCCTGTCCTGTCAAGATAGTGAACCTGACCGGACATAGCGGACCGTGGTCCACTCCAACAGACCAAGGTTCACATTCCGGACAGCTCAAGCTGACCTGACCTGACCAAAATAGCTGTCCAAAAGTCTGCTTTTTGTCCACTTTTGTACAGGTTAGGACTGGACTCATGTTGGATCATTTCAACAAAATCTACAAAATGCAAATATCTGCTGATTCTTGCCGGTTAGTCGTGATTTGCATTTAATTGCTTGCCGTTGCTTTCAGAGGCTGGTCAGATTTTATAAAATTCCGAGGGCCATTTTATACACATGTATTTGTTTGTTTCTATAAAACAACAAAACATACTCATCAACATTTTTTTATCCTAATTTTACTGCATTGATATGTTTACTGTTTTTAGTGTGCACAACCAAAGCCGAATGCGACGCAATGGACAACCTACCTTGCTCTGAACGCAGAAGACATTGTATCGACGGAACTTGCAGATGTACTAGATTTTAAACAGCAAATCCGTACAGCACCAAGGCATTAAAGTCTCTGTTCTTTTTTTTGTGTGTTAGCGTTTAAATTGCCTACATGGCTGAATAACACGATTCATTTATTTTCGTGGGTACCAATTTTCGTGGTTTAGTAAAAAAGGGTCAGTTCGTGGATTTTTAAATTCGTGGTTCTGAAGTCTCAACCATATAGATTAATGTTAAATTTTCTTTTCGTGGGGTATCAAATTTCGTAGGTCAATGCCACCCACGGAAACCACGAAAATTGATACTCCACGAATAATAATGAAACCACAGTATATACGAATTTTACCTCTTTGGTAATAGCCAGTTCTGTCTGTTTGTCCTCGTTTCTCCAGAGTACAATTCTAAATCGTTTGATGCCAGAGGACTTCATGTCAGAAAAGTCAAAAAAATTATTGATATGTACGCCATCAATCGACATTATAATTACCAACATTTATATACAAGTGTACAAAAGATAACATAAGACCATGACAATTAATGTATACTCTTCCGGACCACCAAAGTTCACTCTCGTTACGACTTGAGTTGGCGTTGTTGATTGATTTCATTTATTTTTGTATACATGTATCTGTGTTTTATGATGTCTGTTTTTTGTCATGTTTTCGTTGGTGTTTATTTGTTTTTCTTTGCTCTCTCGAGCTTTTGACATTCGGATGGATGCCCCACTAGTACCTCTTCTTTTTACATTCAGTGAAACATACAAAATTGAAGTTAAGAATCGGGGTTATTCTTTTGTATTAATCTCTAACTATATTCCTTATTTTAAGATATTAAATATATAACGAGGTAGAAAAGAATAAAGTAATATGTAGCAGTATTGTTTATTTTCCTTTTGACATCATGTATTAACATCATATTGGCATATTCCAGTGGGAAAAAAATACCCATCTCTCCCTTGTCGTATGTGCTAATATCGATGATTCTCATTATTTTACCTAGAAACAACAATTACATGTAACTGGAACTTTTGCTAGCTTAGATGTAAAATGATACAAGTAACCAATAATCCTGTTAATTATGTTACGCTGTGTATGCATATTTCCAGAAGAAATCTCTCGTCAGCATTTTATTAAGCAAAATAATTGAAAGGCAGAACCAAAAAGTGTCAAAAGAAATGTACTCTACCAATAGGCCTGCAACCTTAAGATAATTTTTTTTTTACTTAATGGACCGGAAGACCATACAGCTATATGATATATCATTGGAAAGAGAATCATGAGACGCATTCAGAAATTTTGTTCGTAAAAATGAAAAATGGTCACGTTTTTATCAATTGGAGGTCAAAGGTCAACCCTTAGAAATTGTAAAAAATCTGTCAAATCATAAAAAAAGCCAAATTTTTAAGGTTTTATTTACTCAACGGCAATAAAAATCATTATTGTGTTAGATAAGAATATAGAAAAATGGATTTTTGTCACAACCCCCCTACATGTTGACGGTGTGAGGCGTAATAATAGCGCCAAAATTCAGCTATGCATTTTCGAAATTTTTACACCCTTAATTTTTTAAAATAAAATTTGTAAATTTATATTGACATTTTAAACATGTTTCATCATAATGTGTTAGTTTATACATCAAATTCATTTTTTAGCTCATAATTTACCTGAGAAAGTTACACTGTACTTGAAAAAAAATACTTCCGGTCTCTCATAATGTTTGCTACTTTTGCCTATAAGTGACCCCTTTAATCCTCATGTCTAGTTTTAAAAGTAAAATTTAATTTAGAATAAATTATGTATGAGACATTACTTTTAAATACTTCAAAAAGCCATTTTGCAAATAATAAACTTAATCCTGAGGCGTTAGCGAGGTATGGTTTACCATTACTTGCTTTTGAACCGAATTTTTAATTGAGTCTACTAGTATTTTTTCAAAAACATAGACATTTTGTAAAGAATAGGGGTACTTAATGATTCATAGGATATGTTTATGTCAAATCGATGATTATTGACAATTTTAGTTACAGTACTTAAAGTAATTATAGTTGGCATGTGAAAGAAAAGGAAGCAAATGTACAGCTCTTGTATTCAAAAGCAAGATTTATAAGCCACCTTTTTTTAAAAAATCAGCTTATTTATTCTGATGTTACTATCTATTGGGTCAGTCACAACGCACTTATGCCCACTATTGTCCGCTGTCAGGTTGATCGTAATCAACCCAACAACCCCCGGGAGAGTAACCCCGGCTAGGCTTTCCCTTTCCGCAACCTGGGGACGCGCTGGGTAGGTCTGTGGGCTGACTATCTGAACAAAAATGTCTAGAGTTCCCAGTTTGTTTGTTTGTTTGTTTGTTTGTTTTATTTATTTGGTTTTTTTATCCATAAATATAAGCCCATCACTTTATATTAAACCAATTAGAAAAGTGACAATCATACTTTTAAGCTACAACGAAAAGCTCAAAACAAGTATGACAATCAATGTGACATGGAAACAAGACCGATAAAAGACACAAAGTACAAAAGGACCATTCCAGAGGTCCTCGGAAAACAGAATGTAAGTTAAAATATGATCAGTCAATATGAGAAAACATGTCATTATTTATATTCTTGATTGATCTATTGGAAAAAGAAGAAAAGAGGATACATACTGAATTGTTTATGTTTAGTTTTCATGGTTATCAAAACCCCAACTTTCATCTGCATCATCATATATAGAAACCCGAGTATTGGGGTTTCTACAATCAGCACTGTCTTGAGAAGGACAAAGGTCAGTGCAGGACAAAGGACAAGGTACACTAAGGCCCATATTTGGCCCCCTCTATAATTCAAAATTACAAAATTGATATGGAAAAGATTTCTTATGCTATTTAGAAGTTCCAGTAAATGAACAAACTTGTTCTAATAATTTTGTAAGCGTAGCATCTGACATTGGTGAAAAATATGATGTCATAACAAAACAAATATGAAAGATTTCTGTCAAATTGGCTGAGAATGGACGAATTTGCGTCATTTTTTTTTCAATTTTCGGATGCCTCCGCCTTCTTGACCCAGACATTTTGTAAATTAACTTTAAAACTGACTTCAATTCAAGTCTAAATCAGCTAAGAAATATATGGGTCACGTAGGCGAAGGCCTTTGAAAATAACAATGTAAGCTCTAAAAATCAGCATTTTTCTCGATTTTGTTGATTTTACTCTTAAACTTGAACCATTTTACTCTCTATATAAAGTGCATTTTAATGATTTTCGCAAGATTTATTTTTTTCATAAAATAGGTGGCCAAATATGGCTCTTACCGTAACATACACAACTTTTCGAACAAACATTTTTCCCTTACAAGTGCACAGCAAGTCCTGCAAAAATCAGATGATGTTTGTCCTTCAAAATAAATTGGCATCAAGCCATTATTATTTTGCCTACCAAACTGCATAGGGGAAAGGGTTGGGGTTGAGCTGTAGATGATGATGTCCAAATATAAACCTGTAAAACAACCCTAAGGACATGCTGATAAAACGTTGACTCGCTTGGTGGCAATTTAATAAGATTTGACTCTTTCTGTTGTGCTAAATGAGACCTCAGTGTATTCAGATCACAATGCTCACTTTAAAATTTTGACTTTTGGTCATACAGCCTTGTAACAAACTTTCTACAAACATCTATAGACGTTTCGATGTCACTCGCTGAAATGTTTCGCAGGTCTTCAAATTCTGTCTGATGTTCTTTTAAAACCTTACATATACTGTCTTCTTTCTAATACCAAAGAAAGATGATGTAGTATCACATCACGTTATCGCATGTCGAGCAGCAGGCAACACGTTGCACAAGACTGTTCCAATCTTGTTGCATAATTCATGGGCAGGGATGTAACGACGACAGTCTTTGGTTTTGCTGATAGTCTTTGCGTTTTGCTAGTGCAATAGCAAAACTTTTTTTACCAATATTTCATTTTTTTTTCAGACGAATCTTGTTGACAAATCACACACTTAATAAAAAATCATCTCTCTTTCATTTGGGCTACGAAGGGGCAAACTTAACTGGACTATCAAAGCTCGTCATCATGTATCAATTGCAGTTCTAAACTAACAACAATTCCATAAATTTAAAAAAAAAAAACAATAAAACCATAATAATAAATCTCGGGCAAACATTTAACAAATGCTGAGAGTAGAAACAAATTCGCTTTAGGCAGCAGAAGTAAAATTATAGAAATCAAAGACTAAGAAGCTAGAAATGGAAAGTAATTCATGTCTATGCAAAAAAAAAAAGAAACCGGACAAATAAGGAAACAAGGAAAAATTCTAAACATGACCACAGAAGAAAAACAACAAAGAAAACAATACAACTAATAAAACTTTAAACACTCTACAGTCTATACTACGAACATATCCCCCTAAAAACATGAAAAAATACGGAAAAAAAACTTTCCCAAGGGTTCGATTTGTATTTTATAAAACGGTCAAAATTGAAGTAAAAAAGAAAAGCTTTTTGTGACTAAAAAGCAACAATTAAAGCCCTATTTCACTTCAAATGCAATAAAAATACACAAAACGACAATATTAGTTTCACAAAAGTTGACCGTATGCCGTATTGTGAGCATTAATAACAAGTCAGTTCGTACTAATTATTGACCGACACATGAAAGTACAATCGTGTATCGGAAAAGTACTTTCCGCTTTATTGATCTCATTTCAGTGATATATTTTTCTTTCACGATTTTGAGGTTTAGGTGCAACGTAAAATTACGAAATTTTGCACAGAGGTGCCTTTTAATTCATATTTAAAGTTTTTATGATGCTGCGCTATCTAAATCTTAAGCAATTTGAACTATTAGTGAAAAACATGTAAAAATTGTGTAAATAATAGTACATTTCTAAATGCTTCTTATTTTGCGATGTGGTATGTTTGCTAACTTTTTGTATTGTATTTTGATAGCTTATATCTTTCTTATTATAAATATTTTGTAAAATAATTATATAGTTATAGTGATAAAGAAATGCATCACTCTAAAAAATAAATTACTTAGTAATACTTATTTCAAGTAATTTAATTACTCATTTTAAGTAAATTACTAAGTAAAAAAATTTGTATATCTGGGAGTAATTCATAGTAATTCAAAATTACTGAGAAATTAATTACTCAGTAATTTTATTGTATTTACTAAGTATTTCGAAATTACTTATTTTAAGAACTCAAATATTCTTGAAACAAGTAAATGTTTTACTTGTTTTAAGGCATATATTTTCTAGTTTCAAGTAATTATTTTACTTTTTTTTCATAGATTGATTTACTAACTTCAAGTAGTTGTTTTACTTGTTTTAAGATATTCCATTACTTATTTCTAGAAATTCAATTACTTATTTCTAGAAATTCATTTACTTATTTCAAGTAATTATTTTACTCAGTTTAAGTAATTATTTTATTTGTTTCTACATATTTAACGACTCCTTTGTATCTCATATGGGCCATCTAGGCGTCAGTCTGTCACTAGCATCACTATGAATTGTTCCTCTGTTCACGATTCACCATTCCTCCTTCCCGTGTCCTTTTGTTGTCTGAAAAGAAAAGAGTACTCCACAAAGTATCGTTTTCAGTGAAACAAAATTATCGAGAACCAGTCGGTATGGATGCTTGACAGTTTTAACTTTCAAACTATACATCTAAACTAAACACCTCAATGCATCTTTCGTGTGCTATATTCTTTTAAGTTAAACATTTAAGTTCTGAAGAAAATATAACACTGTGTATAATATTTGTCACACATGCATAAAAGTTGTGAAACATCAAAACAATTGTTTACATTTTCTTAATAATTTAACTGGTGATCTTTAACATTATGATTTAGAATGCAATGGAAACATTAAAAGGAATTAAAAATAATAAAATATATTAAAAATACACTTATCTGACAAATATACTCGGTATAATCACTGGAATTCCGAAAATATATAAAAAAAACATCTTCTGTGAATTCCTCTTCCAACTTGATGCAATTCAAAGCGCCAAAACAAGAATAAAGTTACAGATCATCTCATTGGTTGCTTCTTTTTAATTAACCAATCAAATTCCTTCTCTCATACATATTCCATTTACTTAGTAAGTAATTCAGTTTTACTTAGTACTTTATCTTAGCCCCGTATTTTTTTGCCAAAAGTTGTTTCATTTTAATCAGCAATAGTGGCAAATGTTAGTTTTTTTCACACAATAATATTTCATAATGTGTTTAACATGCACAGACATATTTAAAAACTTATATAGAATTAAGTATCTATTAATTAATGCCAATTGTTGTGAAGTGGTAATAAGGACACTGTATATTATTTTTATCTGCATTTGCTTTATAAAGGTTAATAATGTTACAGCCTCTATATACATGCAAGATCAAATGATACTGCTCCATTTATTTGGGAGTTTACTTTAAATTCTGCCATTTAAAAAAAAGATTAAAATAATTGTAATTGAATTACTCAAAATAAGTAATTTGAAGTTTATTAGTAATTCTATGTCTTGAAACTAGTAATTCTTACTTGGTGAATGATTTCATGTTTTGCAATAAGTAATAGTAATACTAAAAATAAGTAATTATATTTAACACAAATTTGAATTACTTATTAAAAGATTTTTTTTACTTGACTTAAGTAAAACCCGATTACTTATAAAATTACTTAGTATTATTTTTTAATTACTTAGTATTTATAAGTAATTCCAAATACTCAAAACTAGTAATTCCAAGATACTGAGTAATTTATTTTTTAGAGTGATCGTTCTTACCATAGGCACTGAGTATAAGGATAATAGGGTACCCCTATTTAATGTTAATTTTACAAAATTGTGACCACATGATTTTCTTACGAACAAAATAATATGAAACTAGAGATGTCAATCTTTAATTCCCAACAATTTTTAGCCGTATGGTATTCCGGTACATTAAACTCGAAAACTAGACGTCCTACAGAAAATAGTCGCTGACCAAGGAAACTAAAACTAAAAGGAAGGATAACGCATCACTGTATGGAAAGAGCGAAAGGGAAAAACGGTTGATTTCTGTGCCCCGATGTAGTTTATTGCTGTGCTCAAAATGAAGTCGTCTGTTTTTACTGCCTTTTTACTTAATTATTGAATAATTACATATCCTGCATTGTCGGTGATTTCAACATTAGATAGTAACGATTTAGTTTATTCAAGTTTTACTTGCATTTTTATGTCATAAGCTATTTTGATCACAAAAAGTCATCAATTTATAAATAAAACACGTTTTTGTGGAAAAATTACATAAATAAAACACTTGCAGATGAAATTAAAGTGAACAAAAACTGTTCATCGTGTATTTAAGTATATATAGAACTCTATTGTTGATAAATAAAGTTTAATTATGCAAAGGTTCAAGACAAATCGATGAAATAAGAGTAGGTGTTAAAATTTGCACCGCGAATGTATATTTCTGTGCTGATTTTCTACATGCGAATGTATATTTCAGAGCCCGCGGAAGTTTATTTGTGTGGTTGCGAATGTTTCGTTCTGAGTTATAAATACTTGGCCATAGAAAATCAGATCAAATAATGGAAATATAACTTTAGTTCTAACTCTAAACCAGGGGACAGGTTAATGAAGCTGTCCTAAGCTGTATCCTAAACAATGTCTTATGACTTAAAATGGGATGTAGAAAGGATCATCCTTAGACGCGCCCAAGGATGTTAAACGAAACCATCTTAGGATAACCTTAAATAGGACCATCCTTATACGTATTTAAGATAATCCTGAGTAGTCATATGTCATGCATTTACGCCGATGTGAAGGCGTTTGAAAAAAACTTGAAGTTTTTTGTTTTACATTTTCAAATGCAAAATAGATTTAAGCATTTTTATTGCATTGCCTTTGGGTTTTTTTAGAGAATAAAAATAATGTATTGCAGTATCATTGCATTTCTTCATTCATTTTTGTTCTGCGCATTGCACTTATCACTAATACCAAAAGTAAATCCCTAGGTTTGGGAAGCAAATATCAACATGAACTGTTAAATGTTAATTTCAAAAGTCTAGTACTACATATATTAGAATATCGATCGTCAAAATGTAACTGGTAAAACGCCAATATATGGGTAACTATTGGGAAAATTTAATCAATGGCAAAAATATCTTAGTTTGCTAAATGTAGAAAGTAAAATATCAAAAATGAGAGTTGGGCCGCATACAACCCTAATTCAAGGGGATAAAACCTATTTCAGACACTTTTTTTTAAAATTTAAAGTCACAAGGATGGTCCTAGGACAACAATTTTTACAACCTTAATTACGGACCAAATTTAGGACGTGCCATTTTTAGGATGCCTTCAATAACACGACTTAGGACCGAGACATGTCCAAAGGCCATCCTTAGACATGTCCCAATCCTAGGACACCTTCATTGACACGGCCCCAGGATAATTTTAAAACAAGTGTTCAATTACAATTCCTGTCTAAACCATCTAATGTTTTACTTATTCTATAAACTACAAAAATAATAATATATAAAACTCTTTTAAACAAAGCACGACAAAATTAATTGGTGATAAAATCTATATTTATACAGAATAGAATAGAATAGTATGTATTGAGTTATTTTTGTAGACTGTAAACCTGGGATTTTTTTTTGCACCGTCTTTGCTTTTCCTGGAAGGACCACTGAGTTTTAGTTAACACAGTCTTAAATTTGCACAGTAATCGTATTTTCCATTTAGACTAAAATGTAGGACACATATCGCGCCGTGTATTTTTTTCAATTTAGGTGCAGCAATGTCACTGCGAAAAGTTCAAAATAAAACTGTCTCGATAATTTCCTGCTATACAGTATTCGGTTTGTTTATGATTACATTTCAAAATAACATTTCCGAACAATAAAACTATCAGTTTTATACCCAACTTCAATAGACAATGGGGGTTCCAAAACATCAATGTCAACAACGGTTATTGTAAGTTTTTTATTCATTTAGTACAATGTTTTTTCCATTTAAAATTACATCTTCTGGTCTCAAATCAAATTTTAAATGTTTAAACTGGTTCTTTTTCTCATCCACTCTAATTTTGATATTTACTTTTTCCTTGGGATGGTTATGGACAAAATGAAAAATTGTGACGTTGAATTTGCCAGAAAAAAAATCACAATGTTCGCATTTTAATTTATCCATATTATATTTCTGAAGTTGAAAAAAAAATATTTCCATTAGTGCCTCTAGCTTGTATTTAAAGCACATTCATGTTATAACATCAAACAATAAAAATTAATTATAATAAAAATAAATAGCACAGAAATAAACTACAACAATTTTTGCTGCACAGAAATCAACATTCGTGAACTCGGAAATAAACGACAGCATTTCTTCAACCCTTTTTATTGAGTGTTTACAAAACAACAAATCAGTTACTTATTGTAGGTTTTTTGTTAACCTTTCATAAGATATTCCATCAAATTAAGATTAAAAACGCAAACTGCTACTTAGAAATGAGTTTTTCTATAAATTAAAGGCTTTTTCTATTCTGATAAATTTTATCAGAACACATAAATAAACTTTTGCTACTTTAAAAACTGCTCTCAAATAAACTACAGCGTGCACAGAACTTAACAGCAGCAGGGCACACAATAAACATTCGCCTCATAAGTTAAACACAGCTGTAAAATCATTTGAGAGGACAATTTCTAATCTTCGACAGTAGAATATGTTCTAAAATATTATAAAGAATATTTACACTTACTAATTGCTTACAGATGTACCAAAGAATAATACGATTTTCAACATTTTAACTTTTTGTTTTTTCATTGCGATATTTCTTACATTATTTATCTATTGATTTAAAACTTGTAAAAAAACAATAGAGTGACAAGTAAGAAACTACAAATGAACCTTAACAACACTAGTATATCTATTTTTCTACCTAAATGACATATTTTCGTCTTCCTGATGTTTACAATCGTCTGTCTACCCACAATACAACAATGACACAGGAGTAAACTACACCGGGGCACAGAAATCAACCGTTTTTCCCTTTCGCTCTTTCCATACAGTGACGCATTGTGCATTTAAAGAGTAGAAATCGTAATGATAAAAAAGGGGCAAGGCATTTTAAAAATGCTTGCGTAGATGAAATCCAACAATATTTTTTGATCGTTAGGACCAGATATAGAGACCATGTGTTTTTATGTCCCGCCATTTTTTAACGCTTGTGCACAGACTTTTCGAAAGTTTCCCGGAATCCAAGTTAATCTAGACAGCCTGTTTTTTTCTTCGGTCCAAGTGAACTATTGCCATCATTTTGCGTCCGTCGTCGTCGTCTGTTAACAATTTTTCAAGAAACCTCCTCTGAAACAACTAGACAGAATTTAATGTTACTTGGTATGATTGATCCCTAGGGTGTCCTGCACAAATGATGTGTTTCAAATTTTGATTCATTAAAAAACATGGCCGCCGCAACATACTTTCTCCGGTATCAAAAGTTCTACATAAGTCTCAATTGGGTCCAGGTCGTCAGATGTCCCCTAAAAGGGGTTATGGCCCTTTAAAGGCCAAAACTTACGTTTTTTTCATGCTTTTGCCTTATAGAATGAAAACTTTTTCGGATAGAGAAAAGCTGTTACTTGCTTAGACCTAAATTTATCTTTTTGAGCTTTAAAAAAAGTCTCCATATTGTGTCGAAGCTGTCAGATGGTCCCCTTTAAGGGTTATGGTCTTTTAAAGCTAAAACAATAGTTTTTTTTTAATGTTTTTGTCCAATAGAATGAAAACTATTGCAGATAAAGAAAACCTGCTGTTTGTTTGAACCTTCAGCTCATTGAGATGTTCAAAAGTCTCCATGGGTCAAAGATTACAGATGACACCTTATTAGGGTTTTGACCCATTTACGGTCAAAAATAGCATTGTTTTATGTTTTTACCCTATAGAATAAAAAACCATTGCAGATAGAGAAAAGCTGTTTCTTGTTTAAACCTCCACCTCATTAAGCTCTACAAAAGTTTCCATTAGATGATGATCCATTATAGGGGTAAAGGCCATTTAAAGGTCTAAAACAGCGTTTGGTCATGTTTTTTCCCTTATAATTTAAACTTACTTTTGCAGATAGAAAAAGCTGTTGATTGCATACATGTATATATATACACTTTTAGCTAATTGAGCTTTACAAAAGACAACATTGTTTGAAAGCTGTCAGATAACCTTTTATAGGGTTAATAGCTCATGGAATGGACCCTAAAAGCTTAAGGACCAGTTGAGAAATTCAGGCACCCGGTAGCCTCTTGTTTTCTTCTCGATTTTATTTTTAGCCTTGTGACATTTGACAAAATGTGTAAAGCTATAAGAGCTTCACTGCGCTCGCATATAATTGGTAAAATCCGTGTAAATCAGTTTGACGCCCCCTCAAGGACCTATATACTAAGGTAATCGACCTACATGTAGTAGTTTCAGAAGTAGGACCCAATTACACCTATTTCGTTATATCTTTTACGATAGGCTGTGACGGCTGACCAAACGCACAGAAACAAAACAAATTAACTCCGATCAACACACTGAATGAACAAATGTTTTGCTAAATTGTATATTTTGCCAATATTCTCTTTCTACGTCCTTTCAAAAACAAGTGAAGCAAAAATTAAATTAAAGAGAATTTTCTTTAAAGCAGGTATTGACAGAACGTCTCCTGATTTGAAACATATTGCTTTTTAAACGATATCAGTTGACAGATTGCTTGTTAAAGCGAGACAGTTTACATAAAACTAGAAATTAATATCACGATGAAGAGTGTTTAGGGAGATGGAACATGTTTTTTCTCTAAACAAACCGTCCCCTAGAGATAAAGCTCTTTTTCCTTTTTTGTAGTATAATGTAATTTAGGTCAGAATTAACACGTCCGTTTATTGGAAGAAATCTATTACCCAGGACTTAGGAATTGAATTGTATTTTCTCCACCGTGTCAGAACCAAATGTAATCTCTTTTAATGATTTTCAATCTAATTGGAAAAAAGAAACCATTGGAACACGATGTGAAGCACGCATGCATATTTTATTAACTACTCGATGTAGTAATGATTGAAAGAACCCGATCATGCCGATATTGGATCTATTGGGGTTTTTAGTTGCATTTGTTTAATGCAGTGATATATTATATACGGCATGTAACGTTACATTTTTAGTATTGATAATATGTAACCATGGAACAATTTTAATATTGTAATTAATTAATGTAATGGATGTCGCGATGAAGTAATTTAAATCCTAATTCAATTAAAATTGAAACAGACATGAAATGGTTATACTCGACACAAGATGAGACTTTAGATCAGTTAAAGGAAGTTTCTTACACATCAGAAGAACCAAAAACTCAGCAAAAGACTTCAGATATTAAGATAGTTTTCAGCATGCAGCACGTTTGATTGCTGTTACTTCACGTTGAAAGTCTTTCCCCATTCGTCGATGAAATAAAAGGTACTGTATATTTTACATGTATCTAGCTCTATTGTTGTATACCACGTTTGTGATATTTAAATTCAGAATATTTCAAGAGTTCTGTGGCGGATATATAAAAATCTGATTCAAATCGTCAAACCATTTCTGAATGGAAGTTATAAAAATGGAAAACCAAGTCACGAACAGTAACTCGTACAACGTGATTACGTTTCCGAGCGGGGTGGAGCATTACAACGTCATGTATCACGTGAAGTTATTTTTATTTTCATCGTTTGGAAGCATCATCATAGTCCTTGGAGTGCTTTATATCATATCGGAGATACTCTCCAGGAGAAAGCGCCTAAAATCGGGAAGCCAACTAAACAACGAAAAAGAGGCTCTGTTGGACAGACAAGAATTTGAGATAAGTGATCACATGATCTCAACGGAATCCAAGAGGCTTGTCGGGGAAACTTACTTATAAACCAATACTTTAAAAGTATTAAAACATATCATTTATTATCATGATACTTTAATAATTCTTCTATCTTAAATTTTAAACATTTTTGATATATTTATAATTGTTGTTTTTATATTTGTTATAGCATACTATTAATTTTGGAAAATATAGAACGTCAGAGTTTGAAAATGTACCTTAAAAATAAGGCTTTATACGTGTTAGATGTGACATTGATTATTGCTTAAAATATTGAAATTTTTACATCTTATTATCTTCTATTTTTTCATCTGCCATTACAGATAGCGACAATCCTGTCTGTCCGTCTGTCCAAACTGCTTGAAAATGCACGAACATCCATATTGAACCGCTTGATGGAATTTGGTGAAAATATACATGATGAAAAGGTTAACATCATATAACATTTACGTAAAGATAAATCGGTTATCATTCAACGAATTAATTGGAATTAAAAACGTCTTTCCCTTATACCAAGTACAACAAGAGCAAGAAGTCTTGTTCTTCCGTTTTTTGTTTATTTTCTATGACAGACAGCCCATGACAGACAGGATCATGTGAACGTTTCTGTCATAGAGAAATCAAACAATCAAAAACCTTTAAAAAAGTAGTACGTAACGTTTACTTTTCTAAAAAAAAAGAACTAACTTGATTTGCAAAATGTTCAGAATCAAGGAAATTTAGTTACACGTAAATCGGTTTTATTGGTCGCGCATTACCTCAATATATGCAAATTGAATTTTTGCGCATTAATTCAATATATGCAAATTGGATTTTGACCTCGTTATATTCATTCATGAAATTAATTTTTTCACTGTTAAAAACGGAAGAAATATGTTCTTACACTCGTTATTTATTGAAGATTGGGAATTTCATCCACTTGTGTAAGAAATTCTTCGTCTTTTCACTCGTTCCGCTGCGCTTCACTCGTGAAAAGATGGAATTTCTTACACTCGTGGAAGAAATCCCTGATCTTCAATAAAGACTCATGTAAGAACCTATTATTCTTCCGTAAATGACTCTTTTCAATGTGAGATGACCAGGTTGAGATGCGAGCACGTGCAGCGATCTCACACTTGTCTATTTACCCATAATCACCACCGTAACTGATATTGATCGACGATGTCGACAAAAAAAATGCAATGTTATTTAAAACTTTCGGTTTTAAGAATGAAGGCACCTAAAGTTTCAGTATACAAAAAAATATTTTTTAAGGAAGATATAGGTACTAATACGCGTTCTTGGAAACCCGGCAATGATCGTTCACTCGTGATAGAAATTTTGGGGTCTTTTGGCTCGTTTCACTGCGCTCCACTCGCAAAAAGACTGAAAAATTTTATCACTTGTAAAAGATCAGCCGGTTTTTTCCAAGAACTTATGTAAGAACCTATAATACTCATTTTGTTCTCTCCTGCAATAATTGTCCTAAAAATGGAAACTATATAATGTTTGATCTGTAATTCTTCTGCCTAATCAATTGATTCAAAAGAACTGAAATTCAGCTTTAAATTTACAAAATGCTGGATCATTATGGTTATTTTTTCAAATCTTAAGCTCTATTTTATTAGCCTAAAAGTTTACAATAATGCTATTTTCCATGTCTAAATTGATTTCTTGTTAGATCCACTGTTAATGCATGGCTTCTTTTGAAACTCTTTCTATTGCTTCTCGTTACATACATACCTAAGTCACGATGTTGTGCTGACTTGCTTCAATACTCTAACAATAAAGATCAATATCAGATGTCAAAACCAGCAAAACATGATATCAGTGTTAAAATATTAATAATGTTATTTTTTTATGGAGGTTTTCGTCAATAATTAGCTTACAACGTTCGATTTTTTTGTTATAAATCTTTCGTGTAAATAAAATATAAAGAATAAAACTTGTTCCTGTTTATTGATTTAGAAATGCACCTCCTCGCTTACATTTAATAAAGGTGATAAAAAAAACCGAACTGTTAGGATCAATCTTTAATCTACAAGAGAAAAAAAAACACGGCAAAGATATATCCTTGAAAGATCGCAATGGCACTGACTTGGCACGAGCATTTCAAAAGAAAAGGTCGATATCACCAGATTTCATGGCACTAAATCTTCCCTCTTTAATTGTAACACAAACACATACGGTTGTATTCAACAGACAACCAAAAAGTACAAAACAATCTTGCGCGGTGGGGTGGTGAAAAGGTCCGCTTTTCGTAAAAGGCGACTAATGGTCTTCGGATTCTGACATCTGGTTGGTGCTCAATCCAAAAACGCGACTAAGTGCGTAAAGCTGCTGAAGAGGTTGGTCCTCGTCTGCAGGAGTTGCCGTGTCTAATACGGAAGCCATAAAAGATCCTTTTGTGGACCGCAAATTAGTGCATCACCCATAGTTGAGATCTGTTCTAACCTCTCTATTGTCAAGGACACCAACTGACGTAAACAGTTCTGGGGCAGAACTGCCATAAAATATCCCAGCCCCTGACACTTCCAGATCCGTTCTAGGTCATGACAGCTTCAGGGTTTCCGTATTATAGACCTGACAACCCCCGCGGACGACGGCCACCCTATTCAACCACCTAGGGTACACACTTGGTCGCTCTTTGGGCTGAGCACTGACCCGACGTCAGAATCCCAAGACCCTTAGTCGCCTCTAACGACAAGCTAGGCTCTGTTGCGGGCCTATTTGCCACCCGGGCAGGGCCCCGCACAGGACTACATTTGTGAACGTTGTTCTTGTTGGTGCTGATTCCACTGTTGAGAGTGTCGTTCTGGTTGATGTTGGTTCTGTTGCTGTCATTCTTGATGTTTGATCCGTAGTTGTTCTTGTTTAAAGGATGAGTGGCAATAAGACCAATTTTTGGCCCAAAATTTTGCAAGAAATTAAAACTGAGCATACAGATGCCTTGAGATGCTGAAACAGTAATAAGTTATTAGGCTAAAAGAAAATTACAAGCTTATGCCATATCAGTTAAGCTTTCATGCCGATCAGTTAACTCAAAAGGCTGTATATTAAAGAAATTGTCCTAATTTCATTGATTTTTGTTGATTTTCACACACTTTTTGGTGCAAAAGAAGGTGGGCGCATCAAAACAACAACTTCATACTCGGCAAAAATGTGTAAAATGATGAAATCCATCATTTCTGAAAGTTTGGAGTTGTTGTTTTCATGCGCCCAATGTTTTCTCAAGGAAAATATGCACTGAAACCTTTCAAAATTGCAGATTTTCTTCATTTTGTTCAATAAGACCACTAAATATGATGTCATGATTACGTCACAATGAACCAAATTTGCCTTATTTGATGTGTTTTCTTTGTAACTACATATAAGCTTATATTTCTTATAAATATCAAAACATTTGAACCAACTTCATTTTCTTGGGCCAATTATGGGTCTTAATGCCACTCATCCTTTGTTCCGTTGTGGTTCCTATGGTATTTTTTAAGTCGTCTATTTGATTCATGAAGTTTAACATTGATTAAACTAGTGTTTTGCTTTTGTTTTCAATCCTATTTGATTTATTACTCTATCGGAATTATCTTCTTCCTTTTGGTGTAGTCTATCTTTTATTTTGTTTAAGGTGTTTTATAGTGTCCGTTTTTTTTTGTCATCTTCTTTGTTAAATTGTAACAATTTCAAATTTTGCTATTTAATGTTTTGCAAAGGTCTTCTTGCGTTTTGTTCTAAAATGAGTGTTTTTAAATTGCTTCTTTATTAAATGTTCTACGTTTTTCTTTGAACTCATCCTTAATTTCTTCTCTTATATTTTCCAGTTTTACAGTGTGTTTCGAAGTTTCAATGTGTTTTTCTCGGACAACAAGTTAATTTTACTTTTCAAATTTTGCACTTCCTTTATTTTAAACTGAAAATTTGATGCTGACCTCCACGTCTTGTGAAATTCCGGATCACTTAGGACGAATACGGAAAGATGCAAAGCTTCAAAATATAAAAGCGTAATGTACCATTGTTTTACAAGCACGAAACTTTGTGTAACGCTTCTATAACATATGTGTACGAAAATTCCGGTCCTGGCCAATAGAAAATGTATTTTGTAAGTACATGTAACGATGGCCACCCAATTTTTTCAAATGGCGTAATATTATTTCATCTTTAATGCTGTTAAGCAATCATATCTCTGTTTGAATAAAAAAAAAATGAGGTGTTCTAAATCTTCTTCAAGCGATGAAATTGTTGTTGCAGTCTTGCTTTTCCTAATTAACTGTTTATATCCTGGTCGCAACTTCCTGCTCCCTAGATAAGTGAAGGTCTCTACTTCTTCTATTTGTTGATCATCTATTTTTAATGGGTCTTGTATGTTGGTGTTGAGTATCATCACTTTAGTTTTTCTGGTGTTGCTTTGAGGCCAACCTGTTTTGCATTTCCATAATGTGTAAGTGAAATGGTAAGTACCGAGAGGTAACAAATGTTTTGTTTTCCGAATGACTGGTAAACAAATGTTTTATTATACTCGTCATATAAGCGACACCTTCTTTGTATTAAATACGAAGTAATATACATGTAAAGTAAAGCCTATACTACATTTTTTGTACCAATTGAAAACAGTATTAATTTACAAGATTGTAAGCACTTCAAACTATACACATTTTCATAGAAATAAGATTTTTCAGAGTTCAGAGGGCGGGTAAGTGTTTGGTCTGTAAACCCAAACAAACCAAAGTATGTATGCTAGATAGACGAATAAGGTAGTACTCATGCGCGGGAGCTGTTCGGTTATATTAAAGGAACCCTTACTGTTGCAAAAGATGGTCAACGTGTGCTACGCACGGAAAAGACCCCTTTGTTGACCATCAATAGGGCACCACATAGACTAAATATTCCGTTTCTACCAACCCGTGTGTTTTTAGGATGGCGAATAGGCCCACAGAAGCGCTAAGGTTATCGGTAAAAGTCCACGAAACAGTGCTCAGAAACCTGACGTCGGGTCAGGTCGTTTTGCATACAAAGCGGTCAGGATGTGTGCCCCAAACTTGTTGAATGGAGGGGCTCTGTCATAATGAATACCTGGTTCGTCCGGAAAACCTGAACTCAATGCATAGTGGTGCACCGTGTCGGGAAAAATGTCACGTTCATTGTGCGCTTAAGAACCCTGTCTCGATAAAACACTCCCACAGGCAATTTTTCAAACATTCCCAACTCTTCATCTTCTAGCGGCAGTCCAATCTCCTATCCCCCGATTGGCCTGTTTCCCATTCATCGTTTTATGTTCATCTTATTACCCCTTTAATGCCAATCTTCCTGATATAGCCGAAATCGGACTGCTTTGGAGTAAATGGTAACTAACTAACTTATCGTTTTTACCAACAATTGCATCTTACAGTTGTATCAAACTTGGCTGTTTCTGGGCTTCCAAACCTGCCCAACCCATAATTCTCATTATAATTTTATGTCCTTAAAGGGTTTTTATCTTTTTTACGACAAGGTGTGCTCTGCTGTGGTCCAATTCGCTACCGGGACTCGGGGTAAATGTATAATCAAAAAGAAGCAAGAAGCAAGGTTAACCCAAAGTGGCAATCAAATGTCGTTAATCCGAAAAGACAAGGACCAAATCAGTAAACATAATACCATCATAGAAACTAACCACAAAAAAAGCCATACAAGCCGCAATCAGCATTATAAACTCTAGTCCAAACGAGTGTGAACTCAGGTGCTCCGCGAGAGAAAGCAGTTTCTTTTTTCTTTTAGCCACGTTGCTAATGGTCGTGAAATGTGGATCAAATCCGGTACACGATGAAAATATTCATCTTCACGTCTTTCTTGGATTTGCACCTCGAATTTGACCCAGGTGGTCATCTTAGTACAAAAATTTACGACAAACGAGACGATTTTAATTTTCAAATTATTAATTTTCCTAATCTACAGAGCAATATACCTACTTCTCCTGCATACGGTGTTTATATTTCTCAACTTATTCGATATGCCAGAGCTTGCACACATTTCACAGATTTTTTGATCAGACACCGGTTTCTTCGTGACCGACTTTTGAAGCAGGGCTATAAGAAAATACGTCTCATACGATCACTTAAAAAATTCTTTCTTCGTTATCAGCCACTAGTAGAAAAGTTCAATATTGAGTTAAAAGATATGATAGTTAATTGTTTTAATTAGTGTTTGACTGGTCTGCTGTACTGAGATGATCACCTCAATATCCCTATTGTGTCTCACAACAATGTTGTGTTCTATGGTCATTACCGGATCCTAAGATCGCAATGGAAGAGGGAAGTTTGGCGCCTTAAAACCTGGTTTAACCCACCACTTCTTGGGAAGTGCCTGTACCAAGTCAGGACCTTTGCGATCTTTAATTCTTCTGGTTTAGTGTTTCTCTCAAAATAACAACAAAGTTCCATAAAAGCTTCTGTATTTTTTTCATGAAAATTTTCATATCCTACATGTCCTATTATGTTCGATTTATAAAACCTTATTCCAAGAAAATTTTACAGTGTCACACTATTTTTACGTAACGATATATTATGGGTTAAGCAATTTTATAGTGTCACACTTATCGATGTAACTATATACACTATGGACTTGACGATGGCAATGGAAGAGGGAGGTTTGGCGCCATAAAACCTGGTTAAACCCACCATTTCGTTTGAAATGCCTGTACCAAGTCAGGACCATTGCGATCCACCAGTTCTCCGGTATGACTGATTCGTTTTTGTCATTTTCTCTGGACTATGAGATTGATCATTCAAGTTCGGTAGTTTTGTTATTACTTTTATGTTTAAGAAACTTGTGCGAATAACAAAACAGTTACGAAGCGTCAACAAACTAAGCTTTCAGTTTCAAATTTATAAAATTATTTAGATTCTTTTATCCTAAGATCTAGGTTAGTCTTGTTTTGTTAAATTTTGTGCCCTTGATACATATACCTCAATGGTCATAGTGTGTTTTTGATATTTAAGTATCTTTGGCCTTAACATTTTCTGGTTTGAGCGTCACCAATGCGTCTTTTGATACATGTAATTTAAATAAATGAAAGGTGCGCAAGACGCAGTTTATAACTATTCTGCTGGATCTTCAAATTTTGTTTGATGATAGCAGAAAAACAGATACAAAACTTCTCACAGAGAACTTAATGACCATACAGTCAACATAATTGACAATTGTATATGTTTCTGAAGACCTCCAGGCTGACATAAAATATGTAGTGTTTGTCTGACATCCAAAGTGAAATGTCAGATTTTTGTTGCTCGAGGTTGAACTTCTTACTAAGCAAATATAAAACACACTTATTAGTAAAATTATTGAAAAGAAAGATTTGTTCTTACTCCATCTTGTTTGCAGTATGTTTGGACTCTATTATGGTAACAAAAATGAAAAGTGTTGCATATTCTCAATTTTGTTTACCAGTATCATGCAATTCGAGTTAGCAGTTGTTGATTCATGCATAGCAACACTAATGCGATTGATAACATGGAGAGGAAATGGTGATGAGAAATATGGGGGTTTGGTGGAGTGAGATACATATTAAAAAATGAAATTGAAATAAAGTTCAGGATTTTTTACCCTTAGGTATAAGTCTTACTTTTATATTTGACATGTTTAAAGTGTGTTATCTATATTATAATAGTTTTACTTTGGCTTTAAAAATCCTGGCTTGAATGTCCCTGAGGAGACTATAAAATCTTAGTTTTGTTTTGACTTTGTTTGAATTGAGGACGACTAACCATAAATAATACACGTACATACTTAATTTGCCAAAGCTGTTTGAATGAGACAGCCCTGTCATAATGAATGCCGGGGTCTTCAGGCTATAATGCTGATAACCTGACCGCAAACCATAGTGCTGCACCTTGTTGGGAAAAACGACACGTTCCTTGCACGTTAAAGAATCCTGCTGCAGGTCTAGGTAAATGTAGGACCCGTAGGATCCCTGTGCAGGAAGCTAATGGCCCTTCCCTACCCATTTAGCTCACCTGGCCAAAGGCCAAATGAGCTTATGCCATCACTATGTGCCGCCGTCGTCGTCGTCTGTCGTCGTCCGTTAACAATTATTAAAAATCTTCTCTGTAGCCACTCAACCAATTTAACTGAAACTTTGCAGAATTGATATATGACGTGTTGACGTGTTGGAAACAAACGATCCTCATTTTAGAATGATTCGATAAAAACATGGCTGCTGTTACTAAAAATAAAACATAGTATAAAATCAATTAAAATGGCTTATAACTCAGCAACTATAACAGATAGAAAAAATCCGAAGGATCTTAGGCTCTTCTGAATCAAAAGCTCTACAAAAGTCGAGATCTCCATTGGGTCAAAGTTGTCAGATGACCTTTGATAGAGGTTATGGCCCTTAACAGGTCAAAAATAGCGTTTTTTCATGTTTTTGCCCTATAGAATGAACACTATTGCAGATAGAGAAAAGCTGTTGCTTGCTTAAATGTTCAGCTCATTAACCTCTACAAAAGTCCCCATTAAGTCGAAGTTGTCAGATGACCCCTTACAGGGGTTACAGTCCTTAAAAAGTTGAATAATAGTGTTTTTTGCTTATTTAGAATGAAAATTATTACAGATAAAGAAAAGCATTTGCTTGCTTAAACATTCAGCTCATTTAGCTATACAAAGGTCTGCATGGGGTTGACATCAAGACCAGGTGAGCGATTCAGGCTCCTGGGATCCTCTTTTCAGTTGCAGTCAAAACTCCCCGATTGGCCTTGTGTCCCCATTTCCTCCACTTCATCATCATTTCGTGCTCGTTGTAGCACCCCTTTCATGTTCATCTCCTCGATAAAGTCGAAATTGTGCTGTTTGGAAGTAAAGCAATAAATATCAAATAACTTAAATTGAAGAGCCATTTTCCCGGCTTTGCAGATATTGTTTTTTTTTTCGTTTTCATGTCCAATTTGTGTCTTGGCAACCTTTTGCAAGGAAATGACGTTGCTTGTTTCATTCAGATTTGAAAAAAAATGTTTAGACTTCTTGTCTTTCAAAGGACAAGGTACGGTAAGGCCCGTATTTGGCCCCCTCTAAAACTGAAAAATAGAAAACTGATCTAGAGAAAAATCCTTTTGTTATTTATTCAGTCAATTGAATGAAGAAGATAAAACAACTAAACCTATCAGAATTTTTCATGATTATTATTTGAAATTGCTTGTCAAAACATGGTGAATTTATATGATTTCTTTCAAATTCGTGGAAAATGGACAATATTTGGGTAATATTTTCAATTTTTAGATGCCAGCGACTACTTAGACCACAGTAATTGTTTATGAACTTTAATTTGCACTATAAAATGGTTATAAATCAGTTGAGAAATCCATGGTCTACGTTGTCGCTGGTCATTAAAAATAACAAAATAAGAATGAAAAGTGACATATTTCCACGATTTTGATTCTTTTGGACTCTATAATATTGAAATTAGAGTAGATGATGGAAAATGTTTACCATTGTCAAAACGTTTAATCATCTTACTTGAAACCTTAGTGATATTTAAATCATTTACTTTGAATTTGATTTTCTTTAAATAGGGGGGGCCAAATATGGCCCTTACTGTACCTCGTCTAACGTTTTTTTTTATACATAGAAATATTGTAACTACCTCACGAGTAATGCAATGCTTTATGCATGATTTTAGTAATGCTTTTACGTCACATAAGCCAGCCACTTTTTTGGAGAATAAGCTGGTACGAAGTGACACTCTGGAGCTCTGGTATTGGTTGAAATGTTCGAAAAAAACGTTTTAAGCAACTTCAATGTATAGTTATTCTTTGAAAATAAAAAAATAAAAATAATTTAAATATACTCATGGACAAAAGAAACGTAACACCCCGAAATCAAATGCCATAAAGATACAGATACAAATTAGTGAAGTCGTTTACTAAGTTTTATCATAAATATCTATACCTTATTGGAAAATTTAACTGTACACGACGACTTTTGATTGTAAAGGGAATATCCCATCCAGATTTCTACGGTAATGTTGTTTATAGAGCAAATAAATTCAAAAACAATCCGTTGGGAATGCAAAATTGGCTTAAAACTTTATTAAATAAAGGTTATGAAATGGATATTTTAGTAAAATCTTTGAATTTAGTCTTCTTTGGTAAAAATATTGATAATTTGATACTTACTTTAAAATGTTAATTGCCTTTTTATACTTATGTCATTTTTGAGCATTACAGCGGTCAAGTGTGTCGGTTTTGTGTGATGATGCATCATCAAATCAAGTGTTTGACGTGTTGTGTCGGATTTAAAATCGACATACTTGATTTTTTTACATCAGTCGATGGATGCTTCTTAGCTAGCTGTCAGTAACTTCGAGTGTTCTCAAGAGAGTATCTTTACGTCCCGTTCATTAACTGTTGTCCTTTTGTCTCTGATACTCTCTTGTTGAATTGAACTTCTATCGATTTGATTTTTACTGTGTGTTAGTTTGTGCTTTGTTATTGATTATCATTAGGGGGAAGGTTGGCGCCAAAAAACTAGTTTAACCCCGCCACATTTTAATGTGCCTGTCCTAAGCCAGGAATCTTTATCAAAGCTTATGTTTGTATTTAGTCGAATTTTTGTTAATTGTTTTTTGTCAAGAAGAGGGTCTTTCAATGCACTTTGGGATTGGGCTTGAATCATATGTATTTTATTTTCAATCCAGTGGCCAATTGAAAAACAGCGAGCAGCGACCGCTGGTCACATTGAAGGCTGCTGGCTGTTTTCCATTGTGGATATTTAAAATATACGTTTATAATGTAGGTTGTGTCGCGTACACTTATTCCACATCTCATTTTCTTCTATGTTCATTAAGAAAGTTTGGTCATTTACTTGTTTTATTATTAAAAAGCGTATCCTTACCGAGGTTTATTGTACTAATTTGTTGATAATGGGTGAAAAAGAAACTGACATTTTTTTTCTTAAAAACAAATAAATTTGAAACTTTGTATCGAAATTTTAATCTTTTATTTCGATAGGTCAAATATGATGTCCCCTTGTGTATTGAATTGAAAGAAAACACGAAAGCTTTTACCCCCATTCTTTAAAACATTTAACAGAAAGTTGATATGGTCAGCCGGAGAGTGCAAATGTTAATTTTCATTCGAAGCTCGAGATTCTAAGGAATAATTTCGAAGACAAATTTTTATTTTGTCTTTAAGAAAGGCTTAGATTCGGGACAAACATTTTTTTTTCGAACACAAAGTTGGTTCAGGTTAGACGGGATTCCAAGGAGCATGTGTCCGACCGCAACGGGAAGTGGTTATTCAAATCAACAAGAATTCATTAAAATTTCAATTTCCATTATCCCTGCTTTCAGAAAAAAAATAAAAATAAAACCGATTTAAAGATAGTCTTCTCAGTCATTTCACACCTAAAACGGTTACGAGTTAATCAGAATTTTGAATTTGAATCTTAAGTTTTCGTTTTTGAATGTCCGATGCTTTAAAAGAAGGTCATTTCTTTGTCCGATAACTTTAAACCATTTCTTTTAATTTCTGTCAATCATTTTGAAGTTACATACTTCTTTACAAATTTCCTTAAGTATTCAAATATGTAATGTTTCTTTTGTCCATTAGTATATATGATTTTTTAATTAAACTACTAAAATGGTGCACAACAACATCAAATATGATGTTAAAATAAAATAATAATTAAAGTCAAAAGACAATAATTAATAATCAAATTTGCGGATATTTCGCTGGACCGACCAGCTTCATCAGCGCTTGTAATCTGATATGATAATAAATTACGCAATCAAGATCTGTGACGTATGTCTAAAATCCTGAACTTTATATTTGAACATCTCAATTAATCCTCAACATGAAAAATAATAAAATTAGACAAAATACAATAAAATATAATGTTTGGACAGTAAAATCTTGAAAAATAATGGTTTAAATAATTAATAAAACTATAAATAATAGCTATTATATGGGAGCTCAAAACAATAATCCGAACACATAGTGAAAATAGTTTAAGAAACAAGGTCACCAAAACAGACGAAATAGCAAAATTGTAAATAATGAAAGAATGAAAATTCACAAGAAATGGCATTGAAAACTTTAAGAACTTAGTTGCAGAAGGCCAATTGACTACATTTTCTTATTTATTCCGTTTGGATGAAGTGTTTTCAATTCATGGATCCAAAAGCTCTCTTTTTTTTGTCTTCGTTCATCGCTCCAGCTTTGACTATGGTCTATGATTGTTAATTTGGATCTGACAAAGTCATCCAGAGTGTGGCCCGGCGACACGAAATGTTGACTCACGGGCAAGAATGGTTTTTTTGTTAGGTCACTTCTGTGCCCATTCATCCTTTTGTTGAAGGGCTGGGAACTTTCACCTATGTATTACAACCCACAAACGTGACATGTAATGAGATATATGACATTTGGTGTTTTGCAGAAAGTGTTACAGTATATCCTATACACCTTTCCTGTCACATTGCTCTGGAACTCGTTTGTGGATTGCAATTGGCAACAACTCTTGCACCGTTTGTCTCCACAAGGTTTACATTGGCCGACTGCTGTTGAAGGCGCAGAGACCAATGAATCCTTTATGCTTCTCGGTCGCCGAAATGCCACAACCGGTGGTTCAGGGAATAGCTTTGACAGAGTTTCACTTTTCTCTATTTCTTTCCAGTGATGACGTATAATGTTAGAAATGTCTTTTAAACAGGGATGGTACGTGATGACAAGGGGAACTCTCTTGTTCAACTTTTTTTCTTTATACTGTAAAAGCTCACTACGGTCTAATGTATTTGCTTTTGAGAATCCTATATCAATGACTTTGTCATTGTACCCACGTTTCTTTAAGTGATGGCGTAAGTCTCCCAGTCTTTGTTTCGTTGTTTCTTCAGTTGAACATATTCTTTTCACACGGATGGCTTGACTATAGGGTATACTTTTGAAGCAGTGTTTTGGATGACAGCTGTTGGGGGAGAGATATTGATGTTTGTCTGTGGGTTTGCAATAAATGTCAGTTTTCAAAATTCCATTCTCAAATGTGGTACAGGTATCCAGAAATGACATTTTTGTATCCGATACTTCGTGAGTAAATTTAATTGATGGATGAATATTGTTGGCATGATTAAAGAAATATTGAAGTTCTTCATCACTGTGTACCCATTTCATATCAACGTCGTCAATGAAACGGAACCATGAGAGCGGCTGTGTAGGGGAGGTTTGTAAAAGACGTTCCTCTAATTCCCCCATAAATATGTTGGCATAGGATGGGGCCATTTTAGTTCCCATGGCTGTTCCATTGACTTGAAGGAAGTTTTCCCCGTGATTTTTTAATTATATATTCTAATATATTTGTTAAAAATGAATTTAGTGCGACTTTAAAATGTGTGTAAACAAGACCATGTAAAAGAGCCAAAAATACCGCATGGGATGATGGTTTGTTTAGGCATAGACATTTTAGCGAAAGGAACTAGTTGTATTTATAAGTTACTGAAAATGGTATGATTTTTTTTATTTTGAAACATAGACGTTTTAGAAATTAATATACAAAATATGCAAAGTATTTATGTCTATGGGCACATTTTTACAGAAAACATATCTATAAGTGTTTTTTTCGAAAAGAAAGCGGACAAAATCGGACTATTTGTGCTAGAGTTACCGCTCTTCGATCGCATTGTAATACTTTCATAGAAAAATGCACAGTGTGACAGTGTGTAAGAAGTCTTAGAAAGAAAATATGCTTAATAAAATTTGTACTTGATGTTCAAAGTGATCTATATTTTATTAAGGTGTGTAGAGTATGCCACGCATCTTGCACGTATAATATCCCTTAATGGAAAACAAAGTAGTGCAAGTTTCGCCCCTACATGTACCCCTCTCTCCTTACCGGTGGATTTCACAATTTACTGTTCTTTTGTACATGTACTCCTACCCGTCATAATTTTCATCATTGTTTCTTGTTTATTTTATCATTTTCTTCATGTTAGCCACCCTTAAATAATTTCTATAGTGCTCATGGGCATAAAACACAAGCTTACTCATGCAAAGTCGACTTTATAATGAAAATGGATGGTAAAATGAACATGAAATAATCGTGATATGAAAGTTACAACAAAGTTCCAGACAATAAATAAAGCTAGGCCTGACGCGCGTTTCGTCTTTTCAAGACTCATCAGAGGCGCTCTATCCAAATATTGGAAATGCAAAACAATACAATATATGAATATGATCAGAATAGAACAATAAACCAAAAATGCCGAACTGGAAACCAAATTATGACTATGCCTGGGGTAGGAAGTAACCTAAGGGCTGTGACAAGTTTGGAATTTTGAATGGAAATATATAGCTTTGATGTGTTCAGTGTTAATGTCGGAGTGGGCTTACCTCGGGGAATTCAAACTCCACCAGCAGCGCTTATCGTCATTGGTGTTAGAAAGGATGGGTTGCGATAAGGCCCTATTTTGGCCCATGTATTGGCGAAAAATAAAAATTATTTCATAGCCTCTTACTTTATACCTTATTTTGTAGAAAAAGGATTGTACTGTACCAGCGTCAAGTAGGTTCAATATTCAACGTTCAACATTCAACATTCAAATTTTTTTGTTAGTTCAACATTCGACATTTGTCTTAGTTCAATATTGAAACAGATTTCAGTTCAACGTTCAACATTCAAAATTTTGTAAAATACTACTTTTAATTAAATACTTTTGCACAAACATAGCTGGGAAAATCGTGTTCAAAATTGACCCATTTTGAATAAAAATTTCATTTTGATTTAAAGAAAATTTCAAGGTAAGGCTTTATTGAATTAAAATTTCGTGCTAATATACTTGAAGACAGTGTTTACAATTCTATAAAATGTTCATCATATATATAGATCACTTTAAACAACAATTATGAATTTGAAATGACCGCTAATCTTAAGAAAAACGAAGAAAACGGAGAGATGTGCACATTTTTTTAACTGCTGACAACAAGTTCAAAAATTACAGTCTATTTAGATTTTCAGGATGTCTTGCACGCAGAACCAATTTGAAACTTGCACAAAAGATGTGTTTTAGTCATACAAGTTTTTGATTACAAAATGGAGTTGGTTCCGTGTGCAAGGCTATACTTTCGGGAAGGATATATATCACTCATTTGGGCCACTTTCCCATTGGCACAATGTTAAAATCGTTTGCGATGGTTCATTTCAAGCACCATTTACTACAAAATAAGAAATCTTTTAACCTACAGACGTTTATTTTCGAAATATTAACCTTTCAAACAAGACATTTTGAGATAGAATTTACCTAATTTTATTTTTGACTTTCTCGGTGGGCTGAAAAGGGGTCTTATTGCAACCCATCCTTTACAACAAAATTCCAGACAATAAATTTGGCTACGCCTGACACGCCTTTCGCTTATTTAAAACTCATCAGATGCGCTCTATCCAAATGCTGTATATGCCAAAAAATAGCATTGTATAATAAACCAAAAAAGTCGAACTGGAAACAAAATTATGACTAAGATTTTTCAATTAGTCAAACCCGTAGGTTTCTTCTTATATCAATATCCTGGGTAAAAAGAAACCTATGGGTTTGACAAAATGGAAATTTTAAATCGTACTTTATAGCTTTGATGCGTTTTTTAACACAAAAGTGTTAATGCTAGAGCGGACTAACCATTGGTAGAAATTCACATTTATACAAGAGGAAATGATTCTTGAATGTTTTGATAAGTGTCGGGCTGTTTGTTGAAAAAAGCATGCATTGAAGGTATACCAAAGGGTTAATTGACAAAGAAATCATCACGAAGACACAAACCACACAACAACAAAAAAGAAAAACTCACAATTACAAAAAACCGTATTTAGCAACGTAAATTCAAGTCGAAACGAGAGTGAACTCAGGTGCTCCGGAAGAGTAAGCTGTTCCTGCTTGAACTGAGATTATCGCATCAGAAACCCTATTGTGTCTCACAACCGTGTGGTATCTTGTTTTACTAAAAGCGCAATGGAAGGCAAAGGATTGGCGCAATGAAACCTGGTTTACTGAGTCAGAACCATTGCAATTTTCAATTTCTCCAGTGTGTCTTTGTGTTGATTTTTCTTTTCTCCTTGGACATTTGAGATTTATCGCTTCATTTCGGAAATTTTGTTCCTGGCTCTATTTTTTTTATATTTGTCAAAAAATCATACCTTATTCGTATAAAAAAAAACTTTCCTCCAATTATCTTTTAGTTCATCGTGATTCGTGCCTGTCATGTTAAAATTATGTTAAGACAGGAGCGTTTATATATTTTTTTGTGGTTGATAAAATGAATTTCACTTCAATCATTATGAAGTAACAAATTTAATTAAGCACATAATTACTGCGATAGACAGAATTCTTTCCAATTACCAACATGAAAGCCGATGACATAATATCAACAAATTATATTTAGCCAAAGTTAACCAAATTAAGTGGAATATTAGAAATTTTACAGCTTTAACAGCTTTGATGGATGAAAACTTATTGGTAATTTTGCAGTAGAAAAGCCGGACGTCCGATTTGCGGTAGTCGTTACATGGACTAGTTGATTGTTATTACATCACTCAAGATTTTAAACTTTGATAAAATTACATAATGACTTCTTTATCGTTCACGACCAGACTATAACTTCCAAGAATAGGACATTGGAACGGGAACAATGCTTATCATCGTCTGTCAAAGAAAAACAAAAACAATATAATCATAAGAGTATAATAGTACCCAGAAGTCTAGGTGAAGTAAACACATTGAAGGGTGTTGCCTGTTTTCCAATGTTTGGACGTTTAAACTACCGTCCATTTACTAAATGTATGTAGGTTGTGTCGTGTACACTTGTTTCACATCTCGTCATCTTATATGAAAGACATCCATAAAATAACTGTCTTCAAACTGACCAGACATGATCGACAGAAACACTTACAGTGACTTTTGACCCAAGATGATAACTGACGCACAACAAATTTAATATATTTAATAACTTGATCCGAACCTAATTGTAATATTCAGTATGTCGGGGAGACTGGTAGGTATTTGTCGAAAAGAACTTCTGAACATCTGTATCGCTTTCGTCGCTTTAAAAAGTATAAATGCTATCTTTATCAACACTTACATAAACACAACCACAACATTAAGTATATTCAAGTTCAGCCGCTTGAAATTATTAATAGAGATTTAAATCTAAGTAAAAGACAGTTTCGTAAAGAAAGACGACTTGCTGAACTTGATTGGATCAAAAAATTACAAACAGCATACCCTCTAGGTCTTAACGATAGCATCATTGGACAGGGTAGCATATCTAGATCATCAAACATAAATGTCATGAATTTAGTGATTCCTCGTAAACGGAACAAACGGTTGCATGGTAAACGAATAAATCGTAATGTCAGAAAACAACATCGCTCTGACTCAAGTATTACTGATCTTATTAAAATCTTTAAAAATAATGGACGTCATCATCTGTTTTGTAAATTATGTTCGATACCCATTTCTAGATTAAATAGTATCCGTTTGGAATGTAGTATTATATCTCATGCAAGTCCATTATATGAAGGTGCACTCATCATCTCTTCTTTTTGTTACTATAAACTGTTTCCAAAAATTGAAAACCCAGAAGACCACATTCGACATTTTATAAAATTAACCTACATTTGTAGAGGACTTGACTTCATAAATATATCTAGTATATTTATGGACCCTAATATTCAAGATCTCATTCCACCTTATTTTTCTAATACCGAACCGCCTATTGTATCTTATAAATATAAGAAACCTACACGCAACATTATTTTTAACTATACAAAAACTAAAACTAATGAAGAACTAGACACGAATATTCCTTTGTCATGCGACTGTGCTAAATCTGATTTCAGATATGCTCCTTGTGATCATGTTGTTAACGGAGACCTTTCAATCGTCAATGACCCAGAGGTTATGAATTTCATGAAAAAAGGACCAAAATTTAGACCACCCACTAAAATTAATTGGAATTCCTGCCTAAACAGTATCAAAACTTCCCTTCTCTCTTATTGCAAATCTTGGATCAGGAGAGAAGGGGCCGACTAAAAATCTCTAGACCGTTTTATTAATAAATTTATGACAATTGTTCAACTCAGAATCAGCCAATTTCAAAATTTATTTGTAGATTTTAGGCCTAATACTTACCTTAATCGAATAAAGTCAAAAATCCGTTTACTTGGTTTGCGATATGTCTTTGTTCCCGCCGATAAAGCAGCTAACAATGTCGTTGTGGTATGAAGAAAGTATTACCTTGAGGTTTTAATGCACGAAATAAAAAATTCGAACACTTTCGTTCCCGTGCATTCGACAGAATCAGGTATCATTGACGATCATATCATAGCGACCACAGCACTTCGAGTTGCCCCGATATACTTTAAGTTACCTACTATGTACTGGATACCTTAATTGCACAAAAATCCACTCGTTTTATCTCTGCTTCAAGTAAGTGTTCTTTAACCCATATTTCCAAAGTTCTATCTCTTACTTTAACTACAATGAAGGAATTTATTATTCAATACTGTGAAAGGGTATTCGAACACAGTGGAATTTATTATTTTTGGAGCGTAAAACATTCTCTTGATGTTTTGGACAAGCTTCGTGCATTTGAAAATACTTTCCAGACCGTTGATAGTTACGATTTTTCTACTTTATATACTAACCTTCCACATAATCTGATTAAAAAGAAATTTGAATATTTGGTTAAATGGTGTTTTGACAAATTTTAAAGTGATTATATCTGTTCTAGAGTTTCAAAATCATTTAGTAAATCATTTTTTGGTAACGAGACTCAAAAAGGTTACATTAACTGGACTGATGCAGAAACTATTACTGCTCACAATTATTTGTTAGATAATATTTACATACGTTTTGGTAAACAAATTTATCGCCAAATTATTGGTATTCCTATGGGTTCTAATTGTGCGCCACTTATAGCCGACCTTTTCCTATACTGTTATGAATCACAATTTATGGCTAAATTACAAAAAGACCCCAACAAACAGAACCTAATCGAAACTTTCAGTTATACTTTCAGATATTTAGATGACATTCTTGCACTCAACAATTACCGGTGATAGATGTCCTTTTTTAGATTTAGATTTAAGTATTATTGACGGAAAATTACAAACCAAAGTATATGATAAACGTGACGACTTCACCTTCCCTATTATAAATTTCCCTTTTCTTGAAGGAGATGTTCCACTAGCGCCGTCATACGGGGTTTACATTTCACAGTTAGTTAGATATGCTCTTATCTGCAATGGTGTTTCTGATTTTAATAATAAAAACCGTTTTATTACTGAAAAATTATTAAAACAAGGTTATCGATACCACAAATTAGTGAAATCTTTTTCTAAATTCTTCCACAAGTATCGATATCTTATTGAAAGATTTAATTTTACACGTCGTTTTCTTATAGTGAAAGGAATATCACATCCTGAATTTTATGGTAATGTATTTTATAAAGCTCACAAATTTAAAAGCAATCCATTGGAAATGAAAAATTGGCTTCAAAATTTATTACGGAAAGGATATGAATTGAATATCTTGATTAAATCTTTGAATTTAGTGTTTTTTGGCAGAAATATTAATAACTTGATACTTGCTTTAAAACTTCCATAAACGTTTTTACTTTTGTCATTTTTAAGCATTATAGCGATCAAGCGTGTCAGTTTTGTGTGATGACAATTCACTAAATCATTATTGTTTGAAGTGTTGTGTCGGATTTAAAATCGATACGTTTGATTTTTTTACATCTGTCGATTGATGATTCTCAGCTAGCTGTCAGTAACAGCGAGTGTTCTATAGAGAGTTCCTTTACCGTCCTTTTGTTTGTTCTTGTTTTTTGTTTTGGAATATTGATAGGGGGAAGGTTGGGCCCAAAAAACTAGTTTAACCCCGCCACATATTACATGTGCCTGTCCTAAGCCAGGAATCTTTGACAAAGCTTTCGTTTGTACTTGTCTTTTTTGATGTTTTCTGTTCCTTGTTTAAGAAGAGGGTCTATCTGTGACTATTTCAGGACTGGATTTGAATTATATGCATTTTATTTAGACCATGGGCTAATTGCAGAACCGCGAGCAGTGCCAAAAGGCCTCGTTGAAGGCTGCTGGTTGATGTCCAATGTGGTTTTTCTAAATTGCCGTTTAATTGTGGGTTGTGTCGCGTACACTTATTCCACATCTCATTATTTTCTATTTTAAGTTGTCTTAAATAAAACGAATTATACAAATTATTCAAGAACAATGCTTTAAAAAATGAAACAAAAAACATATTCTTTGTCAATCTCCGAAATAGATTTTAGTCAATTCTAACAATTGTACGACACAAAGATGTTTTGATATTCGTTTCGAAGCTTGCCTCTGTGTTTTGCTTGTTTGAAGTGAATAATACATCATACAACTTACATGTGTAGTTGGTGTTTAACGCTCTTGCAACACTATATCAAAGGGTTTTTTTTTATATCAGTACGATGAAAATATTCAATTTTCTTTTATTAGATCATTGATCTCATGCAGCCATCTCCGATTCACACCTTAATCGCTTTATTTTGGCTTAACACTAAACCGCCGTCAGATTCTGAGGATGCTTTGTCGCTTAACGACAAGCTACGCTCTGTTGCGGACTTATTCCTAAACAGAGACCTGCGCTAGGTCAGAATTTAAAAGGTCTTGGCGCTAACAATACATGTGCTCTTTTTCGAGCAAGTTTTCCATCTTCTGAATGACTTGAAGGCTAGCTTATATACATGTATACATATTATTTAACCCAATTACTTTGATTAACTTCAACAATCTATCTTTTGATTGGCATTAACATATCCATCACTGTTGCCCTTCGATCTATGATCTAATATAATTTCTGACGAGAAAACTATACTTGCAGAGATAAATCTGTTTTGAAAATCACATTTCTTATAGGCCCATGCAGGGAACATTAATCATATCACTTCGAGTTCAATAGTGAAGTGTTTGAAAAGGCATGGTTTCGGTAACATACATGTACTAGTTCAATAATAGTTGGATTAAAGATCATTGATTGAGTGCTGAATAATATTTTATCATCAAGGAAACATCTAAGGCTTAAATTAGGACGGAAATCACGACGAAACGGTATCGTTTTGAGAGTATACATGTTTTCGAATTGTAAACCTGTGCGGGTGCCGGGTTGCGAATAGCCACAAAAGAGCTAGGCCTGTCGGTATAGTAAGATTCCACTAAAGAGCGCTCAGAAACCTGATATCGGGTTAGGCCGACAGGCTATAATGCGGAAAATCTGACCGCAAACCATAGTGTTGGGTAAAATGGTACGCTTCTCACCCGTTAAAGAACCCTGCTGTAGGTCTCGATTAGAGTAGGACCTGTAGGATCCCCATGCTGGAATCTTAATTGCCCGTACCTACGTTTACCCATTACTCCATTTTTCAGTGGCTGTCAAAACGTACCTCCCCGATTTCCCCTGTGTCACCATTTTCTGCACTTCATGATCATTTCATGTTCATTAATCACCAATTTCATGTTCATCTCACGGATATGGGAGTAAAGCAATAACTACATGTAACTACCTAACTAATGAATACGTTATTTGTAACGGAGTCCGATCCTTCTCTCTGAAAGTTTATAAGGAGAGTCCATGAATATATTTATTGACAAAAAAAAATCCATGCGCACTTCTATGTAGCTATCAAATACTAGTAAACAGAATATAATATAAAAACAAATTAGTCGAAGCAGCCACGCTGCATATCCCCGCCCCTTTCTGGTGTTTAAAAGTATAAGGACAAATAATTGAAAGAAATAATAAACTATGACTATCGTATAATGAGCATACATGTGTTACTAGTACTATCTAATGTATATGTTTGATAGAAGCAAAGAAGCAGAGGTACCAATGGGGTATCCGAATGTCAAAAGTCCGAAAGGGCAGAGACAAAACCAGTGATCACCAACAAGAACGGGACAAAAACAGACAACTTGTAAAACATGGAAACACAAAATACTGAATATCAATCAACAACGCGATATGAGACTTTTCCCTGCATGATACAAGTTTTTACTTCTTTTAGCATGTTTGATGGATTAAGACTTATATTGGAAAAATTGAGTCAATTCGTTACATGTCAATCAGCGGTGAGTGATAGAAATTATGTAACCGAAGACGTTAACCAAATAAGGTATAATTTGCTTCTTGCTTTAACCAGTAGACTTGAGTGCTATCTTAATCGAACTGCATTCAGCAATGAACACATTCAGACAAAAGCTTCTGTAAAAAGAAACAAAGAAAATGCAATAGTTACATGATGTAGATGTACTTGTGTAATCGTAAATTAAGGTACTACATAATTGTATAATACTATTTCCAAACTGAGATGATCATGTTCAACTGTCAAATAAGCACGGCAGACACACATGAGAATTGGATTATCGCAGTGGTCCTAACTTGGAAATTTATGTAGGCATTTAGACCGAGACTGCCAAGTAGTGCACCACATAGGCTAAATTTTTCGCCCCTTTCCTGTGGTTCTACAAGATTTACCGGTCTTATGTTTCCCACCCCACCCCACATTTCATTTATCATCATCATTTCATGTTCGTTTTGTCATCCTTTGTAAATAACCTATATAGCATTGCACGGGTGTAAAACACTAACTCACTCACTCACGAAATAGTCCGATCCAAAATGTTTCTAAGATGACTGTTTTTGGCTAACACCCTTAACGCGTCAGGCGTAGCAAAATTTATTGTCTGGATCTTTGTTGTCATTTGTATTACAAATAGGCATATATAATCAAGTATAAAATAATCTATCGTTATCTACTAGTACATTACTGACACACTGATAAGAACCTTAAGTTGCATTGTTACATTGCAATATTTTGATTGTCTAATCTTGTGTCTTAATCATGAATTTCCTACTGCTGTTTGCGATGGGCTTAGGATTAAATACTGTGTCTGGCACATGTAAGTATTATCTCATTTAGTTTTGCAGATAAAACAAGATTTGTAATGTTAATCTTTGTTTGTCTTCTTGTTCAGAACGTGTTCTGATCGATTTTGTTTCATATCGCTACCAAAAATGGATCTACCACGAACGATGCTGATGGTTCTTATTTTGACGTAAACTCAGAGTGGTACCAATGGTATCGAATGTCAAAAGTCAGAGAGGGAAAGGACAAATCGGTAAAAACAAAAGAGATAATCACGAATAATTTTCTTACAACATAGAAACACACAAAATTAACTAAATAGCAATCAAAAACGCCAACTTAAGTCGTTACTAGAGTGAAATCAGGTGCTCCGGAAGTGTAAGAAATTCCTTTTTGTTTTAACACACTCGTCACCTTGAAGATGGTAAATTCAGAATTTCAAACCCGGTTAAGAACAAAAAGAAACCCCTATAACAAACCAACACCTCTACTCATCTGAGCGATAGAAATTCCATACTTGTATAAGAACGCATGAGGTCTTCACTAAAATTTCTTAAGTAAAAGCAACAACCGGAAGCAACGTAACCTTTTGTACTCAATTTGCTTGAAAGTCATGGCGCAGGTATTTCAAAAAAATCATTTTCCCATTTGTGTTGATTTGAATTACAGTATGTGGATCAAACGTTGCAGACATTCATTTTCTTTTGGATTCATCTGGAAGCGTAGGATCAGCAAATTTTCAAAAGAAAAAGGACTTTGTGTCACAGTTTGCAAAATTATTCACGATAGGACCACGAAATATTCTTATAGGTGTGACGACGTTTTCATCAACAACTCAACCACAGTTTTCACTAAAAGATCATTTGACCCAATCATCTCTAGTGACAGCTATTAGCGCGATACCGTATCAGAACCCAAGTAGCACTCACACGGGAGAAGCTCTTCATTGGGTGGACCAGAATGCGTTCACCGAAACTGCAGGCCATCGGAGCGGGATCGTTAAAATTTTAATTGTTATGACCGACGGACAATCTCCGAATAAATCATTGGTTGCAACAGAGGCTGACAAGCTTCATAAAGATGGTGTCGAGGTATATGTCATCGGTATTGGGAGAGGCGTTCTTATAGCAGAATTAGAACATATCGCAACCGACCACGCACATGTAATAATTGCTCGAAACTTTGATATCCTTCACACACTTCAGACACAGCTTCAACGGAGTACATGTAGAGGTAAAAATATAAAATCGTACAGAAAAATTGCTAAAAGGGCTATGCCATTTAGCTGTAATAAATGCCACGTTATTGGGATTACAGACACTTCAATAACGAACATTTGGCGTCTATTTCTAGTACTTTTTGAATTTTTTGGAAATTTCAGTCAGGTGATCAATAAAGGCACATGGCAGCCTATTATACAACACCAAAGCATACATATGTACAAAATCAATATTTACTTTTTTCACGGTTTCCAAAAAGGTCCTATATCATATCGACACTTCTATATTTTTAATGGAGAAATATTGACGGTGATTGATTAAAGCTTGACACAAACAAACATTAGTGTTGCAAAAAGAGTAGCTAAACAGGAAAATAATACATCTGGATTTGTTTTGAAACACGTCTTTAGACATGCAAAACACCAATAGAGTATACATGAAAGACACGTCTTAGACCTAAACACACGCCCACAAGACATGTCTTAATAGAAGACATTTTAAAATACATGAAAACATGTCTAACTGTAAGACGTGTCTGAAATACAAACGTGTCTCAAAACGTGAGACATGGATAATGTCTTGAAAAGTGTCTTAAGCCTAGACACATTTTTACAGTGTAAGTCGTGAGCTTAGACCTTAAACAATAAAACATTTATTTTAAGGTAGTTTGTGCATCCTATTACATAGCGCTTAACAACCACGTTAAAGCATCGTACAATTTTAATATATGAAAACTAAAATATGTTAGATCCACTGTCTTTTTCCCCATTTGTATCAAACAAATGATTTGTAATGTGTTTTAGAACATGTCATAACAACGACAACAAAAATACCTTGTGTGGATAAAATACCAGACTGTAATGACTTGGACAGTACTGTATGTTCTAATTATTCCGACTGGGCCGATTTCTATTGTCCTTTACACTGTCACAAATGTGGTAAGTCACTTAGAGAAATTAAGCATACATTTTGTACTCGTGTTTCAAAACCAATAAAAATAATTTATAGCGAGCACAGCTCGTAGCGGGCATGAAGTGCCGGCGAGAGCGGAGAGCTCTACAGCAAGTTCCCGCGAAACATTAGGCTAATGCTGAAATAGATTTTTTTTCGTCCGGATATGCTTGTCACTATTTCACGTGCACACAGGTTCGATGTGAATTTGAAAATAATTACCAATGTTGCTAAGTGCCTTCCAAAAAAATTCTTTGTAAATATAGAACAAGAAGAAAAATATTCTGATGACGATGAGTTACTTCATTTTTTAAGTAAAACAAATTTTATTCATTTTTTTTACATTTTCTTTTTTACGCTCGTTCGCCCCAAATACCTCGTCTCAAACTGAACGTTCTAGAAATTGAACTGTTTAAAATAAAATAAAAAAAAACGATCAAAACAGTGCATCAAAAGAGTCCACGTCTTTTTGGGAATGGGGTCCTCTAGATCTTATATTCTGAATTCTAAACGATTTTATTCCTTAATTGAGGCGTGGAACTCCTTCATATTAGGGTCAAAAAGAGGATCACTCTTTGATGTTTCATGGTATAGAGGGAGCTTTCTTCAACTCAAAAGGTATGTAAAAATACAATTAAGCTGTTCATTGACATCTTATATTTTTGCTATGCTCGCATTTTAGGCAATGTCTATCTCATATTATTCTAGTAATAATAAAAAAACTGTTGGGTATAACAAATAAATTCTAAGCAGGCTTAACAGTCAATTTAAACACACCAATAAGTAGATGTCGAATTTCAAAATTAATAAGCTCAACTATGGAGAGAAAATTATCTTGTCTTGTTATAAAACCAAAACTCATTTCACATTTTTTAAACGAAAAAAAATGATCCGATAAAAAATATTTTAATTGATGAACCTAATATGCAATATTTATTATCGACATATTCCAATATATTTAATTTATTAGTCATTTTTTTGGGTTTTCAGTTGGGACAGATACAAGTGGCGGTACAGATATCGGTAAGAGTCAGTAAGTCAGCGAGTGAGTGAGTTTGTGTTTTCCCCCCCTGCAACGCTATATAGGGGTTTTCAAAGACGATTCACATGAAAATTTTGATGAAATGAACCTAAAATGGTAATGAGAAATATTGGGATTAGTGTGAAACAAAGGAAAAGTAAATTTAAAAGACCACAGTAAAAGGGGAAAGGTGTGTAGGGGCCGAAAATATTAATAGACTACTTGGCGGTACACAAAGAGGTCTTTTACGTGCATGAAGCGTGGCACTCCCTCTCTACACACGTTGGCCCATGGTCAGCAGTTAGGTTAACTGTATTATAAACTTGACCTTCCCCAGGGGGCGAGAACCACCCTTTTCATCCACCTAGGATACAAACGTGGTTACTTTGTGGGCCAGGTTCTGCTTTTGGCCCATTCGCTACCCAGGCCCCCGCACGGGATTATATAAGTAAGATAACAAAATATCGGAGCAAAATTTGCTTATCAATATTGAAAACACTTAGCTTCTGATCGTACTTGCAGTTAACTACGTATGAAATCTAATGCTTTTTAATGTCAAAGTTGATATAAACAACAAAGCTGGAAAAAAAAAGAAATGGTGATAGAAAACATACTAGTAAAAATAGTAAGTAAAAATATTTAAAAAAATATCACATATTGCAGCTCTGTGGTATAGTTGTGTTTCTAACTTAAAAAAAACCATTAGATGATGTACTAGTTTAGATATAAAATGAATACTAGTGTATCTAAATCGCAGAAAAATGACAAACCAGTCAATGTTAAAGGCATAAAACAAAACAAAAAGTATCGACAGACATGTACTATGGTTTGTAAAAGAAGAGTCATGAAAGTATAACACAGTGGTTGATGGTTACTTTCTGGGAACTCATGTCAGAACGTAGACAATTATATTTAAAAGGGAAAATGTGGACAAAGCCTTAATACACAGTCAAATGTGTCAATTATAGATACTATATTTAACTATTCCGACAAAACAAAACAAAATTGTTCATTCTTTGTTTCTCAGAAGAAAGTATATATATTAAATCTTTCGTTTCTTGTACAACATATCTAAACATTATTATAACTTCTTTAATACTTTATATCTTTTTCGTATATTTTAGGACGTATTGATCCAGATCCATCTTTGTTCGGTTAAAAAATATAAAATGTCCTTCCTTTCGTTTTTTTTTGTATGAGTGTATTTAGATTTCGTAATTTAATAAAAGAATGGATGTGTTGCAAAAAGAAGGAACTGCTTTCCATTATGTTGCATCTGGTCTTACTCCGGTCACGATCTTATCTTACTTCCGAAATTCGAATGCTTGTACATGTATGGTATCTCTTTCTTCTTTAGTTTTGAAGATCAAACTATAACGGTGCTTTGAATAAAGATAGTAAAAAAAATCGGACAAGTTCAAAAGTTAAAATAGAAAAGAGTTATTATGTATAACTGATTGGCGGAATCTAATTTAAAAATGTTAAACTGAATTTATCTAGTAAATAGTGATAGATGGATATGAATATTTTTTCTGAGGTATCAAAAACCCTCAGTTTACCCTTAAGTTTACTTAGTGCCCTATGCAAACGACCAATAGAACATCAGACGGTTAACATTTATGGCTGTTGCTCTGAAATATATACAGTTATTTGTTAAGCATATGATGGCAATGGTATACAGTTATCTAATTCATATGAGTGCAATAGTCCAGAATATTTTGCTTATATGTCAGAAACCCCTAAGTGTTCTTTTGACACCGAGGGCAAAGTTTTCATAGAGTATTGCCCTGAAATATGCATTAAATAACTGTCTTGTAAGATAATTTTGAGGCAATACCTCATTTAATATCTTTTCTGGACAATAGTGCATTGAATTTCTGACTTGTATTGTTAAAATAGGACATTATTGTAAAATTGCTAAATATAACTCATTGATTTTATTGGGGGATTATTTCAAAAGGAAATAAATTATTACATTACTTTTTTTAAAAATAATTGTGCGGGCAATGGTTCATTTGATTTAAATATTTTACCGCGGGAAATAGTTTATTGAAATTCTGCAGGCCCTATGTTGATTCGATGTAGCTTATTAAAAATTGATCATTTTTGTAAAATTTCAAAATCTTATTGGAGTTTATTTAACAAGGCAACCGTTTGCCATGTTGCCCCGGGCAAAATACTTATTTTCTGACATCTTAGCAAAATATTCATAAACACTGAATAACTGTTCGATTCTATACTTGTGTGAAAGGTTCATGTAACTAGTTTAGTTAAACTATAGAAGAAAAAAGATATATTTGTTCATTAGTGTTTCCTACGGTGGCAAAATGCGGCCATGAGAAAAAAAAATAATATCACGTTCCCTCGTGATACCATCACGTTCCCTCAAGATACCATCACGTTCCCTCAAGAAAGTCATTGCGTTCCCTCAAGATAATTATCTCGTTCCCTCAAGATAACATCACGTTCCCTCAAGATAACATCGCGTTCCCTCAAAATAATTATTGCGTTCCCTCATGATAATTATTGCGTTCCCTCATGATAATTATCTCGTTCCCTCAAGATAACATCGCGTTCCCTCAAGATAACACCACGTTCCCTCAAGATAGTTATTGCGTTCCCTTCAAGATAACATCGCGTTCCCTCAAAATTGTTATCGTGTTCCCTCAAGATAGTTATCGCGTTCCCTCAAGATAACATCGAGTTCCCTCAAGATAGTTATCGCGTTCCCTCAAGATACTAAGTAGTTATCACGTTACCTCAAGATAACACCACGTTCCCTCAAGATGTTATCTTGAGGTAACGTGATAACTACTTAGTATCTTGAGGGAACGCGATAACTATCTTGAGGGAACGTGATAACAATTTTGAGGGAACGCAATGTTATCTTGAGGGAACGCGATAACTATCTTGAGGGAACGTGATGTTATCTTGAGGGAACGAGATAATTATCATGAGGGAACGCAATAATTATCATGATGGAACGCAATGACTTTCTTGAGGGAACGTGATGTTATCTTGAGGGGACGTGATGGTATCACGAGGGAACGAGATAATTATCTTGAGGGAACGCAATGACTTTCTTGAGGGAACGTGATGTTATCTTTAGGGAACGTGATGGTATCACGAGGGAACGTGATATTATTTTTTTTTCTCATGGCCGCATTCTGCCACCGTAGTTTCCTTTCCACAATATTTGTTAAAAAAACGATAAAAGCTAGATGCTTATTATGGAATTTTCTTACAATAAAGATTAAGAAAAACAAGTTTCCAAATTCTACATTAATTGAGACTATATTTATTCCTTTTAATATGTGGCGTTCAAAATGTTGTTTGTTCATGTCTTACGTCATCAAAATCAATATTTATGGAAAAGGTGGGCACTTTTATTTTGCAATTCTGTCAAAGTGTCAGAGTTTTTTTTTAGCTCACCTGGACCAAAGGTCAATTTGAGCTATTACCGGCATCCGTCTTCGTCCGTCATCGTCGTCTGTGTACAATTTTTCAAAAATCTTATCCCCTGAAACTACTGAACAGAATTTAATGAAACTTGGTATGATTGATTCTAAGGGTGTTTTGCAAAAACAATTTTTGATTTGTCGAACGACATGGCCGCCGTGGCTAAAAATAGACCAGGGGGTCAGACTACTGTTTTTGACTTGTAATTCAAAAAGTTTTAGAGATAAATGAAATCTGATGCCACCGTGCTGTTTCACGATCAAAAGTTCTACAAAAGTCTCCATTCGGTCGAAGTTGTCAGGTGACCCCTTATAGGGGTTATGGCCCCTTAAAGGTGAAAATAGCATTTTTCATGTTTTTGTCCTTTAGTATGAAAACTATTGTAGATAGAGAAAAGCTGTTGCTTGCTTAAATGATCAGCTCATAAAGCTCTACAAAAGTCTCCATAGGATCGAAGTTGTCATATGACCCCTTATAGGGATAACTGTCCCTAAAATAAAGTTTTTTCATGTTTGTGACCTATGGAATGAAAACTATAGCAGGTAGAGAGAAGTTGTTGCTTGCTTAAATGTTCAGCTCATTTAGCTCTACAAAAGTCTCCATAGGGTCGAAGTTGTCAGATGACCCCTTATCGTGGTAACAGCCCGTAAAACAAGGTTTTTTATGTTTTGGGCCTACAGAATGAAACTATAGTAGATAGAGAAAAGCTTAAATGTTCAGCTCATTTAGCTATACAAAAATCTTTAAAGGGTGGAAGTTAGCAGATGACCGCTTATAGGGGTTTCAGTCCCTGAAAGATTAAAATAGTGTTTTTGAATCATACATTTGTAGAATGAAAGCTTTTGCAGATAGAGAAAAGCTGTTGCTTGCTTAAACATTCAGCTCATTAAGCTCTATAAAAATCTTCATTAAATTGAAGTTTTCAGATGACCCCATATAGGGGTTACAGCCCCTGAAATAATATCTTTTTTTATGTTTTGGACCTACAGAAAAAAAACTATGGTAGATAGAGAAAAGCTGTTGCTTGCTTAAATGTTCATCTTATTAAGCTCTACAAAAGTCTTTATAGATCCACATCAAGACCAGGTGAGTGATTCTGACTTCTGGGAGCATATTGTTACTCGATGTGTTTGCAACAAGGTAATATTTCACAGAGAAGCAAAGGACTACCAATATGGCTTTCCGAAAAAAAGAGTCACGAAATCTTGTTAGGTAACTAATCTAGAACAGAATGCAAGTGAAGAACAAAAATGACACAATGTAGGTTTAGAATGAATATCGTTTTGGGTCTGTAAGGTAACAGTTAAAAGTAAGGGACGATTGAAACATTATGTATTAGTCATATCTGTCCGTTCTGCCGTATGAATTTCCGTCAACATTTCTAAAATACGTAGATTTATTGGCAATAAAGTAGTTAATGTATGAATTGAGAAGCTATAACCCTAAAACTATTAGCACATACATGTATCTGCACTTTACACAGTGATAAAATACCATTGAAGTATATAGCTAGTCCCGCATTGGGCCCGTGAGGCGAAAAAGCCCGCAGCAGAGCCTAACTTGTCGAAACAGGCGACTAAGGGCATCGGAGTTAGTGTTCAGCCCACAATCGCCCAAAGTGTGTACCCTAGGTGTTAGAAGAGAGTGGCCATCGTCCGCGGGGGTTGTCAGATCTATAATAAAGAAAAAAACCTTGACAGCTGACCATACATGCCATAGTGGGCCAACGAGTTCCATGTGTCATGCACAAAACAGATCATTCAGATATTTGCTGACAAGGCCTTCTTTGTGTTGTTCGGTGTTGTAGTATTTCTTTAATGCAAATGGGGTAACTGCAAGCCAATTTCTACCTGCAGAAAGATGAGTTCACCTAAAAATGGTTTTGATAAATATTTGTGTTTCGATACGATGATACAAAATACAAAACAGAATCCAAACTTGTTCCTTTTTTTCGCTGGACAAAACATATTCTTTTTCAATGCCTTTACGTAAATCTTGGTAAGTTTTGTTATTCTTTCGTGAATTCTTCTAGTTGAGGCTTACCAGGTGTGATTTCTGTGAGACGAAGCCCATTTGTTTTATTTTTTAAAAATTTTATTTAACCGTAAGGAAAATACTGTCCATCTTTGATTTTATTTTCAAAAATATTGAAACAAGTATTTAATAAAAGAATATGAACGCTATTATTTACTTATCAAATAATACCCCAATAAAAACTATCAAATTCATTTAGCTCTGTTACAACATTGCCCGATCCTAAATACATAAATTGAATCAATACAAGGCAAAAATTCATGAACTATTATCCGGAAAAATATTTAATGAGGTATTGCCCGAATTTTTTCTTTAAGGTAAGAAAACAGTTATATTATGAATATTTCAGGGCAATACTCTACAAAATTTTCACTTAAAGTCAACAGAACACTTGGGGGTATCTGGCACCTAAGCAAAACATTCTGGGCTATATGCATTTAATAACTGTATACCATTCCCCTTATCTGCATTAAAAGGAACTGCATAATCTTTTAGAACAATGGGTCAGAACATTTTGCCATTGTTGCCATACATGAACCTTCTGGTGATCTATAACCCTTAGTCGTTGGTCCAGGGCATGAAGTAAAGAATTAGGGGTACCAATGGGGTATCCAAATGTCAAAAGTCCAAAAGTGAAGACACAAAACCAGTTAACCCAATGAAAATACGAAAACACAAAAACTACTGAAAATCAATTAACAACGCAAACTCTAGCAACGAGAGTGAACTCAAGATCCTCTGGAAAAGTAATCAGTTACTGCTTGCTATATCACACCCATAGAGGTTCCAACATTCAATTCAGTGTTTCAAATCTGGTAACGGAAGACAAAACAACACCCTTTGACAAACCAACATCTGTACTCATCTGAGAGATCGTAATCCATTATTTGTCTGTAAGCACATGCTGTTGTCAGTAAAATTTCTTGAGCGAAGAGTGACGCTCTGCTCTGCTAAGGAAATCGATGTTAATAATGCAAGTTCTGGAAAAACGAATCAAATGCAATTCGTAAACTCCATAAACTGAAGCAGACGGAATGTTGCTACAAAAGAAGGGAAACTTGACGATTGGAAAAAACTGTCAGGAATCTGTTCTAATTCTGTTCTGCCGATAGTTCAAGGGCAGTTTATGACAAGCCGTGTCCTGTCATAAAATAGCTCTGGACAGTTTTAACTTATGACATGATAAGAACTGTTCTAAGTCCTGACAGTTCTAAGCTGTCTTACGCCCTAACAACCGTTACCTGTTCTGCGCCCTGACAGCTCTGCTAAGGAAATCGATGTTAATAAAGTAAGTTCTAGAATAACGAATCAAATGAGATTCTAGTATTGGAATAACGAATCAAATGAGATACTAGTACGTAAACTCCTAAGCTGAAGCGGACGGAATGTTGCTACAAAAGAAGGGAAAGTTGACGATTGGAAAGTTTAAGTCATCATGTTTGTCAAGATGTAGTTCTAAATATGAAACAGACCTCCTAGAATTCGTAGTGTCCTTTATCTCAAGTCCCTGAAAATATATTAGATGGAGAAAGTCACTATATCTAGAAAGTCTGGTAAAAAAGGATAGTAACCGAACTTGAGGATCAATCTCAATGTCCAAGAAAAAAGACAAAACATGGAAGATACACCGGAACAGTTATAGATTGCAATGGTCCTGACTTGAGAAAGGAAGTTCAAATGAGATGGTTGGTTAAACCAGGTTTTATGGGGCGACAAACCTCCCTCAGTAGTAGTACTCGTGGTTCTCGTTTATTATTATTACTTGTGACGTCATATCCACTTCCGGTCCACCATCTTGCTTCCGGTCGGCCATCTTGTTTCCGGTTCCGCCATCTTGCTTCCGGTCGACCATCTTGCTTCCGGTTCCGGTGACGCAACATCCGGTAATTAAGGGGAGGTAATTCCACAAAGTCACCGCACGGTAAAAGGCTTGTAACTAAGTTATTCCTTGACCGATTTCTTTCGGGTTTGTTGCATTTTTTTTAGTAAGACAATGTCTCTTTGATTATTTTCTTTGTGGTCTTCAGTGGTCATTAGAGGCTTGACCAGAAGGTGACCATTTACTATTTCTTATCAAAGGTGGGGTTGTCGTATATCGTTGGAAAGGTCGCAAGGTGTAGTTGTCATTTTTGAGTTGTTTGAGTCGGATGTGGTCAGTGGTCAGTCAGGGCTTGACCGTTAGGTGATTCCTTTTTCTTCTTTTTGTTTACTTAGCGTGTAATATGTCATTGTAAAGCTTGTGAGGTCTAGTTCTTTCTTTTGTGATAACCTAAGGGGAAGTAACTCTAGGCTTCTACTGTGTTTAAAGTCTTGTACTTGATACCGTTTTGTAAGGAATTTGCCGGGCTTTGTGGGGTAGTACTGGTTTGATCTTTTTTATAGGGCGTTAGGGATAACAAATCGATTTTAAGTTTCGATACTTTATTTTGAACACAGTAATAGGTTCCAGTCTTCATCCTCGTCGTCTTCACTCTCCTCGTCAGGCCTGAACTGTTTTATTTTCTCATCCAGCAAGTACTTTCTCTTCTCAGTAGCGTATTTCCAAGACTCTTCATACTCATAATCTTCATCGACCCCCAGTCGTTTTGCTGTTTGTTTGATCTTCTTGTGGAGTGGATCTCGTGCCATTTCCATTTGCCACATAATGTTATTGACGTAGCGATTATTTAGAGCTTCTCTATAGAGCGGGGGCAAATCCAAGTCAGCCTTTGATATTGCCTCTTTTTCGTGGTGACCTTTTTCCGTGTATTCATCCACTTTCTTTTCGTTATTACAAATACCAAAACGCGGGTATAAACGGTTAATTTGGATATGCTATATATCGATATTTCAAGGAGTAACCTCTCATCAGTAGCATTTAAACCAAAACATTGGAAGGTCAAAATCCAAAACAGTTGAAAACGAAAAGTACTCAAAACCAAAACGTTCGAACAAGGAAGCCAAATCCAGCACCGAGGATATCGACCATGTGCATTACAAGGAAAGAAACCTGGTGTTTTCATCAATTTTGAATTTAACAATCGGAAATTTCAGCGACAATATATTAGAAATATTATGGTAATTTGTGTCAGACAAGTCTGACTACCAGGCTTGTGATTACCCTCGGGGACCTCTGGTCCACCAGCATCGGTTATCGCCCAGTGGTTTCAAAATTACAAATACCAAAACGTGTTCGTCTTTGTAGCTGATCATCACTTGTCCAATAATTTAAAGCCACTCCACGGATCGAACTGTTCTCCGGGGTAAGTTTCTTCGTCTTCAGACAAGTCATCACTCTTTTGTGATTCCGTATCCTCCTCTTCCTCTTCCTCAGTTTCCCATTCCGGGTCCTCATTCAACCATTCCGGTTCCTCCATTTTTCTTTGATGCTTCTGTTCTTTGTGTCTCTGTAGATTGAACAACTTTTGGCTTGTGTATCCGCATTCATCGCAATGGTACATCTTTCTTTCTCGGCGTCCGGTTTCTATCTGATGATTTTTGTTCCGTCTTAGTAAATTTATCTATCTCTTCTGAAAAGTGTACCATGTTGCTAACAGAGCGCTTATTACACGGGCGGATTAGATCGGGTCTTGTTAAATTGTCTTTCTTTCTATTCCATGCATGGACAAATAATGCATTCCTCAATGCTGCTAAGCTCTCTCTACTGTATCCAAACCTCCATGTTTTGAATCTACGCCATTTTTTAAATATTCGCTGGCAGTCTATGCATGGCACATTTTGTTCCCAATTGTTAAATTCAGTTTTCGGCTTCCCCACCTTACATTTACGACAAACACGTTCCCCGTTCTCACTTTCAATGTTCTTTTCTGTGAGTTTTAGAAGATAATCCATTATATTTACGTGCGTCTTGTTCGAATACATTCGAGCCACTGACAACATTGTTAATTTATTTTGCCTTTTCAAAATTGTATCGTCCAATCATCTCTCAGCATTATATCACGTGACTAACTCTTTGCTCTTCTTGCTCTTTTGATTGCTGGTTTTGCTCTTTTGCAGCTCATCTTGCTCTTTTTCTTGCTCATCTCGCTCTTTTGCAGCTCATCTTGCTCTTTTCCTTGCTCATCTTGCTCTTCTGCAACTCTCTTGCTCATCTTGCTCTTTTGCAGCTCTTTTTAGCTCTTTACCTTGCTCATCTTGCTCTTTTGCAGCTCATTTTGCTCATTTACCTTGCTCATCTCGCTCTTTTGCAGCTCATCTTGCTCTTTTCTTTGCTCTTCTTGCTCTTCTGCAGCTCTTTTTTGCTCTTTACCTTGCTCATCTTGCTCTTTTGCAGCTCTTTTAGCTCTTAACCTTGCTAATCTTGCTCTTTTGCAGCTCATTTTGCTCATTTACCTTGCTCATCTTACTCTTTTGCTGCTTTTTTTACTAATTTGATCACCCAGCAGCAGCAGCAGCCATTTTACCCTCATCCCCCTTTCACTTACGCAGCAGCAGCAGCAGCAGCAGCCGTTTTAAGACCTTCTCCCCCCCCCCATTTTTTCACTTACGCAGCAGCAGCAGCAGCAGCCGTTTTACCCTCCTCTCCCCTTTCACTTATGCAGCACCAGCCGATTCCTTACCTTCTTCCCTTTTCTTCTAGTTGTGTTTTTCCTTTCCTGTGTTAACTTGTACAACTTTTGTCAAGCAGGGAATCCAGACCACTTTATCCTTTTAATTTTCCATAGGCCTTGTGTTAAATCTGTTGGCGACTCGTGTCACCCCCAGATCTCAGCAATGAAGTCGTGTGTAATCATGCGGAACTAACTATTCCATTGAGATCATTTTGTTCTTGATAACCCAATATCGTCTAACCAGTTCAAACCGGTTTCGTTTCGTTCCGATACTACCCCTTTGCAGTTTTTTTGATCTTGATCTCTTTGCACGTAGTGCTCTTTTTGTTGTTTTTGTAAATGCATTATTGTTTGCATTGTTTTTGTTTAACTTCACAAAGAATCAGAAATTGGCGCAAACGTGATATTACAAACCGCTCATGAACAGGAAAAGCAGAACAACAACAAAAAGATCACTACGTGAAAAGAGATCAAGAGTTAGGGTTAAGGCTACATAGCAGAAGAGTTAGGGTTAGGGTACGAACATGGATAGAAATCCAATACTCAACAGAGGAGAATTTAGGTTAGGGTTAGAGTAAATGGTAAAGAAATAGAAATGGAAAGAGAAAGGGTTGGGGTTAGAGAAGAGAGAGTTAGAGAAAAGAAAATTAGGGTTTGAGTTAGAAATACAATGACAACAAAGGCAAATAGAGTTAGAGTTAGAATGGGGATAAGGGCTAAAAATAGAACTGAAAAGAGAAAGGGTTAGAGAAGAGTGAGTTAGAGTTAGGGTTAAAATACAATGACAACAAAGGCAAAGAGACTTAGAGTTAGAATGGGGATAAGGGCTTAAATAGAATTGAAAAGAGAAATAGTTAGGGTAAGGGTTAGAGGTTAGTGTTAGGGTTAGAGGATAGGGTTAGGGTTTAGGGTTACGGTTAGAATAACAAAGTAGAATAGCAAGGGTTAGGGTTAGGGTAAGGGTTAAAAATACTAGTAGTACTCGTGGTTCTCGTTTATTATTTCTCGGGTCGTCCCATCATTTGCGCATGCCTGTGACCTCATATCCACTTCCGGTCCGCCATCTTGCTTCCGGTCGGCCATCTTGTTTCCGGTTCCGCCATCTTGCTTCCGGTCGGCCATCTTGCTTCCGGTTCCGGTGACACAACATCCGGTAATTAAGGGGAGGTAATTCCACAAAGTCACCGCACGGCGGTAAAAGGCTTGTAACTAAGTTATTCCTTGACCGATTTTTTTCGGGTTTGTTGCATATTTTTTTTTAATAAGACAAAGTCTCTTTGATGATTTTCTTTGTGGTCTTCAGTGGTCATTAGAGGCTTGACCAGAAGGTGACCATTTACTATTTCTTATCAAAGGTGGGGTTGTCGTATATCGTTGGAAAGGTCGCAAGGTGTAGTTGTCATTTTTGAGTTGTTTGAGTCGGATGTGGTCAGTGGTCAGTCAGGGCTTGACCGTTAGGTGATTCCTTTTTCTTCTTTTAGTTTACTTAGCGTGTAATATGTCATTGTAAAGCTTGTGAGGTCTAGTTTTATATTCTTTCTTTTGTGATAACCTAAGGGGAAGTAACTCTAGGCCTCTACTGTGTTTAATATCTTGTACTTGATACCGTTTTGTAAGGAATTTGCCGGGCTTTGTGGCGTAGTACTGGTTTGATCTTTTTTTATAGGGCGTTAGGGATAACAAATCGATTTTAAGTTTCGATACTTTATTTTGAACACAGTAATATGTTTCAGTCTTCATCCTCGTCGTCTTCACTCTCCTCGTCAGGCCTGAACTGTTTTATTTTCTCATCCAGCAAGTACTTTCTCTTCTCAGTAGCGTATTTCCAAGACTCTTCATACTCATAATCTTCATCGTCCCTCAGTCGTTTTGCTGTTTGTTTGATCTTCTTGTGGAGTGGATCTCGTGCCATTTCCATTTGCCATATAATGTTATTGACGTAGCGATTTTTAGAGCTTCTCTATAGAGCGGGAGCAAATCCAAGTCAGCCTTTGATATTGCCTCTTTTTCGTGGTGACTTTTTTCCGTGTAATCATCCACTTTCTTTTCGTGTTCGTCTTTGTAGCTGATCATCACTTGTCCAATAAAGCCACTCCACGGATCGAACTGTTCTCCGGGGTAAATTTCTTCGTCTTCAGACAAGTCATCACTCTTTTCTGATTCCGTATCCTCCTCTTCCTCTTCCTCAGTTTCCCATTCCGGGTCCTCCTTCAACCATTCCGGTTCCTCCATTTTTCTTTAATGCTTCTGTTCTTTGTGTCTCTGTAGAATGAACAACTTTTGGCTTGTGTATCCGCATTCGTCGCAATGGTACATCTTTCCTTCTCGGCGTCCGGTTTCTATCTGATGATTTTTGTTCCGTCTTAGTAAATTTATCTACCACTTCTGAAAAGTGTACCATGTTGCTAACAGAGCGCTTATTACACGGGCGGATTAGATCGGGTCTTGTTAAATTGTCTTTCTTTCTATTCCATGCATGGACAAAGAATGCATTCCTCAATGCTGCTAAGCTCTCTCTACTGTATCCAAGCCTCCATGTTTTGAATCTACGCCATTTTTTAAATATTCGCTGGCAGTCTATGCATGGCACATTTTGTTCCCAATTGTTAAATTCGGTTTTCGGCTTCCCCACCTTACATTTACGACAAACACGTTCCCCGTTCTCACTTTCAATGTTCTTTTCTGTGAGTTTTAGAAGATAATCCATTATATTTACGTGCGTCTTGTTCGAATACATTCGAGCCACTGACAACATTGTTAATTTATTTTGCCTTTTCAAAATTGTATCGTCCAATCATCTCTCAGCATTTTATCACGTGACTAACTCTTTGCTCTTCTTGCTCTTTTGATTGCTAGTTTTGCTCTTATGCAGCTTATCTTGCTCTTTTTCTTGCTCATCTCGCTCTTTTGCAGCTCATCTTGCTCTTTTCCTTGCTCATCTTGCTCTTCTGCAGCTCTTTTTTTGCTCTTTACCTTGCTCATCTTGCTCTTTTGTAGCTCTTTTTAGCTCTTTACCTTGCTCATCTTGCTCTTTTGCAGCTCATTTTGCTCATTTACCTTGCTCATCTCGCTCTTTTGCAGCTCATCTTGCTCTTTTCTTTGCTCTTCTGCAGCTCTTTTTTGCTCTTTACCTTGCTCATCTTGCTCTTTTGCAGCTCTTTTAGCTCTTTACCTTGCCCATCTTGCTCTTTTGCAGCTCATTTTGCTCATTTACCTTGCTCCTTTGCAGTTTTTTTATCACCCAGCAGCAGCAGCAGCAGCCATTTAACCCTCTTTCCCCCTTTCACGTACGCAGCAGCAGCAGCAGCAGCCGTTTTAAGACCTTCTCCCCCCATTTTTTCACTTACGCAGCAGCAGCAGCAGCAGCCGTTTTACCCTCCTCTCCCCTTTCACTTATGCAGCACCAGCCGATTCCTTACCTTCTTCCCTTTTCTTCTAGTTGTGTTTTTCCTTTCCTGTGTTAACTTGTACAACTTTTGTCAAGCAGGGAATCCAGATAACTTTATACTTTTAATTTTCCATAGGCCCTGTGTTAAATCTGTTGGCGACTCGTGTCACCCCCAGATCTCAGCAATGAAGTCGTGTGTAATCATGCAGAACTAACTATTCCATTGAGATCATTTTGTACTTGATAACCCAATATCGTCTAACCAGTTTAAACCGGTTTCTTTTCGTTCCGATACTACCCCTTTGCAGTTTTTTTTTATCTTGATCTCTTTGCACGTAGTGCTCTTTTTGTTGTTTTTGTAAATGCATTATTGTTTGCATTGTTTTTGTTTAACTTCACAAAGAATCAGAAATTGGCGCAAACGTGATAATACAAACCGGTCATGAACAGGAAAAGCAGAACAACAACAAAAAGAGCACTACGTGAAAAGAGATCAAGAGTTAGGGTTAAGGCTACATAGCAGAAGAGTTAGGGTTAGGGTACGAACATGAATAGAAATACTATACTCAACAGAGGAGAATTTAGGTTAGGGTTAGAGTAAATGGTAAAGAAATAGAAATTGAATGAGAAAGGGTTGGGGTTAGAGAAGAGAGAGTTAGAGAAAAGAAAATTAGGGTTAGAGTTAGAAATACAATGACAACAAAGGCAAATAGAGTTAGAGTTAGAATGGGGATAAGGGCTAAAAATAGAACTGAAAAGAGAAAGGGTTAGAGAAGAGTGAGTTAGAGTTAGGGTTAAAATACAATGACAACAAAGGCAAAGAGACTTAGAGTTAGAATGGGGATAAGGGCTTAAATAGAATTGAAAAGAGAAATAGTTAGGGTTAGGGTTAGAGGTTAGTGTTAGGGTTAGGGGATAGGGTTAGGGTTTAGGGTTACGGTTAGAATAACAAAGTAGAATAGCAAGGGTTAGGGTTAGGGTAAGGGTTAAAAATACAATGACAACACTATCAAAGAGAGTTAGAGTTAGAATATGGGTAAGGGCTAAAAATAGAACTGAAAATAGAAAAGGTTAAGGTTAGAGATTAGGGTTAGGGTTAGGGTTAGAATTACAAACTAGAATAGCTAGAGTTAGGGTAAGGGTTAAAAATAGAACTGCAAAGGGGTAGTATCGGAACGAAAAGAAACCGGTTTGAACTGGTTAGACGATATTGGGTTATCAAGTACAAAATGATCTCAATGGAATAGTTAGTTCCGCATGATTACACACGACGTCATTGCTGAGATCTAGGGGTGACACGAGTCGCCAACAGATTTAACACAGGGCCTATGGAAAATTAAAAGTATAAAGTGGTCTGGATTCCCTGCTTGACAAAAGTTGTACAAGTTAACACAGGAAAGGAAAAACACAACTAGAAGAAAAGGGAAGAAGGTAAGGAATCGGCTGGTGCTGCATAAGTGAAAGGGGAGAGGAGGGTAAAACGGCTGCTGCTGCTGCTGCTGCGTAAGTGAAAAAATGGGGGGGAGAAGGTCTTAAAACGGCTGCTGCTGCTGCTTCTGCGTAAGTGAAAGGGGGGAAGAGGGTAAAATGGCTGCTGCTGCTGCTGGGTGATCAAATAAGTAAGAAAAGCAGCAAAAGAGCAAGATGAGCAAGGTAAATGAGCAAAATGAGCTGCAAAAGAGCAAGGTAAATGAGCAAAATGAGCTGCAAAAGAGCAAGATGAGCAAGGTAAAGAGCTAAAAGAGCTGCAAAAGAGCAAGATGAGCAAGGTAAAGAGCAAAAAAGAGCTACAGAAGAGCAAGAAGAGCAAAGAAAAGAGCAAGATGAGCTGCAAAAGAGCGAGATGAGCAAGGTAAATGAGCAAAATGTTTCGGGTCTTGTTAAATTGTCTTTCTTTCTATTCCATGCATGGACAAAGAATGCATTCCTCAATGCTGCTAAGCTCTCTCTACTGTATCCAAGCCTCCATGTTTTGAATCTACGCCATTTTTTAAATATTCGCTGGCAGTCTATGCATGGCACATTTTGTTCCCAATTGTTAAATTCGGTTTTCGGCTTCCCCACCTTACATTTACGACAAACACGTTCCCCGTTCTCACTTTCAATGTTCTTTTCTGTGAGTTTTAGAAGATAATCCATTATATTTACGTGCGTCTTGTTCGAATACATTCGAGCCACTGACAACATTGTTAATTTATTTTGCCTTTTCAAAATTGTATCGTCCAATCATCTCTCAGCATTTTATCACGTGACTAACTCTTTGCTCTTCTTGCTCTTTTGATTGCTGGTTTTGCTCTTTTGCAGCTTATCTTGCTCTTTTTCTTGCTCATCTCGGTCTTTTGCAGCTCATCTTGCTCTTTTCCTTGCTCATCTTGCTCTTCTGCAGCTCTTTTTTTGCTCTTTACCTTGCTCATCTTGCTCTTTTGCAGCTCTTTTTAGCTCTTTACCTTGCTCATCTTGCTCTTTTGCAGCTCATTTTGCTCATTTACCTTGCTCATCTCGCTCTTTTGCAGCTCATCTTGCTCTTTTCTTTGCTCTTCTGCAGCTCTTTTTTGCTCTTTACCTTGCTCATCTTGCTCTTTTGCAGCTCTTTTAGCTCTTTACCTTGCTCATCTTGCTCTTTTGCAGCTCATTTTGCTCATTTACCTTGCTCTTTTGCAGCTTTTTTTATCACCCAGCAGCAGCAGCAGCCATTTAACCCTCTTCCCCCTTTCACGTACGCAGCAGCAGCAGCAGCAGCCGTTTTAAGACCTTCTCCCCCCATTTTTTCACTTACGCAGCAGCAGCAGCAGCAGGCGTTTTACCCTCCTCTCCCCTTTCACTTATGCAGCACCAGCCGATTCCTTACCTTCTTCCCTTTTCTTCTAGTTGTGTTTTTCCTTTCCTGTGTTAACTTGTACAACTTTTGTCAAGCAGGGAATCCAGATAACTTTATACTTTTAATTTTCCATAGGCCCTGTGTTAAATCTGTTGGCGACTCGTGTCACCCCCAGATCTCAGCAATGAAGTCGTGTGTAATCATGCAGAACTAACTATTCCATTGAGATCATTTTGTACTTGATAACCCAATATCGTCTAACCAGTTCAAACCGGTTTCTTTTCGTTCCGATACTACAGGTTTAACACAGGGCCTATGGAAAATTAAAAGTATAAAGTGGTCTGGATTCCCTGCTTGACAAAAGTTGTACAAGTTAACACAGGAAAGGAAAAACACAACTAAAGGTAAAACGGCTGCTGCTGCTGCTGCTGCTGCTGCTGCGTAAGTGAAAAAATGGGGGGGGGGAGAAGGTCTTAAAACGGCTGCTGCTGCTGCTGCTGCGTAAGTGAAAGGGGGGAAGAGGGTAAAATGGCTGCTGCTGCTGCTGGGTGATCAAATAAGTAAGAAAAGCAGCAAAAGAGCAAGATGAGCAAGGTAAATGAGCAAAATGAGCTGCAAAAGAGCAAGGTAAATGAGCAAGGTAAAGAGCTAAAAGAGCTGCAAAAGAGCAAGATGAGCAAGGTAAAGAGCAAAAAAGAGCTGCAGAAGAGCAAGAAGAGCAACGAAAAGAGCAAGATGAGCTGCAAAAGAGCGAGATGAGCAAGGTAAATGAGCAAAATGAGCTGCAAAAGAGCAAGATGAGCAAGGTAAAGAGCTAAAAAGAGCTGCAAAAGAGCAAGATGAGCAAGGTAAAGAGCAAAAAAAGAGCTGCAGAAGAGCAAGATGAGCAAGGAAAAGAGCAAGATGAGCTGCAAAAGACCGAGATGAGCAAGAAAAAGAGCAAGATAAGCTGCAAAAGAGCAAAACCAGCAATCAAAAGAGCAAGAAGAGCAAAGAGTTAGTCACGTGATAAAATGCTGAGAGATGATTGGACGATACAATTTTGAAAAGGCAAAATAAATTAACAATGTTGTCAGTGGCTCGAATGTATTCGAACAAGACGCACGTAAATATAATGGATTATCTTCTAAAACTCACAGAAAAGAACATTGAAAGTGAGAACGGGGAACGTGTTTGTCGTAAATGTAAGGTGGGGAAGCCGAAAACCGAATTTAACAATTGGGAACAAAATGTGCCATGCATAGACTGCCAGCGAATATTTAAAAAATGGCGTAGATTCAAAACATGGAGGCTTGGATACAGTAGAGAGAGCTTAGCAGCATTGAGGAATGCATTCTTTGTCCATGCATGGAATAGAAAGAAAGACAATTTAACAAGACCCGATCTAATCCGCCCGTGTAATAAGCGCTCTGTTAGCAACATGGTACACTTTTCAGAAGTGGTAGATAAATTTACTAAGACGGAACAAAAATCATCAGATAGAAACCGGACGCCGAGAAGGAAAGATGTACCATTGCGACGAATGCGGATACACAAGCCAAAAGTTGTTCAATCTACAGAGACACAAAGAACAGAAGCATCAAAGAAAAATGGAGGAACCGGAATGGTTGAAGGAGGACCCGGAATGGGAAACTGAGGAAGTGGAAGAGGAGGATACGGAATCAGAACAGAGTGATGACTTGTCTGAAGACGAAGAAACTTACCCCGGAGAACAGTTCGATCCGTGGAGTGGCTTTAAATTATTGGACAAGTGATGATCAGCTACAAAGACGAACACGAATTGAAAGTGGATGAATACACGGAAAAAGGTAACCACGAAAAAGAGGCAATATCAAAGGCTGACTTTGATTTGCCCCCGCTCTATAGAGAAGCTCTAAATAATCGCTACGTCAATAACATTATGTGGCAAATGAAAATGGCACGAGATCCACTCCACAAGAAGATCAAACAAACAGCAAAACGACTGAGGGTCGATGAAGATTATGAGTATGAAGAGTCTTGGAAATACGCTACTGAGAAGAGAAAGTACTTGCTGGATGAGAAAATAAAACAGTTCAGGCCTGACGAGGAGAGTGAAGACGACGAGGATGAAGACTGGAACCTATTACTGTGTTCAAAATAAAGTATCGAAACTTAAAATCGATTTGTTATCCCTAACGCCCTATAAAAAAGATCAAACCAGTACTACCCCACAAAGCCCGGCAAATTCCTTACAAAACGGTATCAAGTACAAGACTTTAAACACAGTAGAAGCCTAGAGTTACTTCCCCTTAGGTTATCACATAAGAAAGAATATAAAACTAGACCTCACAAGCTTTACAATGACATATTACACGCTAAGTAAACAAAAAAGAAGAAAAAGGAATCACCTAACGGTCAAGCCCTGACTGACCACTGACCACATCCGACTCAAACAACTCAAAAATGACAACTACACCTTGCGAACTTTCCAACGATATACGACAACCCCACCTTTGATAAGAAATAGTAAATAGTCACCTTCTGGTCAAGCCTCTAATGACCACTGAAGACCACAAAGAAAATCATCAAAGAGACATTGTCTTACTAAAAAAAAAAGCAACAAACCCGAAAGAAATCGGTCAAGGAATAACTGAGTTACAAGCCTCTTACCGTGCGGTGACTTTGTGGAATTACCTCCCCTTAATTACCGGATGTTGCGTCACCGGAACCGGAAGCAAGATGGCCCACCGGAGGCAAGATTGCGGAACCGGAAACAAGATGGCCGACCGGAAGCAAGATGGCGGACCGGAAGTGGATATGACGTCACAGGCATGCGCAAATGATGGGACGACCCGGGGACGACCCGAGAAATAATAAACGAGAACCACGAGTACTACTACTTCCCTCTACAATTACGATCTAAGGGTCCGGCAGCAACGCAAAACGCAACACGGTTGTGAAGACATGTTTGGAATAATAAGATGATCATCTTAGTACAACAATCAACAAAACACTAATCAAATCAATCGCTAACCAATACTTTCACCCTAATTTTGAATTGTTTCACCAGTGGCATATAACAAAGGATATTTTTTTAGGGACTGTATTGGACGTAATTTCTTCAAATCTTGATCTAACAGTCGGTCACGGAGACAGCGGTGTCGTATTAAAAGGACATCATCAATATAACGGAAAGCGAGGTTAAAAGAGAGAGTACCAAACATGCATTAAAAGTGCCGGAAGTCAGATAGAGTCAGATTAAAGCTCACCCGTTTCCGGAGTGAACTTAGGTGCAATGTAATGGTAATCAATTCCTGCTTTTTAACACATCCATTTTATTCATATTAAATTATGAAATCTAGACACACTCACACACAAAAAAAACCCCAACCACATTGGAGTACATTTAACATGTTTAACAGTTCTGTTTTATCCGAACAATGATGGATCTGGATCAATACGTCCTGAAATATGAAAAAATATATATCAGTAAAAAAGTAATAATAATATTTATATATTATGTACAAGAAACGATAAAATGAATATATATTCACTTTTGTTAGAAGCAAGGAATCAACAATTTTGATTTATCTAAGTAGTTAAAGATAGTAATTAAACTATAAATGACAATAGTTTTAAAATTAATTTGTGTGTTAAGATTTTGTCCATATTTTCTTTTTAAATATAATTTCTACGTTCTGACATAAATTCCCAGAAAGTAATGACCAACCATTTTGTAAACATTCACGACTCTAATTTTACAAACCAAAGTGTATCGGTCAATAGGTTTGTTTTGTTTTATGCTTTTCATTTTTTGGCTTCGAATGCTTCTGTCAGAGAACATGGTAGGCACCTATAAGACATTCGAGTGACAAATATTCATCAGGGCAACGACAAAATTCGTAAACATGAACGAAAACACTAAGATACACAAAACACAAAATGTACCGAACAGAATCAACAACACGAAATAAAGTCGTAACGGGTGTGAACTCAGATGCTCCGAAAGAGTAAGAAGTTCCTGCTTGTTATAGCACACCCATCGTGTTGCAAATTGTTAAACTGTGTGTCAAATCTGGAAGACAAAACAAAAATCTATAACATAACAACATGTGAGGCACTCCTTAATTATAACTGTGTTATTCTTTTTCAACGTAAATTGAGAATATCACGCTTCATGCACGTTAAAGTAGTCCACTGCATAGACTAGATTTTCCGCCCCTACACATCTCTACCCTTTTCTTGAGGCCTTAAAAATTACTTTTCTTTTGTTTCCGACTCAACACCAAATTTTCATTATCATTTCATTTTCATTTTATAATCCTTTTCATGTCCATCGCCTTTTAATAAGCTAAATAGCATTGCAGGGGCTTAACACACCAACTCACTCACTCACTCACTCACTCTTATTTTCAATATTTTTGGTAGAGCGCCTCTGATGAGTCTTGAAGAGACGAAACGCGCGTCAGGCGTAGCAAAATTTATTGTCTGGAACTTTGTTGTCATTTGTCTTACCTGTATCTGTACCCCCACCTGTATCTTTGCCAACTGAAAACAAGAAAACTGGCTAATTATAATAAATATTGCATATCAGCTAAAAAATAATTAAGGATGATTGCTGGTCAGGTTTTGAGATTTCTGTCAGATTTTCGGAATCCTCTGGATTTTACCATTTAAATAAGGATAATTTTTTTGCCCAGCAACCCTCTAATTTCTTTTCATAAAAAGATTTCTTGGGTCATTAAGAGTTAATTTACAAAGTTTTGAAAATTTCTTGTTATTTCTTCATAGGTTTTTACACTTAAACAAGTCTAATGCTAAACCTATGAAAAAGTCAGAGAAAGCCTTTTCCCGCCAAATTTTGAATGCTTATTATCTCGAAAACGAGTTCAGCAACCAATACTTTTTTTAAGCCTATTTTGTACCTTTACCAATGGTCTTTCCGTCAAATATAAAAATTTATATACCTTGTTATTTTTAAACTGACCAGCGAACATCCTTAAAGCTCACTTTTTAAAATTTCCTTAAGATATGTTAACAAGACAGGATACAAAGCTTTTTTTTCTCTCTTCATCACAACCATAATTACTTGAGCTAATTTTAAATTATAAATTCGAGATATACTGATTGGTGTGTTTTAACTGGCTAACAGGCCTGCTTATAATTAGAAATTTTTTCGTTAAACACGTTAAACCCAACTTTTACTATTTATTAAAAACCATTCATCTTGGTTTTGAAATAGAAGTATTTTGTGATTTTCTAAATGACTTACCACATTTGTGACAGTGTAAAGGACAATAGAAATCGGCCTAGTCGGAATAATTAGAACAAACAGTACTGTCCAAGTCTTTACAGTCTGGTATTTTATCCACACAAGATATTTCTTCCGTCGTTGTTGTTGCAATTGTTGTTGTGACTTGTTCTAAAATACATTGTCAAGCTTTGGTTTTAGAAAATTGGACATTGGATTCACCATTTTTTTTGGTTTTCAGACATAAAATAAACTTTATGATACTTGAACTTGGTCCTTAAGCGCCACGTATTAAGACATCACACAAACGGCGTTGAATGTAATTACACATTTCCTTATATTTTAAAATCAAACTGTAGCTAATATGATAGATCAGTTACTTTTAGCTAATATCAAATGTACTTAGTGACGGATCCATGCGGGTATCAACCGATGCACGTTACACTCCCATAAGTCTCACAAGCATAGTGTAACTGCCACTTTTCTATTGCAGTTTAACACTTTATACACTGATTCAAGCTTGTATTGCTACATTTAATTGCATGCTAAATTTACATGTCATGTAGTGATATAGACTTTTGACAACATTTTTTACCCATGCCGAGAAACCTCGCTCTAAAATTCCGGTCTGAACAGTTAATTTAATTTTTAAACGACCAATGCAAGAACCTGATGTTTAAATCAAATTAAATATGACATTTTCTACCCGCCGAGTGAAAAAGAGGGGAGCATTTCTTAGCATGGTCAGTTTACTTAAACGTTGCATGTTAAGTTATTTCCCTTCTCTGTGTTAAAATAAATTGTTCTTTTACGCACACAAATGAAAAGACGCATTTTATAGTATGAGGAAAATTGAAATATTTAGAATTTCGTATATTATATCTAAAAACTTTCAATTAAACTTTTTAGGTAAGAGGTATACATGTTGTAGCTAGCTTTTAGGGCCCTAAACCGTATTGCCATTATAACCACTGAATAGAGCGAACTTGATATTTTGGGGTAAAACGTTATTTCTACATCCCGAACTCCCGATAAGAAAATGCCATGGGAACCCGCTTTTTTGAGAAATTCCGATCTTACATGTAAGTGCTGAACCATATAACTTTTTAACCTACAACTGCAAGTAGCTGATTCTATTATAAAAACTAAATACATTTTAACCACCTATTAAATTACATTTTTTTTGTAAACATGGGGGACATAGGTTAATTAAGTTTGTTTGATGTAGAGAAAATAACAGTGGCATGATATGATTTGAATTTAACAAGGAAAGTAATAGAACATATAATTTGCATAAAAGTGTTAATTTCATAAAGTCCTGTACACTTTTTAAATTTCAAAGTTTACGAAAAATATAAAGTATTTGAATGGTCAAACCCACTTACTATACCAAAATACATTTCTAAATAGAACTCCTTAAGGATGTTCGCTGGTGAGTTTGAAAATATCAATGTATCTAAATTTATCTATGTAATGAATAGACCATAGGTAAGGTACAAAATAAGCTTGAAAAATACAGTTTGCCAGACATTTTTTCCAGATAATAAGCGTTCAAAATTCGGCTTTCTCTGACGTTTTGATAAGTTTATCATTGGACTTGTTTTATTGTAAAAACATACGAAAAATTTACAAAATAATCATTAAACTTTGTAAATAAGCTCTCAATAACCTAATAAACACTATTATAAAAAGAATGTAGTGGGTTACTGGGCAAAAACTTATCCCTATTTGAATGGAAAAAATCAGAGGATTTAGAAAATCTGACGGAAGTTAAAAAAAAAACCCGCAATCATCTTTAAAACAATTCTCGCTCTCAGGTATGATTTATGTATTAAAATATAAAGGTAAAATTCGTAAAAATTACTCCCCTCTTAAACGATTTGTTGTCTCTGAAAAAAACAGCTAAAGGACAGAACAACAACACACTAAACGCACATATCTTAACAAACAATGCATTAATAAAAACTCGTGTCGAAACGAATGTGAACTCATGTGTTACGGAAGGTAAGCTTGTTATAACACCAACACCGCTTTAAAACTATCAATTTTTTGTAGGTTGCAGCTTGTAAATGACGACAAAAAATACTAGAACAACTCACATTTGTTAACTCAAATATACAAGTAACGAATGTCCAGCCAAACTTTCTGATGGAAACCTAACGCAAAATACCAACACAACCATTGGCTTATCAAGGAAAAGGCAGTTTCTGCATTGGATAACTAACAAACAATCCATTTAGTTTAAGCCAATCTGGATAAAGACAACAATACAAAACCTTAATGGAAAGAACCAAATTTTTAGTGTATCAGCTGAATAGGATGATCGCTGGTCAATTTTGAGATTCCTGTCAGATTTTCGAAATCATCTGGATTTTACCATTAAAAATATGGATAAATATTTGCCCAGCAACCCCTTAATTGCTCTTCATAATAAGATAAATAAATAAAATAATAAAAAATAATAATAAAATAAAATATGTTGCACTGTGGCCTGTGTATCAATAAAAAAGATAAATAAATGAATGGTGAAGCCACATTTAAAAGGTAAAAACTAAATAAGAAATATAGATAAATAAAACCTTTAAAACAACGTACTAAAACAAGATTGCCCAATTTTTTTTGGACATAAAGCATCACGTGGTATCTTAATCCTGAACTTGATGACTAATTTATGAATATTAAGAAAAGGTCTGTCTTTTTACATTTATACCAAAGGGTTGAAAAGTGCCTAAAAATTGATTATTCTTTGCTCAAGAAAACTGTCTTTGTTTTTTGGTGCATGTTTACCTGCATATCCTGGACGCTATGGTTTGGCAATGAAAAGTGCTGGGCGACTGGGCAATCGTCGCATTTGAGAACACTTCTCCTGTGTTCAGCAAATCTGTCACCCAGTCGACGATAGGTTTCTCCTACGTAAATTTTTAGGCACTAAGCACAGCGGATGATGTAAATGACATTTTCGGAGATGCAGGTAAAACCGTTCTTCAACTTGAAAGTGTTGGAGGGGGCAACTATCTCCTCAGTCTAACTAACTAACTAAATTCTTTATTTAACGAAGGAAGGTAACTCATTTAACAATACAATATGTTAATCTCACTAGAGGCCTTCACATAAAAAAATATAATGTTACAATCAAATTACTAATATAATAAACAATACAAAAAAAGAAGCAATAATATATAAACATGTTTTGTAACGGAAAGAAGGTTTACAGGAAAGATTGTGTTCCATTATTTTGAGGCTTAATAAGTTATTCTGATATTTTTACTTTAAAAGTTTCCAAATTTTTAGTTCCCCTTATTGGTAATTTATTCCAAACAATGATACCAGAGTATTCAAACGTTCTTTTGAAATATTCAGAATTAGGTTGTGGTATATGAAGTAGTCCAGATGTTGCTGATCTGAGAGAATATTTATGTAGATCACTACATGTAGTAAATTTATCAGCAATATAATTTAGAGATAATCCATTCATACTTTTAAACATTAAAAGAGATTGAAAATATTTAATTCTAGTAAATATAGTCATCCGATTGAGTTCTTGAAACATCATTATTGATGGATAATCAAAAGATTTATTTAATATTAGTCTTGCTGCACGCTTTTGTAACTTATAAATACATGTGTACGCTCAAGATGATATTTTGTGGCAAGACCCCACACTGCGCTACAATAATCAATAACCGGTAAGATGTAACTATTGTAATATAAAATAAGACCCTCTAGAGGAAGGTACTGTGTAAGTCTATTCATAAGATATAATCTGCTTGATACAATTTCACATAATTTATCAATTTGATTTGACCAGGACAATTTTTTTATCTATGTATAAACCAAATAGCTTTTCTACTTCTACGTTATCTAAAAGTACATTGTCTTGAGTAAATATTTCTAAAACATAATTTGTGTTTTCAATTTTTTTCTCAGATCCCATTAACATACATTTGGATTTCTTGCTATTAATAACCATATCATTTTCATTACAGGTAAAGGCACATGTGACACAGACGGATCGACCACAACCCCTGGTGCCTAAAAAGTCAGAGCGAGGACGTTTAGATTTGTCAAACGAACTGGTGACAAGATGTTACCTCAAACTCTTACCTTTGCAAAAAGCTGTCAGGGGTGGCGAGTCGAACACTGTCGACATGTGTTCTTCCTTCAAGACGATGGACTTGAAATTGCGCAACAGATTGTCCCGTATAACGATATTATGAGGGTGGTAGGTAAGTACCAAGGGTATACGGTCGATCTTGCGTCTTGGCCTGGCCTCCAAAGCCTTGGATCGTGTCACCCGGGATACTGAGTCGATAGCTTAATCCAAGATGTTGTTAGGATATCCCCGTTTGAAAAAGAATGATTTCAAAGTGCTGCTTTGACTTTGAAATCATCCTCATTACTGCAAATACGTTTAAGTCTCAGAAATTGAGACTTAGGAATAGCATTTTTGTAACTCTGGGGAAGACAAGATTGATCGTTCAGGTAGCAGTGTGCATCAGTGGGTTTATAGAACACAGACGTTACTATTTTGCCATTTTGCATGCTACATTCCAAGTCAAGGAAGGAGAGTTTCTCTTGCGAGACGGTAAAGGTTTACTGAATGGCAGAGTGATAGGAAGAGACAAAGCTGATGAACGAGTTCAAATCATCTTCTCTATCAGAGGATACACCAAAAACATCATCTATGTATCGTTTGTATTTGTCAGGGACAGGACCAACGTATTCAGAAAACATTTTCTAATACCAAACAAACAGACAGGCAAAATAGGACCCATCTTAGTGCCCATGGCAACACCGCCAGACTGGGAATAAAACTCCGTTTTTACATAGGGATTGGGTCTTCTGTCGTAGAGAGCAGTAAAATCCATGGAGAACAATCTTAAGTCATTTGGATTTTCAGGTTCAAAGTACTCTAGGATATTAAGAGCATTAGAAGTGTCCTTAACATAGATGGGAAAGTTCTCCACTATTGGTTTGAAACATTATGGAGAAAACTGGAAATGTTTTCAGCCGGACAACTACATGCAGCGACTCTGGGTCTACCATGGTTTACCAATTTATGAGTTATAGGAAGCATGTAGAATCTCGATGTCCTGGGTTGGGAGACTATCAAGTTCTTAGCATTATCTGAAAGATCATTGTTCTCCAATTTTGATAAATTCCTTAATTTGTTGCTGATTTTTCTTAGTATTATTATTCTTTAATTCCGAAAAGAAAGTTGGGTTTGCAAGTTGAAATTCGCCCTCGGAGACATAAGACTTGGCATCCCAAGCGACCACTGCACCCTCTTTGTCAGCAGGTTTAAAACTATGTCTGTATTTTTTTATATCTTTTTCATAATAAGGTTTACAGGGTCATTAAGAGCTAAGTAACCAAGTTTATTAATTTCTTGTTATTATTTCGTAGGTATTTACACTAAAACAAGCCTTATGCTAAACCTATGAAAAGTCAGAGAAAACCTTTTCCCGCCAAATTTTCGAGCCTACTTTCTCGAAAAAAAGCTTGGCAACCCACGATTTTTTAAAGCTTATTTTATAACTTTACGTATGGTTTATTCATCAAATATATAAAGCTAGATACCTTGTTGTTTACAAACTGACCAGCGAACATCCTTAATAGAAATTCCATATTTGTCATTAAACACATAATATTTTCCGTAAAACCTTTTGAGTGAACACAACAATAGAAAAGCAACACAGCTATGTTAGCATCAATTTGTAAGATTGTTTTACATTTTTACCTGTACATGTACTCTGTTGAAGCCGTGTCTGTAGTGTTTGCAGGGTATCAAAGTTTTCGGTAGTTAACATATGGGCGTGGTCGGAAGCGATCTGCTCTAGTTCTGCCATACTAATACCACTACCAATACCGATGACAAATACCTTGACGCCATTTTTGTGTAGTTTGTTGGCTTCTGTAGCAGTCAATGTTCTATCGTGTGAATGTCCATCGGTCATAACAACCAAAATTTTAACAACCCCGCTTCGATGACCCGCGGCTGTGGTGAAAGCATTCTGATCCACCCAATGAAGAGCTTCTCCTGTATGAGTGCCACCAGTGTCGTGACGGTGTATCGCATTGATAGCTGTCAGTAGGGATTGTAGGGTTAAATGATCTTTAAGAGAAAACTGTGGATGAGTTTTTAATGCAAAAGTCGTCACACCTATAAGTACATTTTGTTGTCCTATCGTAAATAATTTTGCAAACTGTGATACAAAGTCCTTTTGCTTCTGGAAATTTGTTCCGCCTACGCTTCCAGACGAGTCCAAAAGAAAATGAATGTCTGCAACGTTAGATCCACATACTGAAATGTAAATGAGCACAAATGGGGAAAATATTTTAGGAATGCCAATGCCATAACTATCGTCTACATAAGAATAATAAGCACTGTTAACATTGAAGCTTAACAAAGTAAAAAATTCTAAAAAACATTTAGCATAAACAAAATGAAATGTTAAAAACCAAGAAGAACAAACAAGAACCTTCTTGTTTTATCTACCTAAATAAATAAAATCATTCTTACATCTGGCGGAAGTAGTATTCAATCCTAAACATAACATAAACAACAGTACGAAATGCACCATTAACATGATTAAGGAACATGGATAGAAGATATAATAGTTCAGTATAACAATTTACATGTTCTTATCACTGTCTCACTGACGTACTTAAATGTATGATGATAGAATATTCTTATGGTTACTTGATTATCTTTGCAAATTTAAATTGAAGGTGTTAGCCGAAAAAAATCAAGTTCGCTTGGTATAATATTGGACAAGACTAATTTGAAATGCCTGTTCCAAGTTGATTTGGCCACTTAACTCTACCATTTCTACAGAGCGGCTGCCTTGTTGTACATGTATTAGACTATTTAAATATAAATTTAGAAAGTAAAAATTATGGACCATATACATTTAAGAACTTTTTAAAAAAGAAAATTCAGATAAAATATTCAGCTGAATGGTATAAATCACAGAATAAATTAAAAGATGGTAAACTACAAACTTTTTTAAAAATTAAAAACAATTTTGGTTTTGAAAATTATTTACAAGAAACAAAGAAATTTGAAATAAGAAAAGCTATTTGTAAACTTAGAATATCTTCACATAAATTAATGATTGAAGTTGGTAGACATAACAATATTCCTAGAACAGAACGTTATTGCAAAAAATGCAATACGGGTGAAATTGAAGATGAAACTCATTTTTTAATTGATTGTAACCATTTTCAGCAGGAAAGAGAAATTTTATTTTCATTTATTGAGAAAGAAAATAAAAATTTTGAAAATCTAAACTCTGAACAAAAACTTATTTTTTTACTTACTTCTGAAGATTCAATAGTGTTAAATGCAGTGGGTGAATTTATTTTTAAATACTTATAAATTTATATAGAATCATCATGAATATTATGAAATCTGTCTTGCTACTCTGATATGTGATTGTAACTCTTTAATTATTGTTCTTTTCTCTTTAAATGTTATATGTATACTCATGCTGCCCCTTGTTGGGCCCTTGATTGGAAAATAAAATATGTTCTATGTTCTATGTATTTATTTTTCGTGGCCGGACACTTGAGATTTATAAGCACAGTGTGGAAGTATTATTATTACCTTTATTTACATTTATTGACAAAACGACTATTGAATTTTTGTAATCCTTTTGCATATGTCTGAATGTTTATATTGCTGAAAGCATTGCGAACTAGGTTGAAAACAAGTCTACCCAATAAAGCCAAAAACTAATTATACATTATTTGGTAAAAGTCTACAATTACATAATTTCCATCATTCACCGCTGATTGGCATTTAAGGTATCGACTTAGAGATTTTTTGAAAGAGTCTCCATCCATCAAACATGTTAAAGAAGTGAACACTTCTTCCATCTCAATTTATATGGTTGACTAGGGCTAGTAATGTGTTGGTATTACATCATCACCTTCTGTTGTACTAACTGAAATTTATGTTGTCTGGACGATTAATTCTGTGCTCATATCAATTCATGCATGTCACGTCTGATTTTGGATCGAATGAGTTTCATTAACCATAATGATGAAAATAATAAACGTACATTTCTAAACGCTGGTCTTATAATAAAAATATTTCTATTGTTTTAAACGTCTCTGAAATTTCTCAGTGCAATTTTAGAGTTAAGTGTTGGAGATCTTTTTAGAATTATTTTTAAGATATCCTGCACTTACGAGGAAATAATCATAAGAATATAAACGAAGTAATACTTTTGTTAACGACTATACATTCGGTTTTTCATTTTTTAGACCTTTGATAAAATTTGATTCTAACGCGTAAGAGAGTTAATGTTTAAGGACACAGCAGCTTTTATAAGGAATGAAAAGAATAATAGAATAAGAATAAAATGATGATGAAAAACATGAGGGCGTCGTGTTAAACAACGGCACATTTGATTCTGAATAGTACTTGAATAGTAAAGAGGTGGATAGACGTAGAATAATTAAGTCTACGTAATCAATACTTACCAGTCGACATAGGGATCTTACAAGAGTTACAAGAGATCAACGATCATACTTATTGTACTAAAACCAGAAAGCTCATGAGAACAACGCCCGCCTTATATAGCCATTTAGTGTATACACCTTAATATCGCTGTGAGCTTAGTACTATCTTGAGGTCAAAATTTCATGAACCTTAATCACCGGTTACGACAAACTTGGCTCTGTTGTGGGCCAACTTGTATTCGCCACCTGAAGCTTACACGTGAAAACCATTTTTATGTGCATTCACTTTTATTTAAATGGTACAGTATTGAATGAAAAAATTCTGGAAACATGTGTTATCCAGGGATATATTAAATTAAAGCAAATTCGTCATTAGCAGCTGCCTAAATGAAAATTAGACTTTTGTTCTCTGCTAACATTAAGAATAATGCGGATTTCTTTCAAATTGGTCGAAATTTTTTTCATGTGTAGCAAATTTATACAATAAAACAGATACTTATTCGGCAAACAAAAGGAAGACACAAGACAACAAGGTCTTTTTGACATTATGAGCCTTCATGCTGACACTGCATACAAAATTTCAAAAGGCTTGGACGTATGGTTGCCGAGAAAACAGTAACGATGATAATTTTTCCCCTGCGCGACAGGATCAATTATATTATTAGTATTTTCACATGTGAAACTAGCCAAACAACAACAACAATCAACTGCTATTTGGGGTTTACAATTTAATTTTAACCAAATATGGATGGGTCTGGATCAACACGTCCTAAAATATAAAAAAAAGAGAAAAATAATAAATACAAATACAAATTTTGACCCATCTGAAAAAAGTTTGAACAATTTTTAATATGTAAAAGAAAAACAAATTGTGACACCCTCAAGGTTCGATCACAAACTATGTGTACTTTTAAGAAGACAATTGTGTATTTTCCCGTAGAATTCATTGCTCCTATTTTTGTCCTCTTATATAACGAATATTAAAAACAAATTCAAACGTTGTTTAATTTTCAGATTATAAATTAAAACAAACAAATAGACCATACCAAAAATGCATTTGGGTTTACAAAAAAAAAAACAGTTGTTTCAATTGAATTGAACTTACATTTTAACGATAAGCAAAATTATGATAATATACATTAAAGTTTATTATTTGCATAAATTCGTGAACAAGACCTAAACACAAAATATTTAGGTCAAAAACGTTTTATATCAAGACCATCACGTGGACGAGGTATAGATGTATGTATGCGTCAAAATCCATGTGCAAAATATTTCTTACAAATTAAGAAATTGGTAAGCAACAATAAGGCAAACCAAGCTATTGATAATTATATTGTTTATCTTTACCTGTATCCTTGTTTTCTGAAAACAAACAACATTTTCTACGTTAATCTTTTTATCCGTATTTTTGATGTACATATTTTTCCTTTTACGATTTGAAAACGATTTTTGTCGTTGTTAATTTTTCAAGTCTATTTCATTTAAGAGTTAAGAATGAAAATTTCATATTCTCTTAAATTTAAGTTTTGTATTTCTTGAAAACTTAATTAGAATTTGCGTCGTTTACAAGCACATATTCCAATTGAAACAGAATCCAATAATGTCAACAAAAATATAAACCAGCAAAAGTATTTTTATATTACAAATCAATTAGTAGAGATTTAAAAATGCACAGCAACTATATTGTGTTTCTTCACTTACCACATTTGTTACAAAAAAGGGCACAGTTGTTTCTGACCCAACCGGAATAAACATCATCGGAACATACACTACTGCTATAGGCTTTACAGTTTGGCAACTTATCGACACATTGGGTAGAAGGAGTTGTTGTTAATGTTGCTGTTGTGTGTGGTGATTTTGATGTTGCAACATTGCCTAAGATACCAGAAAAAAATGAATGCAATTTTCAATTTATCTGATTTCAATGTTAAAATCTATATACCATATATCTATATATATGGGCCCAAAAAACTAGTTTAACCCCGTCACATTTTATATGTGCCTGTCCTAAATCAGGAATCATTGTCAACGCTTTTGTTTGTCCTTGTCTACTATCTTTTTTTTTGTTTTATGTAAAAAAATGGGTCTTCCTTTGATATTCTAGGGATTTGTTTGAATCTTATGTATTGTATTTTTAGTCTTGGGCCAATGCAAGACGGCGAGCAGTGACCTCTGGTCATGTTGAAGACTGCTGGCTGTTTTCCATTGTGATTTTTTAAATTGCCGTTTCTTTAAATTAATGTTGGTTGTGTCGCGTACACTTATTCCACATCTCTTTATCGTGTACCTAATATATTTAATAAATCTTTTTTCCTTTGGTCTTTGGCATACTGATTGTGCTCACTTTTAACTAATGCCTGGACTTTGATATAGTTGCGATCGATTTGGACACTATCAACCGCGATTCCTAGCTAAAGGAAAAATGAAATGACAAAAAAAAACGTAATGAGACCTTCTCTTTTTAAGATATTAAAAAAACTAATATCTGTAGCATATTTCCAAGAACAAATGTAGTTTCATTATCTTATTTGAATTTCAATCCATATGCTATCGCGTAAAAATAAAAGTTGTCAGTTTGCAAACGCTCTCTTGTTTGAAATATGGTTGATTCCATTTTCTATCCTAGCGTACAAAACCTCATTTGTTTCACAGTACTTAACTTTGTAACTTGTCTTCAACTTACCGCACTTGTTACAAAATTTCGGACAGTTTTGTTTGACCCAACTTTCATACTGAGCTTTAGAACATACACTAGTGCCATATAAAGGACAGGTAGAGATCTGATCAACACATGTGCTTTTCACAGGGGTAAGAGTTGAAAAACCTGCTACATTTAAAAAAGTGTAATATTTCATGTAATTAAAAGATTCGAAAAGCAATAACAAAAATTATAGAGAAATGAAACAGCAATGGTCTTGTCTATGAATTGAAACTAATATCTCGTTTTATTGTGGAATTAATTAATAACCACAATAATAAAAAAGTTATTGTTATAGAGAGTTTCTTAATGATGACTGTTTTCATGAGTCAAATAAACCTTTAGGAATTGGTTAATTTATATTTTTAGGAGTTTCTTTTCTTTTTATTTTTCATCGCTTTCAAATTACATTTTATTCTCGTCATTTCGTTTTAATGAAGTTATGATCAGCTTAACAGACAACACTCACACACAATCAACTGTGTATTACATATACATGTATGTGTGTTAAGATGTTTGTGTACTTTTCGTTGCGTCTTGGTCAGACTGTCACTTTCAGTGGTTGGGGAAACCACACCGATCGTGCGCAAAACTGACAAACACAATTTCAAACAGGTGTCCAAGTCCGTTTTCGTAAATTTACAAAGAGGAACTCAATGGACAAGTGATCATTTGTGAAGCATTAAAATCAGTGCCTTAGACAGCTCGGCTACCGGGACCCCTCACATAAAAAGACTTACCGCACATTTTGCAATATTTAGCACAGTTTCGTTTGGCCCATTCGGAATATTGTTCGTTAGAACACACACTAGTATCATAATTGTTGCAGTATGGTATCTGATCGACACACATGTCCGGAGCTGCTGTGACTGAATTTCCTATTCAAGACGCAAAACAGATTTTTAGAATATAGATCGGTGGACATAGAGTGAAAATTGTCCAAAACAATTATAACAATTACAAGAAGAAGCTAAGCCCATACATCAAGTGAATGAAAGTACACGTAAGTACAATAACAATCTCTTTTAAATTTCGTTCGATGATCTTTTTTTTCAAACATGCAGTACGTTTTTATTTGCAGCATTGTTAGATATGCATCGTAATTAAGATTGGGTGTCACGCTTCCCTTTAAGGGACTTAACAACTAAATTCGGGCTTCTGACATCTTTAACAACAAATTAAGAAGAAATGTAACGGGACATCTATTTTTCATTAAAAAAAAGAAAATGACAACAACTTTAATTTGTCCTAAGATTGCATAGCTTGATTTAAATCAAAAAACGTATAGGGCAAAATGTATAAAACTGATAAAGATGTTACATGTATCATGGAATCCAAGCACTTTTTTAGCTCACCAGACCCGAAGGCGTCCGTCGTCGTCATCGTCGTCCGTCGTCGTCATCCATCGTCGTTACTTTTCTTTGAAAATCTTCTCCTCTGAAACTACTAAACGAATTGCTTTGAAACTTTGCACACTTCATCTATGGGATGTCCTCTACCAAAATTGCAAAAATGGTTAATGCCGACCAAAACATATGACCTCCGTTGCTTCAAATCGAACAGGGGTGGTCAGATCCTTGTTTTTGGCTTATAAATAAAAAAGAATAATAGATAGAGATAATCTGAAGCAACCTACCTTCTTTAGAAGCAAAACCTCTACAAAATATAGAAGAAAATGAGATCTGGAATAAGTGTACGCGACCCAACCTACAATATAAACGTAAATTTAAAACATCCACAATGGAAAACAGACAGCAGCCTTCAATCTGACCAGTTTCCTTTATGTGAAGCTCTTTAGAAGAAGCATTTTCAATATTTTTGGTAGAGCGCCTCTGATGAGTCTTGAATAGACGAAACGTGCGTCAGGCGTAGCAAAATTTATTGTCTGGAACTTTGTTGTCATTTGTATTTGTCAAATGACCCCGAATAAGGGTTATGGGCCTTTTAGGTAAAAAACATAGTTTTTGTTCATGGTTTGCCCTATAGAATGAAAACTATTGCAGATAGGGAAAAGCTGTTGCTTGCTTAAATGTTCAACTCATTAAGCTCTTTAAAAGTCTCCATTGGGTCGAAGTTGTCAGATGACCCCTAATAGGGGTTATGGCCCTTTTAAGTCAAAATAGTGTTTTTTTTATGTTTTTGCCCTATAGAATGAAAACTATTGCATATAGAAAAAAGCTGTTGCTCATTAAGCTCTACAAAAGTCTATTAGGTCAAAGTTGTCAGATGACCCTTATAGGTGTTATGACCCTTTCAAGGCCAAAAATAGCGTTTTTTTTCAAGTTTTTGCCCTATAAAATAAAAACAGCTGCAGATAGAGAAAAGCTTATATATGCTTGCCTAAATGTTCAGCTCATTAACAGATGATCCCTTGTAGGTGTTATTGCCCTTAAAAGGTGCTTAATAGCTTTTTTTCATGTATTTGGCCTATAGAATGAAAACTATTGCAGATAGAGAAACGTTGTTGCTTGCTTACACGTTCAGCTCTACTAATGTCTCCATAGGATCGAGGTTGTCAGATGACCCCTTATAGGGTTTATGGCCCTTTAAAGGTGAAAAAAAATATTCATGTTTTTGGCCTATAAAATAAAAACCATAGGAGATAGGGAAAAGATTTTGCTTGCTTAAACCCTCAGTTTATTTAGTTCTTCAAAAATATTCGTTAGGCTGAAGCTGGCAGATGACTTCTTCTAAAAGTTATGGCCCTAATTGTTTAGTTTTGGATGTTGTCTTGCAGATTAAACAATAAAAGATAAGGAAAAGCTTTTGTTTGCTTAAATGTTTAACTATATAATTAAGTTTCCCCCTCAGATGCCTAAACACTATTTTCTTTCCATCCGTAATCAAAGTCAGGTGAGCGATTCAGGCTCCTGGGAGTCTCTTGTGTTATGTGTTGTGATAAATTGTTTGCACGTTTTTTTATGTTCTATCGAATACTCATATTTAAGATTTATGCTTAAAATATTTAAAATTATCAACGAATTTAGCAAATCAAAAGTTACTGATCTTAAGGTAAAATATTATCATTACAAGACCTAACCTAATCTTGTGACTTTCCAAAGATTACAGGCATTTCCTTTTATTCTAAAATTCTTGCAAGTAATTTTTTCTTGCTTATAGTCTTACTTGATTATTACAGAATATTCGGTTTTTTTTGAAATTATTTCAATCTGGTTGTAGATTGACACTATACAATTACAAAAGGTTGAAATTGTTTGGTTTAACAATGTCTCTCCTTCACAGATATTGTTGATGAAGTAAGTAACCCGACTTATTTCCATTTGAAACAAAAAATGGAGCACAGCAGAGGGAAGATTTTATTCACTCATAACACTTAAGACAACCTAATGAATGGTATGATTTATATATGTTACGGGGGGCTAATTGGAATCCAGGACGACCCAGAATCATCCTTGGACAAATTGGAATTTCCATTTTTCCTACGACAAACTGGATTCTAATATTGTAACAAAGTGTAGATCGAAATTTGAATTTTTCCTAGAACAAATTGAGATATCCAGACGTTCTCTTTTCAGAAGGATTCAGAATCACACTAAAATTGTGCTAGTAGGATTCTGGATCATACTGAAATTTTAAATGCATTTACATGTACTAAGATTACTTTAACAATGATTAAAACACAAATAAAAAGCAATTAATGCATTTTTCACTATAAATGATATATATAATAAAATTTCATATTATTTTATTTTTATTTGATATTTGACATAAAATTATTTAAATTAAAACAAAAATAAGTCATTTTTTGTTCCAGATACATAATCTTTCCAGAACATTTTTACAAAGGTTTGAATACTTTTAAAACATTTGAACTTTAGTTTCTTCATTGATACCTAATATCTCAATATACCACAAATCAAAAGTCGTACATGCATTCACATGACATCAAATGGGCTCTTTTGTCACTTTTAATGTTTTCATGGTACACAATGAACTACAAATTTTGGCCTTAATAAAATTTTTAATTCCAACTTACCTTTTTATTTATCTTTACTGTAAAATGATCATGATCAGATTATTTCCATTTTAGTGTGTAAAATATTACAAAAATAAGTCTAGAATCTTCCCAAAGTAATCTGGATATCTCAATTTGTCCTTGGAGAAAAAGGAATTCTAATTTATACTGGTAAAAATCTAGGGCAAATCAGAATTTGATTCCAATAACATATAAACGGATTTTAAGGTATTTTGAATATCATGTAATCATTATCATAAATATGTGTTTTACTCTTTACCGACAAATGACAAAGTCTATAAATTTTAATACTTAAAGTGAAACGTCATGAATTGTAGAGTTTCTCTGAACTTTAATTAAAAAAGAAGTCAAATCTTTTAAGTATTTGTCTTATTTTTTATTCTTTTAAATCTAAGGTATTTTATTCTGTGCATGGAGCACTAAATTATTTTTGTCTATTTGGATTGCCAAAGAAAAACGATTTTTAAATTGAAAAAAAATCAAGAACAACACTGCACAAATTGTCCAAAAACGGATCTTTACCTACTCCGTTGATAGAAATATCTGATCTTCATTGGTATATAAAATCTTTAATATTATTGGTAAATTTTGAAGTGCATTTAATTTTTAATCCCGATGGCAATTTTCGTATTTTCAACGGTCTGTGATTTTTTGTGATTTTTTTTATAACATCTGATGTTCGATTCCTCTGATTCACACGTGGAAATTACGTCCAAGTGATATCAAGATTGAAGTCGAATTTCAAGTTAAATGAGAAATGAACGTGAATTTCACGTGAACAAATCATAAATTTAACAAGAATGTCACGTGAAATACAATTTTCAACTTAACTTTTTTCACGTGAACTTTACATTAAATATTTGAAAAAAGGGAGTTTCCCTTTGGCTTCCCGTTTCAATCTTAAAGACATAGAACCTATCATTTTGGCATTTTTAAAAAAAGAATGAAATTCACACCATTTGAAGAATACATTTTAAAACCTTTGAAGAAACTGTTAAATTTTCAAAAACCTACCAGAAAGTATTCTTTTCGACGGAAAACTGAAGAAAAAACGCAGTGTCAAAAAAGAGGACAAACTAATTATAGAATGTAAACACTTGCGGGTACCGGTAAACTGAGAAACGAAAAGTAACCAAACGAAACGGAGCGGAACAAAAACGATATCGATAAAGAAGGAAACGTAAACAGTAAAAAAGCAACCGAAATCTGTAAAGAATGGAAACGAAATCGAGCGAAACTGGTAAAATAAGAAAACTGAATGGATTTTAGACGACACGAGTCTTATTTTTTAATTTACCGATTTCGTTTTTCTCTTCGCCTCGTTTGGTTACATTTTGTTTCTCAGTTTAACAGTACCCAGTTTACCAAAAGTAAATATTTATGCTGGACAATACTTAATCAACTCGAATTATTAAAATAAGATTATTTTATAGAAAACTGCTAAACATTGAGTTTTTATGTTGGTAAAGGTAAGTTTTAGGTAGTATATTTTTAATATATGTACTTTTTATTCAATGTAAAAAATTGCGAAATTGATAGGTTCTATGTCTTTAATGCTTATTTCCCTAATCGACATAAATTTTGCTAACATGAGGTTACTCGATGGAGTATGCACACAAAGCATTACAAACGGTTTTATTGCCAAACTATGGTATTGTTTGAAAAAAGAAAAGATTCTGAAGTACTTAAGTAAGGGTAGTACTAGTAATTAAAACTCATATGTTCGATGATGATTAAAATGTCACATACTCAAATTTCACTTCAATTAATGCTATATATCATTTGACATAGTTGTCTCCAATCTTATTGACATTCTAATGAGACTTTGTTAAAATCATTGATAAGATATTTGGACTAGATAATCGAACTTGATGATAATCTGATTATCTATGTTTATCAAAACTATATTTATTACCTAAGCATATGATCTGTTGTAGCTTTGCCTGAAGTGTTTGTAGAGTACCAAACGTTTGAGTAGAAAAGACGTGGGTATGGTCAGTGGCAATCTTTTCTAGTTGTGCTATATTAATACCACTACCAATACCGATGACAAAAACCTCAACACCTGCCTTATGCAGTTTGTCAGCCTCTATCGCAGTCATGGTTGGATTTCCAGACTGTCCGTCTGTCATAACAACTAATATTTTAACGACCCCGCTTCGATGACCCGCGGCTGTGGTGAAAGCATTCTGATCCACCCAATGAAGAGCTTCTCCTGTGTGAGTATTACCGGTCTGATACGGTATCGTGTTTATAGCCGTCACAAGGGATGGTTGGGTCAAATGATCTTTCAGTGAAAACTGTGGATGTGTTGTTGTTGAAAAAGTTGTCACACCTATAAGAACATTTCGCGGTCCTATCATGAAAGATTGAGCAAACTGCGACACAAAGTCCTTTTGTTTTTGGAAATTTGTTGCTCCCACACTGCCAGATGAGTCCAAAAGAAAATGAATGTCTGCAACATTTGATCCACATACTGAAATTCAAATTAGAGTATATTTTAATAATACCAAAGTCATAACATTTTATCAATATAAGAATAAAAAGCATATTTAATGGGAAAAGCCACAAAAAATATAAACTTTGTAACGAAATTATAAAATACTTCTAACACTATTAAAAGCTACAACACCAAAAATTTCGATAAGTTCATACTCACGTGTAGCACCTTCATTAATGAAACCTAAACCCACGATAATAAACAGTAAGACATGCATTGTTATATAAACTAGAATAAACTATCAAACCATTGCATTCTTACAAGGTTCTTATCAATGTTAATACCTGTGACAGATAATTTTATAAATTCATTATCTATGATTCTAATGATAAATTGTAGGTTAAGGGTGTGAACTTAACATAAAAGAACAAGGTTATTTCAGCTGCTTTAGGTCAGATGAGATGATCCATGCTTATTTTAATAAGTTTCTCTGTCTGTTGTATCGAGACGACCATCTTATGTTATCCCATAATTGCCAGTTTTGTGATATTATCATAAGATCACCAAAAAATATTGTTTGTACAAATTTTAAAAATTGTCCATTTTGCAGTGTTTTTGTCTTGGTTTTACTTTTCTTCTTTGACATTTAAAATTGATCATCCCAGGTAACTAATTTTGCCATTACCCTTATGTAACTATTGCATTTGATGACTATATGTGTTTTTGCAGAAACCTATTCGTATAAGATTAGAAAAAGGGCCACTGGATATAGCCACCAGAAAAAAAACTTAATTGGTTCAAGTCTATAATTACATAATTCATAATTCATCACTTACCGCTAATTGGAATGCTACGTATTGACTTTCATATTTCCCGATACAAGTCTTCACCCATCAAACATGCTAACGTCAGAACTGCCACCATCTCAATTCATTTTATTAAGCTGACTAGGGCTAGTAATCTGTTGGTGTTACACCATTACGTTTTGTGGTACCAATTAAAATTTATTTTGTCTAGAGGATTAATTGTGTGCCCCTTTTAACTCATTTACCGTCATACGTGTGCATTGTGATTAAACTATGTGTAAGGCCCTACCAACACTTAAAAGGTTTTATAATGGCGGAGACAATGAAAAGACTGATTAAATGATCATGATGATAGTCTAGTGTAAACTAATATACAGTAAGTTTTGAAAAGTACTGGAAAGAGGTGGAAGAGGAAGGAAGCAGAGGTACCAATGGGGCAGCCGAATGTCAAAGTCCGAAAGGACACAAAACCAGTCACACAAATAAGGACTGTAAGGACGGAAAAACAGACAACTTATATAAGACGGAAAGTAAAAAACTACTAAATATCAATTTACAACCCGAAATCTAGTCTCGATGAGTGTGAACTCATGTGCTCTGGAAGAGTAAGCGGCTTTTGCTTGCTATAGCACACCCGTCGCGCTGCTAATTTCCAATAAAATCGGTCAAATCCGATGAAGAAAGACAAAACTAAACCCTATGACAAAGAAACATCTGCACTCATTAGTCATCAAGACTATTCGGTGGCTACTAAGCGGTCTACAAAGGTATCTAATACGTACATGAGTTGATGCATTGTGATCATCGATCAGGCTTCCGTAAAATGACCAGACAACTCCACCGAACAAAACCAATACTTTTTATCCACCTATGGTACACACCATCATCTCTCTGTGGGCTGAGTACTTAAGGGTCAAAACTTCATGAACTATAGTCGGTTGTTACGACCAGCTTGCATTGGCATGTATTCTTCACCCGGGGACTACTTGTGAATGCCATTTTATGTGATCTTACTTTGTAGTTGAAAAAAGGGTTTAATATATAAAGTGCAGTATGGAAGGTAAAAATCTGAAAACATGAGTCATTTAAGGTCCTTTTTGGAACGGATTAAATGTTAACCACCCACAAGATATACTAGTAGTTACTGATTTTTGCTTGCAACATGACAGCCTTAGTGATTGCAATTTTTCTTTACATTTATAACAGTAAATAAGGCTTATGATACCATTCTTGAGAGAGTTTACGAGTGATGAACATATTTGACAGAGGGATTATAAAAAGCTTCTTTAAGGAAACATTTGAATAATTACTATTTTATCCTCAAACTCTTCACTTTGCGAATAATAACTGTGTTTAATGAATATTGCTTCAGATCAACAAGTACTATAGTGAATTGATATATATTCATATGGCTCATGAGCACAAATATTTTATTTCAACTAGAATTTGTATCTAGCAAATGTGCAATCTTTGTCACTTTTTTACATTTTTTCTACATAAACAGAAGTCATGGAGTTAACTTTCGTTCAGGTAGTGTGCATCAAACTATACACGGGCAACCATCATGTTTAATATACATTGAAAAAAAAATTGAACATGATTATCAACAGTTCTTTTCCTTTGCCTGTATAGAAAAGTATCCAACTTCTAAGATAGGCATTTGCCACTAGTTTTTAAGCGAGACCTTATTTGTGCATATACTCTCATTAATATGATTTCTCGAAAATATTAATTATCTTGAATGTGACCAGCAACCAGTTATATCAGAAACTCAATCTGTATTTATAGGAATATTGATTATGTAACCAAAGCCATGACTTTTCAAACGCTTACTGTTAAATTCTTAGCAGTATGATGAATGTTCTTTGTGTGAAACTAAAAGAATTATGATCTCCAATACCGATTTATCTCTATGTGTATTGTTTTCTGGTCAGAAGTATATTCAGATTGAAGATTAAAGGGCGAAAATGATGGATAAGTTCATGCTGGTCACAAGCTTAACCTTAACCTTAGCACAATAGTTGGTTGGTAACGCTTGAGGCAGGGTAAAATTGAAGTCTTAGCGGTCCAATCGAAAACTCTACGGAAGAAGGGTAATATCAAGGTCTAAGCGGTCCAATCGAAAAACCTCTTATTAAGCTTTTTTTTTGTTCTATGCCCTTCATATTCATATAGTGTTTGGCATTTTCAATCTTTTAGTAGAGCGTCTCTTATCAGTCTTGAATAGCAAAGAGTGCCTTAGCAGTTGCAAAATTTTAACTGAACAGAAGTACTTCCTTGATTGTATTAAAAAGTGCAAAAGAAAATGCGTAAAAGTTTTATCAGTCAAGCTGTAACCTTTATTTGGTACTATCAATCTATTATCATGAATAGATTTTGCAAGTTGTTTTAAAACAACATAAAAAGAACAATATTGTTTTCATCAAGAATTTAATCACAATTACATCGTTTTTTCGATACACTTTGAATAGCTTTTCGCGCAACGTAGCTTCATCATTTTACAAAACTAGATAGAGTAAAAGATGATTATATCTATATTGAATTTTTGTCATTTTATAAAATGTGTCTTTTAATAACCATGAATTGTAGCAGGATAACTGAAAGATAATTGATAAATTGATAAATGGAATCTAGCCACGAAAACATTCTGTTATTTTCTGTTATTGACATTCAAATAGTCCTATGTCTTATGTAATTGCCAATTATATCAATTAACAAAACGTTCAAATATAGTCCGAGATTGCTCTGACGTCCTCGGCATTTTTCCAGCAAGCTGGTGCCGTGGGATGTCAGAGCTCTTTCAATATCAAAAACACGGGATTTAGCACAACAGTTTTGTTGTGCACTTCCGAGATAAATTAAGCAACTTTATCATCATTGTTGCATATATATTTTGGTCTCAAATGAAACATTTGGTTATTTAGAATAAAAATACAACATATTGTAAAGAAAAATATCTTGAATAAGTAAAATAATTTAAAATTTGTACATTAGTTTGCTGATCTTGAACTTGGTGAAATTGATAAAATTCAAGATCAGCTCTTAAATTTTTCTTATTTTCTGAATTATATCAGGTTGTTTCTAGTAGTGATATACTTTGAAAGTATTGATTTAGTCTTGTTTTACATCTCCCATTTTACAAATGACTGATGTAAGAGTTATTTTTACATTTAGAAAGCATTCCTAAAAATCCCGTGTTTTTGATATGGAAGGAACTCTGACGTCCCACGGCACCAGCTTGCTGGAAAAATGCCGAGGACGTCAGAGAAATCTCGGACAAGTTCAAATAAAGCTTGAATTGCTATAAAACCAGTTAAACTACTATGTTACCAGTACGTTCGAATTAACTAAATTACTTTAGACAAAATATTATAAAGCCTTAATAATTAATACTTATGTGGAGAATGAACCAGAACAAAATATTCAATATTTGAATAAATCTAAAAGAAGACCTCAAACGCTCATATATAAATATAGGATTTCTATCTTTGAGTTGATGTTGGTGTGTTTTGTCCTCCCTTACACGATTTGACATGCTAAATTTATCTTTAGCAACTCAATGGGTATGATAAAGCCAGCAGGAACTGTAGCAAACGTGAGAAACTGTCATAAAAACTGAAGGCTTAACTTGCCTAGGTAAAATTGAGTAACATGGTACGTTCGAAACGTGAACGTGCGACTAAGAGTTTATTTAAGAATCTGGTTTAACTTAAAATTTTCACAATTTATATGATTAATCGAACGTATAATCTTACATTTGTTGCTTGGAATTATTTACAAATCAATTGCACTTTACAATCAATCTTAATTTTAATGAACATTGACCAAATGTAACGAAAGCCATGACTTTTCAAACACTTACTGTTTGAACACTTAACAATATGATAAATGTTCTCTTGTTTGAACTTAATAATATGATCAGCAATCCTGATTTTTCTCTACGTGAACATTGTTTTCCAATAAGAAATTATATGAGTTTGTAGAGCGAGGGCGACAATGATTGATAAGTAAATGCTGTTTTACAAGCTTAACCTTAGATGTCCAATTGTGGTTAATCGATATGTGTTTTTTTTTGGATACTTTTATATTGTTTTCGGAATTATAAGTTTAGGCTCTTGAAGACAGTCAAATAGAAATTAAGATATGTTATACTTTGCCTATGCTTGAAAGGATATCCGTAACCAAGTGGCGAAACTTGATATTAAAATCGAAAGAATATGGAATATGTGCCAGAAAGACACAATCCATATATTGATATTATTTTTATATAAAAAAAAAAACATTCAATGCGTGTGAAGCGCTTATCCGGATTAACCTTCACCTGACATGCAGATTGATATTGATAGCAGATTGAACCGTCGAAAATTTCCGAGTATTCACTTTTAGCTTCTTTGGGTTCTTCTCCCGTCTAGAGAGTACATAGTACTGAGTGTTATATCTCTGTGCATGCGTCAAACTGTACAGATAAAAGCAATCGTATTTACAATTAAAAACGGAGTTTAGAGTTGATTATAACATGGACTGCACGGAAAGGACCAACGGCCCTATGCCGGCTCGGAACTGTTCAACCGTTGTACACTGTCGTATGGCCAGTGGTATTAGATTCCAGGTGATTATGGTCCTGGGGAAGAAAGAATACTTGTAAACGTCAGATCTTGTGTATATTGTTCTAAATCCGGTGTTGATCCGTGTCCTGTTGTCAGCTGGTGTCAGAATATTGGCAGATGGGATGTCAACAAGGTTGTTGGTAATCTTATACATCAGTACAGCTCATGCTTTGGCACGTCGTTGTTGTAAGGTTTCCCATCCCAGGTTTGCGAGCATGGATGTTACAGCTCCTGGGTCTCTGTCATGGAAGTTGTTGTAGGTAAACCGAACTGCTCTTCTTTGAATAGCTTCTAGTTGTTGTATTTGGTTTTTGTTAAAGGGGTCCCACACAGCACTGGCATATTGTATGGCGGGTCTCACCAAAGTGGTATAGGCTGTTGATTTCACCTCTTTGGGACATGAGTGGATATTGCGTCGTAGAAATCCAATGGATCTGTTGGCTTTAGCAGAGATGGTGTTTATATGTGTGGTCCAGCTTAGGTCATTACTGATTGACACTCCTAAGTATTTACTGTCTTTGGTGACTTCAAAGTCTGATTGTGTAGGGCATATTTGTGTTCCATGGTCATTCGTTTCCTGGTTATGTGTAGTGTAAAACATTTGTCAGCGTTGAATGACATCTGCCGTGTTTGCTCCAATTCTTCCAGTTTTTTAAGATCTGATTGCAACTGTTGTTGATCGGTCTCGGTGTTAATGACTCGATACAGAAGGCAATCGTCAGCAAAAAGCCTGGCGTGAGACGTTGATGAAAAGTAAGAATAAGAGTGGACCGAGGACTCTCCCTTGTGGTACTCCTGAGTCTAGTGAGCAAGTTGTTGAATGGCTGCCCTCTAGAAGAACTTGCTGAGTTCGGTCTACGAGGAAGTGCTGAATCCATTGTAAGGTGTTGTCCCTTATCCCATAATGATGGAGCTTAAGAAGTAATCTCTGGTGGGGAACCTTGTCAAATGCTTTGGAAAAATCCAGCAATATTGCATCAATCTGCTTCCCCTCAGATAGATTCTTGGCTAGGTCCTGGATGGTGGTAACTAGTTGTGTTTCACAAGATCGACGAGCTCTGAAGCCATGTTGGCTGTCTGATAGAATCTGATGGTGAGCAAGATGGTCCATAATATTGCTGTAGATAATGTGTTATTGTAGTTTACAACAGATCGCAGTGAGAGACACAGGCCTATAATTAGATGCGGCTGATTTGTCACCTTTTTTAAAGACATGTACTATGCTGGTCGTCTTCCAGTCTAAGGGTACTTTTCCAGTGTCGAGTGATGTTTGAAATATCCACGTAAGTGCCGGAGAGATGGTTTTAGAAAGGTGTTTAAAAAGTTTCGGTGGTACTGCATCTGGTCCACATGCTTTGTGTTCAACAAGGTTGGTCAAGAGCTTTAATACACCGTTTTCATTGATGCGTATGTGTCCCATGGATGGAGGTGTGCTGGTTCCCAGATCAGGTAAATTGGAGGTGTCTTCTGAGCTGTATGCTGATTTAAATTGGCTGTTGAGTATTTCGGCCTTGTTCTTACTGTCACTGTCGATGATCCCGTTTTGAGCTCGTAATGGTGCGACTCCTGTATTCTCTTGTTTCTTTGACTTAATAAATGACCAAAAACGTTTTGGCTTACTTTTCTGCTCAGGGTTAATGATGTTCCGGATGTACCCATTATATGCTGATCTTGTTGCCTTTTGGGTTTGTGACTTAAGTTTCCTAAACCTGTCATTGTCCTTTTGTGTCCTTCTTTTTCTAGCTTTCCTTCCCGCTTTGTTTTTCCTGTTTATCATTATTCTGACTTCGGTGTTGATCCAGGGATATGCTGGTTTAGATCTTGATTGCTTCGATGGCACAAATTTCTCCATAGCATTCAGCAGGATCTCTTTAAATGTGTTCCACATGTCATCAATATTTGTAAATTGCTGTGTCATGAAGTAGGTCACCTGATCTTTTACTGCTGACGGTGTTTTTGTTCTGGTGGCTTGTAATTTAGTATCTGTCATGACGATGTCGTGGTCGCTGAATCCTGGGAGTGGCTTGCATTTGGTTACAAGGCTAGGATGAGATGTAAAAACCAAGTCCAAGATGTTCTCCTGTCTAGTAGGGAAGTTGACACTTTGTTCCAGTGCCATTTCATTTATCAACTCTATGAAAAATGTGTTAAGACGGCTTGGGTAGATAGATCCGATGGCTGTCATACTGGTCCAATCTATGTCTGGTGGATTGAATTCGCCAGTAATCCAAACACTGTTGTTTTTTGCCAAGTGGCGTATGGCTGTTATGTCTTTCTTTACACTGTCTAGATACTTTTCTTGGTGCATTGATGGAGGTATGTAGTAGGCAGTTATAATAGCTGGTTTGTGTGGGTGGTGGATTTTAACTGCTAAAATTTCATTTTCCCTACTTTTGTAGATCTCAGAGCTTACAAGAAGTGTTTTACGAACAGCTATGAGCACCCCCCCTCCTTTTGACTGTTCTCTGTCATTTCGGTAGACATCAAATTGGTCAATATTAATGATTTCTGAGGAGACGATTGTATTGTTTAGCCATGTCTCCGTTCCAATTATCACATCCACTTCTGATGTCGCTGCAAGTTTGATAAGCTTTGTCTTTTTATTGCGGATACTCTGAGAGTTAATAGTTAACATTCTAATAGAGTTAAAGCTGCTTTTAACTGTTGTTGGTCGCTTTGGTTTTTGCATTGGCGATGATGATGCTAGTTGGCTGTTTATGGTGGACAAACTAGTACTTAAACTGCTGGAGTTGTGTGTTAAGTTAAACCCGGTGTTAATTAGGCTGATGGAACTAAATTGGTTGTCGTCAGATAGTATGGACTGATATAGTACTGAACCATGATTAGGTGTGTTGCACTCTTTGCACAGCCAAGCAAATGAGGAGTTGGCAAAGGGAACATAAGAGTCCGAGTTCATTGACATGCAAGCCTGATGGTACCATAGATCACATTTGTCACAAGCTATACCCTGCTGGCCTCATTTGACTGCTTTATTGTATATCTGGCAGGGGTACTTAGCTTTTGGGCTTGGATTTAGTTCGATTTGACCTCCAAGTATGAGTAAGATTGACAGTTGTTTCAATGTCTGGGTCTCGATGTGTATTTGATAAGGTGAAGTTTTACGGAATAGGTGGGTAGTTTTGTACCAGCTATATATGCTACAATGTCGTAGGTTATACTGTTTGTGAAAATATTGTTCATTTTTGTCAGTTTCCAAAATGTAAATCACATTGTAGAAGGTTATCAACAACAGGAGACAGTTCATCTTTGGCACCGATAATGTAAACAAACAAACCTGAAGTGGACTTTTGCGTTGAGAAAAGTTTATTATTTGTAAACACAATTGTCAACAGATTTTTAGATGAATGAAAGTTTGTTCCGAAATGTTAATTGATCAAGTGGCTGGTCCTTGATGTGGCGAAATACATCGCCTACATCCGAAAATCTTAAGTTTTGATGAGCGGTGATTTACTCACAACTGTACAGCTTAAGCATGCGTATACAAGTGACCAACAATTGGCTAAAATTTATTTCACAAGTACATGTAACAGTCTTATATATTTAAAGTATGAAACTAACTTTAATGCTTATTTATGACAGATTCTATTAGAATAAATATTATATTATTTTTTGCCATTTTATCTCCTTTTATTATTTGACAACTAAAAAAATTGATCAAATACATTTTATGTCTTTACATGGAGTTTGTCTTAAAATAAACATGACTTGTTGCTTGATTGCTGCCTGATAACACTAAAATGGGGTTATGTCATGAAATTTTGCAGTTATCGACATTCTTATAGTCCTATTCTTCACATAAATTGCAATAAAAAAGCTAATTAAAATGATCATACATAGATTGCATTGCAATTTAAAACAGTTAAATAAAAACTTCGTCTTCGAGTTTATCTTATCATTTTACTTTAAACATTGAAAACTTTTATATAAATGGATAGAAGAGACAAATATGCTCTCAATAAATGGATATGATTAGGGGACATGAATAAGGAAAGTTATAAATTACAATGTATGAGCTTTTGAAAACAAAATGATCATTAAAACACAAGGAAAAAAGCGATCCACAATATGAAAATAACCAATAAATATTTTCATATCATTTGTTGTATATTATTAAAACTCAACTGTTAATACCATTTCACATGGTTTTGTTTCGGTAGAGATTTTTGTTTTCATTCTAATATATGTATTCAATTATATCCAAAAAAAAAAAAAAAAAAAAACGACAAAAATATCTAACAACACAGTAAAAATTACTAGTATACCTTTACTGCATACCAAGAAAACAGACTTCAACTCATATTTCAGAGTTCAGAATTGATTACATTTTAGGACATCGAACGGTCAGCCATACAAGTAAGTTATTATCCAAAACCAGTCACAACAAACTTGCTTGAGAGCCTTCGAAAATATCTGGAATTTTGATCCACCTCTCAAGGGCACACTATTGACATTTACGTTAATTTGGAGTGATTGTAAATTCAATGAATATTACATAAATTTATTGCTTTGGCATTGGATAAATATATCATGTAATGCAACTATCTTTTCATTAACAACATATATAGCAAAGAACACCCAAATTGATGTAAACAGACACACGTTTTAACAAGAACGGAATTCCTTGCATGATCCAACGCTGAGCAGCAAACATTCAATGTCAGTTTGCTAAACAGGAAGTATGTAAGCAATGGACCTGGAACGCATCCCACCGTATGAGACCCCTAACTGAAGCTGCATACAAATGTACCTAATATCGCAAACCTTGGATATACGAAAAAAGTGTGACGGAAGGTTGGACGGACGGATATCGGCATTTCCATGTCCCCGCTCTGCTTTGCGAAGGGGGACAAAAATTGCAAATCTAGGAATAAAATCCAAGCAAAGCTTTACAAGATAGAACATGAAATTGAGCATAGATATCGTCAGCTTTTCTTTCAGTAACTTGTAAAGATCTATTCATTACTATTTTTGAGGCAAACACTTTTTGGTTAGTTCGATCCATAATATTTTTCTGTTGTAACATATGTCTGTCTTTTTCAGACGGATGCAAACATATTTCACTTTATGTTTGTTCAACAAGAGAAAATTAATGGTTCCAAATACATATACCAACTTCTTTTGCAGTTCGACATTTCTGAACAAGCGCTTTTTATTTGATTATTTTTGAAATTTTAATGACAAATAGCAGTGTGACATCAAAAGCATAGTAGTATGTTTTTTCGTTCCATGAAAGAATAGATAATGTAAGAGTTAAAATACATTAAAGAACATCACTTTTTGGGGTTTTTGTGGAGGGGGGGGGTGTTGGCATTTGCACGTTAACGACCCATAAAGTTTAATCATCATTGGTTTTACAAACATAATAGAAAAGTGAATTAATAATGAAGTCAAAATTTTATTTTTATATAATAACCGATTATGGATATTCAACTTTATTGTCATGATTAAACACAAAATATATTTGCAGTGGAAAAAACAAATGTATAGAATTAATTTTATAAGTTAGTTAATGCTTTTTTCGAGTCAAAATAACGATTTTTCTTATCTTTTCCTGCAATGTAGCTTCATAATGGCACAAAAACTAATGAAATGATGGATTACTAAATATCATATACAATTAATGTGAAATATTTCGTCTCAGACTTAACTGAACTAGAAATGATGATACAGATAACACATTGCATCAGGACACAAATATTTAAAACCATTGGCAACAAATCTAAATCCCGTATGTTCAATACGTTGTCATCTAAATTCGTGAATGTTTGTGCTTTATTCAGATCCTAAGTTGGCAAGTTAGAAACTTGAAGACATTTGGTATTCTTATTGAAATATACTGTATTTATACTGGATTTTCTAAAATACTGGCCTTTTTGTAGGTTTGGCCGAGACTGCTAACAAGAAAAGCTAATATTTGCAATCTCTGCTTTGCCTTTTCATCTGCCATCGCATTAATGCTTCATTACTTTACAACAAGGAACGGAAGGATAAGATAAGAATATATATATATATATAAACAATTTTCGTCGTTACATGATTTTGTAATTCAATAACATGTCTTGCAGTCATTTGATATATAACTTATTGAAACGGAGATTTAAGAATGACTTATTTTCATCTAGAAACCAATTTCAAAACAATGAGGTTGCTGGCTGTTTTTTTAGTCAATTGTGGTTGGTAGGTTGTGTCGTCTACACTTATTCAACATCCCAATATCTTCTATTTAAAACACAACGCTTTAATAAATGTAAATCATCAATTTTCTTTTCTATTTTCTAATCACAACGGAAAGAAAAACCCAAAGGCCAAAGAATATAATTCAAACTATCATTTAATGTATTTTTTATATATTTTGTGCAAAGATCTGTACAAATTCAAAACCAATTGTGGTCTTTCATGCGATCTTTTATTTATTTTTTTATCTTATTATTCTTTGCCCTTCATTTTCATTTGCGTGTTTGGCATTTTCAATCTTTCTGGTATAGCGCTTTTGACGAGTCCGAAATAAAAGAAAGCAGTTAGGCGTAGTATAGCTATTTACCTGACACTTTGTTGTACATTGTTGTAATTCTCATTTTTCATTTTATCTTTTCTTAAAAACCTATGACTTTTATATCAAATTTTAACCTTACCATTAAAATCTTTTCCTACGTTGGAGTTTAAAATTAACTTGAATTTTTTTGTATGAGGGCTTGCAAGAGTAAGTGAGTTGGTGATTTACGTCCTTCCAAAACTATATATGCGTTATTTAAGGGCAATGAACATGAAAAAGTTAATAAAATTAACATGAAATGATGATGAGAAATATGGAGTGGGTGGGAAACAAAGGAACAGTAAATTTTGAAGACCACAAAAAAGGGATAAATGTGGGTAAAGGCGATAAATTTATCTTATTTGGTGCACTACTGGGTAGTCCACAGAGGGATCTTTTACGTGCATGAAGCGTGAGACTCTTCACATAAGTTGGCCCATTATGTTCAGCTATCGGTATATCCGTATTATAGACCTGACAAACCCCGCGGACGAGGGTCACCCTTTTTAGCCGCCTAAGTTACACAATAGGTCGCTTAACGGTCTGAGCTCTTGGCCAATGTCAGAATCCCGAAGCACTTAGTCACCTTTTACGACAAACGAGGCTCTGCTGTCATGGCTGTGGGCCTATTCCTCCCCCTCTGGTCCAGCAAGGGTTTTCAAGAAATGTAACCTTTGATCCATTGTTACATTTCTTACTATTTCTTTTCTAATTGCAAACAGTTAATCGATCAAAAATATGTGTGAATTTATCAATTGTTTTATACACCATGTCCATATATATTATGTTCTCTGGTATTGTTAAGGGGAGTGTAATATTTAAACCTATTGTGCAGATCTAGAACAATGACCGTATTTGTTTAATACCATAGCACAAACTTGATTTATCAATTATACATGAATAATAGTTTCTTTGGTGCAATAAAAGCAATAACATTTTACATAAAATAATGTTTCAATTTAAGCCCCTGTCTAATTACCGTTTTGGGACCTCTTAATAATGCAATTTTTAAGACATCAAAATATGATAGTCAATAAAAACCTAGTAAATGTGTTTTCTGATTACAATAAAGAGGTTTTGTCTCTGCTATGATTTTATCTCAATGAATATGTCCTTAACATTTCAAAAAGAATATGGCACGATTGAAAATAATATATCCTTTTAATTATCCGTTTTAATTTCTAAATTATCTAACCCCTAAGGTTTTTCCTACCCCAGACATAGGTTGGTCTTAGTCAAAGTTTGGTTTCTCGATCGACACTTTTGGTATTATTCTATGCTCTTCATATTCATATAGTGTTTGGCATTTTAAACATTTGGTAGAGCGCCTCTGATGAGTCTTGAATGGACGAAACGCGCGTCAGGCGTAGCGAAATTTAATGTCTGGAACTTTGTTGTAATTTATATACAACTTTTGTCATTTTTTAAAATTTTTTTTCATAAATAAGCGTCTCTATAACAGTTGTATTTATGTACAAAAGGTTAAAACATGTGAGTCATTGTCTTACTCCAAAGCAATACGAGTTCGGCTATATCAGGGAAACAAACATATATTGGTAAACAAAATGAAAATGAAGCTATGGTAAAATGGAACCCAAAGCCTAATAGTTTACTAATGTGGATAAGAGTTTTGACGGGTACTAACTAGAAAAAGAATGAATGAGTAGGATCGGTTTGTATAAACCTCCTGCAGGGGATTTTCAAGTTCTAAATCTACCTTATCGAGACCTGCAGCAGGCTTATTAAACGTGAAATGAACGTGCCTTTTTTTCAAACACGGTACACCACTAAAATTACAAATGAGTTATAATGCTATAACCAAACAACCCAGCATTCATCATGAAAGTTACCAACTGAACCTGAGCGAATTTAAATGTTTTAACCGACAAATTAAAGCGCTGCAGTGGGCCAATTTGCCAATTTAAAGAACAGTTTAAATCTTATACTCTATCTTGTTTTATAACAATTTTCTTTTGTTGTATTACTAAACTTTAAATACTGCAGAAAGTAAGACCAGGCTTGGTGCCATACAATATGGTTTGATCCGTCATATCTCTCAAAAATGTTTGTAGAAATGGAGGACATAATTCCTATGAATAATTTATATCTTTTGTTACTCTCTTTTTGCACATAAACTTCAAATTATGATAAAGATGTGTAGTTTGTTAGCATCTTTTTATAGGAGACTATTTATTTGTAGGATTTGAAGTTACCTTAAAATACAGTTTTTAGCTCACCTTGCCGAAGCCAAGGTGAGCTTTTTGTCATCACTTGGCGTCCATCGTTCAACTTTTCAAAAATCTTCTTCTCTGAAACCGCTTAGTCAAATTTAATGAAACTTAATAGGGTTGTTCTATAGTATGTCCTCTACAAAACTATCGTTCCAAATTTTGATTCGACAAAAAAACATGGCCGCTATGGCTAAAAATAGAACATAGGGGTAAATTGCAGTTTTTTTGCAAATTACTCAAAAACCGTTACAGATATCAAATTCCGGCAAGAATAAAAGTGATTAGCACATCAGGATCTAACTGCCCTGCAATTTTGAAGAAGATCCGACAATCGTTGTAAGAGTTATTGCCCCTTTTCTGGATTTTTTTCCAAATTTTGCACATTTTTAGACCAATATCTTGAAAACTATACAAAATATTCGACAATTTAAAACTGCATATGGTTAAGCACATCAAGATCTACAAAAGTTGTAACAGAATCAAAGTTGTAGGATCGTTCTTTTAGGAGTTATACCCCTTGGATTGTCAAATTGACCATTTTCACAGCTTTTTGTTCAACTTTTCAAAAATCTTCTTCTCTGTAACCGCTAGGCCAAATGTAATGAAACTTTGTAGGGCTTTTTTGTAGTATGTGATCTACGAAACTTTCGTTCGAAATTTTGATTTGACAAAAAACATGGCCGCCATGGCAAATTATGCAAATTGCTCAAAAATGGTAACAGATATTAAAATTCGGTTTGGGTAATTGTGATCAACACATCAAGATCTACCTGCCTTGAAGTTTTGAAAAGATCTGACAATGAATGTAGGAGTTATTGTCCTTTTTAGACTAATATCTTGAAAACTATACAAGATATTTGAAAAATATAAATTGCATATGATAAAGCACATAGAGATCTAAAAATTTTGTGAGGGGAAAGTTGTAAGGCCTTTCTTGATAAGAGTTGTTTCCCTTAGAACATTAAAATTTGTAATTCCACAGAGTAGCAGTCCTTTGCAAAATATTCAGCTTATAATTATCATCAAATACAAGGTGAGCGATTCAGGCTCCTGGGAGCCTCTACTTGAATTAGAAATGAAACGTCTATAGCCCTTTTCAAAAAGTCACCCGGAATTCCGATTCCGATTCTTTTGTTTTCATTTTTGCAAGAGTAGTTTCCCTTTGTGGGTCGGCCTCATGGTGTAAACAACGTTGAGCTAAGGAAAAACATCAGTTTATCCCTATCCGATTTAGGCGTAATTTCCCATTCCCGGTTCAAATAAACTGGTTTGGAGTGAAGTCTTGGATGTTAACGTATGTTTTAGTAATTTTAGACTTTGGCAATCAGATTTAAAATGTTTTAACAAGTTGACGAATTTAGTTAATTTCAACAGATTTTCAACGGAGAGGCCTACCCGGAAGTCTTTAACCTGTAGTGCATAAGTAAAATATTTCTCAGGTCTGCACGTCCGGAAAATACTTTCTAAAAAGGACTATACTTACGTATTTGTAAATAAACAAATCGATTAGATATGATTTTAAGCACACCAGACGTATAGTTATACACATATTTGAATTGTTACTGTTTTCGGTACATTAGCGGTTTTTATTTATTTATTTGGTTACATGTTATTGTAGTAGTTAAATAAAAGCGACTGGTGTCTGTACTGTTCTAACAACATTTTTAAACACTCGTAAGGATGCTCTTTACACAATAACAACCAAGTTTTAACAAAAAATCTTTTACACAATCTTTAAAAAAAAAGATCAATGGAAATGCTTCAAACTTGAACAATTATTGACCGGTCAATAACACTCCATACCTGACAAACAAAGTAACGATCAAAGACCAGACACAACAAACCTGCTTGAATGTCTGTGGTAGTATCAGGAATTTCGATACTCCTCTCAAGAGTACACTATTGACAATTACGTTCATTACGAGTGATGGCAAATGCAATGAATAATATATAAATTGATTGCAGTGGTATGGGAATTTATACCATGCAGATTTAGTTATACAACAATCATGTTATCCCCACAAGAAATAAGCACGCAAAGAAGATAAAAATATGAAGTACCAAATTGCGTGTATGCCGAGAAAAAAACATATAGAAACCAGAGTTTACCACAGTTGCTTCGAACAAAAAACGAAAGTTAGTATATTTAAGTTCAATGCATTAAATGGAAAAGCATATCTAAATGTGCAAATACTTAATTTAGATAACAACACTGGAATTCCAAGAACGTTACAAGAAATAATATAAAATACTGCTTTTGATGAGATAAGTTCCTAAACTATTGACACATGTTTTTTGACATCATGGACATAGGCTTTTCTCGAGTTGCAGTTGAGAAATTAATTAACATTTGAGATAATAATGCAATACAGAAAGCCTAAACACAAACAACTTTAACAAACGTGAATAATCACACATATGAAATAAGCAAATAGCAAAATTATAACTTTGAGCGAACGGCAAGTAGAAATTTTTTTTTCACACTCCCATTTTCAACAAGAAGTATTTATTTTCTTCTTTTTTGTTGTATTCTTTTCTTCTTTGTTGGATCAATCACCCGGTCGTATATGACACATGAAAAGATAAAACTCTTTGTTGGAACCATTATCATGATTCTTAACATAGTAATTTCTAATTAGGGAAAATACCAGAGTCTCGTTTTTATCAGGGGAATCACATTATTGCCTCTAACTTGATATAATAAGATAAGAAAACACAAATATACACAATGGGTAGATCATTTATACTGATTATATACTGTTGTATTATCTTTCTAGTTTTAAAGTCTCTTATTTATAGTATTTAAGCGTCAAATTAAAGAAAAAAATGTCTAACTTTCATAAAATAATACGAGATACAAGACTATGTTTGTCGTATATCGATGCACACAAAATAAATAACACTTTTGAAATATTGTTTATACATATAAGATCAGTTCAATGTAACAAATAAAGAAATTCTTCCATTTATTGCATATCGTAAAATACCATAGAGTGACGCCACTCGAATATCCATTTAATATTCTTTACATTATAAGTTTTTGAACATGCATAGTAACAAATATTTTGATTATATCATCAATAAAATTTTGTAACCTTCAGCACAAAAAAAAAAACTAAATAAAAAAGAAAATGCAAGGAGTGTCGCCACTCAACATTCACTCCTAGAAACACGAGGAATTCAATATAAATTTTTATTTCTTTTGATATATATTGTTTCTGATTTATCAACTGCCAAGAAACAGGACTGAAGCCCGCTGGAAGCTTAGATATGAAAAAATACTTAACCGATAAAGGAAATGATTGACTCAATTCGCCTGTCTATAGTATATATATTGTATTAGTGGATAGAAAACATTTCCTTGAGTGTCGCCACTCATTAATTTTTATCCTAATGTTTATAAGTTATCTGTAAAAACTTTCGTTTGAGTCGCCACTCATTACATAGTATTAACAATGTTCAAGAAATATTGTATGATAATGAACAAAGGTTATATATTGGGTGTAGACACTTTACAATTGTGAAGTTCTAAATTAAAATATTTTAAATTATTAAAAATATTTATGAATTTGTCCAGCAAAGAGATTAAATGTGTAATATTTTAAATGACTTGAGTTTGATAGTAATTTTGTTGCTATGTGTAATATATTTATTATTTATGATAATACGCATGCCCATGGCGGAATGCCGGATTTTTTCATCTCTCCAGAAAAAGATTTAAAAATGACTTTATAAATTTCCAGTCAAGACTGAGGATTTTCTCCGATGTTGGATGTGATCAATGATGAACTTATATGAGCCTCTATGTATGTGATGCTGTTTTAATTTTGTGTTACATTATTATGTGAATGTCTACAGTAGGATTGTGTATTGCATTCGTGAAAACTCGCTCACCATGAACTAAGTAATAGAGTGAGTTGTTTTCTACAAGTTTGTTTATAAACGTCACCTCCGGTAGCCATATTACATGTAGATAAACATAAACATAAACAATATTTATGTCGAGTTACCCAAGTCATACTCATCTATTTGTAAATACCCCCGATATAACGCGAAAACGTAGAGATAGTAGCGGTCCAACACCGCCTGAAAGAGACGAATACAAAAAGCAAAATATAATGTCTTCCCCGCCTTCAGACTACAATCACATAGTTATGAACCAGCACCCACCACAGGGTACTTTCCTGACAAGTCCACCTCCACATATGCACACCTCTTCATTCTTGTTGCATCCGAATGACATATCCTCGATAGTACACCAAATTAAAAGTGCAATAAAAGATGAAATCTCCCAATCAGTAAGAAACCTGATTAAAGAAGAAATAGATTCTTGCTTGAAAGAAACTTTCAAAACATTAACTCGAAGCCTTGATGAACTTAAGCATGAAAATGAACAACTAAAGGCAGACATAGATTCTCTCGAGCAATACAGTAGGAGGGAGCTTATTAGAGTCAGCGGCGTCGTCGAAACGCGAGACGAAAATACAACCACAAAAGTGTCTGACATTATAAAATCTATCGACCCAGAACTAGCTGAAGGTGATATCATTCGCTCACACAGAGTAGGTAACCCAAACAACAAACGATCACCGAACCCTCGACAAATAATAGTCCGTTTGCGTGATACGGCCACAAAACGACGAATCCTTAAGGTTAGCAAGGACCTGAAAGATTCAGTAAACTTTGCAGGAGTGAACCTAAATGAAGACCTTACAAAAAGAAGGAACACATTGGCTTACAGAGCACGTCAACTTAAGAATAAAAACTTTATTTCTCAGACGTGGACAGTTGATGGTAAGATCTTCATTAAAATGAAGAATGATAGGGTGAAAGTAACCCGAATAATACAGTCGTTATATTTCGTTCCTTGCAGTCGCTACATTAACGCCTGAATGCTCATACGATAATAATTCGTCAAAATTTGTAAGGTTCGCATACTGTGTTGACCAAAGATTCTTAGGACCAGTGTAGATCAAATTAATTATCATTAATTTATTATTGATTATCACATAATTCACACCTTTTTGTCATATCTGTTTTAGAAAAGATCAAACTAATCTTATCAACTAATTAATTAACATCATTAAAAGGATTGCGATTGGCTGTCTGAACTGGACAGCGAGTGACGGAGAATTTCCATTGGACGAGTTCAAGCCCTGTCCCGCCGAAGTATGCGAAGACGGATAGGGCTTGGATCATTCGAGTTAGGGTGAAAGTTATAACCACGGAAACAGCCTTTATAGAACTTATTAACTCAAACTTCCCAACAGCGATGTTAGCTGCTTTCCCACCGTCAAAAGATGCCGCCGGTGCAGACTCCAGTGTTGACTGAATGAATGAAAATAGCGATAGTAAATTTGATCAATGAACCATGAAAATCTATACTACTTCGTCATGTTTGTTTATAATAAACTATTGAACCTTGAATCCGATTGGCCACTGATAGTTATAAATAGTCACTTTGTTTATAGTAATCGCCACATGTTTACATATTTATGATATTACTATTTCTTAAGTATTGTATCATAAAGAATTATTGAATTATCATATCAATTTCCTCAAATTATAACTTGCGACAATTCCGCTTTCTTAATTAATAATTATTTTTTCTTCTTTTTTATTCGATGTTGCTTTTGACCAATTGAAATTTATTTCTTACTTATTTTAACTTCGCAGAGAAGATATTATATCTTAATTAAAGCAATTCTTACCTCTTTTGTAAGTCCCAGCAAATTAATTGAATATTTGATTAATGTATCGGAAGAAAATTCCTCAGCATTTCCACTTTCACTTTTTTTTTTCAATTATGATCGTTGCATTGTTTTACTTTATTATTTCCTTCTTGTGTACATATTTTCCTTTCCTATTCTTTAGTGAAATGCATACTGTTTTAATGTACAAATATGATGTATATTTTTGTTCTCAATGTTATAAATCCACGTGTTATTCACGACATTTAATTTTTGTCCACTCTCATTATCTTGTTGACCAAACAGGTGTGAAATAATCAATGTGTATTAGTATTGAACAGTACCGATTGAGAGTGGGTACATTTGCAATGACCCGAAGGCATAGTGTAAAATATGGTCTTTCAGCATTTGAGTTGTATTGTATAAATTTGCTCTTGTTTATGAAAAATAAGCAAATAGCACTATATGTTATTTTATTTTTGTGGTTTTTACAAAGTGAAATATGTATTATGAGTCATGGGTATAGTGAACAAAGTAATGGTCAAACAGTTTGTAACAATTCGACAAAAGTCTGTTTGTTCACAATAATCAATATCTGTTTTATTTTACTTATAGTTCAAGTCTTATTGGTGATCTCGGGAATAGAAACTAATCCTGGTCCATCTGATGGTGAAGATCAGGATGGTTCTGTCTCTGACATTTCCAATGTATCAAGTTTATATGAATCATTTTCCACGTCTTTTTCATTTTTACATCTTAATATTCAGAGTCTTATTCCAAAGCTCGACCTCATTTCCGCAGAATATCTCGATTTTGAGATCTTGTCGTTTACCGAGACCTGGCTGAACGACACGATTTCAAACGAGTCAGTGAAAATTCCAAATTACCAAGCGCCATTTAGACGAGATAGGTCTTTAAATAGAAAAGGGGGAGGGATCATAGTGTATGTTAAACCGTGCATACATGCAGTTAGAAGATATGACCTAGAGTCAGATGACTTAGAAGTCATATGGCTAGAAATAAAGATTAAAAATAAAAAAGTTTTATACGGCACATATTATATTCCGCCTGGGAGTTCTGCTGAAGCTTGGAATAAAGTTGAAGGCTCCATTGAAAATATTGTTAACCTTGTAGGATATGACAATATGATCGTTACGGGAGATTTTAACGATAACCAGCTTTCAGCAAACCCTAGGATGAAAAATATATGTATTAAATATAGTCTAAGTCAACTTGTCGAAGAACCAACCAATTTTACTGAGAACTCTTCCTCCCTCATAGATTTGATTATTACTGATGATCCTTATTTTGTTCCTTACGTAGGAGTGGGTCCTCCACTTCTTGACCAAATTAGATACCACTGCCCCACTGTCGGTTTTATAAATTCCCCCAAGATACATATTAAACACGTTCGACGTAAGGTTTGGTTGTATGAACAGGGTGATTTTGACAAATACAGAGGGATGTTGGCAGAAACTGACTGGGAAACTATGTTAAACACAAACAATGTTGATCGGTTGGTTGGTGATATCACTACTAGAATCCTAACTGTAGCTGGACAATGTATTCCAAACCGTTTCGTCACGGTGCGCAAGTCAGACCCTGATTGGCTTACTAATGATATTAAAAAGACAATCAGGAAGAAAAACCGAGCTCACCGTAAAGCGAAAAGGTTTAATCGTCCAAATGATTGGAGTAAATTTAGATTATTGCGTAACAAGGTTACCTCTAAAGTTCGACAAGCACGTGATAAGCATACTAAGAATCTTATTAGTAAACTCTCGAGCGATAATCGTTTATCCAAATCGTGGTGGAATATCTGTAAGCAAATATCCGGCATAAAGGCATCCCGTTTTTCCGAGTTACCTCCCTTGAAGTTCAATGACGACATTATTTATGAAGATTCAGAAAAAGCGGAATGTTTTAATAGTTTTTTTGTCTCGCAAACTGAACTGGATGATTCATCTGTCAACCTTCCAGATATTGGTCTACACTCAGATCGCGAGCTGAGTGAGATAACTTTATCGGACAGCGATGTTGGCGATGTTCTTGATACTTTAAACATTACTAAAGCCTGCGGGCCTGATCTTGTTAACCCTCGACTATTGAAAGAAGGATCAGTGGTTCTTAGGGCACCTTTGGGAAAACTTTTTAATCTGTCATTATCGTCTTCCTACTTCCCAGTTAAATGGAAGGAGGCAAACTTGACGCCAGTTTTTAAGAGTGGTCCTTCTGGTGAAGTAAAGAACTACAGACCCATTTCTTTACTAAGTATTATTTCAAAGTGTATGGAACGATGCGTTCTTAAATATATTCATAACTTCTTGCTCGATAATAAGATTATTACTCCAAATCAATCGGGATTCACTAGAGGTGATTCTACCATTAATCAACTCATCAGCATATCCAACGATATTGGTAAGGCTTTAGACGACGGAAAAGAGATAAGAGCGGTTTTTTGCGATATCAGCAAAGCCTTTGATCGAGTATGGCATAAAGGCTTATTATTTAAATTACGTCACTATGGTATTTCAGGGCGACTTTTAGCATGGTTTAAAAGTTATCTTACTGGTAGGGTTCAAAGGGTGGTATTAAGTGGAGGGAAATCCGAATGGAAAACTGTCGGAGCAGGTGTCCCACAGGGTTCCATTCTTGGTCCTCTCCTATTTTTGATTTTTATCAACGATATAGTTCATGATATCGGTGCCTGTATTAAACTCTTTGCTGATGACACCAGTGTTTACATAATTGTTGACACTCCGGAGAACGCAGCATTGGTCTTGAACAGGGACCTCGATATAATCCATAAATGGTCAGAAAAATGGCTAGTAAAATTTAATCCACAGAAGACCGAAACAATAACGATTTCAAGAAAGTCAGTCAAGCCAATTCATCCTCCTCTGCTCATGAATAACCATATCTTAAATGAAGTGGAAAATCATAAGCACCTGGGCTTATTCTTTTCTAACAATGGTGCTTGGAATTTTCATATTGATTATATTGTTAAAAAAGCGTATGAAAGACTTAACTTTCTTAGGAAGGTGCGTTTTGTCTTGGATAGATTTACTTTAGAAAAGATGTATCTTTCATTTATTAGGCCATTACTAGAATACGGTGACGTCATATGGCACAGTAATACGCAATATTTAGTTGACAAGGTAGAGAACGTCCAGATTGAGGCAATGCGTATTGTTACGGGTGGGACAAGGCTTACATCTATCCAAAAACTGTATCAGGAAACTGGGTGGGAAAAACTTTCGGACAGGAGGGAAAAACATAGATTACTGATATTTTATAAGATTATTAACTTTCAGACGCCAGAGTACTTACGGAACCTAGTTCCAAACTTAGTTTCGTCTGTACATGGTCATTTTACTCGACAATCAAATAACTTAGCGGAAATACGCACTAGAAGTAACCTCTATTCGGATTATTTTCTACCATCAACGACAAAGCTTTGGAATCGTCTTCCGCTAAACATTCGTAAAAGTTCCTCACTTCACACCTTTAAATATCTTTTAAATCGTCAAGATAACAGCGCACCTCCAAAATTTTATTACGCTGGCTCAAGAATTGGGCAAATATATCACACAAGATTGCGTATGAATTGTTCTTCATTAAATGAACACCTTTTCATGCGCAACCTCATTGATTCTCCCAATTGTATATGTGGACATATAGAGTCAACTGCTCATTTTTTACTTATGTGTAACAGATACAACCATATTAGAGACCATACTATTTTGTCTATAAACTTCAATATTCCTGTTAATCTTAATTTGCTTTTATACGGTTCAGAGGGTCTAACGCTTGAACAAAACACTGAAATATTCCTAAAAGTTCAAAAATTCATCATTCAAAGTAAACGCTTCTCGTGATTTTTTTTTCTGCATTTCACGCAAATATAAATATAATAGAAATTTATGTATTTTCTTCATTTCTTCATTTATTATTTTTTTCTCTATTCCTTTAAAATTAGTTTAACATTTTCTTTGTTGTTAGAACTATTGTTTCAACATATTCCTTCATGTAGCATGAATATATTATAATAGTTGTTTTCTTTTCAATTACGGGAGACGGACTTGATATAAGCTATTTATAGCTTGTTTCCGAATCCTTTTGCTTATATATGTATGTATGTTACTGTTATATGTCTTCAGTTTTTCAAATAAAATATGTTTAAACTAATATATTTATTATGTTTTCGTTGTTAAAAAATGGTTATAACGATGAAGACATTATTAGTCAGAAAAATATCATTCTAATATAGTGACATGTACATTACATATTTTTTTATATCGTTTGAAGTTAACATTAACGTCATTTTATTGTCATTTATAGTAATATCCTATCAAGTAGATTTAAATATTCAATCCAGATGGAAAATCTTCTTGGTTTTCATCACTTAATTCTTTTCAGCAATTGTTGATGATGATCTAAAAATAAATAAAACACATAAATCATTTTTAAGGAATGATAAATTTTAATCATGCATGCCAAGTTTTATTAGAAATTAGAAACCTGTTGCTTATGTATGCTGTTTGAAATTGTACAAAATAATTTTAAAAAAAACACAGATATAACGTGTAAAATGTTCTTTTTAAAGATCACTAAGTCCTAGAAATGATCAAAATGCACACATTTCAAAATTCTAAAAATAGGGAGTTGGAATTTGTTTTTCTGAACAAGCGATCTTTATTTTAGGCCTCAGAACATTAAGACTAATAATTTATCAAAAAAAAGATATACTTTATGTTTGTTATTTTGGATTTTTAAAATTTTCGGTTGATATGATGTTGTGAGCTGATTGAAGTGTGCTTATTTTTATGTTTTCTCTTTGTTGTCGTTGACTGTGGACTTTTGACATTCGAATGCCCCATTGATTCTTCTTACTCTCTTTCAAATTAATTAAAGCAGGATTTTATACCGGTAAAATACGTTATTTTTGAAATAAAAGTTGTCTAATAAAATGTATTTCATGTATTTACCTCCGGGTTTTCTTGTTCTTCATTAAGAAGTCGTCTTAAATCTTGTGGTAATGGTGCTTCAATATTTACATTGTCAAGTGCTGCGCGATCGAATGACTTAAAATACTTAAGTCTCCAGCAGCATCCACGTCTTGACTGTTGGAGGAGAACACTTCTGCTTTTTGAAAGCTTTTCAATCGATTTCAAAAAGTTTGTCCACCAAGATTTCTCTTCTGTACTCATATAAGATTTCCATATCTCTAGGCTTTTCTTTAAGTCCTGGATGTCCAATTTAGCAAATGATAACTCTAAAACATTTGGTTGAGTTGATGGGTATATACTTATTTTGTCTTTGTCAGTCTTGAAAAAGCCGTTATTCAAAACTTTCCAAAGATGGGAGGCACTTTTTCTATAATACACCTGGACTTTGTTCGTTGACTCATCTAGTCTGTATCTAAATGTATTAGACTTTGTGTGTTTTTTAACGCCAGCTATATAAGGATCAAGCCATCCACTAACATCGTAGCAAGCATCTAGCTCTTTGGCATTCGATAAAAATGACTGTAACTCAGGAAGGATCATTGCATTGTTATGTCTAAGTTTATCAGCATACACACTGAAAAGTTGATCGATATCTTCATGTGTATGACCAACGGGAAGAAAAGAAAGTTGAACCTAAAAAATATTTAATAAAAAGCTATTACTATGCCATTTTTTAGCATTAAATTGGGATGCTTACTAGGTACATTTATTCTGATAATTTATTTCTAATGGAATATACAATGCTTAGTGATAGACGATAAAGAGATGTGGAATAAGTGTACCCATCTCTTATCCGCAACTCCTCCTAAATCCCTAAATGGATTTTCATGAAACCTACACACAATCTTTGTAACATAATGTAGATGTGCACCTACTATTTTAAAATTTGATCAGGATGATTTTGGGGTTTCCAATGGCAAAACATGGACTCAGCTATTCGACTACATGCGGGTACCCAAATCTTATCCGCAACTCCTCCTAAACCCCTTGATGGATTTTCAGAATTACACACAATTTTTTGACATAATGTAGATGTGCACCTTCTATTTTAAAATTTGATCAGAATGATTTTTGGGGTTCTCCATAGCAAAACATGGACTTGGCCGCTTACCCATCTTTTATCCGCAACTCCCCCTTAACCCTTTGATGGATTTTCATGAAACTTTCACACTATCTGTGTGACATAATGTAGATGTGCACCACCTATTTTAAAATTTTATCTGCTTAATTTTTTTAGGGGGCAGGGGTATTTATTTGTGAGCTGCTGCTCATAGTTTTTCCAGTTTGTTGTCCATTTTATTTTTTTTGCTAATTCTTGTCAAGAAATATATCTAAAAATGGAGGATAAATATTGTAAAAAACCCCCTTAAAAATGCTCTAAGGGGCCAAAAGGAGCAAAAATGAATGGTAACAAGGGTATTATAATTGTAACTGTAATTTACTTTGGTCTGCTTATAAAAAAGTATTGAATTTCTGTGAAATGTGGATGGAAAGTCCACCAAAGGCTGCATTTGTCAAAATCACTTTGTTAGTCAATCATGAGCTGCATGTGTCCAGAACAATTAACTATCCATATTGGGCATTTAACGTACAGGGTTCAATATGCTGCGGTCGTATCATGCTGCGCTCGGCGAAGCTTTTTATTGATTATGGTGTCATTGTTATTTGAATAAAATCAAACCATTATTTATTTCAGATACTTTATATGCAGGTACATGTAGTCAGATTTCCGCAATCATGCAATAAAAGTCATAATTTACCTCGTAGAATATTTTTCTGTGCACTAAAAGCTCTAGAAATGATAGTACAAATCGGTTCTTATTTTCACGAAAACAATTATCCGCTTGAAGATAAAGAACTGGAGGTAAAGGCTTTCCCTGTAAAATATAAACAATTTTACATTCAAATAACTTTTAACAAACAGACATTGCATAAAAATTATCAAGCTACGATTTTGATCAAGTTTGATTTTGAGGTAGAATTAAAAAAGATTTAAAAACAAATTATAATGGTATAATATTTTATTTAATTGTTATGATGTTGATTTATATAATCCTGTCAGTCACTAACGAAGGTTATAATAGATCGAATCTAATGCTCTGATCACTGTGCTTGTGGCATCAAATTTTGTTTGTCTTTTTTCTTATTACATGCATTATTTTTCAATATATTAGTATGTTATACCAATTACATGTACCTAAAATCAAGAAAATCACTTGTACATTTTATTGCGTGTTCATCTCCTTTGTGGTGTCTCAATTGACAAATGAAAAATATCTTATCTTAACTTATCTTATCTTATTGAATTGGCTTTTTTTTGTGTGTTTTGTTTAGTCTTATGTCCGTTCTACTGCATGCGCTCTACTCATGACAATAGAAGCAAAACAATGTGTCTTTTGGATCTTTTTTTTACTTAGTAATACGTCTTTTGCCATTTCCAATAATTTACAATTTTATGTTTGTACGCATACTGACAAGTATCACCGAAAAGTATGGATAAATTGGGAAACTTAATAATGATTACAAAAGTATATTATTTTATGATATTTCAATAAACCAATCGATTCACAAATGATTCAATTGTGTTTCATACCTTCGAAATTTCCCAGAGGCACTTTAATAACACATTCAAAGTTAGGTTCGAATCATGTTTATACTGGTAGTAATCTGTAAACGCAAACTTCTGGTTTGTACCATGACTTATAATGGCTGTGACATGTGTTTTGAGCGGTGTCGTTGTTGCAATGTCCTGAAAAGATATATCATTTTCATAAAATAAATTTAGAATAAAATGAAATGGCACTAGCACTCTAGTCACTTTGTTTCATGTTTCATGAACATTAATCAAATCAATAAAGAGGTATTATTACACAGATAAAAAGACAAGATATACATGATATATAGACTTTATCAGAGAACTATTTTTAAATCCTTCAGTATTTTATCGTTATCAATTTTTAAATTGACCTGAATTTTCTTATGCCTTTATATCCTGGCAGAATAAATGTCAGTTTGCTATACAGAAACATTCTAAAAAGACAAACCATTATAATTTATACATAATTTTGATTGTCTATACTTAACTATATACTATTTCTATATTTTATGAAACTTCGATTAGTTTCAAAAACTGCAAACTGTTGACTTTTTTGCTTAAATTTGGCATAGAAATATTTAACAAAAAATATTATACCTTTCCCTTTCTATCCTTAAAATGGGGTATACTGGTCTTCGTTTGGTCCATGCCATCAACAATTAAGCTTAAATATCTGTCAGGTCTTCTTCTTGCTACAGTTCTTCGTCTGTAATATGCTAGCTTTTCCAGCCTGAAATGATTTATAACAATACATTTGCACTTTATGAACAACGGGACCTTTTAATCTTAAATTCAGCGGAGTATCTTTTATACAATTATAATGTTGAATTGTTCAGTACAATTTTTTGTATTTTGTATTTTGATCATGCTATATTTGTGCTTGTATATATCTGACTGCAGCCCTAGTTTTTAGGGTTAATAGTTTGAAATAAAGTTATCATATCAATATACGATTTATAAACAAGATATTGAAAATATGGTGCTTTGTAGCCTTCGGGTTCTCTTCCGAAGACACTCAATCCAGGATAAACACCTTTTGCTTCTTTTTTTTAAAAACTTTTTTACATGTCTTAGATTACAAAAATTATTCTTCAGAGGGCACAGTTAAAGACATTTAACAAAAAGCTCTGTTGAAATCGTTACAAGTGCTACACAAGAATATGGTAGACATATACAATTTATATAATAATCACGATGTTTCTTTTATGTGGTTTAGACATACATAATTCTGTGAAGATGAGCCTGTTTTTCTCCAAATATTTCCTTTCTTTTGGCAGGATCTAACTGTGACTGCAGCAATCTGTCTAGTTTGACACAAACTGTGCATTTTGTAAACAAGTTAGTCTGAAATGATCAAACATGTACATAATTATCATTACAAAAACTTCCATAACATTTTTTTTGGACTGAAAAATTTAAATGTATGCTGGTTATTTATAAAAATTGCAATTACAAATTCCATATATTCCAGTACATGCATTAAATATTCTATCTTTTATCGATTTCTATCGTTTATATACATGTACGTATGGTAGTAATTATGAAATTATATATCAGCATAGATATAAACTTTACTTACTGATCTTATTTTGACATGTCTGTAAAACTGCTTCCATGTCCTATAAAAGGTTGTACAGGATACAAAGGTCTGAAATTCAATTATCTGCTCATTTTTGTATGCAGAATATATTTCTTTCTTTCTTAGACCAAATGGCAACCAAACTTCATTTTGATGTGGTGGTTTTTCGCCTCTTTTAGCAATATATTCGGATAACCATATAATGGCCCTCTGTTTGATATCCGAAAGGTTTAGCTTAGTTTTGGTGGTTCCATGGACACTATCCATTGATCCATCTAGTCTTAAAGCGATAAAAACTGCTTTTTAAAATGCCGTAAGCCATTAGCCATGCCTTTTGGCATACTTTTTGACCATATAATCTGAATGTTGTCACAGATTTGTTAGGTGTCTGGAAATCTTCAAGCTTTCCATAAATCCAGTTTTCTCTGCTTGCTCTTTCTAAATTCCAGTACATTTGGCGTGCACTCTTGACCAGTTTTTTAGTATAAAATTGTTGCAAGGTGCAATTTCTAAAACACCCACAGTTGTGTAAAGCCTTTTTAATTGCTAGTGGTGTTGTCTTTTTAGCAGATAATTCTTTTACTCTGTACTCTTTGTCTGAAAAAAAAATGTTTGAAACTTTAAGGATAAGTAACAAATTCTGTTCGTTAAAGAATAAGCAAAATTTTCAATACAAATGCAAGACCCAATCGAGAATTAAAAGGAAAACTTTTTCAATACAATTGACACCTCTATAGAAAAAAATATGACTTACAACTCAAGACCCAATTGAGAATTAATAGGAAAACTTTTTCAATACAATTGACACCTCTATAGAAAAAATATGACTTACAACTTTTGGATATAAAATTGGATTAGCCAAACATTTATATCATGTATATATTTTACTATCAAAAATCTGATGTGGAAATCACGGGGTAGAAACCATATGGCGACCAAGGCCCCCTTTTCGAACACTTAATTATAACATCACTGAAGTTAAACAATTACATGTAGCAAAAAGCCGGTTGTCAGATCAAACATAAAAGAAAATGAAAAAAATACATTGTTTAACCAAATATAAAACTACAAAACAATTTTACAACTAATGAAGTCAATAAATACATGACACATTATGTATTTTAAATTCATATATAGTTTGTTCTTTTATATCCACATTGGTTTTTGGATTCCGTTTCATGATTGGTATGTTAAATTTGTTCGCTTTTTTCACATTATATTATTATATGTATTGTGTTGTTGCATTTCATGTATGCACTTCGCGTAGATGCCCCGGGGTAGATGCACGCAAATGAGGAAAAGAACTTATGAATACATGTAAGTATATATTAATAAGTTTTCATAAATATTTAGTTGTGACATAAAGAATCATGAAACATTCCTCAATTACTTAGTTTTGTATAAAACTAAAATTCGGGAGAATGAATATAAGAAAACACAAAAATTGATTGGTCAGTGCTTCCTTAAAACTAATAGAATTACATCATGTACTTACTTATAACTGTTTTCCGAGGTGTGCTTGTGCGTATAATTGGAGGTTCGTATTCTAAATGACCAAATGGCATCGAACTTGTTGATGATCCGCTTGTATCAAGGGCTGAGGAGATAACTGAAATAGCTTCACTTTTGTCGCTTATTGTAGATGATTCTTCAAAAAGATCAGAAAGTATCAGTGGGGCCCGTATTGGTGGTGGGGGTTCATCGTCAACAAAATCATATACATCCACATCATTCTGTATAAGTGACAGGTTATTTACGTCAAATACGTAACTTTTTCTCTTTCGTTGTTGTAATCGTTCTTGAATCACAAAACTATTATACGATATTGAGATGTGGAATAAGTGTACGCGACACAACAAACATAAACAAACAGCAATTCAAAAAATCACAACGGAAAACAGCAAGCAGTCTTCAACATGACCAAAGGTCACTGCTTACCGTCTTGCATTGGCCCACGACTTATAATACAATACAAAAGTATCAAAACCAATCCCTAAATCATCAACGAAAGACTCAATTCTTGACATAAAACAGTTAACATAGAATGACAAGGACAAACAAAGGCTTTGGCAAAATTTCCTGGCTTAGGACAGGCACATATAAAATGTGGCGGGGTTAAACTAGTTTTTTGGATCCAACCTTCCCCCTATTGATAAGCTTGCACAAAGCTACATATAAAACACACTGTAAAACTCAATCGACAAAAGTTCAATTCAACAAGAGAGAACCTAAGACAAAATACTGTACGAAAACAACAAGACAAGGAGGAACTCTCTTGAGAACACTCGAAGTTACTGACAACTAGCTAAGAAACATTTATCGATTGATGTAAAAGAATCAAATACATCAGTTCTAAATCCGACACCCCACGTCAAAACAATGAATGATTAAGAGTTGTATCACCATACAGAACCGACATACTTGATCGCTGTGGTGCTTATAAATAATACAGTGGATAAAAAGTGAAAAATTTAACGTTTGAAAGTTACTATCAAGCTATCAATATTTCTGCCAAAACATACCAAATGCAAAGATTTTACTAAAACATTGAATTCGTATCCTTTTTTCAAAAGGTTTTTAAGCCAGTTTCTTATTTCCATAAGGTTGTTTTTGAATTGTCACTTTCTATTTCTTGGTTGCGCATGGAATCTTGATAATAGAATGAAGGTTCACCCTTTCCTAAATCAATACATGAAATATCAGCTGAGTCGTTAAAAATTGCATGTTGTTTTGACGCATGCTTAGAAGAAGCCAATATATCCCCTTGTTCTAATTCTAAAAGAGATTCCTGAAAAACAGAGTTTTCGTCCTGCTCAGAAGTTTCAAATGTTTTAAATGCTTCGTTAGATGATTTTTGAAACACTGAGTTTTCGTTCGGTTCGGAAGTGTCAAAACTTGCAAATTGTATTGTCTGATTTCCTTCCGAATCCTGATATTCTGATAATTCTGATACATCACTCTCTGATAAGCTCATTTCACAACCTAACAAAAAAATTACTTATAATAAAATAAGTATTAAAATCGACGTCAGTATGCTTTACTAATAGGATAAAAACAAAGTTAATACTTTTTTATAAAACAACTGTCATAATGTTTGACATACTAATTGATTGTCATACAAATGTACCACTTATATATAAACATTTCTCAAAGGAATTTTCCTTTAAAAACATTCTGATGAATATGTATCTTTTTTTTTCTATTTTTGTTTTGTTACAACACAAAGAAAAAAATATTAAATACATGTATTGGAATTTATTGTATATCTCTTTATATCAAAGATGGAACGAGACTCGGTAATCTAATAAATGAATAAGGTTTAAAGTACTAATAATGATCTAAGCTAAGTATATCACAAAGGAGGCTAATCAGTGTAAATCAAAAACTAGAAAAATACATCGAAAAAAAACATGCTTAGTGCATTTTTTGTCAACAAGTGGTATTTTTATTCGTATTTCTAATATTTTTTCCATTTTAAATTCTAAACAATTACAAATATACATATTCACTTCTTTTATTATCAATTTATTGTATAAAATAAAGAAAATCGTGAACATCACAACACTTATCATTATAGAAAATTACTTACCCCTTCTTTGCTTATTTAGGTACACATGGTACATATAACTTATGAAGATCAAGATGTTCTGTCCATGAATATTTTCTCTGTTATGATTATATGTAGTTGAATACACGTACATGTATATGAAGGACATCTGGTATTTATGTGAACTTCACAGAGAGCAAAAGTAGATATGTCAATAGTGTTGTTTGTTTAAGATTATCTTTCAATTCATTAAGTAGTAGGTATATCATACGAGTAATGATAATCTTATTACTAGACTGTTATGCATTGTTGATAAGAAATGCCAATGCCCGGGTACCAATGGACATTTTCTGTTTTTGGCATCTTTGATTCGGCGATGCTACCACTTATAACGGGATTTGCATTTTACTATATCGCGCGGTATGACAGTGTGCAAACATGTAACATGACAAAAAATCATTTAAAGAATAATATTAAATGCTATATAGAAAATTAACATTATGGAAATGCATTTTTATTGCAGTATCATAGTTCTTGCGTGAGTTTTACATCTATAGTCTTCTTACTTGAAAAAAAACAGCTTTTCGTATTTCAGTAAAATAACCCTTTTCCTGACAAATACAAAGAAAATCTGAGAGCTTCTGCTTACAAGTGATTCCATCGCTCCCAAAAGAAAGCTAAGGAGTCTTTTTTTATCAAGGATGCACCGGGTGGTAATAAATTATATGGGCTAAAGCAATGTACAAAATATTAGACCTCTGTATCATGTAGTTGCTTAGAAAACTTGTACGACTTTTTATGTTTGTACACTGTCTGTAAAAAGTATATTCGGCAAAAAGGAAGATGATGACCTATGAGCGTAAAGTCGATATTCTACATATGATATCATGATTCTAAAAGAACAATATGAAATTCTGTGTCAAAGTGCAACGGATATTACGTTTTACACATGCGGAAATGCGGTGGATCAGACGAACGAACGAACGTACAAGCCTAGGATTAAACCGCATATCCCACCCCTTTACCTCCGCTTCTTTGAAGTGTAAAAATGTTAATTTGTGAATATGTTGATGATTTTAGTGTTATCAAAGAACATGTGTTTTAACCACTCATTGAGAAGTCTATTTAAAATTAATGTTATATTACTAATAAGTGTTAATTTGCAAACTTAATATATCAGTAAAATATTGTTTCAACAAAATTCATGCTTGAATTAAGTTTGTTTTGAAAAGGATTAACTCTTTGAAAGGCTCGATGAGCACCAAGGCAACATCTATTTTCAACAACCCTGATGTTGCGAAGACATTGTCCGCCTTACATGACAAATATGTTGTCGTACCTGCTGATAAAGCGCCTAACAACATCATTTTCGTATGCAAAAGCCACTATATTGATTGTTTAACAGCTGAATTAGGGGTTGGGTGTACTAGCAAACGCACCACATATACAGCAACAACATTGTCAAAGCAGGAAATAATCAACAATCATAATTCTGTCATTTCTTCCTTTGGCATTTCTGTTGACAAAAAGAACGATGACGTTCCATCCTTGTATTTGATCCAAAGTTACATAAAACTCCTTACAAGCAACGATTTATTGCTGGGTCATCTTTCAGTTTTGTTAACATCAATATTGAAGGCAATAAAATCAAGCCTTCAAAAGTATTTCGATTGTTGATACTCTAGAAATGGCGTCAAAATCAAATGTGGATTCTCAAAAATTCTAAAGAACTGATGGAAAATCTCCATTCTAAGTCATTTTCATCATGTAATAGCATTAAAACGTTTGATTTCTCTACATTATATACTTCAATTCCACATTCACAATTAAAATCTCGTTTGGCACAGCTGATTAAACGTAGCTTTATCAAAAAGAATGGAAAAACGCAGGTACAAGTATTTGGTAGTCGGTTATAAAAAGACTTACTTTGTCATCCAAGAGTCTAGCAAGAAAAACAAATTTACAGAAGATCAAATAATAGAAATGCTCAACTTTCTAATCGACAACATATTTGTATAGTTTGGTGGACATGTTTTTCAGCAAACAATAGGTATCCCAATGGGCACAAATTGTGCACCATTGCTTGCCGATTTGTTTCTTCATTCATATGAAGCAGACTTCTTACAATCACTTCTAGACAAAAAGAACCGCAAACTTGCTTTATCCTTCAATCTCACATTTCGTTATATTGATGATGTCCTTTCACTAAACAATCCTCGATTTGGTGACTATTTACATCTCATTGCATTATACTTGAATGGTATGCATTCGTTTACTTAGAACAAATCTATGCATCATACTAGTTAATGTTTGTCTCTTTGGATTGGTTTGATGTTAAATATATTTTTAAAGAGAACATGACAAAGCGAAACAAGAATATGCCCAAAAGACATAATGCACAATCTCGCAACATTTGGGACGGACGGAAGGGCGAACGAACAGACCCGAACACTATATGCCCCCTACTCTCCTAGATGGAGCATACAAATATATATTCTACAGTTAGCTTTGAATTCGTGTATAGCTTGGTTAGTTAGTTATTCTTTTACCCTAAAGCAGCACGATTGTGCCGAAAATGAACATGAAAAAGGGTGATAAAATGAACATGAAATGATGATGACAAGTGGAGGAAATGGTGACACAAGTGCAACATGGGATACGAGTTTTGACCTGCAATAGAAAAAAAGGGATGGGTAGCCTCCTGCATGGGGATTCTACGGGTCCTACTCTTATCGAAATATACTTTAGGGTTCTTAAACGTGTAGAAATTGTGATTATTATTATTATTATGGTAATATACCAATATGGTTTGCGATCAGGTTTTCCACATTATACATTTGCAGCCTGACGACCTGGCATTTATTATGACAGGACTGCCCCATTCAACCACCGGGTTCATACTCCCAGTGGCTTTGTGGGAAAAGCAGTCTCGTCCGATGTAACGTTTCTGAGCGCTCGATCTTTAGTATACTTTTATCAACATGCTCAGCGCTCCTGCGGGTGTACCCGCACGGGCATTTGTGTATAGCAATATAAATCGTTTATATCAATGTTTTAGAAAATACTACACACGGACGAACGGACTAAAGAACCAGAAAGATTTGTGCATCTTCATTGCTATTGAAAACATAAAAAAGATAGTACTAGTATATCATACTTCAATTATAATTCATTTCATGTTTATTGGTCAAATTCTATTTTCGTATTGGTTTTTTTAGTACATTTGAATTACATGTACATTTCCATTAAACACTGTGAACAATTCATCAGTAGTTCAGTAACATAGAGTTGCAGTAAAATTTAAGTTTTCTGCAGACAGGGATTATAAAACACATCCTACAATACAAAATGCCCGTTTAATGATACATCTTTTAATGAAAAACAACACCGAGTTTTTTGTATAACCTAAATGCATGAAATAATAATTAAATGGATTAAATATAATGTTGTAAAACAGGAAACCTCTTTTTTCACGCCGTAACAATTAGAAAAGAGAAATGGTGTAAATCCACTCAAACTCATTCAAAAAGCTCCCCTTTCAAGCTTGTTTTATCTTTCTGCCATTTTACCATTAAAAATCAAATTCATTTCTGAATATTTATATAGAAATCCGACCATCTTTAATAAAAAGATGGTTATGCCCTTGAAACCTTAAACATGTAAGAATATAGAAGAATATAGTATGCTGACATCCGGGGGGGGGGGGGGTACTCCCATTGTAAGTGGCCATACCTTCATGTATGTGCCGCAAAACAGGGTCTGTTTTTCACAAGTTTCTATAGTCATGAACGGGGTCATAATTTTCAATCTCTTAAAGAACATGTTTATAAATGGACATCAAAATTCGCCATCTGTAATTCAGCATATCATTTTCATAAAGAACGATCAACTTAAAAAAAATAATTGTTATTTTCCAAATTTTAGTTTAATATGACAAACTTTAGTTCACAAACGGGTGTGCTATAGCAAGCAGGAACTGCTTACTCTTCCGGAGTACCTGAGTTCACTCTTGTTTCGACTGGAGTTCGCGTTGTTGTTTGATATTCAGTTGTTTTGTGTTTCCATGTTTTACATGTTGTCTGTTTTTGTCCCGTTCTTGTTTGTGTTTACTGGTTTAGTCTCTGCCCTTTCGGACTTTTGACATTCGGATACCCCATTGGTACCTCTTGTTCCTTAGTATACATCATTGAAAAAGTATGAAAATGACTATATTTGACTGCCCAAAATCAGTGACAGGGTGTGGTTTTGTATGTTTTTAAGTCACGAACAGGTCCAGGTTTGACAAATTTATCTACACACAGGTATGCAAAATTTAAAAGAGTTAATTCCCGGGGAGGGGGGCTAATATCTGCCAAGCTTTATATAGTATATATTTGTTTCACGTTTCCCACAGATAATGTACATATTGGATTATCATTCAAGTCTTAAAGTCGAGTCGAATTTCCAGCCCTGGAAATCATATTTGTCTTACTTTTAAGCTATCTTTTAAAACATCGCTAGTTATATCTAAAACAAAAAACTTAAACAGAGGAATTGTAATTAAAACATTTCTGAGATATTTCATGTGATATTCAGTAATTTATTTTGCTTTGATTATTGTTTTTTGTAAAAAGATTTTTTTTTCAGGTTTGAATGAGTATTTGAAGCTTTTGAAATTTACTTCCCCCCTTGAAATTCAATTCTAACTAATAAAATTCTGTGGTTGATACGCTACTCGTTCGTTACAATGACGCTCTATGCGCTCTGTACACGTTTTAAATACGTTGAATGGGTTTCTTGGTCGTTAGACTGACGCTATACGTGCGCTGCATTATCGCTAGACACGTTCGTTTCCATTTAGCTTAGCGTTCGTCAAACGCATTTCAACGTGCGCACAACGACCACATTCCGTACATCAGCGTGTGTATAACGTTCTTCTTACTTAGCCTAGCGTTCGAATAATTTGTTTCTCAAACGTTGGCGAACGTTGGGAATTTTAAGCATGTTGAAAAATTTGCGACGCACCGACGTTCACCAACGCACGCTGACGTTCACTAACGTGTTTGTAGCGTGTTCATAACGTATACAAAACTTACGCAACGCACACCAGCGTGTTGAAAATATATTCTAAAACGTCGGCACACGTTGGCTAAAACGTGTGACAGGGCCATTAAGACCTGAAAATCGGAAAGGTTGGAAGACCTACATTTGTTTTTTTTTTGTGTGTGTGTCTCTTAAAGTCAGTAATAAATAAAGTTAAAAAAGAATAAAAGTTGTAATTAGTCCCTGAAACAGGTTTGCTGAACTATTGTTCTAACCAAGGACTAGCATGTACAGTTTATAAAGAAAACGGTACTTAAATGTGTTATAATATACAGTTAAGAGAGAGGTGCGTTAACTATTTTTTCCAGGTCGTTTTAAAATAGTTTTTTACGCTTAACATGTTAAAAGTTTCATACGGAATACACCATGCATATAGCCATTGTATCACCACGACAGCACAATACCATGAATACGAATGTTTTGAACATGTTCAAAATTTACATGGCGTAGTCGTGATGAAAATGTAGTGTACTAACATCTTAGTGAGATCATGATGTGATAGCAGAACAGTAAGCGTCAGTCCTACTAATTTTCTTGTTCGAATTTTATATACCATCATTAGTTTTTTTTATAAAATGTTCTTTTAAAAATGACAGTTAAATGTCGCTGTTGTCGCTAACACTGTTTTAAATAAAAAAATGTTGCAGTTTAGAAAATATCCAGTAAATTAAACATGTAATAATCCTTCTTTTTTAGTTTGTGATCAGAACATTATTTGGCATTCCAATCTAATGAAAGTGTCAACAGATGCCAGTCGTCCGTTGATTCAGTTACAATATGACATATGTAATCCAATAAAACTATTAATCTCTAACCGATTGATAACCTGATTATGATAATGAAGGATGTGATAAGGGATAATCGGAATGTTAACGGTTTCTACAAACCGACATGCCGTACAAATCAAATGTTTGCAGATATCATTTTGAAATAAATGAGTTAGATGAAAATAGAATAATTTAGGGTTTATAGTCAAACTTTTAACGAACTTCATCTGCATATATTTATATTTATCCATTCATCCACCTATGAGAAAAAAAGATGAAACATCTATTTTGGCTATATTTATAATAATATTAAAAAAAACTAAAGAACAGAGAATTCCTGGGTCCTGCACAGAAAATTTAAATCGGTTCGTTAAACAAAAGGTAAACAATTATATAAGAAACAGACCAAATAAACGCATCAAAACGTATGATGTTTTTTAAATTCTTTATGTAATGCTTTATTTTGTTTTTTTTATGTTTTGTGTTTCCTCGTACTGTTTTTGTTCGTGTTTACCGGTTTTGTCGTTTCCATTTTGGACTTTTGACACTAGAATGCGCCATTGGTGCTTCTTTGATTGAGTGCATGAGTAAGTTTGTGTTTTCCGCCCTTGCATTTAAAGGCGATGGACATGATAAAGATAAAAAAAATGCATGAACATGAACTGTTAATGAAAAAAAATAAAATATAGCGTGGGGTTGGAAACAAAAGAACAGTAAATCTGATAAACACACGAAAAACGGAAAGATGGGAAGAGGCGGAAAATTTGGCCTATGAAGTGAACTGCTTGGCGGTTTCGTGGCACTCTCCACAAACATTGGCCCACTATTGTCAAATAATGTTTCCGTATTATATAAATGACAACCCCCGCATTCAAGTGCCACATTATTCAGCCACCTAGGGTACACACTTTGTCGCTCTGTGGGATGAGCACTAACCCGATATCAGAATCCTTAGACCCTTTGTCGCTCTTTACGACAAGCTAGGCTCTGCTGTGGGCCCATTCGCCTCCCAGGCCCCGCATGGGACTGTTTTATTTCTAATGTACTATTTATTTTTTTGTCATTTTGCTATGTTTGCAATTGTATTCATTTATTTATATATGGACCCATAAATGCATGGTTTAATAAATAAATTATTTTATTCTTGAGACCACTACCTTAACCCTCATACCAAAAATCGAAAGTCTACAAATAATAGTAGCTGAGAAACAAGTTTGAACAGAGTTATACAGATTACAGACACACGTATGAGCTGATACATGGCATGCCTATGCCACAGTCCGCATTCTAAGGGGTGGGGGGACAAGACTCACTTAAAAATGTAGGAAAAAAGAAAGTTTAAATATATAGCAATATTTTTTTTCTAAAAAGACAAATGAGAGAATGTCTTATTTGTACCCAGGTGCAAACTATTTTCATTTGAATACCAAATGACATTTTATGTGATGTAAAAGTTCCAGTGAAAGTCCAGGTATACTGTCAATGTAAAAAATATTCTAAAAAGACTTTGTTTCTTATGGAGTTATTTATTCCAAACAAAAAATAAATATAGCAAGAATAATAGAAGAAATTTATAGCTCAATACAAACTTGACAAATTTACGACCTTCTGTTGCTAAATTGCATATCGTTGTTTCTATTAAGTATACAATGCATGTTTAACTTTAATTGACTTCACTCTCTTTTTGACTTGAATTCACGTTGCTAATTGCTATTTAGTTGTTTCTTTGCTACATATGTACATGTGGTTTGTGTCATTGTGATGATTTTTTGTCTTCCGATTTCATCTTAGTTTGTATTTTCGTTATAATGATGTTTGATTACCCCTTTGGTACAAATTTGCTTCTTACTTAGCCTTGGTGCCATACCGCTATATGCAATTTATGTATCTGTAAGTGTGTTTGCAGTACATTAAATCTAGACAAAGAGAATGCATGGACACAGATGAAAGCTTAACACTCTTAACATTGTAAAAACAACAACACAGAAATATAACATATTTTAAAAAGACAATAAAATAATTTACCAAAGACAGTACATTCTACGGAACACTCCATGTAAAACGGCAAATATGAAAAAAAAAACTTTAAAGACATAATTTCATTCGTTGAAGCCCACATACAGATAGTATTACCATGCCACAGAATGAAAAAGCCAATTAATGTATAATAGCCTTCCTTATGCAAGTTATATAACAAAGGAACATATTTTTGCGGGCAGTCTGAACCCCCTGTCAAATATAACATAAAAAGCGTACACTCTTTAGCGCAGGCAGTGGGCTTGGTATTTTGATACAGCTTGACAGAAAACTCTTAATTAAAAAGTCAGGTCTACTATACGGAAACCTTGACCACTGACCGTATTTGGCCAACGTGTATGGAGAGTGCTACGCTTCATGCACTTACACTTGTTTCCCATCCCACCCAACTCCAATGCATATTTCATTTATCATCACCATTTCATGTTCATTTTATCATTCTTTTCCTGTTCACCTATATAGCATTGCGTTGGAAAAACACCAAATCACACACTCACTCGCTTTTCACGTATAGGCAATGTTCACGAGTCCGTACCTTTAAAACGAAGTCCGTGACATATCCTTTACTTTACATCAATGCATCGCAAATTTTTCAAGGAATATTATATTAGTTTTTGGCCAAAATTTGGATATCGTTAGTCCATTGTTTTGTATAAAAAAATAAATGGTGTTGAAACTCTTTTTTTCCTATATTTCTCTGTTAATTTCCCGCCAAAAATGCAGTTTTCAAATGCATTTATTTAAAAAACGAGGTCCGTTACCCCCATTTTTTATTTCATAAATGGATGTATATCACTAAGAACTATGTGTCCACTAATTTTCATTAAAATCTGGATATATGCCATTTGGTATCGTCCCACCTTACGAGAAAAGACAAAACATGGAATACTACCGGAAAAAAAATGTTTTTTTGGTGAGCCAAACCAAAAATAAATGAAACGTACTTTAAACAATTAACAATTGACAATTTACAATTTAAGATTTCGATGACAAATAATTCTTTTTTTTTTGGGTTGGCCGGATTGTTTCAACTGATTTGTCATATATATATACGAGTCATTCCAAAAATAAATTTCATGAAGAAGGCCGGTTGGTCGAAAACTGTGTTGGAGTTTTTTTTTAGTATACACGATATCCTTTTTTCCCGTTTTTGTGCAGCCCTGTCTTGAATAAAGCAGAGTGGGTCTCCTAAAAAGCAAACAAAAAAGCAAAACACAAAAGAAACTCCCCCCTAAAAAAAACAACTTTCTTTACTGACGTCGGGTCAGTGCTCAACCCACAGAGCGACCAAGTGTGTACCCAAGTTGGCTGAATAGGGTGGCCATCGTCCGCGGGGGTTGTCAGGTCTATGATACGGAAACCTTGACTGCTGACCATAGTGGGGGGGGGGCAACGTGTATGGAGAGTGCACAAATTTACTCATGATCACTCGCTACACTTATTCTTCTGGTTTTCAATGACAAAAACAAGGCATCTAATGGGACATTAAATGATACCCCGCCGCAATATAATAAAAATAGTTCGGGTATTTAGTATCTTTTTTCAAAGTGGCCAATCTCAAAAACTATTTTTTTTTCAGATCTTGCTTGAAATTGAACTTGACCTGAATTTTATTGTACTAAACAGCTGATCGAAATATCATATACAAATCCCGTAACGCGTTTCAAGTTATCAGTCGGAAACTCAAAAATTCATGACATTTGATTTTTCAAAGTCGCCTATCTCAAAAACTATTTTCATATCATGTTGGAAATTGAACTTGACCTGTATTTTATTGTATTTAACAGCTATGCAAAATATCATTGGATTCCCTTGACGCGTTTTCAAGTTATCAGTTGGGAACTCACAAAATAATGAAAATTTATTTTTCAAAGTGGCCTATCTCAAAAACTGTTTTTCGGATCATGCTGAAAATCAAACTTGACCTGTATTTTATTGTACAAACAAACTGTGCAAAATATAATTCAAATCCTTCGACGCGTAAGTTATTGGTCGGAAAACTTCGGGGGACGGACAGACGGATTGACACCGAAAGAAACTGCGGGTATAGCATAATACTTCGCCACTTTGTGTGGCGGGGTATAAAAAGTACGTAACGGGTCGTATTAAGATCAAATATGCAAAACAAAGGATTTCCTCAAACCGCAAAGTCCCTGATTTTCTTCGTCGTAAATTTAATTACATACAAGACCAGCAAGTTATTAGACCGCTCATTCCGCTCCTTAAACAGGAAGTCCCGTGCGGGGCCCGGGTGGCAAATAGGCCCGCAGCAGAGCCTAGCTTGTCGTAAAAGGTGAATAAGGGCCTTGGGATTCTGACGTCGGGTCAGTGCTCAGCCCACAGAGCAACCAAGTGTGTACGCTAGGTGGCTGAATAGGGTGGCCCTCGTCCGCGGGGGTTGTCAGGTCTATAATGCGGAAACCCTGACCGCCGACAATAGTGGGCCAACGTGTGTGGAGAGTGCCACGCTTCATGCACGTAAAAGACCCCGTTGTGGACCATCAAGTAGTGCACCACATCGGCTTAATTTTCTGCCCCTACCCACCTTCCCCCAATCCTGTGGTTCTTCAAAATTTACCGGTTCTTTGTGTCCCACCCACCCCCATATTTCATTTATCATCATCATTTCATGTTCATTTTCTTTCTTCGTTATCAGCCACTAGTAAAAAAGTTCAAAATTGACTTAAAAAATATGATAATTTTAATTATTGCTTAACCCATATATTATGGGTTAAGCAAATTGTACAGTGTCATACTATTCTATGTAACTATATATATATTATGGACTTGAAGATCGCAATGGAAGAGGGAGGTTTGGTGCCATAAAACCTGGTTTAACCCACCATTTCGTTTGAAATGCCTGTTCCAAGTCAGGACCATTGCAATCCACCAATTCTCCGGTATGACTGATTCGTTTTTGTCATTTTCTCTGGACTATGAGATTGATCATTCAAGTTCGGTAGTTTTGTTATTACCTTTATTGACTGGTCTGCTGTACTGACATGATCACCTCAATATCCCTATTGTGTCTCACAACTATGTTGTGTTCTATGGTCATTACCGGATCCTAAGATCGCAATGGAAGAGGGAGGTTTGGCGCCATAAAACCTGGTTGAACCCACCATTTCGTCTGAAATGCCTGTACCAAGTCAGGACCATTGCGATCCACCAATTCTCCGGTATGAGTGATTCGTTTTTGTCATTTTCTCTGAACTATGAGATTGATCATTCAAGTTCGGTAGTTTTGTTATTACCTTTATTTATCATCCTCTCCATGTTCATCGCCTGTAAATAACCTATATAGCGTTGCACGGGCGTAAAACACCAACTAACTCACTCACTTAAACAGGAAGTAGATAGGTGATAGACATGAAAATGCATCCCATCATATATATCACTATCTAAAGCTTTATACGAAATATCGAATCGGTCAAGAAATCGTTTGTAGCCTTTGGTCCTTCATTTGGCGTAAATTGTGCTAATAAAAGAGTAGAGCCGCAAATGGGTTAAAATGGCCCACCTAAAAAATAATCAAACTGTTTTAAAATACCGAATGTTGCATACCGTGTCTTTTTTTTAAAGAGGGTCCAAGAACTTTTTGTTTGACATGCATTTAGTCATTTTGGGTGGAAATTGTGTAAAATGATAAAAAAAATCGCTAATTTCTAAAATTACTTTTTAGTTTTGTACTGGAATGCCAGTAGTCCAGTTTTAAAGTGTAAAATGGAAGAATATTGGTCATTTTAACCACAGGATTGGGTTTGATTGTGTTTTATTGATAAAATCTTTATTTTAGGGCTAAAGGTTGAAAAAAAAGTATTAAATCATAATTTTGGGGATTTTTTATATTAGTTTTTACAATTCCTTTTTATTGTGAAACAGTAACCTTTTGAATGGTGCAAAACATGCATGCAGTTAAGAAATTAAATGTAGTGATTTTTAAAATTGTCTTGTATTGACAAAGTTAATATTGTGGGAAAAACTAAGTAAATTAGCCAAAATCACTGATTTCCGATTTTGTAAATTCAATTTCTTCTAATTGTGCGACTGTAATCTTTCCATTCAAAATAAATGCATATATTTAGACAAATTAAATGAAGTATTGTTTTAATATTTATTTGCAGACAAGTTTATATTTTGGAGAAAACTATGTAAAATAAGCTCAAAATCACTGAAATCTGCATGGAATTGTTTTTTTACCATTGAAAACGATCTTTCAATGCAAAATATATGCATGAATGATCTGGTGGAGCATGATCGAATCAATAAGGGTGCAAGAGCCGTTTACTTTTACGGAAACGGTAGTATATACGCTTCTTTTCTGACACTTACATGCGTTATACGAAAGAACATTCACTAGAAAACGTAGAAACGCCATTTTTCATCCCGTTTCCACTGCGATTCTTAAAAACTTGGTCTTCGACCCAGTGTGACGGGATATTATACTTATGTTTATACGTGTGAAGTGTTTTCAAATTTGAATTATAAGCCGGAGACCATAGGAAAACCGAGAAACGGACTAGCCTGGTGGGGTCATACAAATATTAAGTAGCTTTTAAGAATCAAAATGATTATCAAACAGTTTGAGATATATGTACTTCTATGTTGACTGTTTGTTGACATACTTAATTGGAATCTTGTGACTTAATTTGGACTGGATTTGAATTATATGCATTTTATTTAGACCATGGGACAATTGCAGAACCGCGAGCAGTGCCAAAGGGCCTCGTTGAAGGCTGCTGGCGGTTGTCCATTGTGGTATTTTTCTAAATTGCCGCTTAATTGTGGGCTGTGTCGCGTACACCTATTCCACATCTCATTATTTTCTATTAGATGAAATAAAGACATGCATCTAAAGAACTACTAGTATCATTGGACATATACATTTAATCTTAGTAATGAAATAAGACATTTTTATTTGGTATAAAAAAAGTCATCTTCAGGTGTACAATTTTTATGCCCCGCCAACTTTGTTGGGGGGCATATAGTTTTTCGGTCCGTTCGTCCGTCCTTCCGTCCGTCCGTCCGTCCGTCACACTTTAGTTTTCCGCACTTTTTTTCGACATCCTTGCATATATTCAAAAGATTTTTGGTATGTGAGTCTACCATGATGAGTTACAGGTCAAGTTCGAGTTTCGTTCCGGTCCACTGATTTTGACCTAAATTACGGCCCTTGAACTTAGCAAATTTTGTAAAAATAAGTTTTCCGCACTTTTTTTCCACATCCTTGCATATATACAAAAGATTTTTGGTATGTGAGTCTACCATGATGAGTTACAGGTCAAGTTCGAGTTTCGTTCCGGTCCACTGATTTTGACCTAAATTACGGCCCTTGAACTTAGCAAATTTTGTAAAAAAAAAGTTTTCCGCACTTTTTTACCACATCCTTGCATATATTCAAAAGATTTTTGGTATGTGAGTCTACCATGATGAGTTACAGGTCAAGTTCGAGTTTTGTTCCGGTCCACTGATTTTGACCCAAATTAGGGCCCTTGGACTTAGCAAATTTGGTAAAAATAACAGTTTTATTTTATTTGCCAGCGGGGCATCAGTGTCATCTTGACACATTTCCTTGTTTATAGATTGTTTCTGACACTACAAATTTCTTAACAAAGGGCTCAAATGAAGATTTATCAGAAACAGAAATTAGCATTGAACATCTCGAGTACTTGATTTAGTTGCAAAGTTTAGATGGGTCATCACACTCAAATTAAAGTTAAATCTTTAAACCTTTCAACTAATCAAATAAAAAAAAGCAATGCAATGAAAAAAATGTTCATTATGATATCTAGCTTTATGATATCAATGTCATTTGAGTGTCAACGAAGTCAAGATATGAAAGAAAAATATAAGAAGTGCCATCTTCATCCATGGGGGAAAAACACAGAATGTCCTACTGAGAGTAATTCTATAGTTTTGACACTTGATATGCTCCAGGCATGTCTAGTACACATTGCAAATATACATGAATACAGTTGAAGAACTTGACTGTACGGATTTAAATAATCGGATTAACTGAGTGTAAAACGGGGCAGTTTGTTTGTATACTCTTCAGAAGATCAGATAAGGATCAGTTTATAATGATGAATAAAGCAGAGCGAAATGGAAACGAATATTCAAAACATAAAGTTGCCCAGAGAGGAGAAGTAATAGTGTAATGTGGACTTTAGTAAAAAACGACTTTAACGATATAGAACTAGTGAGGAATGATTCTTATGAAGGCGAGGTGGAGCGTATTGAAATGTCCAACAACGAAAATTTTGTAAAGGTCAGTAGAATTTCTTTTTTTATTATTCGTGTTTTACATACCTGTTTATATACCCAAAAATACAGACTGTACATGCTTTGGTTTATATGGTATACATACTCCACAGTTCTTAATGTTCTGCTCTTATTAATGTCATAACATATACAGTATTGAACTTTAGTAGCATATTTTTAGATTGATTTCAGAAATTATCTTCATTCACCTTTGATTTTATTAAAATATTTTGAATTATGAATCTTCTGTTTTGACAGGTAAACACTTATCTCGGAAGCAAGCTTTTACATGTGGGAAAGTTTGACTGGAAAGCAAATGATTTTGCTGGGCAATTCAAGAATAATCTAGGCGGAAGAAGCAGTTTTTTAAAGAAGTGGAAGGAGCTTGATCCTGCAAGTAAGTATAATCAAATCTACAATTTTCTCTTTTGGTGAAATCTTTCGAATAAGATCTATGTTCCTTTCAAAAAAGTATATTATATGATTTCAAACATGTTTTTTTAAATGAACCTGGTAAACAGATACATATTATTTCTTCTACTGAAATCAATAAGAAACGATATGAAGCAGTCATTTGAAGTGCGAAGATCATTCAATATTATATCTTTATGATCTTCGATTATATGTTAGTTCATTGTCTTGTTTCGCATAAGTGTTCGTTGTAAATGTGTTATATGCTTTACTTGTATTTGTTTTGGGTGAGATTTTGCAATTAAAGTTGTTATAATTGTTTGTTTCGTTTTATAGGTGTCTCAGATGGCAATTTAAGAATTGACCATACTAAACGGAGATTTGTATCTGAAAACACAAGCAAGCATGAATCAAATCCAACCCCAAAGAATAATTCACCCGCAACACAGAAAAAAGACTTTAAAAGCAGAAAAGAAGGTATGAAATTCCCATGTGCTAAATCAAAGAGAGGGTTCTCATCTAAGAGTACATTGTAATACATAATTTTTTAACACTGCAATTTGATTAGACAAAAAATGCATTCCAATAAAAAAAGACGTATGAAAAAAACTATACCGCAATGAAAAAAAAATGACAGTTATTCCTTTGAATAGAAATGAATAAATTTGCGTTTATTTTGATTAATATTTACTATTTATCAAAAAGCATTAGTTTATATTTTTGACAGGCAACGGGCTTTCTCTGATGTTTCGTCATTTTGCGATGGCTCCTTTTCAAGCTCAATAATGAACGCCAAAAAAATGTTTTTAACTGCATATTCCGTGAACAATATTTTTAAAAATGAAAAAAAAGTAGCAGATTCATTCAGGAAAACAGTATGAGAATAAGAGATGAACGAATTCCCAATATCTGGAAAATAAAATAAAATAAAAGAAATCCAAAATATATGCGGAGCTAAGCCCTTAATGCCCTCTCAAAATTTGATTCGTGCATTTGCAAAACATCTATTTCAAGTATTATTTGTAAAGAAAATTGTTATAATCATTAGAAAGACAGGCTGTAGCCCTAAATACAAGATTTTTAAATAAATAAAAAAATTGTTAATTTAAGGAAGTGCATACATGTATCTATTATGTATGACATGTATGTAAAACGCATATATTAGGCTGCATAGTACAAACATTAAGATAATACTTAATTAAAAAGTTTAAAAGTTAAACGAAGACAGAATTTTATTTTTTTTATTTCAACTTTACAGTGCCTAGAGAAGTTGAGAAATCCATGACAGACACTTATAACAGTATTACAGAGGACTCAATGCATGACACCACGGGTATGTACCGTAAATTTAAGACGTACATGTATTATACATTTGTATTCTACATCATGCATGAATAATAAAGAAGGCATTTGTCCATGGAACACGGATGCCACCGCTGGGCCCCAAACAGGAAGTAGAAGTCCGACAGGTTTGAAAGCTTGTTAGAACGTTCCATCCTACTAAGTTTCAAATCATTCTCATATATACGGTTTCTGAAAAAAGCTTGATGGAAATTTTCGTAAATATTTTCATATCGACCCATTCCCAAACAGGAATTGAAGTCTGACAGGTCTGAAAGTCGCTTACATCATACTGAACCATCATACCAAGTTTCAAATTATTCTCATGTACAGTGTGTGAGAAATGTTTAACGGAAATTTTCATGTAATTTTCATATCGGCCAAGTCGGTTAGTCCCAATCAGGAAGTAGACGTCTGACAGGTCTAGAAGTCAGTTAGGAAATACTGGTTTCAAATAATTATCATGTACGGTTTCAAAAAAAAGCTTGACGGAAATTCGCACGGAAGGACGGCAGACATGAGTAAAACTAAATGCCCCCGACATGTCGTCGCGGGGGCATAATAACAAAAAGTGTAGGAATAAATGAAACAAATATGGACTAGCAGTATTTTATTTTGAATAAAGTATCACAAAAAAAAATATACATTTACAATTTTTATTTAGATACCAAAGAAAGGGAGGAAAAGGGTTTTCTTGAAGAACTCAAGAAGAGATTCAAAGGTAAATTAAATTATAACAAAATAAGAGTTTTAAACTAAAGTATAAGCATAAGTATGCCTTCCACTTTCATCATGATCTATTTAAGCCCCTTTACCCTCAAGCTTGCAGTGTGCAAAGACAACCTTTTGTTTTTCTAATTGATGCACACTTGTATTCAAATAAATATATATATTAACAATCGTCAAAGCAATAAAGCTGGTAGGAATTACATGCTAATTGCAGTCATCAAATATATCAATACATGTACAAATTTGTACAATGTATTTAAAAAAAAAACATGATACTCATAAGTATTTAAAAGTCTCTGTGTCATGTGTCAAACTGTTTTATTGTACATGGTACATGTATCAAAATATATCATGTTATTTGTTTCTTTAATTGTTTTTTACATTTCCATATGTGTATTTTAACATTCTAATTTGTATTATCCACAGGATATTACAGACTTCATGTCACAGATTTAGCTGAACCCTCTTTTTGCCATTCAGTTCGTCAACCAGACCCTAAACACATAAAGGAACTAGAGACAGAATTTAAAGAAAATCCACATAACCATTATACAATGATGGTAGTAAACATCCCTGGGGCCACTGAATTTCCTGATAATTTGTTTGATGGCAAGTCTGTTTTTGAAACTATTGGTGGAAATCATTCCAGAATAGCTCTTCAAAACATTCTTAAAGATAAGGATGTGATAAACAAGGAGGATTTTCAGGAAAGAATGTGCGCAGTTTACTGCAACTTGTCACCAGAACAGTCAAAACGAATTGGCATGGACCACAATGCTATACACAAATTCGGAAAGGAGCTTAACTACTTTTCACGAGTCCAGTGTTTTAGAAACACACTTTTTCAAGAAGCTGGGATGGTTGGTAAAGTTGATCCCTTAAGTAAGGCCACCCCTAAAGATTCGGAAATTATAAGTGTCTGGAAAAAGCAACTGGAGGCTATAACAGGTGCAAAGAATGTAAGTATTGATACAAATGTATACACTACTGCACTTAAGACAGCTTTAAGAATGGAAAATTACATGTAAAAACCAAGTTCCGGGCAATTTCTTTTACTGTAAACTTAAAACGCAATTTTGTGATCACTGTCTACATATGGAATCAAAAATATATCATATCATATTTATCAAAAATGGGCGATACAAGAAAAAATATAGACAAGAAGAAATAGACATTGTAAAGGTTGCAACATACCGGAAGATCAATTTCACTTTTTTCTTAACTGATTTTTTTTTTTGGTCAGTATATTTTTCATAACACTTTGCTGTCGTAATATTTTACATCAAAAATGATTTTAAAAAATGTTTTTCAATATATGAATTAAATCTTGTTTCAGAGGAAAGACATGAACAATAAATATAGACAAGATATACGTCTTGCACAGCTTGAAACAAAATGTTGGGTACAAATGACCCAGTTCGTTGAACTTTTTGAGAAGAATAAGGGAAAAACAATAAGTGGAAGACAGCTGAGATGTGTAGATGGTTTAACAGAAGATCAACTGATTTCCATACTACAGGAATATAACAATGATAAACTAGACTTCAATCAGTTTAAATCTCGATGTCAAGCACTACAAGGGTCCAAAATGTAAGTTTACAATAATTACATGATAATTTGATTTTAAGAAAGCCATCTTAGCATGATTGATATTTGTCCATGCGACATTGAAGCCACCCCCATAAGCAACCAAACAAGTAATAGAAAACCTACCTAGAGTTTTCAAGACCAATAGTTTCAAATATTCTTTTGTATGAGATAACTCTGATGGTTTTTTTTTATAATGGCTCAGACTACAACAAGAACTTGATTCTTATGTAAGGTTTCTGATAAAAAACTACTTCACGGACCGACAAAATGAAACTTAATCCCACTACTCCCTCCCGCGCCCCCCGCATATAGAACACTTGTTATTTCGCATTTTGTTTAAATATATAATTGATGATTGTGTTTATATTTATCCATACAATATAATCATGTTATACATTGGATAAAGTTTTACATGTTTCTATATTTCAGAGAGACAAAAAGACATAAAATCAGCAAAGATCAAAGCAAAACTGGTAAGTATAAATTAATTGTGCCAGAGTTAGTCTTTTAAAATCTTTACAGAAAGTTGTTATCAAACTTATCATTTTTTCTTTGGCTTTACGCATATTGATTTATTCAATTGATATATAAGGGTGGGTAGGACCTTTTTCGGGACACCGGGATTGGCCATATTCAAGCTCGGGATTCTGGGATTTGGACAATTTAAGTTCGGGATTCCGGGATAAAATTATATCAACTCTACCGGGATTCGGGATTTTCTCAATTTTAAGTCGGGATGACGGGATTTTGTGAAAATTAGTTCGGGATTTCAAGATCAGACCCCCTCATATATTGATTACTTTACATAATAGAAAATTATGAGATGTGGAATAAGTGTACGCGACACAACCCACAATTAAACGGCAATTTAGAAAAAAACACAATTGACAACCGCCAGCAGTTGGCTGCTGGCGGTTCTATTTAGTTAGCGAGAGTATTACACTAAGAAACCGACCATTTAACTAGAAAGGGCCTTGGATTTTTTCTTAAAAAATATTTTGGAAATGATTTTATTAAAAAAAAAGTTTGGCAGCAAACGTGAAGAAAATAATATTCTGAAGAATGATTATTTTGAAGAAGGATTTCTATCAAATAAAATAATGCCAATACTTGAAAAGATATTTTGTCGCGACAAATTTAAAAAAAAACTTTTTTTCTGGACAAATAAAAAAATCAGGCGTTTTACTTTCAGATGCAGATAAAAACCAAGAAGCTACTTGTGGAGAACATAACAGCCAGTGCATTACAGATCTGTCTAAAGAGACTGAAATAAAGGTAGTTCTATTATTCAAAGTATTCGGATGTGTGATTCATACAAACTGGAAAAATACACTGACAGTATAGGTAGCGCATTTACAAAAAGATATGTAATTTGTAAAGTATTAGAGTAAGCTGATATGTTTTTATCTTCATCAAAGCTTTGTCATCATAGTTTATTTTTGATACTTGCAATATGTCCCAATGATCCCATTTTTATATGGCAAGACGTTGTTATATTTATTCAATTTCAAGTTATCTTTATCAAATTAAATAAGATATCTTAGAGAAGAAATAAGATTTCTTGATTTCTAAATAACCGAATAAAAAGATATCTTATTAGATATATATGATATCTTATTTAGTTAACAAGATATCTTATTTAATGTATAAGATATCCTATGAACAGTTTATAAGATATCTTATAAAGTAAATGAGATATCTTGTAATGTTAATAAGATATATTATTTAATTTAAAGTTATTAAGATATCTGATTTATTTTATAAGATTTTATAAGATATCTTTTTTGTTTTTTAAGATATCATATAAACCTTTAAAGAATAAAGATATCTTTTGAACAAATATTCTATAAGATATCTTTTAAATTTTATAAGATATCTTTAAAAGTATATATGATTTGTCTTTAACTTCATACGATACCTTTTAAGCAGGTTATAAAGATATCTTATTAAACATATAAGATATCTTATTGGTTTTACAAGATATCTTATAAACTTATAAATATATCCTTTAAATTTTACAAGATATCTTTTAAAGTATTTGTGTAAAAGATATCTTTGCATAAAGATATAAGAAATCTTATCAACACGTATATGAGATATCGTATATAATATCTTTAAAAACTATCAAGATATCTTGTTAACTAAATAAGATAAATAATTTCATAAATAATATATCTTATTAACCAACTAAGATATCTTATATATTCAATAAAATATCTTATTTTATAATCAAGATATCTCAATTCTTATTTAGTTGATGAGATATCTCAATTAGTTTAAAAGATATATTATTTAGTTGATAAGATATCTTATTTATTTATTAAGATATCATATTTAATTTGATAAAGATATCTTGAAATTTAATAAACATAGCAATGGCTATCATTTAATTTTATTCTGAATACTAATTTAAGATAATAGAAGAACATAATAAACCTGTTATACTAAACATAAGAGCATTTCATTGCAAATAAACAATAAACAAATTACAAAAATCTGTAGTCACAGGATCCCATGATTGCATGTACTTAATTGTCTTTCAACGTTATTTATAGAGGCAAGCAAAAGAACTGGAAAAGAAAATAGAGTGGTTAGAAGAAGAGAATTCAAATTTACAGCACCAACTAGAAGATAGCAAGGTACAAAAGCCAATTGTGCAGGAGAATAGAGCATTAACATCAAGAAATAAAGAACATGATTGATAGAGTAACAAATACATGGTACATGTATCCACAATTACACACATACAAAACATTAAGTTAATTAAGAAAGACACTGCATTATAATAATAAAAATCAAAATAATAGAAAATAACAGGCTGTGCAATAAATGTACATGACACAGCTCTTGAAGATAGCAATTGAATAGACCATGTAATCAATGCAGAAAGGGTGACTAGCAGATATATTCATTATTAAGTATAGGTAGCTTTGTTTTCTATTGACTACCAAAGCTATTTTTCAATATTATTTGAACAATGTTCTAATGTGTTCTATTATATATTTTTAATATTTATTAAAATTAGAGTTTTATTGATACAATGGCATGTGGAATGGCGAGGTTAGGACTCATTGCATATAAAATGTATTTGTTAGACTTCAGTTATGAAATTGCATCATCTTCAAACTTTTTGTTTTCCAAAGGTTTGTATATTCAGTGAACGTCTTTTTGCATGATAATTGAAAAGTCTACTATTTTATAGCAAACATTTATTATTTTATTATATGTAATATACATGTAATCCATTATTCACTATTTCAGATTCAATTAGAGTGCAAATGTAAAGAGCTTCTTGAATGCCAAAAAGAATTGGCAGTTTGCAAAGAAGAAAACAAGAAGAAACTGTTGCAGATAGAAGACAGTAAAGTAAGTTTATGTTTGTTGAAAATTGGTGTTTAGTTCTGGTACATGCAATATATACAGCTACGTTTTACTTATACCATTGTTAAATTTATAGAGCCCATTGTGTTTGAATGGACAATATCATCGGTGCTAGATTTGGATCTGATTGATTTTGAGCGCTTTTGTTTCAATACTTCTGTTTTATTTAAACGATGCTGGTGAGAGACTTATTAATCAGCATATCAAAATTCACAATTTTTTTTGCTTTTGTATTTTGTATACAATGTATGTACACTACATGCATACTTATTATGTTTTTTTTGGTATTTTATACAAATGTTTATATTGAATTCTTTTTTTCTCAGAGAAAAATTTCAAAGCTCTATGAAGAATCAAAGAGATTTACAATAAATGAACAGAAGAGGAAAGCCTCAGAAACTGTAACTCGTAAGTTTTGTTTTGTCCCCCGCCGCAACGCAAAGCGGGGACATAGAAATGCCGGTGTCCATCCGTCACACTTCTTTTCATAACAATTTTCTCAGCAACTATTAATCATTACAGGCTTTCAATATTTGGTATGCAGTATCAAGTAGCGGTACCATATGGTAGAATGCGTTTTCAGATCTGTTGCTCATCTACTTTCCGTATAATGAGCCGACCTAAATTTTGTTTCCACTAAACAGGCGGGGGATCTAGAATCTGTTCTTGTTTTCAACAGTTATGTGATGTTTCTCAAAATATCATCAAGGTGTTTCAGATATGTCAAAGCAAACACATATGTTACAATTTTTTTATTTAATTTCTGAACATTTGAGTTTGCTTTTTAGAGTTTTGTTAAATGGTTATATTGATGAGACCCATTTATAGGACCAAATGTTAAGCAGCTAGATATAATTATAATGTTAATCTAATGCGTTTTATTTATTTGCATATTAAACATATAACCATATCACGAAAAACAAAGTGTAAGATCAATGATATTTTTAACTATTAAAAATGCTATAATTTAGCAAAAATGTCTCCAAATCACAAGGTCATGGAAGCTAGAATGTAATCTAGCTTTGCTGTTGATACTTTAATCAGAAGTTATCTTCTTTCAGAATTTGCTGAAAAACTTGCACGAGATGTAGAACTTAACCCTTCCCCCAAAAAGAAGCTTAGCCTTGAAGTAAGTTTTTTGTTTGCTTATTACTTAAAAAATGTATGCCATTGGAAACCATTTTATGTACTCAAGTATATAAAAAATTGTAGCTGATATAAAGTCAAAACAATGAAAACGGAATTCTAATCTATTATAATTGTTTTTTTAGTACCAATTTTATGCATTTATCATGTTTATCACGAATTATCAAAGTTAGCTTTCACAAATAAATATTTTTTTCCTTGAAATCGAGTCATGCGTCCTGTAATTTGCAAAAAAAATAATTTATATTGTAGAGGTTGGAGGTAAATTTTGAAAAAGGTGAAGCCATTGAGGCCTTGTGGAAGAATGATAACCATTGGTACGATGCTGTCATTATAGAAAAAAGAAAAAATGGTACGAAATTTGTTATAGTTCGATAACTTTCACCTCAGTATACAAATGTACCAATTTTTTTTATTTTAGACTCGTTTATTTATCATAAACTGTGAAACAATCATTTGAAAATGTGAATCCCTCTCCAGTATGCAAGTACAAATCTATAGCTTTCGCAACGGTCCTCACTGAACCGAATTTTATCAAACTACAAACTAAACAAACGGGTTTTACTTTCCCCATACAATGGACAACAATATATGGTCCCAGGGGATCGTAGCCCGAATAACTCAGTATCAGCTTATAAGCAACTTTCTTTTTTTTAATTCCATAATTAATCATTTTTGAGACCATTCTTACAAACAATCAGAAAATTCTGCATCTTTTGAGCATTAAACCACAAACCTTCTTTTTGGTAGCCTTACGCATTTACCACTTCACCAAACTCTTTCATAATCATACAACATGTAGTCAAAACAGGTGAATGAAAAAAAATCTGACCTGTCTGCCATCAAAGTAGCATGAAGATTTAATGATTGAATACAAAAAAAAAACACTTTATGTTTTAAAACTGATATACTTACTGATATATATATATATATAAAACATAAAATTCTAAGAGAACTCTCTTATATATTTTGACAGGTTATTATGTACAGTTTACCATGGATAAGATCAAAAGTGTAGTTAAAGAATGTAACATCCGAAAGAAACATGTGAAGAACAATTAATTCCATCCTTTGTTATAAAAATAACAAATGTGTCAACCAATTTTGTATCAAGGGATAAAGATTTTTATTGAAATTAACAATTAAAACATTTATTCAAGTGTTCAATGTACAAATGAAATCAACTTGCTTCAATGTGCAAATTAAAGTACTTTGATATATTACCGGTATTAATTTACCATACTTAAGGTGTAGAGTGGCGACACTCAGGTAGTGACATCGCAAATGTTGTATTTGGTCTTGCCTGTGCATTTTTTTATTTGATTGTACATTTATATTGTAAAATAATAAATATAAAACTCTTTGTCTATGCTTGTCTTCATAATTTGACTTTTGTATGCCGACACAATACATGAATATGAGGCTTAGTTGTAATATGAAAACTTTGTTTTGCTTCAAGTTGACAAGAAAAGTGGCGCCACTCGGCATTTCATTTATCGACAATGTCTTAAACTTTAAAAAGTTGCAAGCCTTCATATTGATCTCACTTCATGTTAGCTAAAATTGATTAGCGATTCGCTTTTACATTAAACCTATAATTAAATATAATTGCTTAAAAGGATATTGAGTAGCATCACTCTCATTTAGTTGCACCCATTTCTGTATAAATTATAGATTAACAACACACAAAACACATGTGTAAAAAGAGTGGCAACACTCTTCGTGGCATGCTCGTGCAACAATAAAGCATCGATAAGTACTTAAAGACGAAATAATGTGTTTTTTATTGTACCAATAAAGATATATTCACCTGTTTTCGCTTATAATCAGTTATAGGTAAGATATATGCATCATGGATGCTATCAAAATGGGACTTTGGTATTTTCCCTTTTCAGAAATTACCATGTTTCTTATAATCTTTAGATAAAGATGTGAAGATGTGTAAGCAATTAGAAAGACTTTTTAGCTACGTTCAGCAATAGTTTTTATTCAATTATTAGAAAAGATGAAAACCTTATAATTTGTTTACAACATCTTCAAAAACCAGATAGATAAGCAACTTTATTTTCATATTTTTGACTAGTTAGTCATACAAGACCACACACGGCAAACATTCTTCAAATTTCAACTCCATTCTTATACATATGACAAGACAGCCTAAAAAAGTAAGGTTACTTGCCAAAACAAGACACAGCAATGGTTAATAGTCCGCTTTAATATTTCAAATACTGATGCACCTCTCAAGTGTACATTATTGGCATTTTTATTCATTACGAGTGATTACAAATTTAATAAATAATACATAAATTGATTGCAGAAGCTAGGGAATAGATAGCATGTAGATCGAATTTTGTAACTATTGTTAATCCCCACAAGGAGGTTAAAGATTAAGTATCAAAATAGGGGAAAATGCGGAGCTTACCAAAGTTGCAAAAAAAGGAAAAAAAAAAGAAATTTTGACGTTTATGTAGTGAACACATTTTTTACATTGATTTTGAAAAGGATTGCATTGCTCAATGAGCACTAAGGCAGCATTTTGTTTTTAAGACTGTCGAACTTGCTTAATAGATACGTTGTTTAATAATATTGTTATTACATGAATTTAAGCGTGCCAAATAATTATCTTGGCTGTTTATTGAGTTAGGGGTTGGCTGTACCAACAAAGGCACATCACACACAAACAACAACAACAATATCCAAGGAGAAAATAATTGAGAATCATCAATTGGTTATTTCCTTGTAGCCTTTCCTTTTCTTTAATTTGCGTTTTAGCATTAAAATTGGATGGCCTGTTAAAAAAGAAGGTATATACAGAATATAGGCAAGACACCGGATTACTTGCATTATAAATAAGAAAAAAAACAGGGAAAGGAAAAACTTTGTAGTTGTGCTTCATTCTACGGTAACTAGAAAATTTTAACGATGCAGCTTAGAGTCTCTCAAAATGACCAAATTAACCAATAATTAGTTGATTTTCGCTAACCTCTGGTCTAATTTACTTTTCTCCTTGTCTTCATGAGCACACTGAGATAACTTCGTATATTTCAGAATATTACAAATGATAAACATCAACATGGGTTATGTTGTTCGTAGTGTCAACAAATGACCAGCATTACATAACCTATAAAGAATGACAGACGAAGCAAAATACAAAGTGAATAAACGTGGTCAAGAAGTCCACATGGTCTAGAAAGTTCATCTTCATTTTAATCAAACCGTGTATTGGAACTACATATGCATTTATCAGTGGATATTTGGCAATTTAAACGGGGGAGGGGTATGAAAACGAGCGTACGCAATACCCAAAACCACCAGTGAGAAGACATTAGCCACCAACCTTTTAACTTCAAGGATGTTTGGTCAACAAACAGAAAGTGAAATGTTATCCATTTTTATGTAAAAGTACGGTACCAGTGCTTTCAAAACGACAAAAAAAAATGCTGAATTTAATTTTAATAAAAATGTTAACTTTAGGATTGTAAACCACAATTGCAAACTGTTTGAAAAAGATGTTTTTCAATCACTAAGTTTATCAATGCAATATTTTCCATAGGCCTTTTGAATTAATAATTGCATTACGGATGTATCATGTATTCTTTGCGCACCTGTTTATTTGTAGATGAGCAACATCTAAGTGAAATTAGGGGCACATTTTTTAGATGGAGAGCATGTAAGCGAAATAAGGGGCACATTTTGTAGGTGGACAAAATCTTACTGAAATTAGGGGCACACTTTTAGGTGGACAGCATCTTAGTAATTAAGGGCAGCTTCTAAGTAAAATAAGGGGCATATTTTGTAGATGGACATCATCTTAGTGAAATAAGGGGCACATTTTGTAGGTGGACAGAATCTTAGTGAAATTAGGGACACATTTTGTAGGTGGACAGCATCTTCGTGAAATAAGGGGCATATTTTGTACAATGTAGGTGGACAGCATCTAAGTGAAATTAGGGGCACATTTTGTAGGTGGACAGCATCTTAGTGAAATAAGGGACACATTTTGTAGCTATAGGTGGACAGAATCTTACTGAAATTAGGGGCACATTTTGTAGATGGACAGCATCTTAGTGAAATAAGGGGCATATTTTGTAGGTGGACAGCATCTTAGCGAAATTAAAGGCACATTTTGTAGATGGACAGCATCTTAGTGAAATAAGGGGCACATTTTGTAGGTGGACAGAATCTTACTGAAATTAGGGGCACATTTTTAGGTGGACAGCATCTTAGTAATTAAGGGCAGCATCTAAGTAAAATAAGGGGCATATTTTGTAGATGGACAGCATCTAAGTAAAATTAGGGCCATATTTTGTAGGTTGACAGCATCTTAGTGAAATTAGGGGCACATTTTGTAGGTGGACAGCATCTTAGTGAAATTAGGGACACATTTTGTAGGGGGACAGCAACTAAGTGAAATAAGGGGCCAATTTTGTAGGTGCACGTCATCTATTTGAAATTAGGGGCACATTTTGTAGGTGGACAACATCTAAGTGAAATTAGGGGCACATTTTGTAGGTTGGCAGCATCTTAGTGAAATTAAGGGCCCATTTTGTAGGTGGACATCATCATAGTGAGATTAATGGCTCATTTTCTTCTTTTCTTCAGAAGCATTTTATACGCGCTCAACGGGTTTCTACTTGTCTATAGCTATGTTTATATAAATATACATGTATCAGGAACTGCTTACTTGTCATTTTGATTTCGACTTGAGTTGCTTTTGTGTTTTGTAATGCTATTGTATTCATTTGCTCCTTTTAGGTTTTGATTTTGCCTTTCCGGATTCTGATATTCGATTGTCCCATTGGTGCGTCTTTGCTTCTCTCCTTACATGGTCCATTTAAACTTTTTCCTAATTATATATTGAGAAGGAAATAAAAGAAAACAAAAAAAAATGAATTGTTTATATAATATAAATTGATTACTCCGCATACGTTAATTACAACGAAATGATAGAAATAAGAATAACAACAAAGTGCAGCATAACTGCTACACCGAACGCATAACTTATTCAAACATACATAAAAATCTCATCTGTCTAGTTGTTCTTTTTCAAGATCAAGCAGGAAAGAAAAAAAGACTTCGTAGTACTGTCAGCTCGATTTAGTATAAATCAATCATTTAGAATATTGAAAAGCTGCCTTTAAACTTTGAAATACATTTTGAATAAGAAATTCAACCAAAATTCGACCTCACTCCTACTGAGTTTTCGGATTCAGAAGGTCTAATCATCTGACTGTTTGTTATTTTGCTATCAAACTTTGTGTAGATTTTAAAATGTTTAAGTATTTTCTCTACTAAATTTGAAACAAAATTCTTTCTTTATTGTTCAGAGTTTTCTTGCTTTTCGTCAGTATTCACTAACTGAAGAGGTATCAATACTACTTGTAAGCAAAATGTCTTTAATGGATATCATACATATTTTATGTATAAACATATGTTTTCTGTAATAAGGTAGTTTAATTTATTGTGAATAACTAAAAAAATCCATTAATTCTATCATCACTTTTTCTGTTTGAGACCCTCACATACGCAGATAAAAGATACAAAAAAAAATCCGTTTTCCCGATTTGTATATGTACCGAGTCACGACCATTTCGATCTTCATTTTTTTTAGTGTGACTGCATTGTTTTGTCTTTTCCTCTTTGTCTTATCAAATAGATCACCCGAGTTCGGTAGATATGTTATCCCCTTTTTTACAATGTGTTAGACTCATTCCATTTCGGTAGACTAAGTTTTGCTTTTACATGTATCTTTTATTCTACAATGACTAATAGGATCATCGTAGCTCGGTCGGTAGTTTTGTTATTATACCCCACGCAACGAAGTTGTGAAGGGTATAATGTTTTTGACTGGTCTGTCTGTCCGTCAGTCTGTCTGTCCGTGATCAAAGTTTTGTAAAAGATATCTCAGCTATTATTAATTGTAGGCTTTTGATATTTGGTATGAAGCTTCAGGTGGGGGCACAATATGGTGAGATTCGTTTCCAGGTCTGTTGATGATCTACTTCCTGTTTAAGGAGCCGACTTAGACTTTTTTCACTAATTTTTCAGGGTTGAAAATTTTCGTAACAGATTTCTCAGCAACTGTTAATTGTAGGTTTTTGGTATTTGGTTTGTACATTTAGGTGGGGGCCCATATGGTGGGTTTCATTTCCAGGTCTGTTGATGATCTACTTCCAGTTTAACGAGCCGACTAAGACTTTTTTCACTAAATTTTCAGGGTTGAAAATTTTCGTTACAGATTTTTCAGCAACTATTAATTGTAGATATTTGGTAAGTAGCTTCAGGTGGGGGTCCCATATGGTGGGATATGTTTTCAGGTCTGTCGATCATCTATTTCCTGTTTAACGAGCCGACTTAGACTTTTTTCACTAAATATTCAAAATTTGCGTAACAGATTTCTCAACAACTATTAATTGTAGGCATTTGATAAGTGTGCGAAATAAGCACAAGTCCACTTGCCCCTGGCCAGTAAAAATCCTTCCGGAAAAATGAAATGTAAAAAAAATGTATATTGGATAAACAGATAAAAGTCTAAAAATCTGTGCTTCGGGCATGTGAATCTCAAATCCTAATTTCCTGGACTGTTTGATATTTAGTATATTGCTTCAGGTAGGGGTCCATATGGTGGGATTCGCTTTCAGGACTGTCGATCATCTACTTCCTGTTTAACAAGCTGACATTTTTCACTTAATTTTCAGGGTAGAAAATGTTCGTCACAGATTTCTAAGCGGCTATTAATTGTAGGCTTTTGATATTTGGTTTGCAGCTTCAAGTGGGGGCCCCTTATTGTGGGATAGGTTTTTAGATCTGTCGATCAACTACTTCCTGTTAAACTCAGATTTTTTTCACTAGATCTTCAGGGTTGAAAATTTTCGTCACAGATTTCTCAGCAACTATTTATCATAGTCTTTTGATATTTTATATGTAGCTTTAGGAGTCCTATATGGTGGAGTACATTTTTAGGTCTGTCACTCTTTCACTTCCTATTTAATGAGCCAACTTGGAAAGACAACAACGTTTTTTATTCCTAACTCGAAAAAGATAATCTCGGTCCATAATGTGGACGCGTGGGGTATGTGAGCGTGCTCACTAAGGTTCTTTCATTACCTTCTTATTAGGATTGTCGCAGCTCAATATCTGTTGTGTACAATTTATTAGGATCATCGCAGCTAGGTAGTTTTGTTATTTCCTATTGTACAATGTACACAGATCATCCCTGCTCAGTAAATTTGTTATTGCCTTTTATTGTACAGTATATTAGGATCATCGCAGCTCGGTAGTTTTGTTCTTAACTTTATGTACAATGTCATGAATGTGTTACGATCTTCCCAGGTCGGTAGTTTTGTTATCTTCGTTAGAATCATCCGAGTTCGGTAGTTTTGTCGTAACCTTTTTCTAGCACAATGGACATGCTTTTATGTGAACATTGGACGACATTATATGACGCAATTGTCTACGAATCTTTATAGAAATTGGAAGTAATATAACCATAAGTGATAAACATCAGAACATAAAAGTTTTCAAAAATTAGGTTAATAATCTACTTTTTATTGCATTTGCAATCAAAAATTACAATTGAGACGATCAATTGACTTAGACATACAAGAAAAATTCATCTACTCTACATTTATAAAACCATTACAATCTGAAATGATCAAGTTATTGTTTAAACACGACTTTGACCATGATTTATAAATCTACTATTTACCTGTTTAAAATCGGTACCTATTAAGATATTTGTTATTATTATACTTCAGTAGATTTTTTCTATATGAAATACAGGTAAACATTTTTACTATTACATCTTGAATTTGGTAAAAGTACTATTTCCCTAGGGATATAGTAAAAACTATTTCCCTAGGGCAATAGTACCATAATGATTGGCAGTAGGCGTGGCTAAAGTATACTGTATACAAGGTAAAGAGTGAGCAGTAGGCGTGGCTTTAGTTAAGTTGTTTACCGATTCAGTATAATAAAACAGTTGTTTACTGGTCATTCGGAAAACAGTACATTTGTTTCCCCTCGGTACTTACCATTTCCCTCGGCGCTACGCGCCTCGTGAAATAGTAAGTACCTCGTGGAAACAAATGTACTGTTTCCCTCATGACCAGTAAACAATTGTATATTGTTTTTAACGAGACCTGAAACAAGACCAGACCCTGAAAACATGCTTACCCGGATCGCAAGTTCCAAAATAGCCGCCATTTTCGTTACATGAAATCTGACATTAAATAAATATGTCTCTCGGTGACCTGATATAGACAGTTTTATCAAGATAAACGAAAGATGATTGTAAAATGGCTTCAAGACACGAAAACGTAAAATTATTTGCAAAATATCTTGATATTTCTTCACTGTTGAGATTTTCAACTTCGTACGTTTTTATTATGGCAATGTTTGATCTCAAACGCAAACAATGAGCGAGAGTTGGATGTTAAGTATATTAAATATGATTCAACCAATCAATTCCTTCAAAAAGCGTTCCTTTGTTTCCCACCACCCATAATTCATTATCATCATCCGTTCATGTTCATTTTATCATCCTTATGTTCATCGCATTTAAATAACACGTAAAACACAAACTCACTCACTCACTCACTCACATATCTTCCAATCCAGAACTAGTGCTGTCTTCATTCATTTTTTTAAGTTTCTTGTTTTTAGTTCTTTTTCAATGAAAAAAAAATTAAATACATAAACAATGTCGAATTGTTTAACCTCTAATGTAAAACACTGAATATAACCTTTTATTTCTATAGCAAAATTAGTTTAGCAAATGTTGAAAAAAATATTGTTTCTTTAGTGTATCAAATACATTAAAATTTTGAATAGAAAAAATTCAAACCTTACACAAGTGTCAACCATCTTTGCAATTTGATAAGCCCCCAAAACATGATTTCAAATAAGAAAACTAGTTGATGCGTTAACGAAGTTTCGAGTAAGGGCACCATATTACCATGAAAAATTGATCCTCAATTTTTTGTGGGAGTCTTTGAACTAAAACATTAACTGAAAAATCCTCATTTATCATCTTGTCAGCGCAAATCCTCTGCAACTTCTGAACCAAATTCAACGAAACTTGGTGTATATGAAGGACACCATATGTAGTTTTGCATATTACCAGAATATTTTGATCCCCAATCTTTTGTAGTAGAAATGTCCCTTTGATCTTAGAAATTTGGTAAAAGTCACCATTTATCATTTTCTCATTGCAACTCCTCTAAAACTACACGTACATACCCTAATCAACAAAACTTGTATATAGGAAAGACACTATGTGTAGTTGTGCTTGTTTCAAGGCCATTTGCATCCTCAATTTTTTTTTGGGGGGGGAGTTCTTAAAAAATTGCTGAAAATCTTAATTTGTCATTTTGCCAGCGCCACTCCTCTGAAACTATTGAACCAAATTCAACAAAACTTGGTATTTAGGAAGCACACCTTATATAGTTGTGTATGCGACCAGGAAATTTAGATCCTTAAATTTTTGAAGGAGTTATGACTCGTTGAACTTGGAATTTTTTGGAGGAAACGGGAGAGATATCAACTTTAATTTTTTATGCCATGAAGTACATGTAACTTTAAAAAGTAGATATTATAGAGGTAAAAAACAACGAATGTAAAATTGTTTTAGACGAGAACACTCCGACTTTTTTTTTCAAACAATTTTATCCTTATCCCCTATCGTGTCCTATGACATCGTCCTCTTTCGGTATTAATGGACAGTGGTAGAAAGAATAGAAGGTTTGCTGCATTAAGTATGGTTAAATCGATCATATTGGAAGCAACTACGCTTCAATTCAGACGTTTTGATGAATCACAGTCATATTTTTGTCTATGTAGAAAAAAGTGTGCACCACTGCCACTGAAATTACTTGGTTTCATTATTTTTTGTAGGGAATCAATTTTGTGTGGTTGTCCTGGGTGATCTTGGTCCACCAATTTGATACCCTGTGTAAAGGAAATTTGACATTGAACTCAATGCTGCAAACATAGAACCACGAATTTAAAAATCCACGAACTGGTCCTAGTTCATTAAACCACGAAAATAGGTACCCATGAAAATAAACGAATCGCCCGATTGTCAAATAGACTGAAAAATATGACAGTCATTACTTATCATTTAGTTTATAAAACTATACTTTGATAGATATTTTGAAAACTAAATTGTTGAAGTAAAAGTCACAAAGTATCATTTGGTCTATGGCCTATAAGACGAAAGAGTTATAGTTAATCATAAACCTTGTTACAAATTCGGATCAACAAATTCCATACTTTGTTAACCTTTATGGTTATTTAGGTTTTCGATTGTGTTTTTCTATATTACCACTCGGTTCACGTACACTTATTCCACATCTCATTATTCTCTATTAAAACCGTTTCAGCAAGCCGAAGAGGAAATATAATTGGGACATGGTTTTATGTAAACTTAAAATGCAGTTTTTGAAATATAATCGAAGAAGTTTAAACTTTTGACAAAAGAAATCTTTAAAATATCACTTTAAGAGCGTCTGAATCTTTTGTACATAGATTTTTGATCTGAAAAAAAAATCATCTTTTATAATTCCAATACTTTTTGTTTAGTTTGATTACATGTTAAAGGTCTTGTAAAAGAAAAGCTACGGATTTTATTCTGTTTCATCAGCATTTTAACACTCGTAAAGGATTTGTACACTTGTAAATTCTCCACACAATCTTAAAAAAAAAACAGACCAGTGAACACGCATCAAACTTGAACAACATTCTTATATAATTGACCGGTCAACAATACTCGAGACCCAACAAACAAGGTAACGATCAAAGACCAGACACAACAAATTTGAAAGTATGAGTCAATACCGGTATCTGGAATTTAGATCCCGCTTTCAAGAGTACACTATTGACAATTAAATTCATTACGAGTGATGGTAAATTCAATGAATAATACATTTTGATTGATTGCAGTGGTTTGGGAATTTATACCATGCAAATTTAGTTATACAACAATCATGTCATACCCGAAAGAAATAAGCACACAAAGAAGATAAAAATATGAAGTACCAAATTGCGTGTATGCCGAGAGAAAAAATATAAACACCAGAGTTTAACTTAGTTGCTTTGAAACAAAAATTCAAAGTAAGCATATTTGAGTTCAATAGAAAATAATGAGATGTGGAATAAGTGTACGCGACACAGCCTACAATCAAGCGGAAATTCAGAAAAACCACAATGGACAACCGCCAGCAGCCTTCAACGAGACCATTTGGCACTGCTTGCGGTTCTGCAATTTGCCCATGGTCTAAATCAAATGCATATAATTCAAATCTTGTTCTGAAATAGTCAAAGATGGACCCCCTTCTTAAACAAGGAACAGAAAACATCAAAAAGACAAGTACAAACGAAAGCTTTGTCAAAGATTCCTGGCTTAGGACAGGCACATATTATATGTGGCGAGGTAAAACTAGTTTTTTTGGGCCCAACCTTCCCCCTATCAATTTTCCTAGACAAAGCACAAAAAAAAACACACAATAAAAATCAAATCGATCAAAGTCCAATTCCACTAGAGAGAACCTAAGACAAAAAACAACAAGAACAAACAAAAGGACGGTAAAGAAACTCTCTATAGAATACTCGGTATTACTAACAGCTAGCTGAGAATCATCAATCGACTGATGTTAAAAATCAAACATATCAATTTTCAATCCGACACAACACTTCAAACAATAATGATTTAGTGAAATGTCATCACACAAAATCAAAATCGACATGCTTGATCGCTATAATGCTTAAAAATGACATTAAAGAGAAAATTATATTTAACTTTAAACAACAATGGAATCCCATGAACGATACAAAAAATAACATAAAATACGACACTTTTGTTTAAAAAAGTACATACATTTTTGACACTGTTCTCTTTAGCTCGCCTGGCCAAAGGCCAGGTGAGCTTATGCCATCAGCATGCGTCCGTCGTCGTCGGTCGTCTGTCGTCGTCCGGTAATAATTTCAAAAAATCTTCTCTAAATCCACTAAACCAGTTTAACTGAAACTTTGCAGGAATGGTATATTACATGTTGGCAACAAACGATCATCATTTTGAAATGATTCGATAAAAATTATGGCTGCTGTTACTATAATAGAAGATAGGGTAAAACCACTTAAAATGTCTTATAACTCAGCAACCATAACAGACAGAAAAAATCCGAAGGATCCTAGGCTCTTCAGAATCAAAAGTTCTACAAAACTCTCCATTGGGTCGAAGTTGTCAGAGGAACCCTAATAGGGGTTAGGGCCCTTTTAACGTCAAAAATAGAATTTTTCATGTTTTTGCCCAATAGAATGAAAACTGTTTGCTTGATTAAATGTTCAGCTCATTAAGCTCTACAAAAGTCCCCATTGGGTCAAAGTTGTCAGATGACCCGTTATAGAGGTTATGGCCCTTTAAAGGGAAAAAACATTTGTTCCAAATAGAATGAAAACAATTGCAGATAGAGAAAATCTGATGTTCGATTAAATGTTCAGCTCATTAAGGTCTTGAAAAATCTCTATTGGGTCCAAGTTGTTAGATGACCCCTTATAAGGGTTATGGCCCTTTACTGGTGAAAAATAGTGTTTCTTCACGTTTTTGAAAACTAATGCAGATAAAAAAAAGGATGTTACTTGCTCACTCCAAGGAACACGCGAATCGAACCAGGTAATGTTTACTAACACTTTGTATAGGCGAATAACCCTAACTTTATGTCGTATGGAAAGCCGTAGTGGATCTGTGCATTAACAATTTATGTCAATGGGGAAATGTTTAAGTTCCATGAGTTCGACAATTCAACAATTTGACGAACGTACAATAAATAATTCGAACGAGCGAAGCCTTAATGATTTTTAAGAAAAGTTATTTCATTCGATTTGCTCTGTTTAGTATTAAGTTAATGCAGTTAACTATAAGAGAAATCTTTTGCTGATAAAATAGCCAAATATCAAAATTTTTTTTATTGGGAGAACGGCAAGTAGAAGACTTTTAAACCACTTCCATTTTCAAGAAAAATATCTAAATCACCTGGTCGTATATGACACATAAAAAGATATAACTTTTTGTTAGGACTTTGCAGCTATTTTCACAATACCTATAATCTTTAGATAAAGAGGTATAAACAATTTGGCAGAACTGTTCAGCTACGCTCAACAATAGTTTTTATTCATTAATCAAAAAAATTAAAACCTTATATTTTTGTTTACAAAATCTTCAAAAACCAAATATGCAAGCAACTTTTTTTCATATATTTGACCAGGCAGTCATACAAGAAACAATCAACAAGGTAATGTTCCAAGACCAGATACAGAAAACATGCTTAAAATGTCAGCCTCGTTCTGATGTAATTAACCGATCAGTCGTAAAAGAGACCACCAGAAAGGTAATGTCCCAAGAAGAGACACAGCAAATAAAACATGCCTCAAATATCATCTTCATTCTTATACATATGACCAGTCAATCTTTTATTAAGTAAACAACAGAAGGTAAGATTGAGTCCCAAAAGAAAATTCATCAATGGTTAATAATCTGTTCCAATATCTGAAATTCTGATTCACCTCTCAAGTGTACATTATTGGCATTTTTATTCATGACATGTAATAACAAATTAAATAACTAAAAAACATAAGTTGATTGCAGAAGCTTTGGGAATAGATAGCATGCAGATCGGATTATGCAACTATCGATAATCCACATTGAAAATACTCACGCAAGGAAGTTAAAAATGAAGTACCAAATAGGGGGAAATTGGTGTTAACCCAATTTGCAAACAATCATTTGGACGTACATGTAGTGACTCATATATATATTTTAAATTGATTTTGAAAAAAAGATTGACTCTAGGAGCAATAGGGCAGCATTTTGATTTTAACAATGTCGGACTTGCATAATAGATACGTTGTTTAAAAATATTATTAAATAAATTTCTAAGTGTGCCAAATCATTAAATTGGCTGTTTGTTGAGTAAGGGACTGACTGTACCAACAAAGGCACATCACACACAAACAACAACAACACTCAAGTAAAAATAATTAAGAATCATTAATCGGTTACTAGTATTTCACTTTAGGCTTTCCTTTTCTTTAATTTGCTTTTTGGTCTTAAAAATCGGATTGCCTGTTAAACAAGAATGTATATACAGAATATAGGCAAGACACCGGATTACTAGTATTATAAATAAGGAAAAAAACAAGAAAAGGAAAACACTTTGTAGCTGTGCTTCATTAACTAAGAAATTATCACGATGCAACTAATAGTTTCTCAAAGTGACAATTTATTACATACTATTAGTAATTTATGAAAGGATATGGAGTAAATGAACATGGGACAACAACACATTCGTTAACTCCAAATGCAATGCATTTTTATGAGCTGTATGGCGATTTCGGAACATCATAACTCATCAGCAGCACTAAAACTCAAGCACAAGAAATCTACAATTCAAAATATGTTCAAAATGCATAAAATGAAACGAAATCCAAATATATATATTAAACGGCAAACTATGATTGAGAGATTTAAACCTTAAGGTGTATTTACATAAATTTAGATAGTGGTTTAATAAAGATAAAGTGTACATCTGAGAAGTAATCTCATATACAAGTACACCATATTTAAAAAATAAAGAGCATACATCTTAAACACGGGGAATTGTTCTACTAACTCCACATTGCATAAAAGACAATAAATAATTTATGAAAGAATAAGGAGTAAATGAACATGAGACAACTCCAACTGCAATTAATTTTAATGAGCTGTATGGCCATTTCGGAAAATCATACCTCATCAGCAGTACTAGAACCGAAACACAGGATATCCACAATTCAAAAGATGTTCAAAATGCATAAAACCAAACGAAATCCAAATATATATAGTTAAGGGCAAAATACAATGGAGAGATTTAAACCTTAGGTTTTAGAATTAACATAAATTTAGATAGTGGTTTCATAAAAATAAAGTGTACACATGAGAAGTAATCTCATGTACTAGTACACTATATCTAAAACATAGTTACAGGAACGAACAATTTTGTACGACAAATTAACCGATTAGTAGATACTTGTCGCACACTTTAGGTCTAATTTACTTTTTTCATTGTCATCATGTGCACGACGATATTACTTCCTATGGAACGCCATAGCTGCCTTGTGATGATGAGTTTCATTATGTGATGATACTTTGTCATTATGAGATGATACTTTGTCATTTTGTGATGATACTTCTTCATTATGTGATGATACTTTGTCATTATGTGATGGTACTTCATTATTTGATGATACTTTGTCATTATGTGATGATGCTTCTTCATTATGTGATGATACTTTGTCATTATGTGATGGTACTTCATTATTTGATGATACTTTGTCATTATGTGATGATACTTCTTCATTATGTGATGATACTTTGTCATTATATGATGATACTTTGTCTTTATGAGATCAAAATTTATCATTATGAACAGCGCATAACTCCACATTGCATAAAAGACATTGCATGACAAATGATCAGTCATTTGTGAAATGGGAAATGTTAAACAAGACTAAATTAATATTTTAAAGTATATCGATACCAAAAACTACCTGATATAATCCAGTACAATAAGAAAAATTAGAGAGCTGATCTTGAACTTTATCAATTTCATCAAGTTCAAGATCAGCTAAATAATGTTTAAATTTTAGATTACTATACTTATTCAATATATCTTTATTTAAAATATGGTATATTGTTATTCCTAATTACCAAATGTTTCATTTGAGACCAAAATATATATGCAACAATGATGATATAATTGCTTAATTTATCTCGGAAGTGCACAACAAAACTGTTGTGCTATATCCCGTGTTTTGATATGGAAGGAGCTCTGACGTCCCACAGCACCAGCTTGCTGGAAAAATGCCGAGGACGTCAGAGCAATATCGGACTAAAAACCGTAAAGACAAAGACAAAACCGGCAGACAAAAAATCATCACAACAAAACAAACCACATAACAACATAAAACATACACACACATAACAAAAAACCGCATTCAGCAACGCGAACTCAAGTCGAAACGAGAGTGAACTCAGGTGCTCCGGAAGAGTAAGCAGTTCCTGCTTGCTATAGCACACCCGTCACGTTGCCAAAGATCGATTAAGTGTTGGTCAAATCCTGAAATGATGACATTACAAAACTCTATGTCAAAACAACATCTGTGCTCATCTGAAAGATAGAAATCGTGTATTTGTATACGATTGAACACGATGTCTTCCGTAAAATTTCTTGAGTGATGACAACAACCTGGGAGCAACGTACCCCTGTATTAACAGTTTGCTTGTCAGCCGTGTAGCTCTATCTTGTAACAATGTAACAAGAAAAGTCCTGCAAACAGTAAAACGTAGACAACAGATGGCTTCACACATAACCTATACAAAAGTTAGCATAAGTTACCTTTGTGACTACCTGCCATGTAAGCTTATCCTTTCATAAATTATTATGTATTCTGAGGCAGATATTCAAATACACTCACCAAATCATTCTAATTTTATATAAGCAGTCAAAATATGTCGTCTTACTGACCCATTATGTGCTACCCATTACAGCCAGCCAAGGAAATGGTGAGGTTTAATGTGATATTTGTAAAATTCGTATTGTTCGCTGTCAGGCTGTCTATTCAAACTGTTTCCAAGGTATACATTAAAACTGGTCACTCACATTAGAAAATTCTTGGGGATTGAGAGTGATTTCAAGAGAAGTTGTTTAAGATTAAGTTTATATCATCATGATCATAGTTCAATTTTATTTTCCTAACTCCTATTATAGTCAATACACAATTCAGGAGGTCCCATGGAACTGGGCACAAAATGACCTGTAAAAAGTAGAAATCAAATGTTGAATCTAAATTAACTTGAAAGTATATTGACTTGAACATCACAAAAAGAAAATTCCATTATTGGAACGGACAAAATTTACTTCCATCGTATTATATTAATAACTACTAAATTTACTTCAAAGGTGGCAAACAATTAAAGCATTCAGTATATTTTCCTTGCAGATGTCATTCAAGTAAAAATTACATTGTGTAGCATTAATACTTAATTATAAATCAAACTGCAGTTTCTCGATGGCTTGCTTATAGTTTTCTATATGTTTACATATATCTTTCAGGAATGTGTCTTTAATGAACATATATGATAATACTGTAAAATTCAGAATATGTCATTAGTCAAAATAGGTCACATGATTGAAATGTAAACAACTTTCTATAAATAGAGTTTAAAAGTGGTAGGAGTAACGCTTCTAAAAGTTGAATTTTGGTAGACTAAGCCTTTCTAAAAATAGATTGATATTTTAATTGAAACAAAATTCCATTTTTGATTAGTTAATGTATGTCCTGGAAATTTGTTTTGTTTGTATTAATCATTTCTAACATATTTTCATATTTAAATGTTTAATTCAAAAACATATCTGTAGATTTTTTTATTTTATATTCAACATGAGAGTGCAATGTCGTATAAATAATGAAGTATTATAATAAAACAATTATAAGCTTTTGCATTATAATAAATAATTATAAGCTTTTACATTTCAGACGATACATGTTTCTATTAATTCAGAAAAATCAATATATCGCCTTGGGCCTCGTCCGCAGTCGATAAAAACATGTATCGAAAAGGCTATAATTATACATAATATATATTTTATGCAACCGTTTATGAACATATGTTTTGTAATTATATACTTAATATACCTTATGAATAATTACATAATTTATTAATAATATCAATACCTCCTTTGTCCCTCATATTCGCAGATAAACAAAATACAGAAAAAAAACTGTTTTCCCGATTTTTACCTGTATCAAGAAAGGACCATTTTAATCTTCAATTTCTCCAGTATGTCTTTTCTTTTTGACATACCAGAAAGATCAACCAACAGATAGTTCTGTTATTACATTTTTGTATATATAGAAGATGTATTCCAGTTCGGTTGTTTTGTTGTCACATGTTTATTTATTAGTTTTATTATTATTATTACCCCCCCCCCCGCCACACAAAGTGGCGAGGTATTATGTAATACCCTCAGTTTCTTTTAGTGTCGTCCAATGCGGGGCCCAGGTGGCGAATAGGACAGCAGCAGAGCCTAGCTTGTCGTAAAAGGCGATTAATGGTCTTCCAAATATTTTCTGATCTAAGAAAGATACCTCATTTCTTTTCATTCTCAATATAGATGTATAGTATATACAGTATAGTATACAAATATATTTAAGTATTGATGAATATCGTGGCGGGGTATCATTTAATGTCCCATTAGATGCCCTATTTTTGTACAATATCATAGGATCATCCAAGTTCGGTAGTTTTGTTTTTACTTTTTGTACAATGTTATAGGACCATCACAGTTCGGTAGTTTTGGTATTAACTTTTTGTACAATGTGTTAGGATCTTCCCAGGTCGGTAGTTTTGTAATCTTCTTTTTGTACAATGAATTAGGACCATCCCAGTTCGTTTGTTTTGTTGTAACCTTTCTTGTAAAATGTACAAGCTTTTATGTTAACATTGGACGGCACCATATGGCGCAATTATCTACGAATCTTTATAGAAATTGGAATTAATATAACCATAAGTGATAAACATCAGAAAATAAAAGTTTTCAAAAAATAGGTTAATAATCTACTTTTTACTGCATTTGCAATTAAAAACTGCAATTGAGACGAACAATTGACTTAGACATACAAGAAAAATTCATTTACTCTACATTTATAAAACCATTACAATCTGAAATGTTCAAGTTATTGTGACTTTGACCACAAATTTCAAAGTTATCATATAGCTGTTTTAAATTGGTACCTTTTAAGATATTTGTTCTCGTTTTTAACGTTTCATAATTTTAAAATTAATAAATATGTGATGTGAAGTAATTTTGCGTTTCACATCCTCAATTATTGCGCGTCTGATAAAAAAGTCGGATGCTTCGTTGCAAATGTCATATGATAGTTCTTAGTCGCCAATATTTGGCCGTTTAAAGACATAGAACCTATCAATTTCGCAATTTTTTACATTGAATAAAAAGTACATATATTAAAATATACTATCTAAAACTTTCCTTTACCAACATAAAAACTCAATGTTTTGCAGTTTTCTATAAAATAATCTTGTTTTAATTATTCGCTTTGATTAAGTATTGTCCATCATAAATATTTACATTTGGTAAACTGGGTACTGTTAAACTGAGAAACGAAATGTAACCAAACGAGGCGAAGAGAAAACGAAATCGATAAATTAAGAAAAACGACTGGTGTCGGCTAAAATCGATTCAATTTCCTTTTAACCAGTTTTGCTTGATTTTGTTTCCATTCTTAATCACGGTAGGTCCCGTGTCCGGCGACAGGATTGTTTTTTTCGAGAGGGATTTACAATTGTCCTGGTTTTTTCAAGAGAATAATCAATAAAAATGCAAACTCTGGTGATATTTAGGGATTTTTAGCTGAAAGCAAAGAAAAAATGCTACCAACGGGTAGGCATATTTGTAGTATTATCATATTGTATAACAACACCAATTCCTATAAAAAAATGTGATTCCTAAATAAAATTGTGGGCTGTTTTTTGAATTTTTACCTTTTTGCATTTTTCGCCCCTTAAAAGACAACTATATTGAACGAGATTGCTTACCATTATAAGTGAACATCACTGTTATATTATGGCATCCTGAACATTGATGCCAAAAAGTTGCGTCTTACATATTTTTAAATTAAAATAAAATACATGTCCAGGTTTTTTCAAGAGGCGTCCAGGTTTTTGCAAGAGAGGTCCAGGTTTTTTCATACTTTAGAAAGACAAGTTGTGCGTGTTGTTTACCTGTTAAATCATATTTTAAAAGACATTGTATGTTGTTAAACAAATAAGAATACGGTACTATCATTTCAAGGGTTTTGGACAAGAATACGTCAGTTAAAGTCAAGAATTCAACCTTATATAGCCTATATAAACAGGCAGGCACATATAATTGACGCCTACAACCAGAACCCATTAATCTATTGTCTAAGCATAAATACCAACTGTTATAAATTGAAAATAGCCTCCTTGAATAATTGACAGGACACAAAATATTTGTGTTGCGACAAGCAGAAAATGCTTACAGTTTCTGGGCTACCTTCTTTTAACTTGACTTGTAGTTGTTTCTTGGATGTGTTTGTTTGTATCATAGAGTCGTCTTCTTTCATGTCTGCTGTTTTATCCAGCATTATATAAGACTCGATTGCCCTTTCAGTACGTCTTAATTTTTACACATATGTATTTATTCTTTATTATCCCCGCGCTAGCGAAAGCTCGGGGATAATGTTTTGCTGTTCGATGTACGGATGTACGTACGTACGTACGTACGTATGGCGTTAATGTCCAGGATAATCTCAGTAACCACAGGAAGTAGAAAGATGAAACTTGGGTCATTGATTGCATTGTGGGTGGGGACTGTGCCGAAGGTTTCGGAATTTTGATATTGCCCCTAGGGGCTGTGCTGCATAGGAAGCCTAAGGGCAAGTTATTCCTTCGTCACGCAACTCCTCCCAGGTTATTTGGAATATAGAACTGAAACTTGGCTCAGTAGTTGCACTATGAATGTAGATTCTGTCGAAGGTTTCGGATTTTAGACATGGCCCCTAGGGGCTGGACTGCACAGGTAGCCTAAGGGCACATTAGTCTTCGTCACGCCACTCCTCCCTGGTTATTTGGAAACAGAACTGAAACTTGGCTCAGTAGCTGCACTATGGATGTAGATTCTGCCGAAGATTTAGGAATTCTGATATGGCCCCTAGGGGCCGGGCTGCATAGGTAGCCTAACGGCACTTTATTCCTTTGTCGCCCAACTCCTCCTATTGGGAATACAGAACTGAAACTTGGCTCAGGAGTTGCACTATGGATGTAGATTTTTCTGATGGTTTCGGAATTTTGATAATGCCCTTAGGGGCTGGGCTGCATAGGTAGCCTAAGAGCACATTTTTCCTTTGTCATGCATAATTCTTTACATTACTATCACTCCTACTACCAGGGAAAAGTCTCATTTTAATACATATACATTTTATAGTACTAGTAATGCTCATTATAGTCATAGTTTTTTCTTTAAATTATTTGCCCTTATACTATCAAACACCAGAGTAGCGCGGGGATATGCAGCGTGGCTGCTTCGACTTGTTGTATATATTATAGTTTCAACAAAAAACTTCATAAGAGTATGCTCCCGTGTGGGACCCGGAAGGTGAATAGGTTAGCAGCAGCGCTAAGCTTGTCGGTAAAAGTCCACTAAAGAGTGCTAAGAAACCTGTCATCTTTCCAGGCCACTTAGCCCACAAAGCGACTGGGATGTGTGCCACAGGTGGTTGAATGGGGCAGCCCTGTCATAATAAATGCCGGTTTATCTGGCTATACTAATGCGGAAACTTGACCGTAAACCATATTGGACCAACGTGCGTGGAGAGTTCCAAGGTTCATGCACGTAAAATATCCCATTGTGCACCGTCACAGGCTAAATTTTCCGCACCTACCCACCTCTTCCCTGTTCCAGTGATCTTCAAAATTTACAGATCCTTTGTTTCCCACTCCAACCCCGCTTCTCTCTCTCAGTGAGTATAGGTTCAAACATGATTCAGCATTGTATTTTCGCCAGATAAAGGATGGTTATGTGAAACTGGTTATGAGTTGGCCATATCCCACACAGGTAGATGTTCCATCTAGTATGACCTCATTTCGGGTAAGGGTTCTCCATTGTCAGTCACCATATGGAAGGGTTCCAAATTGTGCAAAACTTTTGAGGGAGAATTTCGTCACTTTCTGGAAGCATTGGCCTATGGTGCGTTAACGGTACATTGGGCTATCTTGTGAGTTGGTTCGTTTTACTTCTGGTTTATGGTCGTGCATGGGTCCTTCGAATGACATACATGGGTCTGTGTCCTGGGTGGGTCTACAGAATTCATTTTGGTGTTTCAATTAGCTCTTGTCCTGCTGATTATGACTGAAATAGTGTCGACTGGACATAAAACAAACATAAGAGTATGAGATTCAAATGCTATTTAAGTTTTTGTATCTTTACATACATATTTATACGTTAAGGGGTTCCAATATCTCTTTTCCCTAATGTTTTTATTAAATATCCCGTATCCAAAATAGAGGTTTTTTTCTTATCCTATATCCCTGTAAATAGAATAGATTTAAATATTCTATATCCCAGTTTGTTTTGCCTCAAATATCCCGTATTCCAGGAATAAATATGTATATATCCCATATTCCAAAACACCCTTAAACTCTTGAAATAACAGAATGCACCAGTGGAATATGCTCTTTTTGTATTTATTTGTTTCTGACATACATGTAGATTTTATAGTTTCAAAGACTTGAAAAGGCACAAAAACAAGATTGCAGTTACCTTTCAAAAATTTTGTCCACCGTAACAATCACTCTTTTTGAAAACGGTAATTTATTAAAGCACGTCAAGAAAGTCACAAATGTACCATTAAACTAATTTTGTCAAAATACTAATTTAGTCTTCAAAGATAAGTCAGATAATGCATTTGGGCAGTCTACTTATGCTTTAAAGTTAGTAACAAACTTAATATTTTGCATGTAATGTGTTTAAATGTATGTTTATTGAGTAGGAGCGATATTAGTTTCCATTTAAGTCGTATAGTTTCCACAAAACCCAGTTCCTCTCTCTAGTCAAAATTTTCAAAAAACCAGGACATCTCTCGAAAAAACCGGACAAGTTGTTGTGCCTCTTGAAAAAACCTGGTCAATTTTAATAAATCATTAACTAATGCTTCTTTACGGACTTTTGTGGAAGAAAAGTAATAATTTGAACATTTTGAATACTTTTATTCCTCTTTTTTGTTTTGTTTCACTTACAATTGAGAATTTAAGCATTTTTTAGTAAACGGACAGGCGAAAAAACCTGGACCTCTCTCGAAAAAACTGGACAATTCCTCTCGAAAAAACAATCCTGTCGCCGGACACGGGACCTACCGTGCTTAATACAGATTTCGGTTGTTAATTTTACTGTTTACGTTTTCTTCTTTACCGATATTGTTTTTGTGCAGCTCCGTTTCGTTTGGTTACTTTTTGTTTCTCAGTTTACCAGTACCTGCAAGTTTTTACATTCTATAATTAGGTAGTCCTCTTTTATGACACTGCGTTTTTTTCATCAGTTTTCCGTCGAAAAGAATACTTTCTGGTAGGTTTTTTAAAAATTTAACAACTTCTTTAAAGGTTTTACAATGTATTCTTCAAATAGTGTGAATTTTACTATTTTTTAGAAATTGCCAAAATGATAGGTTCTATGTCTTTAAATTCTAATTAGACAAAATTTCTTCGATTTATTTCGATATGATAACATTTTCATAATAAGAGAAAGTCTCTACCAGTTCTTTCCCATCTTCCCAAAAATTGAAAGGAAATACTTTTAAATATCAATTAAAATTGAATTATTAACCGTTTCCGTTATTCAAATCATAATATAACTTCAAAACTATCAAATGGCAAATGAATCGATGACGAAATTGGTTCTGTATCGATGAAATTTTATGAAAACTCAAAGGGATTATTAAATTTTCTATGAAATTATTGAATCAGTCCCATAATAGATATGGATAATGTTATTTTGAAACATTGGTAACTGATTAAATTATGTATTGTCTACTAGGAAACTATATTGATCATTGATAATTAGTCTGCATTTCAGAACCAATAACACATTAAAATGCTCATTGTAGTGAAACATTAGAAGTCTAGAAGGACGTTTAATAGCTTTGTTTACATATGATTTCAATTTTCAACACTTAAGGGAAAGCGATTTTTAATGTTTCGACACCTTTCTGGGGGGAAAGATACTAAAAGAAATCTTTCAATCGTTCTTTTTTCATACTCAGGTTTTAGGCAAATTTGTTGCAAATGTTCTTTGGATATCTATTAACTTTTTTTACACCTTACACGATGTGATCAGCCAACTTGGGCTACATATTTGTCGTTTTTGTTTTAAGAAGCAAAAAGATACCAATGGGACATTTAAGTGTCAAAAGTCCGAAAGTGTAACGATAAAACCATTAAACAAGAATGAAAAGTACACAAAAAATTCAAAACACATAAACACAAAAACAACTAAAGGAATTAACAATGCGAGCTGACATTGTAAAGAATCAATATGCCCTGCTTGCTATTACACACCCATCGCGCTGTCAATTCTAAATACCGTGCACTCGTAGACGAATATGGGATTTCTATCTCTCAAATGAGTGGAGATGTTGGTTTGTCGTAGAAATTTGTTTGTCTTCCTTTACCAGATTTGACACACTGAATTGGAAATAAGAAACACGACGGGTGTGCTATATAGCAGGTAGGATTCGCTACTCTTCCGGGGCACCTGAGTTCACACTTGTCACGACTTGAATTCGCGTTGTTGATTTCCGTTCGGTTGATTTTGTGTTTTGTGTTTAATCCTGCTGTTTTTGTTCGTGTTTACCGATTTCGTCGTTGCTCTTTCGAACTTTTAACACTCGAATGGGCCATTGGTGCCTCTTTGCCTCTTTCGGTTCTTATTTCTGATTTCATGTACAATGTGAGGTCGATATATATTTTAAATTGAAAAAAAGAAAAAGAATTCCCTCCAGGCTCCACAGATGCCCTTCACCCAAAACAAGAAGAAGATATAAGATCCGAAAATGGTTAGGACACAGTGGGTCATACCATCCTGCATTTTTTTCATTATTCATATGTGTTTAATGAAGGGTTGTTCTTTGTTAGTGGCGCCTAAGTAGCGAGTGGTCTAAGGTGTGGGTTTAAATTCCACACTATTGATCACTAGCCGATCTCTCAGCTGGTGATCGAGTCCCGTTTGTAACTTACAAAAAGGGACTTCCAAAACTGTATGTGATTATCTTTGTCAGTTACCTGCCTAAGATCGGTGATTTCCTTCGGGTACTCCGGTTTTCTCCACCATTAAAACTGACCGCCCTATATGGCCTAGGTACATTTGTACGTCGATTTAGGGCGTTAAACACCAGCACACACACACACACACTCTCTCTCGTTTGTGCTGCCTTTAAATATATGTTCTTTGTACTCTTATAATTCCTTTGCTTCCATTTAGACTTTCCCTGCAGGTATGGGTTCTGAGAAAAGCTTGTTTTCTCGTGTCTGTTGGTGATATTAAACCTTGGAATGTTGAAAACTGGAAAACAATTTAAACCATATGTTTTCAATGTAGAAGATCTTATTAAAATTATAAGCTGACCTTGAAATTATTTGCATCTAAGATACATCTGCTTGTTTTGTTTTGTTTTTGGTTCAAAAACAATGTTAAGTATATTGGTAAAAATCAATGAAGAAACAATAGTTCAATATAGACGTTCATTGGTAATAGTCTAATTCAACTGTGTAAGCCAGCTTTGTTGTTTAATGCCATACACAAGGTAATAAGTGATGCATACTTAATTTGAAAATATTTTGTTGATGAGTGAATTTGACTTAACTCGTGAAGCCTTAATAAACATTATAAAGAAGTAAATTGAAACTCCATTATTGTAGTTAGGGAAATTAAAATTTAATAAGGAAAAGGGTTTTGCATGATGTTCATATAAAATCGAATAAAGGAGATTTCCATATTCATTATTTATAAAATATCAGGATTGCATGAGCCTTCTATTTCTCATTGTGAATTGTTATATTATATTTTTTTATGCCGGGAAAATGGATTAAGACCATTTAGTCTTAACGAAAATAACTCAGATCTTCACATGGTTGTCTTCTCGTACGAAAAACCACAAAACGTCATTCATTCAAAGGATTTCTAATCACTATTAAGAGTCAATTTGTCTAAGATTTATGATCTTATTTTATGGTCTTTGTTTCCTCAATCTGGAGTATGACTTTTTCGTCTTTGTTCTTATGACCTACATATGTTAAGATGCTTTCTCTTCTGTAACCGGTTAGGACTTACTGATGCTGGAATATGACTTTTTCCTCTTTGTACTAATGACCTATCTGTTAAGATACTACTTCCGCTTATATGACGAGGACGTAAAATGTACCATCCAAGTGAATTCCTGATGATATTAAGAGTCAATCAACTCGCAAGACAGTGAATGATGATAAAAATTCTTAAATATGTTAGAAGAGAACGATAAATAAATCCATATTAGGACAATATAGACAAACTGGATTTTCTATCTTTAATATGTTGGGCATTAAAAGAACGATAAATAAAACCAAATAGGTTTTACGATAGACTAAATAGGTTCACTTTGCCACAGGAATATATTGCAATTAATAAATATATCATATAAACGACCTTCCTAGAGACAATGCATCATGTTGTGTTATTCGCTGGAAACCATATGCCGGAGAGGACAAGTAAACATCGAATACGGAAAACGTATGATCAAAATTCAGGAATATTGATCAACTATAAGTTTTGATGGATTAGTTTTATACTTCAAAGGGACTATCATCTGTGGTTTATAAACCGATGCACAGTCACATGATATTGGGGAAATTATACAATATTCAATAAATATTTGTTGTTTTATTGTATTTTGTTACTTAAGATATGAATTGTAAATAATACAAATACAACTTAAAAGTGGCCATCAACTGTCGAAGACATAGGAAAAGGGAAAAACACCACTGAAGGAGTTGTGGGTTATTCAATAATATTTTGTTACACGTATGCATGAACTATAAAGGAAAAACGAAATTGATAAATAAAATTGGAATTAAATCATCAGAGAGGGGCATTGGATGTGAAGTTGAGACTTTTTGTATGAATGTCTACAAATAGTGTTTCAGGCGTAGTTGGAAACTAATTAGTTAAATCTAATAAGAAGTCTTCAGTTGTCTAAAAAATCGTTTGTTTTAGGAACTATGTACAAATAGAGGAAGTAAACTAAAGAAAAAAGTGTTAATTCGATTACGGATTGTGTCGCCTTGAACGAATTATTGTAGGGATATTCAAGTTTTTTTAAAGGATTTCCATGACTCGAGTCTCATTTGACTTTACAAATTGGATACAAGGTGATAATTTCATTCACATAAGTTAGATAGTTTATTTGGAATACTTTTTGGATGATCAGTATTGGCAATGTAATGAGATCTTGTATAGAGATTAAGTGTCCCCAATAAGGTTATTTCAACAATTGTAAGCTAGAACTCATTTCAGTTAACTATCGAATATTGGGGAAATAATTATTACTAACCGAGTTTCGCCAGCCAATTTCACAACGTGTTATGTAAAGCCTATATTATTAAATTATGTCAATATATTACTATAATTGAATGTTATATTTGATTCCAACTGGGGGAGTAGTATAAAAACCGTTCTTGTTAATATAGCATTATTTACTCCGCTTTTTCACGTGAATAGTTGGGATTCGGATGCTGAGTTATAAATGTATCAATTTCTAACAAAAAATGTTAGATAGTGAAGGACATTAGTCATAAAGCCATTCTTGTTTATATAACAATACCCACTGCATTTTTTTTCGCGTGAATGGTTTACAAGGATTTGTTTACTGTCTTACATGCAGGATTTATTTACAACGTTTTATATAAAGAAGGAATATTAAAAAATTGTTGTTAATATAACAATATTTACTTCGCTTATTTTATGAGAATGGATTAGATTCGGAGACTTGAGTTGTAATGTACCAATTTTGAACTACTTAAGCTTTAAATTTTCTTAAAACTGGGTGTGATAGAAATGTTAAAGATTTAAACTAACGTTTTTCATAGAGCAAGAAAAAATATTCATATTTTTATTTTTTTAAAAATATGCGCTTGTCTATATAAAACTTGGAATGTGCAAAAATGAAATCGGAATAATTGCGAAGTTGTTAAATTTGCGACAAACCTCTGGAATTTTGGAAAGTCGTCATAAACATGGGTCATATGGATATTGAGGTTGATATTGAAAAGGAGGAAAAGTATGAACATTATGTCAGGGAAAGTAAGCATGTATTACACGAGCTGAAACTCGGAGTGATATTAACTATAATCGGGATTATAATTATTGTGTGTATCGCATATATGGTTTCACAGTGTGTCAGGAATTACTCGCGGACATGCTCTCGTAAACACACGGACAAAGAGAAGCTTTTAGGAAGACAAGATACGGTGGAACATTTTGTTGTGATCCATTCTTCCGAAAAGGGACAGGAGAGTTTCCTGTAGTGGCGGGATACATTAAATAAGTTTATTTGCATATCATAAATTATGCTTTATCTTTGAAGAGTTTGAGGTTTGAAATTTAACAAATTTAACGACTTCATTTATAAATGGTTGCATTTTTAGAGTCAAGAATTTCACAATATTTCGATGTTGACTCAAGATATGAATACTGTAATATGAAGAAAAAAAATCAGTTGGGTACAATGAATTCAGCTTGACTATCAGAAAGACATGCTACATTAAGAATATATGAAACATGTCTTTTTCGACAAGTTGCTGGAGTGGACCAGTATGCATGAAGAAAGCCAAATTGATTTACATGGTGCAATTGTTCATTTACTTTCACATTTCATGAGAATGTCAATATTAGATGTAAAAACTTGGAACCCCCATGAGAATTCATTCTGGTGTATAATACTTCAGCGGCTTTATGAATACACATAAATTGCCTTTTTGACAATCAAATGTAATTATGCAAGTTTTACATATATTTTGTACGTTTTAAAATTGTAAATAATTTAGATGTAACTCAATTATAACACTATTTTTGCTAGATTTCTGTGTGTCTCTTTTCCATTCTATTGTATTATAAAATATTATATTAACTTGATCTTGTCTTTTCAATTTGATATGCGAGCGTAGCGAAGCTTTTAACTATACACATTCTGTCTCGGTCAAAATGTCATGAGAAAAATCCTTTCTACCGGAACTTTTCCACACATCCGGATTTTTGGTAGTTTTCTAAAAATCTGCACATGCGCAGAAATCGGTGGGAAATAACAGCACATCGTTCCTAAATATCTCATCACATTGGTCCGTATTTAGTAACATCTACGTGAGCTTTAAGGTCATGCTTTTTCATGTTATTCAACAAATTATAAGTTTAATATGCAAGTACTGTTGTCAAACCATTTTAATACAAAGTACCAAACGCAGATATCAATTAAACGGTAGCTTAAACAGGTCAATTTTTGAGATTTCTGTCAGATTTTCGGAATCGTCTGCATTTTACCATTAGGAATAAGGATATTTATCTCCGGAAATGTCATTTTCTTCCCTTTCATGGTAGGGTGTATTGTGTCATTAAGAGATGATTTACATAGTATTATAATAATTGATTTGTAATTTTTTCATATTTTAGGTTTTACAGTAAAACAAATCTAAGGTATGCCCTTTTCCGCCAAATTTTGAACCCTTAATACATGAACATGTATTTCGAAAACGAGTTCGGCAACACACGAATTTTTAAGCTAATTTTGTTTCCTTTACTCGTAGTCTTTTCATCATATACGTGAATTTAGATACCTTGTTTTTTTCAAAAAACCAGCGAACGTCCTTAAGAGCAATTGAAAGCAGTCGCTTTAGAATGGAACGCATATCTTGACCGTCACTACATAAAATGTTATTCATAGTTCAAACAGATAAGCAACAAAACAACCTTGTTACCGAAATAACTCTAAAGGCAACGACAAAACTAACAATCTAAAAAAAGAACAGTCAGTCTAGCATGATGTACAAATAGTTCTGTACACAATATGTACATAAACAGTAAAAATACGGGTAGTCTGAAACTGTCATTTAACTAATAAAACAATTCATCTTCACAAAATACATGTAAAGACTTGAAATGTGAAAATATACAGTAATAATACTATAAAACTCTTCGTTAAACAAGTCATAATTATTTAAACAAGTTTGATTCAAATGGGTGAGTGAGTGCGTTTGTGTTTTACGCCCTAGCAACACCGAATGATTATATCATGGCGATGAACTTGAAGAGGATGATAAAATTTACTTGGTATAAACATGAAATGATGATGAGTTTTAGAGGGGTGGGATTGGAAACAAAGGAACAGTCAATTTTGAAAAAAGGAGATGTGGGTATGTTAGAAAACTAAGGGCTTGTTACGCACTACTAGGCGATCCATACACGCTGGTTACTCTGTGTGCTTGGCACTTACTCGATATCAGCATACCAAGACATTTAATCGGCTCTTACAACAAACTATGCTTTGCTATGGGCGTATTCTCAAGTCTGGTACCACATGGGACTCGTAACACTTGACCATGTTGACTGAACGGCTTGACAAGTTTTATCGGTTTTGCTTCGTCTTAAAAATGTATGGATGTTTAATTGGCTTTTAAGCTTATGTTGACGCTTATTGCATGGTTATATTACGCTCATTCAAGTAACTGTACCTGTGTTGGGAGGACCCGGAAGAGTTCACAAAAGGAAGTAGTTTCGATAAAAGGAGCTAGTGTACAATTTTGTTTTGTCTTTGTTTTTTTGTTTTGTTTTTTTGTTTGTTTGGGTTTTTTTTTTGCACAAAAATATCAAAACTATGATTGTATAATAGGGAACTAAATAAACAATTATCCCTGTAAAATATCCAGAGGTCCTGTCTGGATACATATGCAACTAGCACATTTTACACAAATTCAGCATCATTTTTTTTTTAAATATTGCCGTAACTTTAGAATTATCTATAATCAAGGACACGTGTTGTCATGTTTTGCAACAATTGGAAGAAAAGAATCATAACAACCGGATATAAGCTGATTCAGCTTTTACAATCTTGGGAATGATGGTTAGACTTTAATTTCCTTTTCTTACCAATAAACTCGATACTTCAAATATTTCCATCCGGAATCATCTCAAAGGTATTCCGAATGGTTTAATGACAAGGACAAATTTAATCAATTGGACTTAGTAACGTATATAACAAAAACATTGTAATGAATATTTTTTAATCCGTCAAATCGCAGGAGAATTTCGAAAATTCGTTAACACTTTAACTTGAGTTTGAAAATTATAAACAGAAGCAGAAACAACCACAAAATAAACGAATGAGAATGTGTAAAAAAGTATATGCAAAAAGCTGAAGAATGTATGCACGTGTTTGAAGAAGGTTTATGTACGTGGACATAAACGGTCTGAAAACGGTCATCGCCTCCACAACAAATGCGTATTGGATCGTTTATAACTACAAAGTATCTATATGTACATGTAAAATGATCCTATATACAAAAAAGTACACCGTCAGAATTATACTTCCCCTATAAACATGCATTAATTAATGAACTATTTAAAAAAAAATTAAACTCTAAAATCCCTAAAATACACATGAAAGATTTCAAAGTATCTCAATTTAAAAGACAAAGTCAGAAGAAAAGATTAGGATGAACCTGTATCTGTCTAACACTGATGTGTTACCCAATAAAGTTTCATCAATCTATGACTTATAATTCCAAAAACGCATGGCCAGTTTTACTTTGGGCTGTGTCTTTTTTTATTGTAAGATAATATATAAACCATACTTTCAGAGTATAGTTCTCACTTTATCAAAAGGCAGATCTCGGCTTGTGACATTTGATTTTGCTAATTTGTCGTTAAAATTGCAATGGAAACGGTCCATTTCAAAGGCAAATTCTTTCTTCTTTCACGATCATGTATTTCCTATCTGACTGCCCAAGTATAATTTCACAATAAACGTCTGAAAATCGGGTTACGAGAATTACATGCTGTTTAGATCTTCTCTGTGCCCAGTTCAATATACATATTCATTTTTTAAATGTGAGTTTGAACATTTAATTTAACGGTCTTGCGTCATTGTGTGCGCTTCTGTATCAAATTGGAGAACCTTATATTGAAGAGTTGTCTGAAATGTAATTGGTTTTGTTCAAGCAAACGAATCTGCCTACGGATGTTCCAGAAAATGTAAAAACTCTATTCCATATCAAAATCTTCACATAGCAGATTCTTTGAATAGTCAGATAACTTAAATAACTTTAAACACTTTGAATTTATGAGAAGCAGATGTTTACTTTGCCAATATTCTAGATCGGTAGGCAGTCTACTGCTGCATGAACCTTAAATAAGTTAACTTCGGTGCCAGGAGGACTAACAATTTGGCACCATTTTTCAAAAGGGGAAATTTCACTACAGATTTCAACGGTTTAAGTCTGTATCTAGAAAATTTTATGCCTATATTATCAAATGGAAACAGGCTAAATGAATATAAACCAAGAATTGAAAACAAAATGTTGGATGTGGGTAGGATAGGAAAACTTTTGTAGCTCAAGTTTCTTATCATACATAGTTGAGATATTCATGGGACATTTTTTTTTCAATATTGGCTTGCTGGTGTTCATGATCAAGGTTTTGAGACATATACATGACATATAACTGATGCATGCTTTTTTCCTGTGCACACATCACGTATGACATACATGTACCTCGGTTGTTACATTAAAATCAAAATGACGAAAAAGACCATGCTTGCTTTAGTATGTTTGGCCGGATTTCACGGAGTGAAAAATCCGGGTTTATAAAATGAATGTCGGCCGGTCGACAGGCTGGCGGGCGTCGGAGAAATTCGCGTTACAGTCTATTCTCAGCAACTACTTATCACAGCCACTTGAATTTTGGTATTCAGCATTAAGGGTGGGGTCCCATAACGTTGGATTTGATTTCAGGTCTTTTGCTTACCAATTCCCTGTTTAACGATATTTTTTTTAATGAAGCAAAAGATATATACTCATTTGAGTGTCATTTTGTATAACCACAAATAGCGAAATGATGCTGCTCACTATAGATCGAAATACACTAAGCACCAATCTAATATTAGATGTTTTTACAATCATTTAGAGTTAAATAATTTGTGAAAATTAAATTATTATGTTGACTAATAGAATTTGAATCCATTAGTCCTACATTTATACTATATAAATTCAATGATATTGCTTGAAATTAGTGAAGATAATTTAATTATACTTAAAATCTCTATAATCTTGATATAGAAATCAATTCGAAGTTTTTTCTTCAAACTGTTCTTCGTGTATTTCAATGTGTTTCTTGAATTATTTTACACTTTAAATCATATCATAGGCTTGATTTGTGCTTGCGTGTGTGTGTTTGTGTGTGTAAGAGTTTATCGCCTTTTTGGGCACAACTGGGCCATAATGAGCGCAAGTGTTATTTGTAAAAGAACCGCAGTTTCCAGAGGAAACCACCGAACTGACAAACCTAATTACATACAGGTAGGGAAAAAATTACAAGCAGGACTCAAACGCCAGCTGAGAGGTTTTCGGCTACATGTAGTGGTTTAAACCAGCGCCTTAGACCACTCGACCACCCAGGCCCCAGACAGGGTTTGCCTTTTCGTGTAACGAGAAATAATAACCAAACGCTATCAAACATTGTTTTAACATTGCAAATGTATTTAAATTTACTGTTTTATGATAAAGTTTCATGAAATTAAAACATCATAGTGAAAGCCTTTTTGCGTTACAATAAATTCCAAATGGCACCTTCAAAGGCACTGAATTTCATTTTGCAATATTTTGACTATCAAAAGCACAGTTGAAACGTTTTTTTTTTCCAAAATGACACCATCAAAGGCACTTAATTTCATTCTGCAATGTTTTGATTATCTAAAGCACAGAAGAAACGTTTTAAACATGTTAAACTAACAAGGTATAAATAAATAGCTTGGTAGTAGCTGAAAAACATTAATTTGATATTTTATGCATAATCATTGCGATAAACGGTCGTTAACAACTATTGCCATCAATAAAATTGCATTTCACAATGATAAACCGTCGGAATCGATACCAACAAGCGTTTACATTTAGTATGTTTTATCCAATTCCTAGAAAACGTCTAAAATAGCATGTAATTAAGATGTTATCAATAAGCCCTGCATGGGTGAATATGTTTTATTTCATAATACAATAGAATACCGAATACCGTTTAAAAAAGGACAAAATACCGTTAAAAATACTGGAATACCGAATACTCTAAAGATCACGGCGTACGCGTACCAAAAGCCTAAAAATTCTGAACCTCGCGTACCGCGTACCACACCTTGGCGTACCGAATACCCTTTAAAAAGCACTGAATACCACTTACCAAAAGGGCTGTGACACCCTCTGTACTATGTGCTAAAGTTTCTTTTTCAAACGAGCTGCATGAAAACGATATGAATTATTTTTTTATTAAACTTCCTACTGGGTACTATGCAATAATCCACATATCTCATGTTATACAACTAATTACAGATATTGTTTAGTTTTTGCTTTACATTTTTGTACATCCAAGACATATCAAAGTCTGCTAAATCAGTTATATGGACATGAACATTTCCGATTTTTAAATTTAAAATCGTTAAAAACAGCAGGTTTCTTTCCTTGTGGTTGATATCCTTGGTGCTGGATTTGGCTTCCTTGTTCGAACGTTTTTGTTTTGAGTACTATTCGCTTTCAACAGTTTTGGAATTTGACCTTCCAATTTTTTTTTTATTTTAATGCTACCGATGAGAGATTTTTCCTTGAAATATCGATATATAGCATATTCAAATTAACCCTTTGTACCCTGCGTTTTGGTATTTGTAATTACATGAATTATGAACACATTAAAGGGTTGATACATGTAAATAAACATGAAATTTTTGCTTTACATCGAAAACCGATATAAGTCCGCTAAATCAGTGAGATTAGCACGAACACACACATGTAAAGAAATATGAATTGATGGTCTAGCCCGAGGTTTCTCTGGAGCCAACATGTACGGTAAAAAAAGCCGTAGAACGTCAGGGAAATCTAGGATTCCCAAGTATGTGGTTTTACTCCAATATAAACATCGGGGGTTTTCAACGTTCAATGAGCTACATGTACATGTATTGTTCTTTTCCCACACAGTTCATTTCAGAGATATATATTTTAGTCTAACGACCGTAAAATGCAAGATGACAGCTGCTATTAAAATGTAACCTTAAGTTACCTTAAGTTACATGTTCATGCATTCATGTGACAAAAGTAAGCACACCTCGAGGTGCTGATAAAAATATTCAAAAATAATAATAATGTTTTAACATATAAAATGTCGTTAATATCTTTAAAAACCGTCAAATTTTAAAAAAAGATACATCGATTTAAGATTAAGTAGTACGAGTGTGCTGGTTTTAGATCTTCCTATTTCATGTATTACATGTATTGAGTTTTTATATTCAGTAATTATTTCATTTAAACCTCTGGTATCGAGGCAGGTTTTAAAAAGTAAATTAAAATCATAACTTTAAGATCATCACGCAAAATGGAGTTTTGTTATTATTCATTTTTATTTTGAAAATGTCATTTATACGGTAAAATAAAATTTCACAAGTGCATTCTACATATAAAATCACTGTATGAATAGTATATAAATATCTCATTACTAATATAACTTTATGAAAATTAATGAATTTGGATAAATCATTTTTTTTTACTTCCTTTAAAGTTTGGCAATAATACATATTGTAGTTTAAGGGGAGATAATAAAACACTGATATTCAGTATTGGTAATTTGGTATCATGTGTTGGTATAATCCAGCATTTTCTCGGCAAACCTTGCTGAATTGAAAACTAAAAAAAACTTCCTATATTAAAGTCAAAAGTGAACGTAGATCTGCGTGTATATGGGTTGTTTTTTTTTTAATTGATATAAAAATGCATGGGTACTTATAGTTTTTAAGACGATTTAATATATTATATTGGTTTCATGTAAATATGCAGGTCATACGTTTTCCATAATGATAAAGATAAATAAAATATGGGTTCAAATGTAATATAAAAATTGGTCGGAAAGTGTTCCGAGTGTTCATTTTTTTATCTATAAAAATAAGGGATGGCAAAATGTTCAAAATATGGCCAAATTGTACAAACCGGTTCATCGTGAAATCTTCCGACCAATTAACGACTATTTACCGGGTAACCGGGTGATACAGCTGTACATGTAACTACCACAAAGTCACCTAGCCTTCCCGTTAATGCAATTCAACGTGAAAAAAATAACAGTTCGCAATTTACAAGCTTTGAATCGGCGTACAGGTTGAATAAGGGAAAAACTGATTGCTTATTATTAAGTTTTTGAAGGTAGACGCTAATTATGATTTGAATCAAATTCCATTGTGTTACTGATTATGAATTGGAATTGATTGAGTCCTTTAAATTGAGTTTTAAAATTTACAATGAAAAAGTAACCAAATAGTTAGTTTTCTGTTTATTTTTATGCTGGCGTCACACTGTCCCGATTTTGACATACGACGGACACACGAATGTGAAAATTTCAACTTCGTGCGAAGTTAGTCCCGAACTTGCTAAAAATTAAAATCAAAACCGAAGAGTATACGATTAGAACCGATGGCTAAGCGATCGGAAAAGTAGCACATACGAATAGCTGCGAACCCGTTACCGATTACGAAGTTGTTACGATGTTATCAAGATTAGTCGAGAATTAGATCCGAAGGAGACACGAATTTATACGACGGCTGTACGACGTCGTGTTTAGCATACGATTGGTCTACGAGGCATCAGGATGGGTATACGAAGTATGAAATATAATAACGCGATTTGCAATAAGATTATATAATTTAGTCTATATAAATTGTCCTTTGCAGCCTCTAATTAGTATTTATGGATGACAAGTTAAAACGATGGCTCTCCAAGCAAACCCCTGCTGTCCTTGATGTCGATCAGTAAGAGTAGATAAGACATTTGATCTAAAGCTAATATGTAGAGCCTGTTAAGATAGAACAAAAAGATGACGCTACTTTATCTTGTTTTGTTTGTGTGAGTTGACCGAAGCACACATAATCTGAAAACAAGAAGAATATGTTGTAACTATGTAGAAAGTTCAACAATTTTAGCTGTTGCGAACGATTCTTGAACAAAGCGTGTCCACCTTATAATAACATAACTTCGTTACCGGTCCTATACAGGTATCTAAGTCCAAAGGTCCCGTAAATATTTGCGGACCGAAACGGAATGTAAACTTGATCTCAGTAACCCGTAATCGTGGACAGTACATACCAAAAGCAGTTTAATAACTATAATTAAGGGTTAAGCAAAAAGTGTGGGAAACTGATATTTCAGTGAAATTCTAAAGTTCAAAGGGTCCTAACTCTGTAAAAAATTGCGGACCGGAACAACGCGTTAACTTGATCTTTAACTCATCATGGTAAGACTCACATACCAAAAATCAGTTTAAAGTTTAATATCTATATATAAGGTTTTAAAAAAAGTGCGAAAAAGTTATTGTGACAGCGAGACGGCCGGGCCGGACAGACACACAAACGGGCAGACGGAGTGCAAATCCAAAGTCCCCTTCGGCTTTTGTCGGTAGGGGACTGATAAAAACTAAAGTAAGTTTAAAATGTTTAAACCTTTATTTCTGATATTGAATTTCAAGTATTAAAAGATGCCACAAAAGCTTGGACGAGGACGCGAAAGAGGGAAGCGCCTGGCTGGAAAGAACAGGACGAAAAGAAAAGCATCAGAAGATTCTAGATCCAGACTGTCTTCGCTTTGTTTTGTCTTTTCTTCTTGTACTTTTGAGACTGTTAATTCTAGTTTCAATTTTATTTTTATTTCCTTTATCAATTTTTCGAAACTAAAAAAAATATGAATAAAAAATTAATGAGGATACTTGTATCATAAGCTGCTGTCTTGTAAGTCTTCCTCCTGCTGCATTTTAATTATGAGGGGGAAAAACAGAGCTATATACATGTACTAACTTTTCTTTTTCTAAACGATTTATTGTAACACGCCCCTAACTGAAATGGATTAATAAATGTCCCTATAAGGCACTTTTGGCTCGTTTGATATTTCTTTTTTACTTCAGAAATCGTACTGATTTGACCAGTGCCGTGATTCCATCTCCATGCCATTACTCTATGCCATTACATTAGTTACGACGGATATATATACGAATACAAAGCGAGGTCTTTGCGACGCCGTGTTTCCTTCGCACCACCTTCGGAGAGCTTTTTGTTCTATTCGTGCCGCCATCGTACGATAAATTAATCCGACGACACTAAGAAGGCAACACGAAATCAGAAGATGCTTTTACGAAGGCATTACTATAGAAAGGATGGAATAACGAACACAACACGAACAAGGACCTTCGCACGAACCTTCGGGAGTTTTTTAACATGTTAAAAAAATTGGATGGCATTATGAAGTTGCTCCCGAAGTTGGAATATTTCAGCCGATGGTAAAAGATGGCAACACGAATAGCGCGATTTGAATACGATCACTCCCGATTTTGAAAATATCCATAATCGTGTTTCCATCGGGGTCAAAATCGGGATAGTGTGACGCCAGCATTTCTGCTGGCGTCACACTATCCCGATTTAGACCCCGATGGAAACACGATTGTGGATATTTTCACAATCGGGACTGATCGTAACAAGATCGTGCTATTCGTGTTGCCATCTTTTACCATCGTAGCACCTTCTGTGGAAATTTTCTGACATCGGGGTAAACTTCGTAGTGCCTCCGAAATTTTTTAACATGTTAAAAAACTGCCGAAGGTTCGTGCGAAGGTCCTTGTTCGTGTTGTGTTCGTTATTCCATCCTTTCTATCGTAATGCCTTCGTGAAGGCATCTTATTATTTCGTGTTGCCTTCTCATTGTCGTCGGTTTCATTTATCTTACGATGGCGACACGAATGAAACGAGAAGCTTTCCCCTGGTGGCGCGAAGGAAATACGGCGTCGCGAAGACTTCGCTCTGTATTCGTATATCCATCGTTATTAGAGTAATGGCATAGAGTAATGACATGGAGATGGAATCACGGCACTGGTCAAGTCAGTACGATTTCTAAAGTAAAAAATATCAAACCTGTCAAAAATGCCTTATAGACAATTTATTTATCAATTTCAGTTGGGCTTTAGTGCAGGTATGGCATGTTACAGTGAATCCTTGAGGAAAAAAATAAATTTAGTTCAGTCTATTTCTTTGAATTAGCATACATGTACATCAGACTTACAAGACAGCAGCTTATGATGCAAATACCTCATTAATATTCTATGCATAATTATCTTGTTTCAAAATAATAATTAAAGGAAACAACAAAATTTTGTATCTGGAATGATAATTTTCAAATGTATAAGACGAAAAGACAAAACAAGGCAAAGACAGTCTGGATCTAGAATCTTCTAACGCTTTTATTTTCGCCATGTTATTTCTAGCCAGGCGCTTCTGTCTTCTGCGTACTCGTTTAAGGCTAGAAATAAAGGATTATACACTTTAAACTTACTTCAGTTTTTATCAGTTCCCTACCGACAAAAAACGAAGGAGAATTTAGGTTTGACCGCGTCTGCCCGTTTGTTAACCCAAATAATACAGTCGTTATATTTCGCTCCTTACAGTCGCTACAGTCTCGCCGAAGTATGCGTAGACGGATAGGGCTTGGATCATTCGAGTTACCCGTTTGTGTGTCTACCGGGTCGTCTCACTGTCACAATAAGTTTTCCTCACTTTTTTCTAAAACAATATATATATATAGATACTTAACTGATTTCTACCATGATGAGCTACGTAAAGATCAAGTTAATGTGTCGTTCCGGTCAGTAAATTTTTACAGGAGAAAGGACCCTTTGAACTATCATAATTCGCTGAAACATCAGTTTCTCACCCTTGTTCTATACACTTATAGTTATTGAACTACTGCTTGGTTTGTACATGTATATGAGTCCACCATGACGGGTCACAGATCAAGTTTCCGTTTCGTTTCAGTCTGCAAATGTTTACCGGACCTATAATTTGAAGCTTTAGATATGGGACCGGTAAGGAACTATGTATTGTAAGGTGAATACGCTTTGCTCAAGAATCGTTCGCATAATCTAAAACTGTTGATCTTTAAGCCCACCCCCACCCCCAAAAGCAATTTGGGCTCATCTTGGTAATTAAACAATAATTTCTTACGGGCTTTTATCAATTTTCCCGTAATAACGCGTTACTTTCGTAGACTTTGGCAGAGCTAAACAAATCAAGTAACATCATTTTCTATCTTCAGTCTCTGGAAATTATATACGTGTTCTGATCGACAACAGGAACACGCAGCGTCAGTTTACTTAGATATCCATAGTTTTATCTTTTATTCATATATACAAATAATAAGCAGCTTAGACGAATTGTAGACTGAACTATAATTCAATTTCAAAACGCGTTTACGTCTTTATTGCAAAACGGGTTTTAATATTTCACGCGATACGCAATAACAATGTATGATTTGCTGTAATGCTTCTACATAGTTACAACATATACTTGCTTTTTTCAGATTCTATGTCAACTCACACAAGACACGAATAAAAACAAGATAAAGTAACATAATCTTTTCTGTTCTATCTTAATAGTCTCATCTACACTTACTGGTCGATATCAGGGATAGCAGGGGTATACTTGGAGGGCCTTCATTTTAACTAGTTATCCATACATACTAATCAGAAGCAGCAACGGACATATATATAGACTTATTGCAAATTGCGTTATTACATTTCATACATCGTATACCCATCGGGATGCATCGTAAACCCATCGTATGCTAAACACAGCCACGTACAGCCATCGTATAACTTCGTTTCTCCTTCGGATCTAATCCTCAACTTATCTTGATAACATCGTAACAACTTCACGGTTCGTAGCTATTCGTATGTGCTCCTTTTCTAATCGTTTAGCCATCGGTTCTAATCGTATACCCTTCGGTTTTGATTTAGACTTTTAGCAAGTTCGGGACTAACTTCGCACGAAGTTGAAATTTTAACATTCGTGTGTCCATCGTATGTCAAAATCGGGACAGTGTGACGCCAGCATAACGATTGCTCGATTGGGCGCATTACATTTGGGCTAAAAATTCAGAATTATAGGATAATTAATTGGGTCGAGTTAATAACCAAAATATAATCACGAGTCGGTGAATGCACACAGATTTAAAGAGTTCCGCACGAGTTAAATCTCAGTGCGTTCCCGAACGAGTGATCATATTTTGGTTATTAATGAAACTTAATCGACTATCGTATTTATAACAGAGACAAAATGCAGCTATTTTATCGTTTTTAATAAATTCATTTGAATTCCGTATGAATTCAGACCGCAGGAGTCATGCCGAAAACTCAATACAATTCACAACGTCATAATTGAGTTTCACCGGAAAGGACGCAAGAGTGAAAATGTTTTTGTCATTTCACATTGTGAATTCACCAGATTTTATTTCACTGGGAAAAATCGGTATTTCATATGCATCTATGTAATAAGTACAGATTTTCATTTGGGCTAATAGCATTCCACGTTTGGGCTAATTAGATTTTAACCTGAACAGGTAAATAAAGGTTAATTTCTACAAAAGTCTATATAGATCATCCCATAATCTATTTATATGTGATAAACATTTTCCTATTTTGACCCCAAAAAAGAATTTAAATATAATAAAATATTGAAATGCAAAATACTTGTGTATAACAGTTTTTTTTCAATAACTTGTAAAATGCTTCTAACACCTTGTATAAAATAACTTTGCAAATCACCTGATCTTCATTCTAACATTTTGCATGTTTGATAGTATAAAGTTAAAAGTTACTGAAACGAACAAAGAAAATAAAATGCTTTGCGTAGATGCATGTGATTTTTAAGAACAGGGATGTGTCGTTGAATTGCACAGCCTTTATCCTCTTGGTGCGGGAGGGACAAATATGTCCTCATCTGTGCAAGTGCCCTTTACAAAATATAAAAATTGTGATTTCGTCAAAGTATTTGCTAAAATCACTTATTTGTTTAAGGAAAATAGTGCATTATTTAACATCTATGGTTTTGTAAAAATCAAAAATATTTGTTTTGCGCTTGTAAAAAAATGTAACGTCATTATCAAAATGCGTCACAAATCGACAATGACGTCACATTTTTTTCCCAACACTTTTCGTAACGTTTCTCGGATCGGTTCCCACACAAATGCAAAGCTTCAATAAGGACCAGCAGTAAATGCTTCATGATAATAAAGTCAAACTTGACCCATACTCACGAATAAATCAACCGAAAAATTATCTTACTACAGGGGCAGGCTTTTTTTTTCTGTAAAATACTTACAAGTATATAAAATTTATCATATTAACTTGTATTTTGTCCTGTATTTACTTGTATATTGTCCAATTAAGTTTTAGCCCAAACGCCGACTGCTCTTAGCCCAAAAGTAATCTTTTTTTGGCCCAATCGTATTGCCAATTAGTCCAAATGTGGATCCCACGCTCCATTACTGAAATTTGTAACCGGTTACTATCTTTCCGACCGAGTAACCGGTTAACCGGTTAACCGTTGCCATCCCTAATAAAAAAGGTTCATGAAAATTGGAAATTCTTTATAGATTTATGTAATGAATTAAAATAAAAGATTACATATTCCCACCCTAAAAACTACCAAGTACACCCCGGCCCCACCCAGGAAAATGAAAAAGTCCTAATTTTGATTTATATTTAGTTACATGTATTTGCTTTATCATGTTTAATTCCTTTATTTAAGTGTTCACTTTTTCTCCGTTTTCGGAACAGGTATTTTAGTAAGAGTATTAATAGAGATAATCGGAGAAGCGACGTACGTATCTACGTATCGTTAAGTTGCCCTAATAAGTCTAAAATCGACATAATCATTACCTCCCTTATGCCAGGTGTCTTAATTGATCCGCACTAGATTTGAACATGTATTATAATCTATAAATATGTAAAATTAAAAAAATTAAAATACATCTTATAATTAAACGATTCCTCCATTTAAACCTTTGTTTTAAAAATATTCACCCAGGCTTCCCATCTTTTATATTCTGGAGTTTTTTTTTATTAATTTTTAAAAATTTTCCACTGTTTTAATGAATAAAATTTATTGAAGAGTAACTTACTTTGTTGCGGATTGTGCGTTCATCTGCTAGTTTGTCAAAGATATATTTATTACCTTTTTGTTGGAATTTGGTATCAAAAACCCCACGTATAGTAAACTGGATTGTAAGTACTGAACATTTTTGTAGAAGAGGGGATTTTTTTACAAAAAATAAGTTAAACAGTAGCTACATGTCATTTGTAGATAATTGTCTGTTACACTGTCCAGATAACCTCTTCCTATGCATCACAGTGGAATTTGAATAACATCTTTCATGTATTTAATAAAATCTTAAGCACCGTATATTTAAGAGAGCGATCATTCGATTTTTATTGGGGTAATGGGGTTATTGATATGTTTTTCATCCAGCCTAAATATTATCTGAACAATCAAAGCTTTGATGTTTTGCAAGCTATTTTTGAATTTTAAAATCAAATAAAAATTTTACAGCAAAAAAAGACCATACTACCCTTTTTAATATCAAAGCGTTGTCCTGCATTTTTATTTTCGGATTGTTTGTTCTTGGCATACTGCTTATTTATTTCAAATTTTACCATAGCCCCCCCCCCCCTTTCCAAAACAAAATCAAATGGTCGCTCCCTAAGTTACATGTGGTTTATTTCTACCTCAGGCACATTTTTGATTCATCTAAAACAAATTTCAAATTTTGTATTCAATTTGGCATTTTTATGCCCCGCTTCGAAGAAGAGGAGGATATACTGTTTTAACTATTATTCCTAGATTGCTGATATTTGGAAAGAAGCTTGTTATGGCATGGTGTATTGTGTATACCTTTTTGGATTTATCGGACATTTAATTCCTGTTTATCGAAGACTTTAATATTTTCCGTCACACAAAATTTAAAAAAACTATTATTCTTAGGTTTCTGATATTTGGAAACAAGGTTGATATGGATATTATGTACTGTGGGATACTTTTTTCGATCCATCGGACTTGTGTTGTACATAGTGTCATGTTCATTTACTCCATATCCTTTTATCAATTATTCTACTTCCTGTTAACCGAAAACTAAAACAAAAAAACTGTCGCACATTTCATTCACTTACATGAAAACTCAGCAACTCCTAGGTTGCTGATAGTTGGTAACAAGCTTGGTATCGACATGATGTATTGATACATTTTTGGATCCATCGAACATTTACTTCCTGTTTGTTGTAAACTTGATACTAAACGCATTGCATACTAGTAGTAGTTGTGAAAGCGGGAGTATCACTGGTGAGCATTCTTGTTTCTTTTGTTTTGTCGTTCTATGTTCTTTATATATAGTGTTTGGCTATTTTTGGTTACAGCGAAAATGATGAGCCAAACCTTGCGTCAGTCGTAGCAAATGTTTTAGTTTGTATGCTTGTTGCAACTTTCATTCATTGTATGTACCATCTACTTCAGATATATTATTGGATACACAACTGAACAAAACTAAGGCAAAAACGGAAGTTTTAACAAATACAAGTTTATATGATCACAGCAAAAGTCTTTTAATCTGTTACAAAATCATGCTGAATTGCGCGAATTTCCTCTTAATTTCATCTATAAAAATATAGAAATGTTGGGTATCATTTATTTTTTTTTCCCCGAGCCCAACAGAGTTTGGGAGGGGATATAGCGTTCAGTTTGTTCGTTCATACGTTCTTTCGTTCGTTCATACGTTCGTACGTTCGTTCGTTCGTACGTATGTACGTAATGGTATTTGTTTTGTCATTAACTTGGGAACTAAACATAGAGAGATGATATTTGGTAATGGGGTTATATCTTTGATGGTAGTCAGAATCAGTACCATATTAAGTAGCCTTGACCTATATTTCCGCATGAATGACTCCGGTTAAAGTTTTGGTTAAGGTCCATATCCCAGCAACTGCAAGTGATAGAGCGATGATATCGGGTCAGTGGGTACATTTTGGACAGTAACCAACATCCGTACCAAAATTGGGTCACCTTGACCTACATTTTTCAGATTCAGGTTAAAGTTTTGGTTAAGGCGCATATCTCGGTAATTCGAATTAGAAGAGGAATGATATTTGGAAAGTGGGTATATCTTGGATAGTAATTGACATCTGTTCCACTTACATTTTAATGTAACGGGCGAGGGGATAAGCTGTCGTGTGCGACTGTTCCGTTTCTTTTTTAGAATAATACCATTCATTGTCTGATAGTTGTAAGTAAGAATATATCCAAAGACATGTCGACCCTATTCGCCCCGTATCATCGCACCCTATTATGCAAATATAAATAAAGTTTCATGATAATTCATTATTATACATGCTCTATGGAAAAAAAACTTTTACCTAAAGGTTATTAACTTGCCGTAGTGTACGAACGGACGGACACGAACACAAAATTCCGCACTCCGTTACAATAAACAATGGAGAATTCAGACAGTCAGGATGTTGAGATAAAATACAACTGTAATTGGAATTCATAGGAACCCTTTCAAAAGGTTTAAATGTGGACATGTAAGACATTGGAATATATAGATCTACATGTAACTCGAAAACTTACATGGGTTGTCGCCATTTTTAACCAAAATTTGTAATTTGGGTCTAGTTGCTTGCAAATGAAAATCTCGTTGAGATCTTTTGGTATTTTATGTGAAAATCCGTGTGTTTATCCGCTTTTCGACCTTCATGTATATGCAGAAGAGCATTTCGTCCAAAACAAACCATAGTGGAAGTTCATACTTATTATTAAAAATCGACCCCTCAGTTGGTGATCATTTATTATGAACACAAATTAAAATTTTCAAATGTAAAGCGGGCGTAAGTAAAACCATTAATAAGCTGAAGTTGACCGTGTAAATGCATATTTGAGGTATGTATTAAAAATAAACTTAAGTTTCTTTCTAAAGGAAAGTTAAAATTTCTTTGAGTGTCAAAAAACCCGATGACGTACACACCAAAGCAATGAAATTAGAATTATCCGTTAAAATGAAAAATTCTCTGATATGTTATTGGCCGATTCTTGCTCGACATATAATGTTCTTAAAATCTTTGCTTTTCATGTTCGTATCTAGTGCATGTTTGGTATTTTCAATCTCTCCGGCATCAATACTTAGATTGTTAACAAACACAACAAAACAATGAAATTCTCCATTTAAATTTCAAAATTGTCAAAATCCTAAGGTTCTTACTACCCCAAACATAAGGGACAGGCCATTCAACTTGAAATTTTTTTTTTTATATTTTTGAAGGCATTGCGACAGATTTTGTTTTCATTATTTGCATTTTTTTATGTAGCTGAAATCCTTCAGAACATTTTTTTCTTATTTCTTACCCTCTGCTGCCAAAATACTTTTCTATCAAAAATAATTTCCAAAATATTTTGGGGGTAAAAACCAAGCCCCCTTTCAAGTTAAATGGTCGGTTGTTTTTTTTTTCATAGTCCAAGTGCGGCATACATTTTTATTGGGGTTGCATTGATTTTAATTATTATAATACTTTATTGTCATGTAAATCAATACAATACAAATTGAATGTTTGACATAAAAAATAAAAATTAAGTTATAAATAAAAACACAAAAAAACCATCGACAAAATCATAAATTAGTCTATGAGCCCCCTGTCCTCAGTTCTGATTGGTAATGTCAATCTTTTGGATAAAGGTAATAGCAAAATTACCGAGCTTGGAGGATCAATCTCATTGTCCAAGAGAAAGGACGATACAAGGTAAAAATACCATAGAAATGGAAGATTGCAATGGTCCCGACTTTGTACATGAATTTTGAAAGGGGGTCCACCTATTGTCTAATAAAGAGGGTTGCAGGCCATTTTTGCCTAACATCTGCACGAACATTCTACAAAATTTTCAAAGGATATGGTGTGTTTCGAACCCCCCATCCACCCCGGAATATCCTGTCTCTGTATCTGCCACAGCAGAAACTTTGAATATAATTTAAATGTTCCTGATTAAAATTTTTGACATGAAATTATGATTTGAATTGAATTTTTGTTTGAACGCGTAAAATAGGGATACAAAACATCGACGGAATTCGGATTGGATGCTTTACAAAAAGCCGATCGACGAAAAATTGCTTTGGTAAGATTTTTACTTGTAGGTAATAAAATGAGGAATCTTCGAGGGCGGACAATATGATTTGTTTTTGTAATGCACATCTTTACCCCACACCCTATTTAACAGAGTTAACGGCTGATCAAGTTTTGATCAAAAAGTTGAAAAAGTCCAATGTTCTGGGAAAACTCCGAAATTAATTAAAGTATAAACCAAAAACAAAATATTTGCTTGGGCCCTCCCCCTTTTTTCTTCCTTCTATGATACATTGATTCAAGTATGAAGAATAAATCTTTTCGTGAGTAGTGTTCACAGTTTAGCCATATAAGGTATTATGATTAAAAGGGAGATAACAAGAATTCATGCCCGACTATTTGACATTAGAACGTAACAGGTAAACGGCTTTATGTCAACATTACTCACGATACGGCTCTTGTCCGATTATCTCTAATACAACTTACATACTTTCTTGTGGCCTTAAAATCTCAGTCACCATAAAATGATGATTTAATAATATCCTGATTTGATATATAATCTCAGGAAAGTAGATCTTTAAATCTTAAGAAGTTAACATGACGAACTGTTAAAAATTAAATAAGAAATTATCATATGACGGTACAGATATGTTTTATTCTTAGATTTAATATGCAGTTTCTGCTCTGCAAATACTGAAAAAATGGTTCAAAAATCAATATTCCTTTTCAGAAAGGGTGTCAGAAATAATATTTTTTTAGATATTGACATCGCCCGAACCATTTTCAGACAAATTTGGTAAGGATGACACCACACAAAATATATGATTATTGATAGTTTCATTATATTCAAAACTTCTTTAGTAATCAGTTGTTATAACTTCAATGCGAATATGTCTATATCAAGGAAAAAATTCACATGGAATGGGGACTCAAGCCCAAAAGGGTGAACGAGCTTCGATGTTAGGTGGGTAATATACTGCAGGATAGCATAGGGGTCTAATAATATCGAAATTTCCCAACGTAAATAATTTAGTTAAATGTAATATAACTTAGCCCCAGGAAAGTTTGTGTTAGATTTTCTGTATAATAACATACATGACGACCCGGGCGAGAGAAAAAAGGCGGAATGACCTATTTTCCTTTATATCTAAGACCCACGCCTCAATTGCTCATCTGACAATAGACCTTGACACGACGATCAGCTCTTATGTAGACTTTTACATGTACCTGACAGCTAAGCGCTGCTGTGAACCGATTTTTCTTTTTGCGATATGCGCGGAACATTACCGCTTTATAAGATAATTTCCTTTGGACTTTGTGTGATTTTCAATTTTACCTTTGTGTAATCTAAGCTTTGATTAACTTCTGGAGAATAGCTTAATGGGTTTAATCAATAGCTTATTAATTATTAAAAATAGAATAATACCATCAACAGGTCGTATCGATTTTGCTATATTTTCTAATCCATTGTTTCTTCTCAACTGACGTTAAAACATCAAGAATATATAAATATGACGTTTTGGATGAGACAAGCCCGAGGGATTTTACGTATTACGAACATGACAAAAGAACGAGGCTATGCTCTTCGGCTATCGTAAGTCCGTGAAGACCAAGGAAAAATTAGTATACAAAAGACAAAAAAAAATCAATTAATCCAAAAAAATTATTGTTAAGCCGAAAATTTAGTAAACTTAGGTTTTTCGGAACATTTGATAAAAAACATATAGTTCCTTCTTGTTATAATAAGTTATTTAGTTAGTTCTTGCTTTACTCCCAAGCAGCATTATTTCGGCTTGATCCGGGAGATAAACATGAAAGTGGTGATACAATGAACATAAAATGATGATGAAGTGGAGGAAACAGGGTCACAAGCCCAATCGGGTAGGAGAGTTTTGACTGTCACTGGAAAAAGGAGTGATGGGTAGGGACGAGAAATTTTGCCTCCTGCATGGGGATTCTGCGGGTCCAACTCTTACCGAGACCTGCAGCAGGGTTCTTTAACGTGCGAGGAATGTGACATTTTTACCAACACGGTGCACCACTATGGTCTTGCGGTCAGGTTCTCCGCATTATCACCTGACAACCCCGCATCTCTCGATGTCAGGGCTGTCACATTCAACTACCTGGGGCACACATCCCAGTCGCTTTGTGGGCAAAGCGGCCTGACCTAATGTCAGGTCTCTGAGCGCTCTTTAGTGGACTTTTACCGACAAGCTTAGCGCTGCTGCGGGCCTATTCGCCAACTGGAACCCGCACGGGTCCTTTTTCTTGTTATAAAACATACTTCTCGTTGTCAACACTAAATTATCAAATTTGAATTAATATAATCCAGTAAATTACGACCATTCAAACACTCTATGACAAACCAACATCTTTACCGATCTGAGTAAGTGAGTTGGTAAAAAAAAGACCTTTCAACAACATGAAAAGGATGATAAACAAATTATCCTACATGTACATGTACACACTTCTCATCTTCATTCCATGTCCATTTTCTCATTCTCTGTTCATCGTGTGTTGCTAGGGCGTAAAACGCAAATTCGCTCACTTCTAACTCATCTCTCGGTTTCAGATTACAGTAAAATTTTGCGCTCTCATCCCACTTCCCACTCTATCATCACTATCTGAATCTGTCAAATTTGCACAGCTTGGTCAATTATTTTATTGTTCTATTGTATTTTTAACAGTGCAATCAGTTGATGTTCTATTAAAAATTTCAGTAAGTATTTGTCTGCCTTCTTTATTTAACAGTTGGTTAATGTATTTTTATTCATTATGATTTCCAAAATTTGCAAGCTATTAGAGCATTCAGATGGTTTTTTCAGCATGTTCATTCACCAGTGTATAGTTTGACATATTGTGATAAAGTAATGACATTTTTAGATAAAATATTACCAGTAGATACAAACACTTTAGCAAAGTCCTACGCAGTGGGGTTATTTTTACGTTGAAATCAGGTTCGGGTTATCCCACTGCCGTACACTTTTAGAAATTCCATCAAGATTCTTGATGAAAATTTTCATTCCAATGCTTCAAGATCAAAGGACAACTTAAGTGTTGACTGTGGCCATTTATGAAAAAAAAATTATCTTGACAAACCTTATGCTTATGCCTATAGCTTCTTTAGCAAAACTGATCTGAATACATACAAAATTTACAGTCATATTTATTTCTATGAAAAAATGAATCCATTAGTTGTAAAACCGGTTCTAGTGAACATGTTTTAATTTAAACTCTCGGTAGAAAAAATAGAATATATTTGCGTAATGCATTCTGGTATATGTAAGTACATTTCAAGGGTTTTAATTAATAGAGCAGGGGTAAAAAAAGAGGTCATTGAAAAGAAGCACGGAAAGTCAAGAGCAGTGATCATTTTACGGACCGAAGATACGGGAACTAAAACTATGAGGAGTTTGCCACTTTAGGCCGCCTTTTATTTACATACATAGGAGAAAACATAAAAAGGGAGACAATGCAGAAAAGAAAAGAAACTAAATGTTTTGAGAATTGTATATGACATTCTAGAGCTCCATACCAATAGCTCGTAATTTGAATTGAAACAAAAATAATAATAAATTTAACTAGTTCATCATTTTCGTGGTCAATATCCTTGTGTAAAAAGAAAAGAATAAGATCATTAGAAGAGACTGTTTTCAAGACTGATAAAAAGAAATTCATGAAATTTGCATAGCACTTGATAGAACGATTGCACTTTTATTAATCAATTAATTGTTTGATAAATATGCACGTATTTCTATATGAAAAAAATGGGTGTAGATCAAAATTGTTTTGACACGTTTCTTTAATGTTCTATAGTAATCAATTTTCATGGAAAAATACATATGATGCATTTACATGTAGTCAGTAAGTTTGGTTTCTCCATTCTAAATTTGTTATATTTTTTATTTCCAAATTGCAAAACTTGGCAAGCTTTGTTTAAATAAAAAAAAATCTATCGAGGAGAGAAAAATAATTTTAAAGATTGAAATGTGTGAAATTCACATCGAAATTGATATTACTATTGAACCATTTTTGTTCACGTTGATCAAATTTGCACGTGCAATTTAAACACATTGATACAAAGAATCTGTAGTTCAATTATTGCTTCTAAATTCATAAATAGATTAACTTCTACCATACTTTCAAGAAAATAAAAAAAAAATTAAAAAAAACGTTAATTTACCAAAAATAATTTGTTGTATGTCCTCTTGAGTACCAGGTAAAAAAAACTGTCATTTAAAAGACCATGCAAATCGGTAACGTAGACAATAATTGTCTCTCCAGTAGCCATAGAGGGCAGTATTTTATTCTGTTAAAACACCTTCACCATTTAGAACACGTAAGACAATTAATCTTCTATTTATTTTGCCGTTATAATAGATAATGCCAATTAAAAATTGTGTAAAACAAATTTTTGTGCGTTTTTTGAAACAAGTAACAACATTTCAAAACGTATAAATAAAGTATTCAATTTTAAACTTAAGCAGTCTTTAATGTGATTCAAAAGGGGGGAGGTATTTTTTTTCTCTAAAAGTAAGTATAATTAAACTTTAATAGATGAAATAAATAAGGGTTACAAAAATTTCTACAGATTTATGGCCTTGCAAAGTTGATATATAAAAGTTTTTTTTCCAAAACATAAGGTGTCATTCAGGATTTTTAAAGTAACTCTTCGGGTTGGAAACCTAGTACATGTACATGTAAAAGACAAGCCAATAAATTATCATCGTTTGAAACAAAGAACAACAAAACTGTTTCATATTTCTATGTATTTGCAAGAAATTTAGAGGTATACAAAAAAGGAAATTGTTGAACAAACAAAAATGTCAAAAGACCGGTTGTTTTGTGTATTATTGTCTACGTATCGTTAGCATATATCTAGACGAATCAACTGGAGCCATACGTTTTAAACAATTACGGATTCAGTTGAAGACTATGCCAGAAAATGGGACAGAAAAGAACAGGAGAAAGAAAGTGACATTTTGTCAGAATGGGTTAAATCTAAAAATCGGTGGTTTTGAAAAGAATCAATTCTTTGAAAGGCTCAATTGGCACAAAGGAAACATCCGTCTTCAGTGGATTTTTTACCGACAAGCTTAGCGCTGCTGCGGGCCTATTCGCCTCCCGGGCTATATCCGGGAGATGAACATGAAAGTGGTGATACAATGAACATGAAATGATGATGAAGTGGAGGAAATGGGGTCACAAGGCCAATCGGGTAGGAGAGTTTTGACTGCCACTGGAAAAAGGAGTGATGGGTAGAGACGGGAAATTTCGCCTCCTGTATGGGGATTCTGCAGGTCCTACTCTTACCGAGACCTGCAACAGGGTTCTTTAACGTGCGAGGAACGTGACATTTTTCCCAACACGGTGCACCACTATGGTTTGCGGTCAGGTTCTCCGCATTATCGCCTGACAACCCCGCATCTCTCGATGTTAGGGCTGCCCCATTCAACCACCTGGGGCACACATCCCAGTCGCTTTGTGGGAAAAGCGGCCTGACCTAATGTCAGATCTCTGAGCGCTCTTTAGTGGACTTTTACCGACAAGCTTAGCGCTGCTGCGGGCCTATTCGCCACCTGGAACCCATACGGGTCCTTTTTCTTGTTATAAAACATACTTCTCGTTGTCAATACTAAATTATCAAATTTGAATTAATATAATCCATAAAATACGACCATTCAAACACTCTATGACAAACCAACGTCTGTACTGATCTGAGTGGGTGAATAAGTAAGTAAGTGAGTGGAAATTTAAGACCTTGCAACATCATAACTTTTTTATATAGGTTATATAAAGGCGACGAAAATAGATAATAAAATGAACATCTCATCCTACATACTTCTCATCCTTGTTTCAAGTTCATTTTATCATTCTCTGTTCATCGTGTGTTGCTAAGGCATTACCGACATACCTCATCCCTCTGTTTCAGATGACAGTAAAATTTTGCGCCCTCATCCTACTTCCCATTCTATCATCACTATCTGAATCTGTCAAATTTGTACTGCTTGGTCAATTATTTTATTCTTTAATTGTAGTTTTTACAGTGCAATCAGTACATGTTCTATTAAAAAACAGAAAGTATTTGTCTCCCTTCTTTATTTAACAGTTGGTTAATGTATTTCTATTCATTATGATTTCCAAAATTTGCAAGCTATTAGAGCATGCAGATGGGTTTTTTTCCAGCATGTTCATTCACTAGTGTATATTTTGACATATAATTTGATGTGCCGTTTATAAAGTAATGACATTTTTAGATAAAATGTTACCAGTAGATACAAACACTTTAGCAAAGTCCTACGCAGTGGGGTTATTCTTACGGTGAAAACAGGTTCGGGTTATCCCACTGCCATACACTTTTAGAAATTCCATCAAGATTCTTGATGAAAATTTTCATTCCAATGCTTCAAGATTAAAGGACACAACTAAAGTATTGACCGCGGCCATTTATGAAAAAAACATATCTTGACAAACCTAATGCTTATGCCTATAACTTCTTTAGCAAAACTGATCTGAAAACATACAAAATTTACAGTCATATTTTTTTCTATGAAAAAATGAATCCATTTGTTATAAAACCGGTTCTAGTGAACAAGTTTTAATTTAAACTGAAGCTCGGTAGAAAAAATTGACTATATTTGCGTAATGCATTCTGGTATATGTGAGTACATTTCAAGGGTTTTAATTTATAGAGCAGAGTAGTCTCGATCACTCAGACGCTTATCAATAGATGATAAGAGTCTGGGACAGTCCCATTACCTTTTTTGTTATGTGTACGTTTGGAGTACTTTCAGGCTTAATCATAATGTTCGACGAAAATCACTCAACCGTATGTTCAGAATTCTGTGTATATGGTTCAGTGATTTTATGCAAATGAAATAGCGGGATAACTTCTCCAATGTGATTTGTTCTCTTAAAACATAATATTTCTTATTTTACAATAAGACATCCTATTTTACATTTTTGAAAATAAGTTGGATTTGTTAACAATAAAAAAAAATTCGTTTTATTGTTAAATTGTACTCATGGGCGTCCACCTGGTTTTGGAAATTGTTTATGTTTATTGGAGTTAAAAATTGGGTCATTCTTGATTACAGAACCATGCACGTTTGACCAATCCGATTCTCGATTTTGCAGAACCAGTTGTCAAAAACCAAGGAAGACCAATGAAACGTTGAGTTTTTAAAGTTGGTTCATTTCAGATTGAAATGAATCTTGTATGCTAAACACGTCATATACACACGTGGTAAAGGTTAAAAGGTAGAACGATCGCCACCTAGTGGTTACGAGAAATCAACAGGTGTTTTCCCAGACTCACTACCTTGGTAGTATGAGTTTGGGTTCGAGACTAAGAGCAGAGGTAAAAATAGAGGTTATTGAAAAGAAGCACAGAAAGTGTAGAGCAGTGATCATTTTACGGACCGAAGATACGGGAACTAAAACTATGAGGAGTTTGCCACTTTAGGCCGCCTTTTATTTACATGCAAAGGAAAAAAACGTGAAAAGGGAGACAACGCAGAACAGAAAAGAAACTAAATGTTTTGAAAATTGTATACAACATTCTAGAGCTCCATACCAATAGCTCGAAATTTGAATTGAAACAAAAATAATAATAAAACATAACTTGCTCATCATTTTCGTGTTCAATATCCTTGTGTAAAAGGAAAAGAATAAGACAATTAGAAGAGACAAAAACTGTTTTCAAGACTGATAAAAAGAAATTCATGAAATTTGCATAGAACTTGATAGAACGATCGAACTTTTATTAATCAACCAATCGTTTTATAAATGTTCACGTATTTCTATTTGGAAAAAAATGGGTGTAGATCAAAATTGTTTTGACAACGTTAATTTACCAAAAATAATTTGTTGTATGTCCTCTTGAGTACCAGGTAAAAAAAAACTGTCATTAAAAAAACCAAATCGGTAACGTAGACAATAATTGTCTCTCCAGTAGCCTTAGGGCAGTATTTTATTGTGTTAAAACACCTTCACCATTTAGAACACGTTAGACAATTAATCTTCTATTTATTTTGCCGTTATAATAGATAATGCCAATTAAAAATTGTGTAAAACAAATTTTTGTGCGTTTTTTGAAACAAGTAACAACATTTCAAAACGTATAAATAAAGTATTCAATTTTAAACTTAAGCAGTCTTTAATGTGATTCAAAAGGGGGGAGGTATTTTTTTTCTCTAAAAGTAAGTATAATTAAACTTTAATAGATGAAATAAATAAGGGTTACAAAAATTTCTACAGATTTATGGCCTTGCAAAGTTGATATATAAAAGTTTTTTTCCAAAACATAAGGTGTCATTCAGGATTTTTAAAGTAACTCTTCGGGTTGGAAACCTAGTACATGTACATGTAAAAGACAAGCCAATAAATTACCATCGTTTGAAACAAAGAACAACAAAACTGTTTCATATTTCTATGTATTTGCAAGAAATTTAGAGGTATACATAAAAAGAAATTGTTGAACAAACAAAAATGTCAAAAGACCGGTTGTTTTGTGTATTATTGTCTACGTATCGTTAGTATATATCTAGACGAATCAACTGGAGCCATACGTTTTAAACAATTACGGATTCAGTTGAAGACTATGCCAGAAAATGGGACAGAAAAGAACAGGAGAAAGAAAGTGACATTTTGTCAGAATGGGTTAAATCTAAAAATCGGTGGTTTTGAAAAGAATCAATTCTTTGAAAGGCTCAATTGGCACAAAGGAAACATCCGTCTTCAGTAACGCTGATGCATTGTCCACTTAACATGAAAAATATGTTGCTGTACCTGCAGACAAAGCACCAAATAACATTATTTCTGTGTGTAAGAAACACTATATTTACTGTTTAACAGCTGAATTAGGGGTTAGTTGTACTAGCAATAGCACAACATACACAACAACACTGTCTAAGAGGGAAATTATTGACAATCACAAATCTGTCATTTCCTCCTTTGGCCTTTCTGTAAGTGCCAATAATGATGGCATTCCATCTCTGTGTTGGATCCCTATTTTATCTAAAAATCCATACAACCAGTGCTTCATTTAAGGGTCATCCAAATGATCAACTTAACCTCTTTCGGTTCTGTTGACTTCAATACTCACGACAATAAAATCTAGCCTGCAGAAATCTTACGATTGTTGTTATTCTAGAATTTGTGTCAATCAAATGTGGATCCTGAAGAATTCGAAAGAACTGATAGATATTCCTTACTCTTAGTTAGTTTCCTCATGTTACAGCAACAAAACTGTTTAGTTTTCCACACTTTACACTTCTATTCCACATGGACAACTGAAATCACAATTGGCACAACTGATTAAACGCAGTTTTTTTTTCTCAAAAAGAATGAAAAACACAGGTTACATCTGGTGGTCGATTATACTAAGACTTAATTTGTTATCTGATCAATGAGTCTACGAAAAAGAACAAATTAACAGCAGACCAATCAATCGACATGCTCAATTGCCTTATCGGCAAAATATTTGTTCAGTTTGGTGAACGTGTTTTCAGCAAACAATTGGGGTTTCAATGGCACTAATTGTGCACCTTTCCTTGCTAATTTGTTTCTTCATTCATATGAGGCAGACTTTTTACAATTCTAGACAAAAAAGATCGGAGACTGGCCCTCTCTTTTAATCTCACTTTCCGTTATATTGATGATGTCCATTCACTGAACAATTCTCGATTTGGTAACTTTCTACATCTCATATATCCTCAGGAACTTGAGATAAAGGACACAACAGATTCTAGGAGGTCTGCATCATTTAAAGATCTTCATCTCGAAACAGACTCTCAAAGAAAACTTTCAACAAAGATCTATGACAAACGTGATAACTTCAACTTTCCCTTCACAATTGATTCGTTACTCCAGAGCATGCAGGAATTACATCGATTTCTTTTGCTGAGCGTCAAGTTTGACACAAAAATTGTTAACACAAGGTTGTGTTGCTCCTCGGTTGCTGTCTTTAATAAAGAAATTTGACGGTAATCGTCATGCGCTCATAGAAAAATATGGGATTTCTATATCTCAGATGAATTCAGAAGTTGTTTTGTCAGAGGGCTTTATTTTGTCTTTCGTTACCGGATTTGACACACTGAATTGGAAATTGGTAGCGCGATCGGTGTGATAAAGAAGGCAGGAACCGCTAAGTCTCCCGGAACACCGAGTTTTCTCTCGTAACGAATAGAGTTCGCGTTGTTAAGTGATACTTAGTAGTTTTTGTGTTTCCGTGTTTTATTTGTTGTCTGTTTCTTCGCCCGGTCCTTGTTTGTGTTTACTGGTTTTGTCTCTGCCATTTAGGACTTTGACGTTCGGATGCCCCGTTGGTGCCTCTGCTTCTTTAAACGTATCAATTATAATAATAAAAAATAATTTGGGCACTCTTTTAATCTAATGATAAAAAAAAACAGTAAACAAGATATGATATTTGTAAAACTTCTCAAAAATTCATATTCATGAGCTCTTGTCCGACCTTAACCTATAGTGTAATTGCAATCGGAATACGTTTTATCTAAGGTTTTAGTAAAGTATTTGTTCCTCTTGTTTTTTTAACAATTGTTAAACGTATTTTGCTATTCATACTGACTTCCAAATTTTGCATGCTGTATATATTGGAGACCCTTTTTCTAAACTTATAATAAGACAAAGGTAAGAGCAATTTATGGTCATTCAGCAGTGTAAACTTTGAATTATCTAATTCGATGTACTGTTTATAAAATATTGGCATTTCTAGATATAATGTTGCAAAAGATTCAACATCTGAAGGTCACTGAATTAATTTGGGCTTTATTTTCATAAATATAAACAGAAAGCATGTAAAGGGAGACAATGCAGAAAAGAAACAAATGTATACGCCACTCAAGATCACGAGCTCCAAAATTATAATTTGAAATTTAGATTGAACAAAATTAAACTGAACTGGCATTTTTTCTTCATGTACAGTATCATAGTGTAAAAGGTGCTTTAGAATATAATAAAATCTTAAAATGTAGAGAAAAACCTGAATTCCAGCTTGAAAAAAGAAATATGCAAACCACCTGATAGAAAATACTCTTATAAATCATCGTTTTAATCAATAATTATACATGAACATGTACGCAGGTATGTTAATGCAGGAATTTTTCAGGAATTTCCGGCAGGACCACCCCCCTCTTTTTTTCGTACATACCTTTTTTTACTGGAACAGAATGTCGTATAGGATAATTTAATAAACCAACAGAAAAAGGATAAGAAATGAATATCTTTGGTGAATTTTTATTATATATTGTATCATTGGTATATCGTAAAAATTGCGGAAAAGTCTTTATTTAAGTACTGGTATTAAAATAGACTACAACAAGTTACCACACACCGAATTTTATCTTGAATTTTTTTTCATGAGAAGATATGATACTTAGTTGTGTAAAAACTGCTGAACCCTTAAAAATAAATCATTTCTTCTATTTAAAAAAAAATTAAAATGCCAAAATTGAGCAATTTCTCACCATTTTTCTTATCTTTTCAAGCTAAATTCAAGAAATTCGTTGCGATTTGCGAGAGGGTTCAGCGATTTTATGATAGCTGTTTATCTTCGAAAAGATATATTTAAAGGATTAGGGGTTTTGTTAACTGTGGTAACTTGTTCTAGCTTGAAAAAGACAGCCCGTTGTCTGGATTTCAGTATTTCTCCATTGCTGTCAAACGCCGAGTTTATCAAGATCTACGACATCAACAACGTGATGACGTCATTATAAAATATTTCTATGTATCTAGCATGACGTGTTTGCACAGTGCATGTTTGCTGATAACTTGATTTTGTTCGTAGTTTTAGTTTCATACTACTATTAAATTGTGAAGAAATGTTTGTAGTTTTGTAGGCAAAAAAACGGCAGCCGTCAGTAGTACAGTAACATAAGTGCGTGACACAAAACATTAGTTTTTTCTGCTAAAAGGGGGAGGGGCGGAGTAAACTTTTATGAAGCTTTATTAAGGTACAGTAGTTTAATCATGTGCCCCGGGACATACAGGATACTAGGTCATAAAGATAACAGAATCATACATGTCATACTGCAGATAATGCAATAGTTTTATGTCATAGAACCTCAACTTTTTTACTGTAATTTTTTTGGTTAGTATCAACTGAACACAACTCATGATCATCATATTCCATATTTATCATACTATTTTTTTCTTATTTCTATGTTTCTGCTTTGCCTTATAATTTGTTTTCATGAGTAAAATCTGTTTGAAAAGTGTACAGTGTCCATGTATGCTGTTTACAGTTGCTGATGTACTAATATCTATAAATATGATATTTATTTTGTTGTCCTTTTATATACATGTATCTGACTTTTCACTCATTTCATTGAAAGAATTTAATCTAAATGGTCTGAGTATATGAATTTATGCTCAAGTATTTTGTTTGAATGTGAATTTGTTTTATATGCATGCTATTTTTGTGTCTTTTTGGTCTTCTTGCTTTGTCTTTGTTTCTATGAAATGTACTTTTTGTCAATCAAAGCATTTACATTTTTGACTCTCTATATTTTATATCCATACTAAAGTTTATCTGGTCATACTGGTAGCTATTTAGACAATAAGATTGAATTTGTTAAAAAAAAAGAACAGAATATCACAACAAAACTTTTTATACTATGAATGTTAACACTTAAACAGTTACACATACAGCTATCATTTCCATGAAAAAAAACCTTTAAAGGTAAGGTGGTGATCCTTCATTGAGTTTCACAGAGTTGGAATGCATGTATTAACTTTCATCATGCAAGTGCACGTAATCATTTGATGCCTGTATTTAATGAAAGTAACATTTTTATTATTCACACTTTAAAAAATCCAGCTCCTCAATTTCATGAAATGTACTATATATAATTATGTATAAACTATAAGGGAAGATGTTTTCCTTCATTTAATTCCATAGAATATAACATCCATCCTATAAAATACCATGTATTTAGTCACACATTCATTTAGTTTAACATCATAATAGCAATACTGCCAATATAATATCTTTTCTATTGTAAGAACCACACACCAGATTTCATCAAGGAAGACAAGCTGAAAATAATGAAACAAATATTTTAAAATGATTAAAATGACATTATATCATATGCTATATTTTATAGTTATTTTAAAGAAAATGAATTACAAAAACATATACAATTTGACATACAATGCCTTTTTAACTAAAAAGGGTTTTATTCTTTACTTTGAAATGCAAAAATGAAAACCTTCAAAAGGAATACCTCATCATAACCTAGTTATAGCAAATGGTAGATTTATATTAAAAAAAAGATAAATGTACATATGCATAAATATTCTTCTCATTATAAAAATACTTATCTTAGAATCACCAAACTGTATGCTTTTTAAAGTGCTTATTATTTTTTCAGATATCAAAACTTCCACATGTAAACTTTCAGAATAACATAAAATTAATGATTTTATAGATACATCTATGTTGCCCAAGATTTTCGTTTAAGTAATGCCGATAATGCTAAAATGTAGATCTATATAATAAATGTGTTTTTAAAGTATATGAATAAATAAATAAATAAAAGCAAGTACCCCCCCTTTTGTAGAAGTAATGCCAACATGTTTTATTGTGTTAATTTAAGCACATATATATATATGGCATTAGAAATAAACGACAGAACTTACTTGTTAACCTGGAAAGTATTGTTTGTCTCAATTCTCATCAAAACAAAATTCTAAATGGCGCACCTGTTGAGTCGTCGCCGTCAAATCAAAAGCTTCTTCGGGATCATGAGAACCAATACTGCTTTACTGACTTTTACTTTTTTATACTTTTGATTATGTTATCAATTGGTTTCTCACCTCTTATTTTTAAAGTGATGAGGATCATCAGCGGTCTCCACTTATTTATGCTCTGTATAATGATCCTGGACCGTACACCGGACTATTAATATGCTTTTATATATTTTTGTTACTTGTCAAATGATTTGACTAATGCTACATGTATCTTAAGATTTATCAGCTCTTGTAAGTTTTTCTTGCAAATCATTGTGTCTTTGATTGTCTATAATAGGGTTTTCATTAAATATTCTAATTTTTTGACAGATATTTTTAATTGTTTCATAGATGAGTTGTATTTTTTACAAATACTATAGCTCGTCCCCTATGCATTATGTCACCCTTTCACCGAAGGAAGACATTGTTTTACCATGAGTTCTTCATCTTCACCTTCTTATTCTTCTCAATGAAACCTTGTCCGGGCCATATTTTTTTGTCTTATGACATAGGCCTTAGATATTTGGTATGTAGGAAGGTCACCACAAAACGATGTGTAGCATACTAAAATGGTTGACCTTCACCTTTGACTTCAAGGCCATTTTTGATATTTTTTGCTATAATCTTGTCGGGGCCATAACTATTTTGTCTTTTGACATAGCTTTACATATTTGGTTTGTAAGTATGTCACCAAAAGACGAGGTGTCGCGTACCAACAATGTTGACATTTGACCTTTACCTTTACTCTCAAGGTCATTCATGAGAATATTTTGGACCATTGTCTTGTCAAGGCCATAACCTTTTTGTCTTTTGACGTAGACCTTAGATATTTGGTATATAGTGAGATATTTTGAGGCAATAAGTCATGTACAAACATGGTTGACCTTGACCTTTAAGCCTAAGGTCATTTTTTGATCATATTCAGGTAGAAGTCTTGTCCAGGCCATAACTTTTTTTGTCTTTTGACATAGGCCTTAGATATGTAGTTTGTAGGTAGGTCTTGTAGTGACTAACATGGTTGACATTGACTTTGACCTCAAGGTAATTTTTGATGATATTTTGGACCATCAATATCATGGGCCATAATTTGTTTGGCTTTTGACATGGGCCTTATATATTTGGTAAGTAGGTAGGCAGCTATTAAAGGATGTGTTGCATACCATCTTGATTGACCTAGAACTTTGACCTCAAGGTCGTTTTGTATAATTAAAACCATATTCTTGTCTCGACCATAACTTTTGTCTTTTCACATAGCCCTAAGGTATTTAGCAGGTAGGTAAGTCACTACAAGACAAAGTGTCCACACTAACATAGCTGACCAGGGTGCCGTTTAATAAAGCGATCACTACCCTAACGTGCACGCAAGCCCATTAAATTTGTATGGGATAACCAGCACATTAATTAGCGATCGCTTTATGAAACGGCACCCTTGACCTTTTGCAGCATATCTCTGGTATTTACGTAAAATAAACAAAACGAAGGGGAGACATCAGTTTTAGTTACCTAAATCAATTCTAGTTTCTTATCTGCTAGTAAATCGATTCGCTCGAAGTCTGCAGTATTTCTAAAACTGTCAATTGTACATATTTTGTTTTTATATTGTATCTTTAAATGATTGCAATATCTTGTTTTTAATACAAATCATCGCTCGTGTTTCAATCTGATGTTTCTAATCATTTCGCTTTCGCAATTTTAAACACTTAAATGCTATTGTTAAATGTCTTAAAGTGGGTTTTAGTTAAAAACAGGACTTAATATAACTTAAAAACAAAATAGGGAATTATAAGACAATATGCCATAAAAAAGGGCAAATATATTGTATTTCCTTTTTTTCTGCGCTTTGGTCTTTAACAAATATTCCTCAGCTGTGAAAACGTAGAAGCATTTTATATTACAACGCCTGTATTGAAAATTAATTAATTGTATTTATTTGAACTGAGGGTTTAAGGATACCGAGTGAAGCGAGTGTATTTTTCTTTTTTTCTAAGTTCTTGGGTACCACAATACTTAATAAAATGAACAGATAATTCATTAGTTAGAATAACATTATAGACCTATATTGTCCATTTTTAACCACAAATATAGGGTTTATATGGCACTGCTACAAGACAGGGATTTAAAAGGAATTACAGAAAATACAAAATCGCCTATATATAGCTAAAACTCGTTGATAGGTAACAACATTTGCAAACATATCTATAAATAAAATATCTTGTAATAAATGGGAGAATGATCGGTTCATGTTTTTCTTAAATTGAAAAAAAAACTAACATTTTGACATACTTTAGAATTAAATTGAAAAAAAAAGTTGGTTTCCCAAAAAATATTTACTGTATGTCCTCTCAAGTAAGTGGTTAAATAAAAAAAATAAATTGTCATTAAGAAAAGCAAAATTGTTACCTAGAAAAGAAGTGTCTCTTCAGTAGCCCTAAGGCAGTATTGTATTCTTTTGAGGACAAATGTTAAAAAAAAACAATTCACCGTCAGTTCACGTTAGACAATAAATCTTCTTGCCCATTAATATATACATGATATTATGTGAATTAAGAATTCTGTAAAACATTTTTTTGTGCGTTCATATAATAGGTAACAACATTTGTGAACATATATATCTATCAATAAAATATTTTGTTTTGAATTAAAGTAGTCTATAAACTAATTGAAAGTGGATCAGGTAGCATTTTTTTAATATGATTGTAGGATTAAACTTTTATAAATGAAAAAGAATAGTGCGCACGACCATGTCTATACATTTATAACATTGCAAAGTAAATGACATTAAGTTTTGTATTTAATACACAGTGTGTCATTCAGCCTTTTTAAAGTACAAAAGTTTCAAACAATTGGTGTGGTTTATAAAGAAAAACGCGTAATTTCTATTTTTCTTGTAATTATTGCAGTGAGAATTGCGTTATATAAATTCTATATAATAACAAATCAATTAAATTGAAAAACCGCGGATAAAAGGTTGCTAAATTTCTGAATGAGATGCTCATATAGTGTTTGACCCTAAAACTACCTTTAGTAGAAGACTTTTAATGATGTTCAAATTGACCAGAAAACTCTATGGAAAATACTGGTCACTTAAATTAAAAAGCCTGTAAAAGTTCAACATTTTTTCAATGCTGGTACGAATGTAAATTTTCTAACGTTAAAAACTGTTCAAATCGATTTACACTATTGTAACATCAATGTTACATTAGCTTAACATTAAAATTAATAACATTAGATTACGTTAACCTCTTTACCGCCAGGTTGCCTAAATCATATATGTAATGGAATTAATTAACACAATTTTAACGCTCATTTTAACGTTAACTTATTGTTAACAAAAACTGCGTTTTGTTGACTGACAAACGATAATGACAATATCTTTTTTTTTTCTGAAGTGTAATAAATATAAGTGTATAAGGACAGAAGTTTAATAATTTATTCGTGGATTTTTATTGTTTTTTACGTTAGTTATGCAAATATTGTAATGTTATATAAATAAAATAAATATACCTAAGATTTTACATGTTTTCTTGACCTGTAGCAACACCCTACTTAAGTCTCTTAAGGACAGAAAAAAGAATGTTTACAAACAATTGATATTATGTAATAAGCTGTGCATTATCTTATTTATACTGCAGTTGACCTCAGGAAATAATAACCTTTGACAGCTGCGGTAGAGGTCACCTCTATTTACATGTAATAAATCATTACAATGACAAAATGTTTCAAGGTTCAATGCAATACACATTTCAATTACTGTACATGTATGTAATGTGTTATGTAATTCCAGAGGCATGTCGTTTGTGTAACGATTATGAAAAAAATGTAGATGTAGGGGGTATAAGGTGAAATGAAATAGTTTAATATCTTACATGTGTACTGAAATATTTTTGGCCGGATTTCACTAGTGAATCCGGGTAATAAAATGGTGAATGTCTGGGGCGGGCGGGCGGTCGGGAGGGGAAAATACTTTTGTAAAAGTTTTATAAGCAACTACTTATCACAGCCTCTTTATATTTGGTATGCAGCATCAGCATGAGCTCCCATAATGTGGGATTTGAATTCAGGTCTGTGGCTTATTTACTTCCTGTTAAACGCAATCCGGTCATTTCTGTTTTAAACAATTTCAACAAATCATTTCAGTTATCTAAGAGTGATAATTAGAATTCTACATTAATCAAATAATGTTTAGATGATGATTTTTAGCAATGGTGTTTAAGAATTTTACATGAACATTTTTATACACAATCAATATGAATTACTCACTATTATGATTTTTGTTAAATAATATAACATTTGTTTAAAAATGTTTTCATGACGTCGAAGCATTAATAGTCACGTAGTTTAACGCCAAAGCTATAAAAGAAATGTTGCTTTTGTGTGTGGATGTCCTTGTGTGGCTAAGAACAAATAGATGACGCATGACTATGATAAAAAGAACAAGATAAATAATTAACAGATTGATACTTCGTGTTATTAAATAAGAAAGTCAGAGGTCGATGCTTTCTTTCATATGACTAAATATTCGTATCTTAGCCTACCTGATGTCATATGAAAAACGTTATAATGATGTTGTATATTTTTTTACTTGCATAGCAAAATGTATTACTAAGCAAACAATAAATATTAGGAATAAGAGAGGTCCTAGTATAGAACCTTGTGGAACTCCGGCTGATATAGTTTGCCAAGTCGACTTTGATCCGTTAATAACAACTCGCTGTTCCCTCCCAGTTAGATAATTTTTAAACCAATTAAGGACTTTACCGGTTATTCCAATAGTTTGGAGTTTATATAGGAGACCTTTGTGCCATACCCTGTCAAATGCTTTAGATATGTCACAAAAGACTACTCTAATTTCTTTCCCCTCATCTAACGCTTTACCAAAATCGTTTGAGATGTCAATTAGTTGATTAACAGCAGAGTCTCCTTGGGTAAAACCAGATTGATTTTTACTAATAATTGAGTTACGTTTTAAGAAATTATGAACGTATTTATACACGCAGCGTTCCATGCATTTTGATAGTATGCTTAGAAGTGATATTGGTCTGTAATTTTTAGCATCACAGGCTTGTTTACTTTTGAAAACGGGAGTGACATTTGCCTTTTTCCATTCGGTTGGAAAAGTTGACTGGGATATGGACAGGTTGAAAAGTTTACAGAGCGGGGTTTTAAGGACAGATGCTGCTTCTTTTAAGAGCCGCGGGCTTATAAGATCTGGTCCAGATGCTTTGCTTGGATTTAGGACTTGCATAACATCTTCTACATCCGTTTCTGTTATTTTTATGTCACCGAGTAGGTCTTGTGGAATATTGTTTAAGTTTGGGAGATCATGTCCTGTATCGTTTAGTTGAGTTTGTTCAACAAAGAATGCATTGAACTCATTGGCCTTTTCCATATCATCGGAGATAATAGTATCGTTTTTCATTAGCGGTGGAATACCAGTATTCGATTGTTTTATCCCGGAAAACTTTTTCACAATGTTCCACCAGTTAGAATCTGATGTTCTTTTTTGTCTAATTTCTTCGATTATTTTTTGGTTATATGACGACATAGTAACTGATATTAACGCAATTATTAAACTGTTTGCAGATGACACAAGCCTTTACATTGTTGTTGATAATCCCCAAACAGCCTCTGATATACTAAATCAGGACTTGTCAAAAATTCACAAATGGTCTCAAAACTGGTTAGTCAACTTCAACCCGCAAAAAACCGAAACCATGACTATTAGTCGAAAAATTATAAAATCAAACCATCCTGTACTTAAAATGAACGAACACGGAATCCAAGAAGTGACGAGTCATAAACACCTTGGTGTATATTTTTCAAATAATGGTACATGGAATGATCATATAAATTATATACTTGATAAAGCTTATAAACGTATAAATATATTGAGGAAACTCAAATATACACTAGATAGATTTACTTTAGAAAAAATCTATTTTTGTTTTATCAGACCAATCCTTGAATATGCCGATGTTGTATGGGATAACTTAACCCAAATACAAATCCAAAAGCTGGAAAATGCCCAACTCGACGCAGCTCGTCTTGTCACCGGAGGAACAAAGCTAACTAGTGCGAGAAATCTTTACACAGAAACTAAATGGGAAAAATTATCCAACAGAAGACATTCACATAAACTAATAACTTTTCATAAAATGGTAAATGGTCTATCTCCGCAATATCTTTGCAACCTTCTCCCGGCTCGAGTTCGAGACCGTCATACTTATGGAACACGTCAAGCTAACAACCTCACGCAAATTATCACTAGAACCGCCCATTACTCCAACTCTTTCTTACCTCTTACTTCTAATATGTGGAACAACCTCTCTGACACCATTAAAAATTGTAAAACAATCTCAACTTTTAAGAAAGAACTTTTAAGCGAAAACGGAAAAGTTCCAAATTATTACTATTCCGGGACACGTCTGGGACAAATACTACACGCGCGTTTAAGATTAAACTCTAGTTCCTTAAATTATGATCTGTTCATAAGAAACCTAGTAGACTCCCCAAACTGTCGATGTGGAAGCATAGAAACAATAAAACATTTCCTTCTATGTTGTCCTATCTATGATGCCCAACGTCTCGAAATGTTTAATTACCTTGTTCAGTTTCCAATAAACTTACGCCTTGAGGTACTACTATATGGTTCAACTGTCTTGAATGACTACGAAAACGAAACTTTGTTTAAATATGTCCAAACTTTCATTATCAAATCAAAACGATTCGCACCCGGCCAAAGCTAAGGTAAACTAAACACATACTTTGCATTTCATCTATTTGCCTCTTTTTTTTTCTTTTTTTTTTCACCGCACAACATTCTTAGAACTATCAATGTATCCTTTGTATATATTTTCTTCTTCATATGGTTATACATTTTTCTTAATTCACCTTGTGTTATTGTTGATTTCTTTCTTTCAATTATATATATATTTGATATGCAACATTTAGAACATGTTAATGATATATGATTAATTGTAAGTTGTAATTACTATCAGGAGACAGATTTATATAAGCACTCTGTGCTTGTTTCTGAATCCTTTTGTTTAATATGTTATGTTATATTTAAATGTATGTATGTCATTTCTAAATAAAAATATGTTTAAACTAAACTAAGCAAACAATGAAACAATGAAACATTATACTCTATGAATTATATATACATGTATTAACAATTTATTTCAGCCGCTGAAAAAAAGAAGATAAAGTTGGACTATTACGCGTACTTTGAGGAATCTTCCGAGCCCAACTCTAACATGTCTCTAAGGCAAAGTGACTGAATCTTTCATGGGGTTACTTTGCGTATTAAGTGGACTTTTACCCACATGCTGCTTTGGGTCAATTCGCCATCTTGATTCTCTCAAAGTTGAAGACATGAAAGACCGTTATAAGTTTTCGAAAAACAGAAGGCTATTGGGGGCCATTGAGATGGTTCCATCCTTCGTCTCCTGTGAGTATCGGTAGCTTCCTTGCTCACTATACTACATTTTTCTTAACTGTTCTATAACGTTGACTTTTTTTTCTTAATACATACTCATTGTTCTTGTATACTGAATGGAAATTTAGCAAACAACTTCCCATAAACGCAGGCGACATCCGCAACAATATTTTATTCATTGTCTATGGAATAGCAAATAGGCAGTATTTTCCAGAATGAATAAACAACTCATTTCAAATTTGATACTTAATATATCTACATGTATATACTGAAATTAGTGTGCAAAATAAAATACAAAATGCATGTACACCCATGATAAGGTAATTATATTCAAATTAAACTTGATATTCCGCAATTTTATTTACAAGTACAGTTTTTTAAATCTTCGTAAATATACATATATGTATAAAAAAAATAACTACAAAATAAAATAAAAATAGCTGTGACTAATTACTGTAATAAAGCCAATAAATTAATAAGGCAAATGATATATGATTGTTACAGAGTCAGGATATACTAAATATGTCAACTACATGACTATTTTCATCTTAAAATAACATGGTAAATTCTCATTTTTTGACATAACAATACACATCCGTACACACCGTAAAATAATGAGTTTCCTTCGTAAATATCATGTCAAAATATTCATTAATACATCCATCATGCTTCCCATAAATGCATCCGAGGGACAGAGGGGTATAAAACCTGACTTTCTCTAGTTTTTCGTCACATTTATTCATTTAATCATGAAGACATACTTGGCTTTACTGTTATTTGGGTCTTTAGTCTGTTCCGGTAAGAATATGATATTTTTAAAAGTTTAAATAATTTTAATATAGCAGAATAATGAATAGTTTAATTTGGTGTATGTTTGGACTATCGTATTAAAAAGTAACTATTATTTTCATTTAAAAAAAACAAATAAGTGTTGTATATTATTGTTATGAATTTATTATGATTTGAGAAAAATCAAAATTAAATTCAAAATTATGAAACATTAAAACTCAATATCTAATGAATTTAAGAATCTTTAAACAGTTTACAACCCTTTCTAAAACTTCCCAATGAACAAATTAAAAATGTACATATTTTTACCTACACGTTCATGACGTTTTTAATTGGTAATACATGTATATAAGTTAACGTTACATGATCGTTTATTGCTTATCTTCTGTACTCATAACAATATCATTACGATTTTCATTTATTTTTATCATGTTTAATAACTTTATTTGTCAATGTTCCAATTTAAACTTTTACTAAGGTTATAAGGATTTATAACTTATCAGAGCTTTGGCCTTAAACTTTCTTGTTTATTCCGTTAGATTTTTTATTTTAAATAACATAATTATATTGTAGCGTCATGTTAGAAGTGATATAAAGTCGATAGTTCTACCAATGTCTTTTAAAAATTAAATGATGTTTGTGGGTACGTGTAATTCTTCGGACAAAATGCTTACTACCGTCCTCTTTAAAGCCCTGATGCCTGGCACCATTCAATCTTATTGATTAGACAATTGCTTATTGTGCAACCATTAGGCTTATTTTCTGATTTTGCTTATTGTTGCTAACGTATATATGCCAAAGCACACGTCTACATTTTTGTAATTAAATGACAACAATTGTTACTTGGATCTATTTTTATCAAGTTTGGTATTGCAATTTTACATCAAACTATTCGAATACATGTAAGTACTAGAAAAAAAATCAACGAACAATAAAAAAGAAAGTGGAAGCTCGTATATAAATTTATTATGCAAAAACGATTAAAAGTTTGTTTTATTTTCGATTTTTGCCCCCTTTCCCCAAATGGTAACCTTGTTATTGGAAACTGCCAATAAGTTCTAAGTGTTTGTTATACTAGTATTACCATTTAAAGAACACGTGCACTTTTGCATTATATGAGAATAATTTGTTAAAGTGATTAAAGCTGAAATTATAGTCAAAATAACTATAACTTCAGATGAATATTAGTTCAATATTTTTATTCCTTTTTACTCAAACATTGGTCGCTTTAAATAGTTATAGTCCTTTTTCTGCAAACACAACTTAAAAGTCTCATGTAAGGGACTATAAACTTAGTCTACGACGTGTTCTATAATATGAAAAGCCCAACAAACCAGAATTATACGGTTGCTTATTTAAAACTAAGACTAACGCATGCTTGAAGTGTTACATGCAATAGACTTTTCAAAATCAGAAGCTCTACAAGAGAAAGTCAATTTTGATTATCTTTTCTGCTCTGCTTCTCCACTTGGACACATTGGTGATGGTATGATGGTTGAGTCTGTTATGTCCTGTCCTGAGTCAGAAGATGGTCGTTAGTTTAGATCTAGCCAGTTGGTGGTAGTTGTCTTGTTGCTGAGAGGTTCTTTGTAAAGATGTTATGATGGTTTTCATCTCTGAGAAGTATACTTTGTTTTCACACTGATGTTGTGTCGCACCCTCCTTAGCTATCTGGTCGGCTTTTTCGTTTCCTTTGATTCCACAGTGAGGTGGTATCCATTGTACTGCTGTTTGAAGGCTTTTGATGTTGTTGAGATCTTGTTCAAGCTCGGGAAGTTTATCGATGGTAATGTGGCTTGCATTACAGATACTGCATAAGTCAGGAAGACTACACATATTGTGTTGTTGGACCTGTCTATGATTGTGTGTAATGCATGGGTGAGGGCTTTTTCTTCAGCTTTTGAAGTAGCTTTGTCTTCCTTTACCGGATTTGACACGCTGAATGGACTATTGGCAACGCGACGGGTGTGCTATAGCAAGCAGGAACTGCTTACTCTTCCGGAGCACCTGAGTTCACTCTTGTTTCGACTGGAGTTCGCGTTGTTGATTGATATTCAGTTATTTTGTGTTTCCATGTTTTACATGTTGTCTGTTTTTGTCCCGTTCTTGTTCGTGTTTACTGGTTTTGTCTCTGCCCTTTCGGACCTTTGACATTCGGATACCCCATTGGTAGCTTTGCTTCTTTCGAATAAAAGAGGCCAGTAGGTATTGCCTCTGACTGTTTATCACCATTAGGATATTCAATGTTGATACCAGACCCCTTCTAGTGTTGCATTTTTAGCTGATTCATCTGTATAGAATAAGAACTACATATGTTGCATATAACAGAGAAATGGTTCTGTCTGTTTAAATATTCAACACAGTCAGCTTTACACAAATCTTTAATGTGAGAAAGTTGTCTTCTGATCCCGTTTAGGGAAAATGGCATTGTTAAAAAATCAAAACTTGACTATATATTTGCATTATAGACTGAAAACTATTGCAAATTTTTACCTATGCGCTCTACTTAAATTGTCGTGAAAGACCCAACATTTAAAAAGTAAAAGTATCGTAAAAAATAGGTAAGCGATCCAGGCTCCTTGGGCCTCTAGTCACTTAAAGCTTCAGTTAAGTTTAAACGTGCACTTGTATTTCTTTCAGTCAAATATTGCAATTGTTGTTTGACTTTTAAAAACATGTTTTATGCTTGATTTGGGAAATTACCGTTCAGGTCACACAAAAACAAAATAAATATATAAATGTGACATGACATATAAAACATCCCGTCACTAATAATACAAAAAATATATATTCATGGAAATTATTCAACTATGAAAATGACAAAAACATATTTGGGAGACATATTTATATCCACAATTTATTGTAATAGTGATATTTTATATGTAGTTTTTGATGCCTATCGTGATGAATTTTTGCAGAAGTCTCTTAAATGTTTAATTTTGTGTGACAAACCATACCGAGTCATTACTGTATGACGTTCTTGTTGTCTCATATACGATTGGTCACATCTGTAAGACTTGCTAGGATGTGGCGTAAAAACGTGAGTCGTTAAGAACATAACGTGCGAATTTAAACTCAAGAGAATTTATACACGGACAGAAATGTTACATGTTTAGGCTAAGCATGTAATGCTTATTTATGTTGGCATGCGTTTAAATTCTATCTGCAGCGAAAGAATTGAATAGGTTATTTGGCCTCACACTTTTAATAATGAGATGTGGAATAATTTACTTGACGTTAAAATAACATTAACTTTTTTAAAAGAAGAGCAATGAGAAACAGTTTCAATGTGAAATGACTAGCCGACTAGCAATTGTCTCTCCTCATAACAAATATACTGGACCAAAAAAGAAACAATGCCAAAATAAAAATGTCATCTTTTTAAAACAATAGATTATTGTCGCACAATAGTTTGCACATATCGAGGGTATAACATATTTGACTTCATCTGCAGAAAAAAATGATGAAAACAAACCAGGACAAATGGTGTTGGGCACTTGCGAGTTAAGGTCTGTAGAAAATGAAAGTTGAAAATTGGGGAAAAATATTTTCTTTCACCTTTCGTCATCCATCATTTTAAAAATAACTTTATGCAAAAATGTTAACCTTTTTCCCAGTAATTCTATGGTGATTGTCATTTTTTTCAAAATTTTTTAACAAAATTTTAAAGATGTCTTATGACGTCATACTTGGTTATTTTCCAAAACTTTTTTCATTCAAAGCATTGTTAAAATAATGTTTATACATGTATATTTTGTATATAATATTTCCCTTTCAGATATATATGAACTAAAATTTTAAAAGTAACTGGTTATCGTTTCCTTTTTGGGCTAGTATATATTTATTGAAGTATAGTTTTATACAGGCAATGTTATAATGCCCATAAATGTCAAGAAAGAATTCAGTCTTCGAACATCTTGCGATAAGTTTTGAATCGGCTACTCTTATGGGCAGTGTAATGGTGATTGCTGTTTACCTGCAAATTTTAAATTGTTTAAAAAAAGCAGATGTGTACTAATGGGGTACTCAAATACCATTATTCCGAAAACACAGAGACAAAATCGATATAGACGTAAAATTGTCAAATCAAAACAAACCATAAACAAACAAAAAAACACAAAACAACAAAACAGCGATCAGCAATGTGAACAAAAGTCGAAACGAGAGTGTACTCAGTAGCTCCAGACCAGAAAGTAGTTCCCGTTTGCTGAAGCTCACCCGTCACATCGCTAACGATCAATTTATTAAGTTTTCATGTACATGTTTCTGACTTCTACGACACAACTTTCATATGTAAGTAAATATGAGAAAATAGAAATATGCATGACTATTATAATTTTTTCTTTACCATCACTTCAGATTTCTATAAGACACGTGTACAAATATCAATTATGAAAGTTTTAATCCATAAATTTCAGGCTACTGTCAGTTTGCCGAGATGATGAAAAATCCTGCCATGTTAATGTCAATGATGAAAGGAGGAGGCGGGGCAATGGGCGGGATGGGTGGTTTGGGGATGGGCGGCATGCCCATGGGTATGGGGATGCCAATGATGGACTTAAGCGCTGCTCCAATCATAGACTCTCAAACCTTCGCCAAAATGGCCCAAATGGCAGCCTTGATGGGTTCTTCATCATCACAAAATAAAAAGTCCAAAGCAGGAAAAGCCAATCAACAAGCTGCCGCTGCCGCACAATTGGCAGCAGCACAAAAAGCCTCACAAGCTTCCCAGCAGCAGTCTTCTGGCATTGATCCAATGATGATGTACTATATGTCCCAGCAAGGTGGAATGGATCCTCTTATGATGAGTCTATTAATGTCTTCATCAAACTCTAGTCCTGCTTCATCCACATCATCTTCATCGTCATCAGGAATTGACCCAATGACAATGATGTATTTGATGCAGGTCAGTATAAATTAAGATTTGGAATTTGTATTTTAACCTTATATATTTTTAAAGTATAAAATAATTATCAATAGGGCTTTCGAATTCACAGTCCGGAAATGACATGACTAGATTGGTAGACATAAACAAACAAAAAAATACATTGCATGTATCACACACCAAAGAACTAAACTGTAATCCAATGAGAAACAAGCATACGATCTGAATTTGGATTGAAAGTAAACTAAGGTGCTGTGGAAGGTAAGAATGTAATATCTGTCGTAATTTTTTTCTAATATTAACTCCACAATGGTTATCTAATGCATGCTACACTCTATATATTTTGGCTCTCGATATATCAAGTTTATTGGCAGAACTATATGTATACACGTCAGCTTTTTTCATCGTTACCGTATGCTTATGTATTAAAACGTAGTTGCAATATCTTTCCTGATTACTTGCATGTTTATTTATCTATTTTTTTATGAAAATGACCAGGGGGTGACCGTTTTTTTTTTTTTTTTGCATGTAGATTTTTTTTTCTGGGAGCCCACTTTAACATGTAACAAACAATTTGTGTTATACCTAATTCATGGAAACATTATTCATTTTAATCTTGTGATATCAATTTCAATGAAATGTTTTTTGCTTAACAGATTTTTGTTCTGTTATTTTCCAAACACATTGGGCTGTGGGTTATAATTATATACAAATAATATACTAATACAGATGTTTTGTGATTTCTTTTTCAGAGCGGCGGATTGATAATTTAATTTCTTTTTTAGAGCGGTGGATTGACTGGATAGATTTGGTGTACTATACATGTAATATACATGGCCTGGAATGTACTTGTGGGCAAAATGAAAATAGAGGAGTGAAAAGGAAATTGTTCTTCCCTGAAAAGAACTATGATCTGTGATCACCGTAGTTATATTATTTTTTATAATAAAAAACCATTTCACTTTATATTTTGTTTTACATCACTTGTTATTTTTTATGAAGCACAGATAGAAATGATAACAGAATTAAAATACATTCTAAACATATTTGAATCATACACAGGAACTTGTCAAATAACACATAACATATTTTATTTTTGTAAAGAAAATACTCTGTTTTGTCTGCTATTATACATTTGTACATGTTATAGTTGCATCAGATTTTGATCGTTCCCTTGTTTTACATTTCACACCCACATTTCTTTTAAATCTCACTTTCTGTGATATTTATGATGTCATTTCACAAAATATTCCTCATTTAGGTGAGCTTTTGTATCTCAAAAATCCACAAAAGCTTGCGACTAGAGACTTTAGATTTTAGGGGATCTGAATTTCATCTCGGAATTTACAAAAATATAAAAAAATTTCATCACCATCAGCTTACCCTTTTTTTAAGCAATTTCAGACCGCTCAAATTTACACATGTTTTTTTTTCAAGAATCTGCATGTGTTGTGTACCATGAATTCATGATAGAACGTGACGCCTGACACGCAAATGGCAAACACTGGATTATGTCGCTTATTGGTTGTCGTCTCTTTTGGAATTATACGCAAGACATCAGGTCCCCCTAGACAAATACTAGTACATGGTTTCGAATTGCAATGAGTACACATGTCGGTGTGTAGTGAAGGGTTTTTATGGTCGTCCTTTACAGCATTCGACCCAAATGAATAATCGTTGACAACGTGACGGGTGTGTTATAACAAGCAATCTAAAGAGAAAATTCCTCTCTCAAAGCCAAAAGATGGCTAACTTGATTGTGGTTCTGATTATCACGATGAAACTAGACCCTTGAAATTGATTTCCGTACGGCTGATTTTGTGTTTCTTTGTGCTGTTTTTGTTCGTGTTTACCGGTTTCGTCGTTGCCCTTTCAGACTTTTGACCCTATAATGCCCCATTGGTGTCTCTTCGCTTCTTTCCTTAGATGAAATGTACATTGCTCTCATGCTTGACTGATCATTTTAGGTCAGCCTTTCGATTTTCCCTTAGCTATTCTAACACAAGTGCAAAATGATATAGTTACGGAGGTTCAAAGAGGCAATTGTTCTCAATTAACGCCGTCTTAAGTCTGATCTTAACATCTATTATGTCGATTAAACATGTATTATAATTATTTTGCTTAATTCAAATATTTAGACTTTTCATTAGATTTAGAATTTTTATAAGATTCAAAGAAACTGGTCGATAAACAACAAATTCTAAGAAGTTGCATCACTGAAAAATATGGGGTCAGGTTGTCCTAACACAATCTTGAAAGCAATTGAGATATCATAACCCAAAGTTGCAATTCAATCGGTGTAACAATTGTAGACACCCCCGAAAACCAGGCCTGGGTTTCATAAAAAATCTTTTAAAACTGAGTATTTCTTCAGATTTATAATTCTTTCGAGAGAATTGAAGTTGAGGAAATCCTCAAATTTGAGATGTTTTATTAGACCGGACCCAGGACCCATATTTGAACTAGCGAAATACAAAAAAAATGGACATCTTTATTAATCAACCTTTAACAAATCGAATATACAAAAAAAAATCTATGATGCTTTATTACAGTCGATATTAAAGTATATTAACACATATCATATTATACCAAAGCGTCTACGAGATTTGATCATATAGAACACATTTACACAACGCATTTTAAAAAGTTAACAAATACATTATATAAACCTGAGACGACGTCTTGAAATATTAACTTGATGATATAAAAAAATTGATAAGATATAATTACAAGGCTTCAAATACATGTAAAACAAAACAAGTAAAACATCATTAAGAAAAGCAGTCTAAATACTCAAAGCTATTAACAAATCTGTCTCCAGCTACACATAACATCCCCCTTTGTAAATAGTTACCTGTCTCTGCCATATGTTTTGGCTTACTAATTTACACCATATGGTCGCAAATGATAGGTGTAAAATTCAAATGCCAATATTTTTGCTGGATTCACTTGTCTAAAACTGGCAATGTGATGGGATTCCTGAAATAAACAAAATTAAAGCAAATAATGTACGTGAAATAGTTCTTTCAAATTTCCCTAATTCACTTGTATTGAGCTCACATGAAAACAGATTCTCTCATCTAAATGCACCTCGAAAGTGTCTAATATTTAAACGAACGAATTGTTTAGGCTTGTGTACGAATTGTTTAGGCTTGTGTTATGTTCAAAAAGACAGTTTAATTAAGGAATGACTGTCATATTTTTTTTTCATTCGGGTATGAAAAAAATGTTGAGCATTGTATAATCCGCATAAAAAAATGTTGCACATTGTACGCGGATGATAAACTTTTTGTGCAAAACTTTTTTTTTCATATTCCCAATAAAAACAATATTACAGTCATTCCTTCATTTGTTATAAATAAATTTCAAAATAAAAAAAAAATAAAAAAATTTGTCTCATGAAGAGTAAAATGGTTTCACCTCCTGTAAAAAATGGGCTTTTCACCAAGATTTTTTTAATTGGATATGCAAAAAAAAAAAAAATAAAAATCGTCCATTCATATTGCAGTATTTTAATCAAATTTATTTCTTTTTAAAAATACATCACAATTGGTTTAAAAATAAATTGTCGACAGTGTATATTCAGCGCTTATAGACGCAGTTAAATCTAAGTGCCGTTGCAGAATCTAGATGAGTCAAATTGTACGAGCTAATGCAGATTTTAGTTTGTTGTCTTTTGCAAAAATATTACAGCCTAGACAATAATGGTTGGCATGGCTGGGTTTGAATCTAGGCATGGTTTAATTTTTACAAAACAGGGGCATATCCAGTGGGGGCCATGACCCTTTTTGGACAAACGATTAGGTCTGACATACAAAAAAAATATTAAACCATGACCAAAGTGCCCCCCCCCTTTAAGCCCCCGTCATACTGAACCACGACCTTACTACGATCTAGATTTTTTCCTAAATCGTAGAACATCGTAGTGTTGTCGTCCTGGTGTCGTGGAGATCGTCTTGTGATCGTACTAGGTCGTGGGTGACTACGACTGCACTACGTAAATTTTGAACATGTTCAAAACATTCGTAGTGCAGTCGTGGTGAAATTAGAGCGTACTAACAGCGTACTAACAGCGTACTTAGATCGTAGAGCAGTCGGCTTCGGTCGTAGTAACGTCGTGGGACAATCGTGGTAAGGACGTACCTTAATTAACAGCCGATTCCACTACGCTAGCGCTGCGCTCTCGTCACGATCATACCACGATTATAGTACGACCTATACGATCATACCACGATAATACTACGACCTATAAGATAATACCACGACAACACTACGACGCAACCACGCCCTTGACGTTCTTAGTACGTACGATCCTACAAAGATCTTCCTACGTTTAACATGTAACAATTGTCTCTCTCACTGACAAAATCAAACGCAAAAAGTATCAATCGGCCTAGCCTTATACACATTTGCAGCAGCACGTGTTTAAACATAACAAAAATATAAAAAAAATATATATATTTTGAAAAACACATTCAATAAGTTTCGATTTTGATGTTAATTAAAGTCATTCATGCTCAGGCTTTGGGTCTAGGATTTAATTATTTTATTTCTTGTATGTATATAAAAATTATTACCCTAATAAATATAGCTTTTATCATTTCCACGTGGAAATAGTAATTTAGCGAGGTTCAGAATTTGTTATATGCACACATTAAATAAAATAATAAAATGCTACACCCCAACGCCTGTGCTTACATGTAGAATACTTAGTATCTATCTCGTGTTCGAATTTCATACCATCATTTTTTCATAAAATATTCCATAGTGATTGAGTTTGGTGAAATCATCGGATTCCGACGGCATGTTGCCCATTATCATGACTATGTCATTCTGTCGATCAAAAAGGCAAAGCATTCATCACTTTCAAAATGGAGCGCCTTTCATAACATATTATATATAGTTGATTTTTAAATAACAAAGATAGTTACTGTAGTTTTGTTATCTTTGCACATGTCTAACAAGTTAAACATATTTTGCATATTAATAGATTTTTTAAAATTGAGTTTGAAAATATATAAATTCTTTGATTAATGTATTGGTGAAAATAGTTTAAATTTGACGGGGGGGGGGGGGGGGGGCGGTTCGCAGCAGACAGTCGATGTGTTTGTTACCCATTTGTGTTCTCATCAATTCATCTTAACGCACTTTTTTTCAAATATAGATGCAAAGCTGAAAATATGGCTTAATAAATATAAATCTTTCCGCTCTGTAGAAATGTCATGATTATTTGTATTCAATATTAAAAGGAGAATAAGAGAGGATATCAATTACAAATGCAAAAAGACAAAAAAATTACGGTAAGATAAAATCATAGACCTGTACACATAATAATAAACAGGTCTATGATAAAATGAATCTACAGAAGATCCATACACGTTAAGAGTTCACCTTAATTTATGTTGCTTAATTTGTTAAAGGAAACACATCATACATGTCTTATAACATTTCATCTTTGTTAGCGTAATGGAATCGTAAAGAGCGTAGTACAAGCGTAGTGAAATCGTAAAACGATCGTAGTGATCGTAGAAGATGCATAGGAAGGTCGTAACTGGTATTGGTGTAATCGTAGTATGGTCTTAGCAAAGTCGCTGAAGCAACGTACTGCACTCGTGGGGAATATTTTGAGAAGCAAAGAGGCACCAATTGGACATTCGAGTGTCAAAAGTCCGAAAAGGTAATGACAAAACCGGTAAACACGTATGGTCGTAGTAGCATCATACTTGATTTGACAATTTAAAATAAATTCCCCGTGAACTATTGTACTGTGGTCGTAGTATTGTCGTACTCGTGGTCACACTAGCTACGTTTTAACACAATCATCGCGACTCTACTACGATCATTAAGGTCGTGGAGAGCGTAGTAAAATCGTGGTCAGTGTGATGGGGACTTTAGCCAGTCAGTGAACTCCCCTTTTCCATATTTCTTGATCTGCCACTGTAGCATACGGTATTATGCCGTTCATGTTCTTGTTGCTCTTTTGTTCTTAAAAAAAATATGCCCTTTTTTACTCATTAACGGCAATCAGTTTATGTGGTTTCAATTTTTTAATCACAAACCTGGTCGTCAGACTTGTTTGACACGAGTTCACCAAGTAGATTTAATACTATTTTATCTTTAAAATTTTCTTTTGTCAAAATTGTTGAAAACACCAGGTCTCTTTCCTTGTGCAGCATGCACATGGTCGATATTCTCGGTGCTTGATTTGGCTTCCCCGTTCGAACTTTTTTAGTTTCGAGTACTTTTCGTTGTTTAATACTTACTTTTGGGGTTTGACCTTCCAATGTTTTGATTCAAATGCTGCTGATGAGAGGTAACTCATTGAAATTTGCATATACAGCATAACCAAATTATCCGTTTTAAACCCGTTTTGGGTATTTTTATTTTGAAACTTTAAATACTGCATTATATTCTGTAACATTTACTAAGTTTTCAAGTCGCCAAAAAAAAACTAACTTGATGGACTTGTTTTGTTTTACTTGACTAGGAACTTGTACGGCTATTTTTGGACGACTTGTGTTTTGGCATCCCAAAAGTTATACGTAATATTTTACTGCATTTACAATTTATCAAAATGTTTAGGTTTGACACAGTTTTTGTTTTGTCGTTCAGTTACATCTTTCATACTTTTATTTAAGTACGTATATAAACAGAAAATTCACACTTGACTATAAATCATTTACATTATGGCTTAGCAAGCTGTTTCAAATATATTCGATACATCTTATTTCAAATGTTTCCCTTTTTATTGATGAAAGCTTAATAGCCATTATTTATCGAATTTGTTAAAACGGCGATAATTTCTTTGTTTTTTTTTAAATTAGCAATATATTGGATTAGCGACAAAACATGCACTTAACAGGGAAAATTATGTTTTCAAAATACTGATATTAACCTGCTTGTTTTTTTTAATAAAAATTTAAAAGAAAAAGATAGAATCGAAATGGAATAGAATGTAAAATTAATGTATTGTAAAACAATTTCGAGCTATAGCAATGCAATAATAATTTATTGCATATAGACAAACTGGTTAAAACCTCCATCTTTACAAATGAGATTCATAGGAGACAACAAACCAAACATTTACAAGACTGATCACTTAACCTTGCACTGATTCAGGCGGGGCGAATCCGGCGCCCCCTCCCGCCTCAAATTTGAATAAAAAAGATTTTTTACCATGAAATTTTATCAAAATATGCCTAAATTTTGCAACCCGTGTGGGTTCTGGGTGGCGAATAGGCCCGCAGCAGCGTTAAGCTTGTCGGTAAAAGTCCACTAAAGAGCGCTCAGAAACCTGACATCGGGTCAGGCCCCTTTGCCTACAAAGCGACTGGGATGTGTGCCCCAGGTGGTTGAATGGGGCAGCCCTGACACCGAGAGATGCGGGGTCGTCAGGCGATAATGCGGAAAACCTGACCGCAAACCATAGTGGTGCACCGTATTTGGAAAAATGTTACGTTCCTCGCACGTTAAAGAACCCTGCTGCAGGTCTCGGTAAGAGTAGGACCCGTGGGATCCCCATGCAGGAGGCTAAATTTCCCGTCCCTGCCTATCACTCCTGTTTCCAGTGGCAGTCCGATTGGCCTTGTGTCCCCATTTCCTCCACTTCATCATCATTTCATGTTCATAGCATCACCACTTTCATGTTCATCTCCCGGATATAGCCGAAATCGTGCTGCTTGGGAGTAAAGCACATACTAACTTACTAACCTAAATATTTTGCACCTCGCTCTGCTCGGCAAATATTTATTACCTGTGCCCCCTCTAATGGAAAATCCTGGATCCGCACCTGTAAACAATAAACTAAACATGCGAACGCCTACTAACATAGAGCTGAAAGTGGTTCTATGGGGAATTGAATACTGGTTATATCTAAACTACATTAATGAACTAAGATGACAATTTTAATATCCTTATTATGTCTCACAACAGTGTTGTGTTTTGTGTTACTACCGGACCCTAAGTTCCCAATGAAACAGTGAGTTAAATAAATAATTTTGGACTGCCTGTATTAGGGCCGGACCATTGTGATCTTCAATAATCCAATACGTCTTTCTTGGTTTCTCTTTTGTCATGGGCATGTTAGACTGATCCTCTATTTTCGTTAGTTGTTTTAACGCAACTGATTCAAACTGTTTGTACAGATGCACATGTATACAGATAAAATTAATATTATTCCAGACTAACTTTACATTAAAATAGTCTATCGCAAGAGTCATTGTGTAGTTTTAAATACAGATCAGCCTTCATTAGGTTAATAAAAAAATGAAAAATGATAATTAGTGGGCCTTATAGTTAACATTCTAAATAACTGACTGTCATTGTGTAGTTTTAAATACAGATCAGCCTTCATTAGGTTAATGATTACATCCTTTGAAAAGCTATTGTAATGCATATTTACGTACAACTTAGTTTTGAACATGTACTTCCCATGACTTAAATATCGTAATCATTATTATAACCTCTCTTTACATGTACAAGATTGCTATTTATAGTTTCAAAATTACAATTGTACAATTATACATTTTACAATAATAAATTTTACACAAATGACAAAAATAAATTTCAAAATTATTGTAGTTTCAAGTTGAACCACTTTGTTCCATAAATTTTCCAGTAACACATGTATGTCTTTCACTTGCACATCAAAGCTATAAATTATCCGTTTGAATTTTAAAATTGCTTAAACCCTGAGGTTCATAGGTTGATAATCTTATACATAGTTTGGTATTTTTAGTTTTATAGTTCTATGCTCTTCAAAATCTTATAGTTTTTTTTCAATATTTTTGGTAACGCGCCTCTGATGAGCTTTAGATAGACGAAATGCGCGTCAGGCGTAGCAACATTAAATGTCTGGATCTTTGTTTTCATTTCAATATCATCTTTTCTTTATGGACATTTGAAATAAATCATCCCAGTCATTCAATTGGTTTAATTACCGTTATTCTTTTCTTTTATCAAAAACACTTACGTTTGTTAGATAGAAGCTTTTTCCAAATTCTATTGGTAAGACATTGAACTGTTCACTGTCAGTTCCAAAACTTATTCCCAAATCGCTCAAACACAATGATTCATATAGAGTAATATTTTTCCTCCAAATTGTATTGCATGTATGTTTTGTTTTATTTTCATTATACATTTTAACTGCACGCCCACTGAAAACATAAACAGACGAAGTCCCCTTATGTAGAGTATAACTCAAACTAGTTGAATCACCATATAATGTTGAATTGTTCAAATCTTTGTCTTTGAGTATAGCTCTTACATTCTCTATTATCACGTAAGAATTGTCTGTGGCCAGCAAGATCCAATGAGTCGATTCCTGTCCGTGAAGTGTATTAATAGTTGTCAGAGCTGCATCGTAGAATTTTGGCAAATAAATACTTGTTGACTGTATGCGTATTTCCTTGTATCCACACGATGCCGTATTATTTCGGAGGAGAAATCGAAGATTGTTGCATCTCTTCCCCCAAGTTACATTTACAGAATTAGCTCCTTTGCACCCATTTGTGATAATGACGTAACAGGAAAGCGGAATAGACTCCTTTAAAGATAGACCTTCGTCACTCATTTTGTCTGGAACGAAAATTAAGACTCGTAAGAAAAAAGGAAAGAATAGCAAAACAATCGCATTATGATTTAGAAATACTAGTGATTTCTCTTATCAAAATATAACAAATAATGTTTTAAATTTTGTGCACAACTAGGTGGTTTTGATTTTTATGAGTGTATAACAATATGTTAAGAAGATGAGACATCATTAAAATGTACCAAATATTGAAACTTGAAAGAACTTGTTAGGTGCTACGAATTATTGGATGACCATGAAGCAAGGGCTTCAATTAACTGAGATGTTAGAACATAAAGGCTCAACTGCTGATATTTTTTTAAAAAAACACGTTTATGCTTTTAGCAAAAGGATGAAATGACAAAACTTAAATGCTAAAATCAATATTGTAAAAAGATTGACACCAAATGTATCGAATAAGATCCCGAATTATGACGCAGACCATCCTACATGTACATGTTTGCCTTTGGTACTTAAAACGATAAGATTCAGATACATGTAATTAAATGGAAGTTAGATCTTTGGAATATTATCCAACTCAGGATGCTAGGCATATGTCTGGGATGCATAAAAACACAACAAATGCTATACACCCTTTAAATGAGTTTATAAATCTGAAATGGATTTATTCATTTATCTTTTATACCATATACATAAACGTTATCTTAAAACATGTAAAATGTCTTGATATAGTATTGTTTTGAAAATTAATGAGAACAATAAGTGTTTGTATTCTTTCTAGATTTTATGTACGATATCAAATATACAAGGCTAATGTGGTGGAGTTTTGTTCGAAAGAACGGTAGTGCCATTGGTTCTGTCACATTTCTCGATTGATGAGAGAAATAACTCACTTTTAAGTTGACATTTCGTACTCCCAAGTTAACATTTCGCACATCCAAGTTGACATTTCGCACTTCCAAGTTCACATTTCTCCGTTCCAAGTTGACATTTCTTAGTTCCAAGTTGACATTTCTCAGTTCCAAGTTGACATTTCTTAGTTCCAACTTAACATTTCTAAGTTCCAACTTATTAATTCGCACTTCCAAGTTGACATTTCTTAGTTCCAACTTGGAACTGAGAAATGTCAACTTGGAAGTGCGAAATGTCAACTTGGAACTGAGAAATGTCAACTTAGAACTGAGAAATGTCAATTTGGAAGTGCGAAATGTCAACTTGGAACTGAGAAATGTCAACTTGGAACTGAGAAATGAGAAATGTCAACTTGGAAGTGCGAAATGTCAACTTGGAACTGAGAAATGTCAACTTGGAAGTGCAAAATGTCAACTTGGAACTGAGAAATGTCAACTTCGAAATGAGAAAATTTCTCGCATCAATCGAGATATGTGACAGAACCGATGGCACTACCGGTCTTTCGTAGTTTTGGGTAGCACTGTAATGCAAATAATTACTGTCCTTGTATATGATATATATACATGTTATGGTCTCATGTTTTATAAGACATTGATTAAAACAGAGGACTACAGCGTCTTGAACATGTACTAACGAAGTGAACATTGGTATTTGCCACGATTATAATTTCCATTTTGTAAGTTATCTGTGCAAGGTTGTTGCACCTGAAGCTTTTTTTGTTGTTGTTGTAACAATTTAAATACGCAACAATGCTCTTTTCACTTATTCCTTTGTACTACAGAACAAACGACAGGCGAACTCAACACAAACTTAACTAATATAGCTCTTCCGATAGCCATTAAGAGATATAAAGTATCTGTCTTTCTAAGAATCATGCAGGGTTAGTGATAATGGTGATTTATAGTAAAAAATAACACATGGGTTTCTTTACATTTTCTGAATCAAGATATAGTGTCATTGTTGAAAATTAAGTCTGTTTCCACAAAGTTCATGGTCATTGGAGAAATCAGTGTTTTGAACTGTAATGAAATGCATAGCAAGAAAAGAGTTATCTCCCTTGCTTACAGTATTTATATGCAATTTAGGTAAATCTTATCACTCATGACCAACATCATAGAAACAAATGGCTGTTGTTTTTGTTAATAGGTGACCATTCTGTATTAGATACCGTGTTCAAACACTAGAATTTAAGTACTGATACTTAAATTCGTTTATCGCAGAGGCCGTTTGTTGTGCTTTGTAGGTTAAATTATAGAATTTGTGGTTGTTAGTTGAAACAATACTAGTTCCGGTTATTATTAGAATTTCAGTTTCATGACAATCTCATTAAAATAAGATTGAGTGTTCGGGAACATAGTGGACGAGTAAACTAAGATCTTATTTTAATGAGATTGAGTTTCATGAACACATCGACAAGTCTGAAAATTTATTTTTTACCATGAATCACCCGCTGCATGATTTTTAGAAAGACTGGTACTTAGAATAAACTCGACTCGCCAAGACAAATAAAAATACGTACCATTGTGAAATGCTTTATCTCGGTCTAAATCTGGTGGCATTTCGTTTTCAACTTTTCTTTCAGCATTACCAGCAATGAAGTCGATGCGATCTGCTAAGCGTTCAATGATGACTTCACGGGGGTACGGGATGCGAGGATGGTAATACATATAAGTCTGAAACGTCGTACAAAACAGTATAATCCCAGTAAAAAACCCACATAGGAATTTCTCCAGTAAAAACCAATCATAGGACCTCTTGTGTAGTTTTTGCATATTCGAAGGCAACATTTCTTAACAAAATAATTATTGTGATTTAACAGAATTGTATGTTCGTCTCGATTTGAAAGTTTTACCTATTAAATAACAAGGATACAACCAAGAAAATATGGATAAATCTCAAGATGTTGCCTTTGTCATTTTAACGAAAATCGATCAAAGTTGTTCACTATCATGGCTATAATCATTGACATTATAAACCAAATATTCACATGTCTTTATGCAATTTGATAAGTTTTCATTTTTGATTTTTAAAACAAACCTAAAGAAAAGCTGTTGCAATATTTACGCAGGTAATACTAATAAAATCAAATTATTTTGATTTCAATATAGGACATGATACTGGATTTAAACGACCCATTATCAATTTTTATGCTATACATTCACCTTGATTCGGATAAGAACACCTTTAATTTTCCAACAAATAACTTTGTAGATTAATGAAATTTTGATTTTAAAATAAATGATTTTAATAATTAATGGTATATACCTTTCTTACCGAAGTAAATCACTATAGGTTTACTATTCAAATTACAATCTTTGCAAAGTAAAGTCAGACGGCGGTTATACAATATATTTAGGTGTTAAAATTACAACAGTTCTTCCCTTTGCATATGTTTTTTTCCAAACTATACAGTTCTTTAACATTCAAAACGCCGATTAGTTAAATAAACTTGTACATCGATGGTTTTCTTCATCGAGGGTTTAATCAATTTAACTCTAAGGCCTTGATAAACTTTACATTTCAAAACAAAGTGCATTTCATCCTCAATGCCTACATTAGATAATTAAAAGAACAATTAATGGGATATTGAATATACTAGTGTATGCGACCAAACCTATATGTATCACCGGCTATTTCAAAACCTAAAGTTGAAAATACTGTGGATTCTATTATTTTCGTGGGTTTAAATTTTCGTGATTTAAAGAAAAAGGATCAATTTGTGGATACTTAAATTCGTGGCACTGAAGTCTCAGGCATACAGATCAAAGTGAATTTGCCTTTTCGTTGGATATCTAATTTCGTGGTTCAAGACCCCCAACGAAAACCACGAAAATTGATACCCCAAGAATAATAACGAAACGACAGTAGCCAGCAGCCTTAAATGTTGCCAGTAGTCACTGCTTGAAACGATTCCTTCTGTTTAAGACGTTATACTCTTAATCATCCTAATTCATCAGGATTACGTGACTGTAAAAACAAGTACGTACAACGAAACTGTTACATCTAGAATCTTTCATTATGGGAATTATGAATTTCTAGTATATAATCAAACAATGTAACAGTAATTTCAACCCTGAAAATCATCTGACAAACATATTTTGATTTTTTGAGTGCCCTCAGCGAGGATCGAATTCAAAAAATTAGGGACATCTACGGCGTACGTGCCTAGCTAACAGAACAGAGGTTAAGCTTTATTGTTAAGTGATATTCGTTTTAATATTATATAAGATGACTGATTTATATCGAATATTGGTCAATGATAGTCCTTCACTTATCTTATTAAACCTTAATGCATTTTCATTGAATTAAACGTTATCTTTAAAGTTTCTTTAAGGAGTGAAGGCTTTGCAAATCAATGAGAACAATGAATGTTTGCATTCGTTCTTGTTTATAATCATAATGCCTTAGAATGCGTCAATTTTTCGGATAGTATTGTTATGAATAAACCTGTATTTTTTTTTAATGAACGCTCTGAGATATTCTTTCAACTACCTAAACCTTAGAAAAAGTGACTCGAAAGAGAAATAGCAATTCTTCAGAGCTTGAAACTTAGAAATGTGGGCATGGGCTTGACGTCCTGTAATCTGTAGTCATGTTCGTTGTTTTATGGTCAGAAATGGGATCCTTTTGTAATGATTTTTAGGATTGGTTTTGGATCCTATTCATAAGTATATATGTATCTTTGATCTAAGGCACATTTCAGGGCGGCGGGCAGTAACCACTATAGTCATGCTTTGGTCATTTGGTTGGCTGCTTTTCATTGTGGATTATAAATTCTCACGTGAAGATTTAGTCGAGTACTGTTATGCAGTTACCTCTCTGTTAACACTATTTGTTCTATTGACTTCAGTTGCTTATTTAAATATCTTTACGTAGGTCATGATGATATAATCAAATTTTCTCACTGCAATACAGGACATTTAACTGAAATTGAACGACCTATAATCAAAGTCCATGCTATACAAAGCACATGTTTATCTAGATTGAGGGTAACAACTCTTTAAAGTTTCAAAAAAAAACTTTTTAGATTTAGTCATTCTATTTTTTATATAAATGATTATAACAAGATATGAAATAAGTTCTAGTGCATTCAACACAACCTACATATATCCCTGTCAATTTTAAAATCCGGATTGGTTCCATCTGTGTCGTTTTACGTTTAAGGGGTACCCAAACATTAGGCTGAAATTAAATTGTGTCATTTAATTTTCCTGAAAATAAGCAAATATGTACCTTGATAAAATATGTTTAATTTAAAAAAAAAAAAGAAAATCCAACCATGGGAACATAAGGGAGTTACAATATTTCATATTTAGCTTGATTCCTTTGAATAAATGAGACTGACTAGAACATTCACCCGATCTTTAAGAGTTGTTTCTTTGGGTGTTCTGTACCCCCTTAATCCAACTGAATAAGGATTGCATAATATACATGTAAGAAAACGATCAGAAAAATCGTTTTCCGACTGAACATCTAATATCATAATTAATACTTTTGAATGGTTTGTATTATATAATATGATTTTTGAATTCTAGACCAGTTGTCCCCTTTTTTCGATGATAGTCATTCCCTTGTGAACCTTGTATCATTGTTATTGAATATGTTAACTTATTAGCATGAACATTTTCTTATTTTTTTAAGAAGTGAAGGCTTTGCTAATCAATTAGTACAATTATAAATACAACTTCTATAATAATTGTTTGTTTTCTGGGATACTAGTATAATAAAACATATATACAAGGTTGATGTGACATTTTAGGGTAATGTTGTCATGCATATCATTTTATAATTTATTTCTCTGAAATATTCTGTCTCTAACCTAAATCTTCAAAGAAAATTCTATCCACAAAAAAGAGAAATGGCAATTCCTAAGATCACGAAACTTAGGAAGTGTTTGAACATGGGCTTGAACGACCGTAATCTGAAGTCGTGCATGTACATTGTTTTATGGCCGAAAATTGGTTCTTTTTCGATAATCTTTAGGATTAATTTTGAATCCTATTCATTAACATATCTTTGATTTAAGGCCAAGAGCAGGACGGCGACCAGTGGCCAATTGCTATAAAATTTCCATTGGTTAATGAGTATTCTTATTCCTTATTGCATTAAATATGTACTTTGAAATGCAGTTACCTCTCTTTTGACACTATTGTTATAAAGTATAGACTTCAGTTGTCTTGTTATCCAACTTTTGTCATGAAAGGACCCAAATTCAAATTCCTTATTAGTAACTTTTTTGGACTGTCTTCAGATTCTAGTCGACGTTAACGATTGTCGATGTTACACTGTCATTAAGGGTAATATTGGTTCAATTTTTTTCTGCATTCTCCATATATGAATTTTAGCCAACACCTCAGGCTTTTTGTGATAAGCAGATGAATTTGAACAAAAGAACATATTTTTTTAAGATTTATAAAATGCGACAGTCTTCATAAATAAGACATACAAAATGGGACAATTTCATTAGTCGAGAGCACTTTGCTATGGTCTAAACGACCTATAATTACTGTATATGCTTGACAAAATACATGTACATCTAGATCTGGATTGAGGATTGCAATACCTTTAAGTTTGCCATTTTTTGTATCTTTTTTGAACAATTTTTATCTACTGTAGTTATAGGGTTGGACTTGAAAGAAGGTGGATAGTTTCATATGCTTTTATCTTCTATTTCCAAAACAACATTTACACTATTTAATTCATTCAAGTTCTAGACACTATTGTTTCAAGATACTTAAATGATATTCTGTCTTACAGAACAGAACATTTTATAGATGACGAAACCCCATATTGGGTATACAATTACAACTATTGAACAGAAACACAAAAGAAAAAAAAGGAACATATATTTTAACACAACACATTAAACAGACATTGACAGAAGGAAAGGCAATGCCCCATTGGTACCTCTGCTTCTTTAATAGACGACCGCTTTGTTGAGTCGGTGTCCGTTTTTACTTTTATTTCGAACATGTAATTTGTTGGGTATAAGTTGTCCTCTTTTAATAGAGGGTAGATGGATTTGGTAGATGGATTCCTTCAATATATCCTCCAGAATTGGAGATTAAAGAGACCCCAGAATAAAATTGCTTCACGTCTTTCTTGGATTTGCACCTCGAATTTGACCAAAGTGGTCGGTCTCAGTACAAAAATTTACGATGAAAAAGACGATTTTAATTTTCAAATTATTAATTTTCCTAATCTACAGAGCAATATACCTACTTCCCCTGCATACGGTGTTTTATTTTACAACTTACACATTTTACAGATTTTTTTATCAGACACCGATTTCTTCGCGACCGACTTTTGGAGCAGGGCTATAAGAAAATACGTCTCATACGATCCCTAAAAAATTCTTTCTTCGTTATCAGCCACTAGTAGAAAAGTTCAAAATTGAGTTAAAAGATATGGTGGTTAATTGTTTTAATTAGTGACTGGTCTGCTGTACTGAGATGATCACCTCAATATACCTATTGTGTCTCACAACTATGTTGTGTTCTATGCTCATTACCGGATCCTAAGATCGCAATGGTAGAGGGAGGTTTGGCGCTATAAAACTTGGTTTAACCCACCATTTCGTTTGAAATGCCTGTACCAAGTCAGGACCATTGCGATCCACCAATTCTTCAGTATGACTGATTCGTTTTTGTCATTTTCTCTGGACTATGAGATTGATCATTTAAGTTCGGTAGTTTTGTTATTACCTTTAATTGATATTTTTTTCCTCCCTTTATAAAGTTCCATTACGTTGCCGGTGAGATTTTACTCCTTGAAGCATGCATTTTACCATAGGTGTATACCGCATACCACGTTTGGTAACTTAATGTATTTTGGGTGCTTCAAATGTTCCACTTGCAGTTTTGTTTTGTTTTGGTTTGTTTTTTTTTTGTGTGTGTGTGTTTGGGATTTACTTAATTAGCTGGAACCAAATCGTTAGCCAACGATTATTTATGTCAGCTTTACCAAGTATAAGATTTTGTAATATTGGAGTCAATAGCTACCTTCAAGAGTTCTATGCTCGGTTACACAAGTAACCCACTTCTGTTCTATTGGGATTCTTTTATGATTTTAGGAATTTCATCAATTCTATTATACTTCATGATGAATCAAACCAAATTCAATTCATACACTTATTTTACTTTCTGAACTTGGCACTGGCAAGTTTACAGCAAGAATTATTTGATTAAGTATATGTAGTCGAAAAAACAAAGTCTAATATTGGTAAATTTAAAAATGCTTATTGCCTGAAATTTTGACCAGTTTTAATTTGTGAAAAACAAACTTTTTCCTGCATTTTCTAATTGAATATTGGTGGAGCATATTTTTTTTTATTGATTTTTTTTCATTTTTGAATTGAAAACCTCATTTTACCCTAAATTCAAAAGCAAAAAATCAGAATCCAAATTTTCAGAGATTGATGCTATTGACTCCAAATATACTGTGCCAAAATCTCAGGTGCATTAGGAAATAATTGCGCTCGAAATTTGAAGTCAAAGGAAATGAATGGAGATTGTGCATTTCTTGTGTTGTTTATTATAGCGAGCATCGCAGATGCGAGCCCTACGGCATTGTGCATGTTTTGAGATGTGCCAGAAATATACTGACGATAAAACCGGAACAGGTTTACTTTTACGGAGTGAAAAAAATAATAGGCAAGGAGCAAGTAAAACAATCAACCCTCTGGGCTTATAAAAAATACATCATAATCTGTTATGCAAAATTAAAAAAATAGAAATTCAAAAACAGTGATGAAACCCTCATTTATCCACTTGTTTGTTTTTACACACAGATTTTTATTTAAACACGATTCGGTCTTTTCCGCTGAAAATTGATTTTCCGGAAATTACCGAGCGAGCTTTTGGCAACATCGTTCCATTGACTAGTCATACCAAATGCATGATACTGACCAAGCTTTGTTAAATTCTAAGTTAGATACAGAAATACATGCATTCATATATTTGCTGAATAAAATCTACTCATAATAATGAATAAAAGGTTCTTACCTGAAAATGAAAGAAGAGTCCCATCCTGTGGGGTTTCACTCACTCTCCTCAATCATGCATGATATTTTTACTTCACCGTTTTTTCCGCCAGGTTCCTAATGTACCTTCTGTTACCAATGCTTCAAATAAAACACTGATACTCAGAAAATATCACAAAACCTGACAGAATCTCTATGTTGTTTTGGTCTGCTGAAGAAGCGCGAAATACTCTGACAAGGAAATGACGTCACGTAATTCATAAAGGGATAATTTCGTCCCCGCTAAATTTCGTCCCAGAATGTTACAGGATTTATTTTATTATTTGCACAAATATTAAATTGGAATTTTTAATAAGTAGTTATTGATCCAAGATAATTTAACAACTTTCACAAGTGCATGCATATCATTTGGGTTACGGGTGGGGTCAGACTTTGCTATAGCTACTACTTAATTCATTTTTTTAAAGTTCCCTCTTTACGTTACATTAAGCCGTTCGAGCACATGGATTTATTTTTAAAAGGTATATAGATTTTCGATGCTCGCTAAAAGGGCAGGGCCTTAATCATATTAGATAAGACAAAAGCGGAATGGACACTTATGATGCTACAGTAAACCTTTGTTCCTATTTTCCCTAGAAATCATTTAACTGTATATTTAAGAAAATGCTTTGCAAATATAGAGATTGACATAGCTTTTAATGGATGTCTAGTGCTTATTGGGTCTATTTACATGGTTAAAACAGTTCCTATTAGTTAGAAAAACATTCAACCTACTCATCCAAATTAAGAGAGACAAGAATCGTGATTTAAAACCAGGAAACCTAGAAGAAAAATTATTACAAAATTGTTTTTCCGGTTGCAAGGACTGCACGATAATTACTTAGATACGACCCGACAATGTCTGGTGTCCTGATTTTTGTTTAATTGACCTATTGGAGCATCCAAATATAGTTGAATTTTTAACACTGATATAAAGATATAGAAGAACCTGCAACAGATTTTTTCATGGAAAAACTTAAGAATTGCATCTGAATGTCAAAAGCAGCAAACGCGTTTTCCCTGGGGAAATATAAGATACAGAGAGTTACCGAATCGAAGGTTCTTTTGTGAAGGACATTATACAGAAAATACATTTTTATAACAAAAGATGAGACTGAGGATGGAACAAAAGTACATGTACGATTTTTTTAGAAGGTGGCTAAAAGACTTCCGCTTTGTATAAATGAAAAAAATAATATCAAAAAGCAATTCGTTATCAGTGCAATAAAATGTATTGGTATTTCAAACGAATGAGAATAGAAAATATGGGTTCAACTTAGCACTGGTCCGAGGTCCTGGACTAACAAATTTTGATTCAGGTCCTTTGAAATTATATTAACAAAGGTCCTGGACCTTCATGTATTTACACAATATCCTATTGTGGACTTTTAAATAACATCTGGCAATCTTTCCATCTAGAACTTCTAAAATTCCTAGAAGTTTTGCCCTTAAATAATTATTTTAATCCTTGCTACATGTAGCATCCTGTGTTTCCTGTAGAACAGTTTTGATTGAAAGTTGTCAAAATTCACAAAAGTTGTACAAAAAAAACGGATGTCCAGAAATCAATAATTTTAAGGGATGGAACCTTTTTTTGTTTTGGTCAAAAAGGGGTACAGTATATTCAGTAAGTACTGAAATTGGCCCCACGCTTTTACCAAATTTTCAAATGTGTACTATCTCAATGGACTTGACGTAATTCAGTCATTAGATATCCTTACTTTACATATTCAATCGATTTCACATGGTGACAGCAACATGCTTGATACATGTATTACTTGCTGAAAACTTTGAAAATATCAATTTTCGCTTCATTTTTGAGGATTTGTTATTGGTTTTTCTTCAAATTAGTATAGAGCACATTCGTCGACAACTTTAATACTTTCCCTATCTATTTGTCAGGCAAATTGATGCATAATTTCACAAAATTGTATTAGTCGATGCGTGTGCTCTATGTTGAATTAAGAGATTTCTCACCAAAAATGCCCTAAAATTGTCAAAAATCTAAATAATTCATGAAATCATATGATTTTAAGCCTGATTTTCTCCTATCTGATGAAAATTTCAAAACAAGTTTTTTGCGTTCCTTTAAAATAAAAGATTTCAAAACATATTTCCCACTTCTTTCAAGAAGTTTACTCTAAGTTTGGCTGAAATTGGCTATTACTTAACCAACTTCTTTTAAAAGGCGTCGCGACAGATTTTTTATTTCCTTATTAGTATTATTTTATATAGATAAAAACATTCTTCAGAATTTTTTTTTCTTACCCTATGCTGCCAAAATATTTTTTCATCAAACATAATTTAAAGTTATAAATGGTCGTTCCTTTATTTTTGTTTGCAAATTTATCAGTTAAGTGCAAAAAGCTCGAACCTGCAAGACCTGTATATGGATTTATAGTCTGGTTTATAATTTTCTTCCCAATCTAGTATGAATAAAATGTTTAAGTCGATTTCAGAAATGTTTTAATGCATTTAATTAAGTCCTAAGCCTCTTACAAGGCATACAAAATTTACCAACACTGACATCTTTATAATCACGTCATAACTGTAAAAGAAAACTTATGTTTACATTTTAACTTCATCAGCTTATGAAGCTTAAAATGATACACTTGAAAAATACGACTTATTTTTCAACATTTAAGCGGCTTAACTATTTTATTAGAATATAGTTTTCTTTTGATGTCTAATTAAAACTAATATACGTCATAATTCCATTTCGATAGAAAACAGCAAAGTATTCAACTTCAGTCTGTTGATTTTTTAATAACATTAATTTTTAAGTAAACTTAATGGAAACGAGAAGATTTCTATCAAAAGTACATGCATCAGTGTACTCTAGTGCATGGCTTAGTTGGCGAATAGGCCCGCAGCAGGAGGCGAGGCGACTTAAGTTCGCCTGATTCTGACATCGGTGTCAAGGCTTATCCGAAAGAGCGACAAAGACCAAGATGTGTACTCATGACTATGATGTTGGTTACGTTTTATGCATATACTTGGACCTCCATAGGCTTAATTTTCTGCGCCTACCCATCTCTCATCGTTTCTAGTGGTTTTCAAAATTTACCGTCCCTTTGTTTTCGATCCAATCAACATTTCAAGTTCATTTTATCACCTGCTTGTCATTGCCCTTATTTTACCTTTATACATGTAATGTTAATATGACGTAGAACTCTAACTCGCTCATTCAGTCCCATTTATGTACAGTACTGGTCTTTTGTCATATTATGTACCAATTCATCATCATTTCATATTCATTTTATCAAACATATCATGTTCATCTTCTTACGAGTATAGCTGAAAGTGGGCTACTTAGGAGTAAAGCCGAAAGTGATCTGCTTAAAGGAGTAAAGACTATATGTAACCTACATGTAACCTAACTTAATTCACAATTAAAGGATTAAATTACATAAGTATGTATGTATTGTATAATTTCTTTGTTCAGTTATTTTTCTTATTCTTCAAGTTGAGTGTAATCACCTTTAAATCGGTCATACAATAAACCTTCTCTACAAAGACATTTATAAATGTTTGCAGAAGACACTTAGCGACCTCAGTATGAGCTCTTAAGCTGTAAGATAGCTACTTCTATTGAAAGATGATCCAAATGACGGCATTAAAACCCAATTACATGATCTTTAGGGAATTAGAAATTTTAGAATTACTCAAGAGATTATATAACTGTATCTTTCAGGGAACTTGAAATTGAGAGTTGGAGTTTAATGTCAAAACAAATAATTAGGCACCAACGAATTACATAATCGGCAGAAACTAATCTTTATTCCGCTTATATATGGCTTTACAGTTTGAAACTCCCAATTAATTAAGTCTTTTTAAATTATTTTTGTGTACATGTACCCAGTTACATTACTTAAGAATATTATATTTTTATTTTTTTAAAGATTTGGTGGCGTTTCGTGCGGGTGTTTTTATATTTGACAAACTTCAAGGATTGGAGTCTTTTCTTACTTTGTCACAGGTACATACATGACATAAATGGCATTTTCTTAAAAATAAACTTGATTTAACGTTATTGTTTTTACTTTCATAGGTATAAAATTGTTTGAATACACTACCTCATGCTTTGTTTTTCATACAGGCAGGCAGCGAATTTGCCCGCTTAGCTTACAATAAAAAGAGCGATAAGAATATGGCGTTGGGTCAAGCCGCTTTGCCTACACAGAGACTTATATGTTTGACCCATGTGGATGAATGAGGTGGCCCTTGCACGGTCGAATCATGAGGAAAACCTGACCGCAAACCAAAGTGGTGCACGGTGTTTGGGAAAAAACGTAAAATGGATAAAGCCACGAAGGCCTAAAAATCGGCGCAGTATTTTAACTTAATTTTCCAAAAAATATTTACTTCACAGGTGAAGTACCGGTATTTTGCAACCGCAATTCATAAATTATGGAGTCTGATGAACATTAAACCTTCAACTGAAATTTTTTTCTTATTTTATACAAGCAAGTATATATAAGTTAAATTTTGGGTCCGAATTAAGGGCTTCCTGGCTCTACTCCATTCTTTAACAGTAAATAACTCTGCTGCAGGTCACGATAAGAAAAGGACCCAAAAGATCCCTTTAAGTATGCTAAATTGCCTGACCCTACAATCCCCAAATGGCCTCACATACATGTAAGTATGTCCACATTTCGTCCACTTTGTCCCGTGCGGGGCCCGGAAGGCGAATAGGCCCGCAGCAGCGCTAAGCTTGTCGGTAAAAGTCCACTAAAGAGCGCTCAGAAACCTGACATCGGGGTCAGGCCGCTTTGCCCACAAAGCGACTGGGATGTGTGCCCCAGGTGGTTGAATGGGACAGCCCTGACATCGAGAGATGCGGGGTCGTCAGGCGATAATGCGGAAAACCTGACCGCAAACCATAGTGGTGCACCGTGTTGGGAAAAATGTCACGTTCCTCGCACGTTAAAGAACCCTGCTGCAGGTCTCGGTAAGAGTAGGACCCGTAGGATCCCCATGCAGGAGGCTAAATTTCCGGTCCCTACCCATCACTCCTTTTTCCAGTGGCAGTCAAAACTTTCCTACCCGATTGGCCTTGTGTCCCCATTTCCTCCACGTAATCATCATTTCATGTTCATTGTATCACCACTTTCCTGTTCATCTCCCGGATATAGCCGAAATCATGCTGCTTGGGAGTAAAGCAATAACTAACTAACTAACTAATCGCCATCCAAGTTTCAGTTCTATCACAACTTTCATGTTCATCTCCCATATTTTGTCGGATTGATGCTGCTTGGGAGTAAAGCAATAGCTTAATAACTAATTGTTTTGAGAAAATTCGATAACATGCCATGCAATTACCGAATCACCGAACTTGGATAATCGACCTCAAAGACCAAGATGAACAAATAAAAGAGAATAAATTCTAGTATGTACTGTATAAGTTAAACACAATGAAACTGACTTTAATCTCATACACTGAATGTGTTTAGAACAAATGTTCGGGATTGGAATATAGTTTGGGATGTATGGAACTTCGTGTAAGAGCGTACAACAGCTTTTAGATTTTATTCCCGTGCAAGTCTCCGGCGACAATGTACTAAGCTTTTCGGTAGAGTCCATTAACAAGCACCAAATATATCGTTTGGTCTTTTTTGCACGCAGAGCACCCTTAACCTTGTGGGGTAATTTGCAGTTTTTGTTGTTGATGGCAGTTTTGTTGTTTTGTGTGTGTTTATAATTTGGTTGATTTCTGTTGTATCGAAGGGTGTTGTCTTTGCTTTTTCAGACTCCTGACATTTGAAAGCCTGATTGATACATTAATTGTGCTTCATTTGTACTTGTGCCGTTTTGCAGTACTAGTTGTGATAAGTCTGGAATATAAAGGTAATATAACAAAATTTCCGAACTTGGGGGATCAATCTCAATGTCCAAGAGAAGAGACAAAACAAGGAACACACACCTTGGAAAATTTGAATATTGCAATGTTCCTGACTTGGTACAGGCATTCCAAAAGTAGGTGAAAAGAGGTTTTATGGCACGCCAAACCTTCCTCTTCCATTGCGAGTTTTGATCCAATAGAAGTTGCAAAACCTCAAGCTGCGATTACATGTCACACTTAAAGCTGTTTGGTGTTTTCCATCAATTTGTGAAGAATATTTCACTACAACTGTTACGCATGTTGTGTCGCGTACGTATACAATTCTTGATCATTTCATTATTTTCTATATAGAGCACTCAGTACAAGGCTGACAAAGGCTTGGTAAAAAAAGCTCAAAAGTAATTAAATATGAAGATTCAAAAGTTATGAGTGGTTAAGATGCACCCACAGTTTTATAAATAACCCACACATTTCATCACTCGAAAAACTATTTATTTGAACAATATATACAATATATAACATTATAAATTACTTAGCAATCATTAAATGAAACACGATATATTTTTTTCTATCAAAATTGTTCCTTAAATATCACATTATTCATATGAAATTAATTTCTCTTCATTTTCTGTCATATCTCCTGTTGCTTCTTTGTTAAAGAAATACGTTCTTTCTTTTTATGCTGTATTGTTAGGACTTTTAAGAAAGATATGTTTAATGCTTTAAACGTCATACCAGCATAAATAGACGTTTATGCTTTTTCTCCGACTTTATAGTGTTTTCCGACTATTTTTAACGTATACAGATGAAATACTTTTAATATTTGTGCAGAAATAAAATTGCGAAACACCTTTGCCTATTGCGTTGAAAAATTCTGTAGTCAAACGTTAGTGTTATCTGAATCAATAGTCAAAATAGGGTTTTCTGGAGTCCGTGTGTCAATGTCCTAAGCTACCCTTGCTTCCGGTACGGATCGGACAAACGGATATATAAATTTCAAGTTAAGATCACTTAACTAAAGATTTTTGTTTTCTAATAATTAGGCACGAGTAACGTACGCTTCATCCAATTTCAGGTAACGATTTTCACGATCCATATGACCGGACGAATTACTCTTGCTAGAACTTCGTGAGTTTCTCAGGTCCGATGATTGGAAACGGATACGGACGTTCGGTGCGGGTTTTGTTTTAGATTTCCGTATGCCATTCCGACTGCTTCGCACGAGATTGTCATTGAGAGATATATCGGACTGAGTGTCTGCGTGGGAGTGAGCTCGTGAGTTCTGTGATCCAGTTTGGCGCCAAGAAGACAACATGGCCGTCCTAGTGAACATGGCGCTGTCTGCTCTACTCAAGGCATACTTGTACCAACATTTCCTGATTTCTAAATGGACCTAAAAAGAGAATTCGGTTCATAAACATAATGGTATAAACCATTGTCTGATTAAACAGGCGTTAAGTAACCAAGTGTCCTTTTTTCAATATTACACATGTTACAATTGTTTTGAAAAGGAATTTATACATGTACCATAAACACCTTCAACTTTCTTGAAGCTATTTCGTAGAAGAAAAATTTTGATTTGTGATTGTCATCGTATCGCTCATATTGATCATCATCTTCAAATACGGATTAACATTTTTTTCCATTCAAATGCCTTTACATTTTAGACGAAACTAAATATAAGAAACTGAGATAGCAAATGATTTTTAGCTATAAAAGCAAACGACAAAGATAGATCTATACCAGTTTGATTAAATAAAACTCTATAGTTTTATGCATACTGTCGGTTAGTTTCATGGTATTGATAATTTTTTCAATAATTTTAATAAAGAAACGAAAACTAGTATTTTAAGTGAGTGAGTGAGTTATTGTTTTATGTGTTTTACGCTGGTGCAACGCTATATAGATAACACAATCCTTGTCTTTTACTCTTGATTGAGAATTTTGTCACCAGATGTAGAATTTGCACCTCTCTTATATGGCAAAATAGTTTATTTTATTTTACTTAGAAAGAATATAATACTAGAATGGAAGACGCCCATGTATGTCGTCTGCGTCTTAAAAGTTTCGGTAAACAGTAAGTAGATGGGTTACTAGCATAATTAATCCACATCATAAGTCTAAAAAGGTAAGCTAAATGGCAAATACCAAGGTACGACGTAGACTACCGGAAAAATTGCGACGGTATTTCTGTGAAGCCACGGGACGACATACGCGAGTCGCCAAAAGATGACGGGTAGTACCAGAGTGACTTTTAAACAGAATTAAAGCATCGTTACATTACCTCTTCGTCCATAAAGCAGAAAACAATGGCAAGGAGCAGACCCTGAAATATATACATTATAGGTTAAAATAAATAAGGTTTATATCAAAGGTCATGCCATACAAGTAATCGCAGATCTAAGTTTTTTTTTTCTGAGAAATTGTCTCATGTTTGGATGTAAAGCCACCGTGCGTAAAACTCCTGATCGTAGCAGGGAGTGACAAAGCTGTTCGAGAAATATATGACAAGGTCAAATAAAAATCGAGATACAGAATTAAATTATCCATACTGTTATATGGTAGAACAAAGCGTGTCTTGAATTAGCTTAACAGGTAAAAGAACAGTTTTATGTTAGGCGCTGGTAGAAGTATATAGATGTAAGAACTGATCACATCTTTAGATCGCATTGTAAACAAGTAGACCTTCATATTGCTGTCATGCTTTTCTTAGGGTGGTACATGTGTATTTGACTTTATTCCCACGAACACGTCTGGGAAACTCGCAAGTCGCAACCAAATAATGTTACCTGGAAGTTTATTGAAATTAAGTGAAAGAACACTTTTTGCAAGAATCAAAGAATGTCACTCCATGTGAAAATTGTCACATATCTTAAATAAACCAAAAATAATAGTGAACCTGCATTTTAAGCCAGAAATCGTGTTTATATTGTCAAGGTGATTCTATTAATCAAGATAAGTCCAGATTTAAGGAAAAATGTAATGTTAACGTTGAACAAAATAAACTGTTTTTGCTTTATTTACGATTATTCAAGAAATATACATGGAGTGACATTCTTCGATTTCTCAAATTATTACATTAGATGTAAATCACAAAATTCCGGGTCCCGAAATTTTGGTTGCGACTTTCGACTGTTATGTTTCCAAAAAAAACTGAATAACCCTTTTGTCACTTGGTTGGTTGATATGCATACAGGAATGAGGTAGCCTCGCTTTTATACTTTATGCCTATATTTAATTGTTTAGTGGTATTTAATTTGTTTGTTTTAAGGTAATAAATTTAAGGTAATAACTGTTGATTCAATGATTTTCGTGGATAACAATTTTCTTGGTTTACTCAAAAAAGAATTTTCATTGAATCAGTCTTAATTTCGTGGTTTGATCATGTACATGTAGCTTATCGGAATAAATGTACAAATAGCATTCCGTTAGATTCGTTTTTTTTTCGTGGTTGACTGTTACACACGAAAACCACGAAAATGTGTACCAAACGAATAATAATGAAACCACGGTAAATATAAATACGTGTATAATTGGGTAAATTTGGGGCAATCAAATGCTGGCCAGGGCTTGAAATTTTAAGCCAGAAATTTGTAGAGATATCATAAACAATAGGTAACAGTGTCAGATTTTCCTCTATTTTAACATCCATAAATAAATTAAAATCTTTACCAAGAAAATTTCAAAAGAAGAGGTGTTCACAATGAATGATCAGGTGCCTTTCAAATCTTTTGGATGATAAGACTGTTAGATATTTTACCTCATATTTTAAATTTTTGCACTATAAATTAACGATGCATTGTTTGAATGAACATCAACCTCGAGGAGTTATTGGCTGAAAATTAGTAATTTACTGTTTAATTTTAAAACGACTACAAACATTTCAACACCATACGGAAACTAATTGAATTGAAAGTAGATTAGTTTCAAATGAAATTGTCTAAATGTACCAAAATTATTCATTTTAAATTGATAGATGAGTAAAAAAAGGGATTGGGATAGAAATGCGTCATCCTTCCAGTCATTATGTTCGCTTTATGTTTAAAATCGCTTACATTTTTCCGAAGTCGGGGTCTCTTTCGTAAAACTCATTTTAATGATATCAAAATGCTATCGCCGATATTACAGAATGCATACAAACCAGGATAAAATTCCATGTTTCATCAAAAATATCTATAAGATTTATGACTAAGTCTGAAACATCTAGATTGCTGATCAAATTTAAATAACATTTTGACACGACGAACACTTGTATTAATTAAGACTTGATCTCAATCGAGACAGAACGTTTTGAAGTATATGACATAAAAATTACCAGTTGCAATTCATTTGTACTCTAGTAGATATTGAGAAATGGATTTATTCTACAAAAACAATCAGAAAATAAAACATTTTCTTTTTAAATTTAAAAGAAAAAAGCCGTTAGGGCTTTTTATTTGCATTTCCATTAGCGAGTTTGTTGTTCAATTCCGTTTTAGCTTAAGGTTACAACGTTTTTAACAAAAATACCATTAAATTGTATAAAATTTCAATTTCTTACGTGAAAAGTGCGAAATAGGAACAGGTTCTATCTGTCCATATAAAGATTTTAGCTGTGCATAAGAAAAAATATACCTCTGTTTTCTTTCGTTAAAAAAAAACACCCAAATAGACTTGCCTGAAGTCTGAAAAACACCTACGAGTAGGGTCTTAAAACAACGAGAATATTATAAATGCAAAAAAAGGAAAACCTAATAGCAATACGTGAAAACATAAAACAGAATATTTTAATAGAATTTTTCCTGCAATATACACAAGTCACGTACCAGTATATTTTCAGTAAGGGAAAACGGCATAAGTATAAAAACAGGGACTTGCTTCCCTCCATCAACATTTTGTTAGCGTCAATGTTTCGTTTGCACATAGACTTTTACGAAGTATTGATAGAAGGGACAAGTCCCCGTGGTATAACAGAGAGTTCTTAGGATCACCATTTTCGTAACTGGTTAATGGGCTGGCAGACCAAACAGAAAAGTACCAATTGGGATTTAGAATGTCAGTAGTCCGAAACAGCCAAGAAAATATCATTCGAATATCAAAGAAAACAACACAAAGAACCACAATAAACTAATACAATACACAAAACGGTATTCAGCAAGCAAAGGCTAACCCGTAACGTTATAGTGAACACAGGTTCTCTGAAAAGGAAAGTTATGAACCGGTTCGGTGCAACAAACCCGTGTCGTATTTTAGTTAAAACATATTTATTTATCCTGGATTGGGAAGCAAGCTTAATGTTTATGTAAATCCCTCACCAGCCAGCAATTTGCGAGTGTGACCTTTGCAGCGGCCCCAATTGAGCTCGAGCCTACTCTTATCGAACTCTACAAAGGGGTCTTTAACGTGCATGGGGTATTGCTCTCCACATACACGGGACAACCTTTTTTCGTCCCTTCTTAAGGACTAGCATCGTTCCTTGAGACCATCCTCGCAAAAGGTGTCAAGAGAGAGTCGGAAAATTGGTTCATGAAATTTTCACCCCGGACGAAGATCGAACCACGAACCTTTTTGTCGTATTTTAAACGGTCAATACTCTAAATGTCTAATCCGGTAAAAACGGACAAAACAAAACCACGTTGACAAACCTACATCTGTGATAAGGCGTCTTTGATTGGTCTTTGGTAAAACACACTTCTGACGAAGATAAGTATAATTCGACTGGGACTATTTTTTTTCCTCTTATGTAAAAGTAAGTGTGGAATAGCTGATATTTAAAGGGCATCATTTTTGTAAATTTGAAATGAATTTCAAATTGGTGGAATGAGAAGTTCATGGTGTTTCCAAAATCTTTATTAGAAGAAATGTAAAATTTCTTTATCTTTGAGAATATTGTTTCGTGGTTTGCCCTACCCTCGAAAACCACAAAAAATGGGACCCCACGAAAATAAATATTTATAAGACTTTCTTACCTGGAACGAGTTGTAAAACATTTCTATGTACATGTGAACGACATCTTTCTCCTCATCTAGCGTGGGACTCCATAACAAAGATGTGACAATATACAGTACACCGAACAATGGAATTGTTACCAGAATAAACCGGGATAGTTTCCTGTAAAAATGAAAATTTAACAAAATGAAGAAATGAATGCTTAAGCCAGGAATCTGTCCTAAGCCAGGAATCATTGACAAAACTTTCGTTTGTACTTATCTTTTTGATGTTTTTGTTCCTTGTTTAGTTAAGGGGTCTATCGGTGATTATTCAGGACCGGATTTGAATTATATGCATTTTATTTAGACCATGGGCCAATTGCAGAGCCTCGAGCAGCGCCTACTTGCCTCGTTGAAGGCTGCTGGCGGTTGTCTATTGTGTTTTTTCTCTGGATTACCGCGTGATAGTTGGCTGTGTCGCGTACACTTATTCAACAACTCATTATTTTCTATTTTCTATTAACAATACAAACCCAAATTGAATATTTAAAAATTGAGTGATGATTGTGAATGTATTGATATCAGAATTTTGACTTTGACTGAATTATGTAAGTAACAAAATAGATCCGAATCTCTAAGCATAATACATGGAATTAATTGGAACTCGATATCAAAAGTACATTGAAAATCAACATTTTTGATAAAATCTTACTGCAACACAAACACAAAAAAGAATCGAACAATTATTCGAACTCTTAGTTTTGTACATCTCTCATGAGCTCCTCCAAGTGAGGCTTACATGTACCAGATGTAGTACCATTGTCGTTTATATTTTAGGTTGTGTATTGTACAATTATTCCACATCTCATAATCTTCTATTTTAGATCATTTTACCTGGTTTTGCTTACCTTATCTTTTGACTTCTTGTTACTCTCTTGTTTGTGTGGACTCTTTTACACAGAACTCGAATAAAATTGACAAAGAATACAAAATTGATCTGAAATAAAAATATAAAATTTCACTTGCAAACACATATACGATATCTATAAGGTAACTTACAGGGGTTGGGGTCTGTGGATTTTTTTTTAATCTGCTCAGAATTTTTTTTCTGCACAGAGCGCAAAAAAAATATTTATTTTTAAAAGGCTCTATCACAAAATATTTTTTATCAATAAAATTATTTTCTATTACAAAACTCCTTCTTCAGAATGTTTTTAACCTCTTGTGTCAATTTTTTTTTTCATCACAAATCAGATTTAGACTATTTTTTTAGGAAAAAACAAGGCCACCCCCTTTCAAGTTAAATGGTTGGTCCCTAATTTTTTAAAGTAATTTAATGTAAATTTATCTTAAAGAAGCAAACCCATTTACAAAGGATCGCAACAAAAACTGTGTACTAGTATCTTATGTGATTACAAATTGCAAGATTCGTCCTGGGCAAATTTTTGCTTTGTATATACTACAGATATAATTTTTCAAATGTCATTGACATGGAGAAAACATTTATTTCTTTAAAAAAATAATTAAAAAAATAGCTGAAAGGCTTTAAAGTATTCAATCAAATTTCCATAAAAAGTGAAAACAATTTTATTAATTTAAAGCTAAAATAACTGCATGGTCCTACGGGTGTATATTTATCCTTTTCTTAATTTGTATTCAATATTTCGGACATATTTCTATTATTCCAAATAGTAAACTACAAGAGCTTATTAGACTCAAAAGTACAAGATATGAGGAAAAGGTATGGTATAATATTACCAATTCAATGTCAAGGCTTTTTCTAAATGTGTCGGAGAGAAAAAAAAAGAAAATTGTTCTCTTTGCTTAACAATTAGATTAAAGTCTTTTAAAATTGTGTTTTGATGTTTTTTGTGGCCCTGTGCCACTCGAATGTAATCACAAGACCGGTCGTTGGATTGGGTAACAGATTTGAACGATAAAATGCTATTGAAGTATTGCTTCGATGTTATTTTTTTGGCTTTTTTATTCGAACTTTTTAAATCCTTGTCTTTCCATACTTCTTTTTTGATTCTCTAGGGATTTTCATTCAAATGTTGCCGATGAGTAGTTATTGCTTGAAATATGCCTAAGTTATTCCTTGAAATATGCATAAGTTATTTCTTGAAATATGCATAAACAGCAATTTGATCGTTTTATTTATAAACTTTTAGTACTACCGTGGTTTCATTATTTTTCGTGGGGTATCAATTTTCTGGTTTTCGTTGGTGTTGCTGATTCACGAAATTTAGTTCACCACGAAAGGGAAACAATCTTGCATTCTGCAAATTTCAAAACCACGAATTGAAGAACCACGAACTTGCATATTTTCGACAATCCACGAAAACTGGTTCCCAAGAAAATGAATGAATATCCACAGTATTTATTCTATAAAATCTTACCACAGTAATAGTTAGTAAAGGACCCGTTATTATCCACAAGTAATCTCCATTCATTGTGATATTCCAACAGCTAAAACAACAAAAAACAAAACGATTGAGTAAAATCATAAACATGCACAAGTCAATGGATGCAAAACCGATGTGTGGCCCACAAGATAGTTCCTCCATGTCTTGTTTTTTTTTCTTGTTGTTTTTTTGCCTAAGGGTTCTCTCTTGATAAATTGAACTTTATTCGATTTGATTTTAACTGCATGTGCATTATAATGTGCTTTGTTATGGATTATTACTAGGGAAAGATTTGGCCCCCCAAATTTAGTTTAACCCCGCAGCATTTTAATGCGCCTGTCCTAAGCCAAAGATTCTTGTAAAATCTTCTGCTTGTCCCTGTGATTTTTATGTGAACTGAGTCTTTCGGAGTAATTTTTGGATTAATATTGATTCTTATAAATTGTATTTTTAGTCTTGAGACAATGCATAATGGCGAGCAGCGACGCTGGTCACGTGGAAGACAGCCAGCCATCTTCAACGTGACCAGAGGTCGCCAGTCGTCTTCAACGTGACTGGGTCACCCCTGGTCACTTGGAAGACGGCTGGCGTTGGTTTGTGTAGGTTTTGTTACGTTCACTTATTGCACATCTCATTATCCTCTACTGGTTGCTTCCAATAATTGAGTCAGTTATTTATAGCAATCAGACATTATCAGATTTGCACAATAGTACCTGCAAAATGAACTGAAACGGTCATTTAAAACCAAGTATTAAAGAAAAAGTATTCAGACCTATCAAACTTTCAATTTTAATTTGGTATTTTTGTTTTTACTGTACTATGCTCTTCATAATCATAAGTGTTTGGTATTTTCAATATTTTTGGTAGAACGCCTCTGATGAGTCTTGAATAGACGAAACGCGCGTCAGGCGTAACAATTTGTCAAAATCTATTGTCTGGAACTATGTTGTCATTTGTATTTTGTAATTTATTTAAAAGTTAAAGTGCCTTGCAATTTATTTAGACGTGTTCAGATAATAATGTCTGAAAAAGTCTTAATTGAATGTAAGGATTAAGTCTTAAAAGGACTGAACATATTGACAGAGATTAGTCTTACTACAAAAGTTTTGTTCAGATGTGTCAAGTTTTTGATTGTCTTAAATGTCCGTTTCAGTGTATGAGTAGTGTAGAATATGTGATTCTAATTCCCATGTAATCTTATTTCATTCTTCGTCTTATTTCTACTGCGTCTTTCTTTTTTCACTTAATTTTAGTTAGTTAGTTAGTTATTGCTTTACTCCCAAGTAGCGCGATTTCGGCTATATCCGGGAGATAAACATGAAAGTGGTGATACAATGAACATGAAATGATGATGAAGTGGAGGAAATGGGGACACTAAGCCAATCGGGTAGGAGAGTTTTGACTGCCACTGGAAAAAGGAGTGATGGGTAGGGACGGGAAATTTTGCTTCCTGCATGGGGATCCTACGGGTCCTACTCTTACCGAGACCTGCAGCATGGTTCTTTAACGTGCGAGGAACGTGACATTTTTCCCAACACGGTGCACCACTATGGTTTGCGGTCAGGTTTTCCGCATTATCGCCTGACGACCCCGCATCTCTCGATGTCAGGGCTGCCCCATTCAACCACCTGGGACACACATCCCAGTCGCTTTGTGGGCAAAGCGGCCTGACCCCGATGTCAGGTTTCTGAGCGCTCTTTAGTGGACTCTTACCGACAAGCTTAGCGCTGCTGCAGGCCTATTCGCCTCCCGGGCCCCGCACGGGACTTTTTCACTTAAAGACTAAGGTTGGTTTCTATTGAACGTTTGGTAAAAATCACTTAAAGAAGCAGTACTTTTGAATGCTGAAGGTCCGGAAATGGAAAGACAAAATCCGTGGACAAAAAATACAAAGATTACGTAAAAAGGGTTAAAGAAATGTAAACGCATTATTTGTCGCGGTGTTCTAATTTTGAAATTCACTATATTCGTGGTCATTGGGAATAGTGAAGCATGCAATTATTGCATAAAATTCGAAGTGAGACTAATAAATTCCGTGAAAATTAATATCCGCAATATAGACATTTGGATTGAATGTGTCGAAATTAAGAATCGCAAAAATTATAACGTGATTTTTAGTGATTTCAATTTTTTTCTCTGAAACTTTAACATATATAAGATTGCATTTTGTAAATCACGCGTATATGACTCTGAACCTGCATTATACGGCCCAAAATAATGAATCTTGAGGATAAAAAAAATAGCAGTTCTATAGAGAGAATACTTACTATACATCTTCTAGCTCTTTTCGTACTATAACCCATGGTATAAGGAAAGTAAATGGTAATACTAAAATTAAAAAAAAACATGTACATTATGTATAAAATATGGAAATGTTTATGTGATCTTAATATTGTAGATTTGAATAATAACGCTGAAGCATAAGGCAAAAATTCAACCTGATTGCATTTGTAATATACATGACAGTCAAGTTTACTTGTTGCTTTTCAGTTTTCCACCAAAAGGTTGTACTGCCATTTATAACCTGGTATCCTGGGAAAAATCTTCATAAACTGTTTATATACGTCAGCCGGAAGACAATGCATCTTGGGATATTGATCAGTATGCCAGGTTATTTATGTGTTTAGCAGTACATGTATGTACATGGTTTGCCTTATTCTATTTTATTCCTAAGGGGTTTAAAAAATTGTAAATGTATCTCTACATGTTCCTTGAGATCTCAAAAATGAGGAGGTTTTGTGCCATAACACCTTGTTCAACCCACCATTTCTTTTTTAAATACCTGAACCAGTGAGAGTGAATACGATTTCTATCTTCAATTTCTCCGCTACATGTATTGTACATGTCACTTGGGAATGATGATCCCAATTTGGTTCTACGCCGATAAAGACTAAAGCAATGATCCATATAAAAAGTCCGTAAATAGTCTGTTCTACCAAAAAGCAACAATAGAAATGCAATAAATTCACTTACGCCACCCAATCAGCATGTAGAATTTTACTCCGTGTCGTTCTGTAAACAATGTCTTGTAAACCAGCATATGTAAATATAAGGCTTCAGTAAATATCCACATCCCCGATGCTGCCACACCATAAAGTAACAAACTGTAGATCAGTTTACACTTCCAGTGCTGAAAAACAATTAATTTCTCAAATTACCGTATAGCGGGTAATTTTCGCAGTTTTTTTGTCATTAGGTGTATAAACAATTTTATTTCGCAGTTTGTCATGTATTCGTATTAGGGTATTTTTGCGGATTTTGTTTTCACGATTTCCGTCGACCCGTAAAATAAGTGAAAATTTAACCCCCGCGAAATAACGTGCTTTACGGTATGCATTTCTAAAACTTATTTGGTCATTTAAGAGTTTAAAAACAACAATTACATGAATAATCGTAGTACTACTATTTAACTTTCTTATTGACATACTGTCTGTTCAGTTTTGTGGGCGTGTTTAAGCAGACAGTCAATCTCGAAATTAACACTCAATTGAAACTTACAAAAATTATCACAACAAAAGAGATTTATACTACAAATTTCAATATCCCATTTTTTTTTTACATATTTGAAGCAGCATTCATCCACTCTGTCTCGTAAAGCTAAATCCTATCCCAGAGCAAGTGGAATACATAATTATTTGACACGCTGATTTGACTATTAGAGGCGCGACATGTGTTTAACAATAACCAGGATCTGCTTACCCTTTCGGAACACTCGAGTTCACTCTCGTTACGACTTCGCGTTGTCCATTGCTTTTTGTTTGTTTTGATATTTTTTGTGTTCTGTTTCTTTGTTTAGTTCTCGTTTGTCTGTCCTTTCAGACTTTCGACGTTCAAATGCCCAATTGGTACATGTACCTCTCCCAGACTGCTTCTTTCATGATATAACGTCAAATCTAACTTAAAGCCCGGGCTCAAAGTACTTGCTATAACAAGGTTGATGTCTCGACTTTAAAATATAGGTTTTGATCTGATAAGTTGCATTTTAAATATACAATGTGCAACAAAACATACGGTTCCTTCCGGGTTGAACTCTAGCGAGCCATCATTCCTTCTCATAACATCCTCCTCTAGCCCAAGTCCGTCAACAAACAGACTATCTTTCAGACATGACATGAACGCTCGTAGTATGAAGGCCAGGAACAGGTTGATGTGGAGTGTATTACTCTTAGAGTGCTGTCTTCTGAAAGATAATACTCTACTTACGTTTTTTTATTGGTATATTGTGGTTTCATGGTTAAGTTCGTGGCGTACCAATTTTGTGTGTTACATACAGCCAATATAGTCGTTTTAATAAATCCTTCTTTTTATGTAAACCGGTTCGCTCACTATGAACCAATCAATGTCATATTAAGTTTTACACGCGCTTCCTTTAAATGAACAACATTGTCAACCAATAGTAGTGCCTTTCTGGGTGAATCAAGTTAGTGACTGGACAATTTTAGGTCGTAATTAGCAACATGTTTGTCATGACGTGACATGTAATAAAAGTCGGTAGTATAATTTCTCACGTGCTCGGGTATTTAATTAAAAGTTTGTCATTGGTTAAACCTTCGATTGTTACATAAATAGAATATGGAAGGTATTATTGCAACGACCCTCAGGTACATGAAAGCGTCAAACGAAAAGTTGGTTTTATATTGATTACTTTTCTCTTTGTTAAGAATATTAAAAACGAAAGAATATGGAATATGTGCCAAAAAGACACGATCCACATAATTATTGAAATGATTTTAATAAATGTACAAAAGCAAAATTTCACTGCGTGTGAAGCGCTTTTCTGGAAGAAGCAAAATTTCACTGCGTGTGAAGCGCTTTTCTGGATTAACCTTCATCAGACACGCTATATATGCCAATAATCGAAAATTATTTTTATCAATTTTACGAAAATGTTAACTTTGGCCACCATTAAACCTCATGTTCATGTGCTTAATTTATACATAAAAAAATACAAGGTAGGAAAAAGGCCCCTCAAAAAACTGCACCATGGGATTTTGAATATTTATCGACACCCTTTGCCTTTATCCATTCAAATACATTGAAATTTATTTTGCTCATATTTTCATTTCATTATTTCCAATATAATATCTTAAAATTATCAATTATAAATCAAATTATTATTTCCATGCTACATGTAAATAATTCAAAAACTGCTTCAATGTTTTACCAATTTTTACTGAATTGTAAGATAAATCACGAGGGGTGCGCTTTCCCGTCAAATTTTTAAACCTTATATCTTTAAAACTAGCACATTTGCACATAATATTTGTTTTCAAAGTATTAACTTTATTTAAGTTTTTCAAATGTAGAAGCCATTTATAAGCTAGTACACTTTTTAGGTGTGTATCCACAGGAACTTTCTCCCGTTTATCAATATTTTGCTCAGTGTCAATGCGTTTTATGTTAGAGTCGATGTGGGTTTTTTTCGTATGGCACATTGACTAGAATAAAATACATGTATGATAGAGGGGAGAAAGTCCCTATCTGTGGAATATCTCCTTCAGGGTGGAATTCCTGAATTTATTATATCAAAGATCTTATGAATTACAAATGTAATGTGGAAAATAAAAGTAATAACAAAACTGCCGAACTTGAATGATCAATCTCATAGTCCAGAGAAAATGACAAAAACGAATCAGTCATACATGTACAGGAGAATTGGTGGTTCGCAATGGTCCTGACTTGGTACAGGCATTTCAAACGAAATGATAGACAATGATGTTTATCAAATGACTAAAAGAAAAACATATGTCAGTGTTCTAATGTCCAAGATATATAAAATCAAAAATTCTGCGTGAAACCAAACTTCTCTAGAATTCACATGACTTAAATATTGCGACCTTTTGTCCATAAAAAAACACGAATTTGTATAAAGGATTTTGAATTTTTTATACAGTTTGTTCTTAAGGACAATATAATCAGAAAGTGTCGTAAAAGTAGCGGTCAGTGTGCAAACAGTTCTTCAGTATTTGAAGGTAAGTCCAGAGAAGTTCCGAAATCGTATTAAAATTCTTAAGCATGAAGAGTGACCATCCTTAAATATAGCTTCACACTCATACCTGCAGAATACCATGAGGAAAACCGCTATGATTAGTGTTCCCAATGAAAGTCCATAACCAATGTTGTACATCATTCTTATTTTGGGTAAATGTTCCTAGAACAAAGACAGTAAAATTGTACCTAATTGCAACGTTTTGTTTATTTAAAGACACAAAAAAACTAGTAAAAAATAGTAAGAAGAAACAAAGTATGAATTTATACGTTTCGCAAACAAGAACCGATTCAATGTCCAAACTGGAGGTAAAAGACAGCAGTACACGCACCAATTCCCAATACCCATAAAGATATGTTACTGTGGTTTCATTGTTATTCGTGGGGTATCAATTTTCGTGGTTTTCATGGGTGGCTTTTACACACGAAATAAGATAAACGAAAAGGAAATTTAACATTGATCTGTATGCTTCAGACTACAGAATTTAAGAATGAACGAACTAATCAATTTTCTTCAAACACGACACCGAAAATCGGTTATCACAAATATAAATGAATCCACAGTATCCATGCAAATGAAATATGTATAGAAACCTGTAATGCAATTTGAATGCCAAATTTGATTATAGAATTTGATTTTTTTTTAAAGCAAATACAATTAATCCGAGATGTATATTATAGTGACTTCAAATGATGAGTAGCTAAATGACACTTGTCATATTGGTGAAAATGACACTAATATGAAGATTAAACAGGTTGGTTGTAATAGATCATTTGATGTTATTTAGTATCAAGTGAACTATATTATTTATGAAATATTTTTTTTTAGATTTGAATTTTTTGTTCATATAACGGGCAACATATTTTGTTAAAGCAGATGGTTCGTAGTATTTATGGTTTTCCTGATACAAACCAGGGAAATTTGCAAATTTTCATGATTATGTCCTAGAAAAAACCATTTGAAATAACTATAATGGTTTTTTTTTTTAAGATCAGCAAGACATACAATTATACGACAATCAATAAAAAAAAATTAAATCTCAAATTATTGTTTTTTATTTCATGAAAAATATAGTCCACTTGATACTAAATACCATCAAATAGTGCAAATGAAATATTACACCCAACCTGTTAAAAATTTTATTCAACATAAGTAATGGTCCTGTACATGTAAAGTCTTACTGATAAGGCCAAAAATAATATATACATGTATATATAGATAATTATAAAATATTGTTTGTTCCCCCTTCTCATACTTACCCACAAATTAAGCCCATATCCCAAAAAAATTACTTCCATTTACATGAATTTTTTTTTCCAGAAATAATTTTCTTATTTATAAATTTTGTTTTCTTTCTGGAATAAATCTAAAATTTCTAAACATAATTTAAAAAAATCCCTACTTATCTACCTAGTGGTTTGGAAGTAGGGGGCCGGGAAAGAAGAAACCAACATTTATTTAAGGGTGCCCTATAAAAGATTGTGGTCACTGACGTGAACATTTGTTAAAAAGTTTGGGTTCTGTAAATAAAAAAAAAAAAAAAAAAAAAAAAAACTTTCAATAGCAGTAAGACACTTCTCTTCCTAAATCTATCACGCTTAGTATTTTTTTTCACTTTTCCACCATTTTTACCTCCATGATTTGAAACTTTTTTGGATGACATCCAATGAAATCTGTCCACGTGTCGTTTGTAAATGGATGAACATACCAGGTGCCATTCTCTGTACAAGTTTTTGATGCTAGTCCTAAATAAAGACAATAAAGGTAATTACAAAAGTATTAGCACTTTTCAAAAAGTCATCCGGAATTCCGATTCCGATTCTTTTATATTCATTTTTGCAAGGGTAGTTTCCCATTGTGGGTCGGCCACATGGTGTGAGCAAAGGAAATCATCAATTTATCGCTCACCGTTTTTCACGTAATTTCCCCTTTCCGATTCAAATAAACTGGTTTGGAGTGATATCTTCGATGTTAACGTATGTTTTAGTCCAGGTTTTAGTAGTTAAAGACTTCGGCAGACAAATTTGAAATATTTAACAAGTTGACGAATTTTGTTAATTTCAATAATGGAGAAGCCGACCCGGAAGTCGTAAACCTTTAGTGCATAATTAAAACATTTCTCAGGTCCGCACATCCGGAAAATACTTTCTAAAAGGACTATTGAACCGGGATGTTCAAGAAACAAGAGGCTCCCAGGTGCCTGAATCGCTTACCTGGTCATTAAGCCATACGGGTCTTCTATAAGGGGGCATCTGACAACTTTGACCCAATGGAGTTAATGAGGTGAAGGTTTAAGCAAGGAACGGTTTAACTCTTTCTGCCATAGTTGTTTTATTCTATAGGGCAAAAACATGAAAAAAAAAAGTTGTTTACCTTTAAAGGGCATAACCCCTGTAAGGGATCATCTGACAACTTTGGCTGCACGAATACTTTTAAAAAGCTTATTGAGCTGAAGGTTGAAGCAAGCATCAGCTTTTTTTTCTATCTGCAAAAGTACATATAGTCATTCTATAGGACAAATACATGAAAAAACGCTATTTTTTACCTTTTAAGGGTCATAACCCCTATGAGGGTTCATCTGACAACTTTGACTCAATGAAGAGTTTTGTAGAGCTTAATGAGCTAAAAGTTAAAGCAAGCGAATGCTTTTCTCTATCTGCAATAGTTTTCATTCTATTGGATAAAAACATGAAAAACTCCGATAAGGATGCATATAAAGGTAATAACAAAACTACCGAACTTGAATGATCAATCTCATAGTCCAGAGAAAATGACAAAAAGGAAACAGTCTAACCGGAGAATTGGTGGATCGCAATGGTCCTGACTTGGTACAGGCATTTCAAACGAAATGGTGGGTTGAACCAGGTTTTATGGCGCCAAACCACCCTCTTCCATTGCGATCTTAGGATCCGGTAATGACCATAGAACACAACATAGTTGTGAGACATAATAGGGATATTGAGGTGATCATCTCAGTACAGCTGACCAGTCAAACACTAATTAAAACAATTAACTATCACATCTTTTAACTCAATTTTGAACTTTTCTACTAGTGGCTGATAACGGAGAAAGAATTTTTTTAGTGATCGTATGAGACGTATTTTCTTATAGCCCTGCTCCAAAAGTCGGTCGCGAAGAAATCGGTGTCTGATCAAAAAATCTGTGAAATGTGTGCCAGCTCTGGCATATCGAATAAGTTGTGAAATATAAACACCGTATGCAGGAGAAGTAGGTATATTGCTCTGTAGATTAGGAAAATGAATAATTTGAAAATTAAAATCGTCTCGTTTATCGTAAATTTTTTCTACTGAGATGACCACCTAGGTCAAATTCGAGGTGCAAATCCAAGAAAGACGTGAAGCAATTTGATTCGGTGGTCTCGTTAATCTCCAATTCCGGAGGATATATTGAAGGAATCCAACTACCGAATGAAGTGTTATTGACAGAAAGGACATCATCAATATATCTGAATGTAAGATTAAATGACCTTGCCTCTTTCATCTTCTTGTTCTTTACGAGTCCCTGAAGAAATTCAGTCTCGTAAGAGTATAAAAACAAATCGGCGAGGAGAGGAGCACAGTAGCTTCGACCCAATGGAAACGTTTGTAGAACTTTTGATGCTGAAGATTGTCCCTGTCTCTTATACATTCTTATTTCAAGCCGAGAACAGCAGTCTGTCCCCCTAGTCTATTTATAACAACGGTGGCCATGTTTTTTTGACGAATTGAAAATAGCAACACAACTTAAATTTGTACAGGACAGCCTGAGGATGAGATTTTTGAAGGAAAATAATTGTAAAAGAGGACAGACGACACAAAGAGATGACAATAGCTCACATGGACCTTCGGTGAGCTAAAAAGGACAAAAAGAAGGCTAAGACGTACAGGAAAAATTGAAGATGGCAATCGCCCCGACTTGGTACAGGCATTCCGAGAGGAAGGGTGGGTTAATCCATATTTAGGGAACCAAATTTCGTTCTTCCATTTTGGAAATTATACATTTTCCAAAGTGATCTACATGCATATATTACTTGAATGTACCCGACTCATTGCGACTAAGACCCACAATGAATAAAATACTCCCGATAGAACAGTACATGGAACGCGTTACAAATGCTTTAAATGACATTTTTTTGTTTTCCATTGTGAATTTGTAAATGGTCTATGGGTTGTGTCGCGTTCACTAGCTAATTCAACATCTCTTTATTTTTTATTCTATCATCCAAGAAACTTAATATTTCATACTTTACCGGATTTGACACACTGAATTGGAAATGAGCAACACGACGGGTGTGCTAAAGCAGACAGGAACTGCTTACTCTTCCGGAGCACCTGGGTTCGCTCTTGTTACGACTTTAGTTCCCGTTATTGATTTCCGGACGGTTGATTTTATGTTATGTGTTGCTTCGTGCTGTTTTCGTTCGTTTTTACCGGTTTCGTCGTTGTCCTTTCGGACTTTTGACACTCGAAGCCCAATTGGTGCCTCTTTGCTTCTATCCTTTTTATGATATTTGTTAAGATGCTTGAACTTTATTATTTAATTGACCTGAATTCGACCTTTAACTTCAAGTCATTTGTTTGATGTCGAGACAACAGTATATGTAAATCAGTCATATTCAGGACAAGAACAAATTGAATTGTGTAGACCCTCACAGGACACAGCATTCACAACACAGACCTATCTGTGTCATGCGAATAAGGCTAATTTACGACCATACACCAGAAAGCAAAAAAATAATCTCAAAAGACAGGCCAATGTATCCTTTGGCACATCATAGGTCAAAACCTAAAGAAAGTAACGAACCCCTAGGCATATATTTCACACAGTCTGGAACCTCTACCTATTGTGATGTCGGTTCGGACTGCTTTTCCAACAGAGCGACAGGTATATGTGCCCCAGTTGGTTAAAAGGGGTAACCTATCCATAATGAAAACCGGCATTGTCATGCTGTGATGCTGAAAAACCTGACCACTTACATAGTAGCATCGTGTTCAGCCAGCATTGCATTGTTCCACGCAGGTTTAAGACCCTTGATAAGATTAGGATCATCTAAAAGAAGCTTATTTGTCCGATCCTACCAATCACTCATTTTTATCCAATGCAGCAATAACTCTCATCCCCCGATTTCCTTTGTGTCCCCGTTTCCTCCACTTCATCCCATTTTCATGTTCATTTTAACATGTTTATCTCCCTTTGTGCTGTGTGAGAGTAAAACATTACCTATCTAACAAATTGACCGAACGAAGGAAGGGTAGCGGGAATCAAACATTCCGACGACATTGGTTTGGGTTTTTTTTGGGGGGGGGGCGGAAATGGATAAAGGTAATAACAAAAGTACCGAACTTAGAGAATCAATCTCAAATGTCCATAAGACAAAACAAAACAAGGAAGACACACCGGAAAAATTGAAGATTGCAAGGGTCCTGACTTGGTACAAGCATTTCAAAAGAAATGGTTGGTTAAACAAGGTTTTAAGGCGCGCTAAACCCCCCCTTCCATTGCAATCTTTGCAATGATTGTCACTACATGTAACTCACCAGTATTGCTAAATCCATCAATATATCCGGGACATTTGCTATGGATTACAGTGCCAGCAGGAGCTGGGTCCCAACACATCACAGAATCCCATATTCCATCGCAGTAAAGTCTGTCTGAAAATTTAAAAACGAAAAGTCAAAAGTTTTTGTGATATTTAAAAACTTCTCTTCAAGTTATTTACCGTTACATACTAAAAAAAAATGCACCCGGATATTACATGTATGACTGCATTTTATGATATTTATTAAGCAGGAATCGCTTACTCTTCCGAGTTCACTCTTTTTAGACTTGAGTTTGCGTTGTTGATTTCCGTTCGGTTGATTTTGTGTTTTGTGTTTCTTCGTACTGTTTTTGTTCGGGTTTACCGGTTTCGTCGTTGCCCTTTCGGAATTTTGACACTCGAATGCCCCTTTGATGCCTCTTTGCTTCTTTCATTTTTCAATGCTTTTAGGTAGAGATACAAAGATAATGTTGAAAAATCCTACAACCTGTCAAGGAACAAAAACGTCACAAAGTAAAATTATGTAAAATCGAGAAGCTTCAGCATTGTTCAGATTTCACGGCCACGTTTGAAAACCCCTTTATTTTAATATTGGAAATGTTTACTTTATCTCGTACTCTATCTTTTTTGCTTCCCATTAAAATTCACAAAACTATTGATTTAAGATACAAACCAAATATAAAGCCACTTTAAAAGTAGGTGCACAAATTACTAGACTAAATGTTTCCGATTGTTTTTTACTTTTATCATTTGACTTGATGATTCGATAACAGTTCGTAATCAAAGTACCGTTGGTACTGACAACTCGGAAGTCAGAATGTTTTCTTTTATAATGGAACTTTATATCTTTATATAACATGGTTTAACCCACCATTTTTTCTTTAAATGACTCAACTAGGCAGCGTACCATATTTCATATCTTGAAATTATTTTAAGGATTTCTTGTAGCATGTCTTTGAGTTGCATAAATTTGTTTATTTCTGCTGGGTATTCTGTTGCAAATAAATGCAACACATTTTAGTTTCTATTGAATGCTGATTTCAAGGATGGAGATTTCGTTAATCTGGTGTTTGATAAAACAGTTCCTGTTTTGTGGGGCTTAGTCTTATGTTGCACATTTAATCTATATCTTTTTTTATACTTAATTTTGGAAAGCATTTCCTGTTTTGTGTATTTGGACAAGGCTGTATATTTATGATATAACCCTTGTGTGCAGTTCATATTATGGTATTGGAGTAAAAAATTAGCTTTATAATTATGTACTCTGGTAAATCAATGATTTGTTGCAACAGATACAACTTTAAGTGTTATACTTCTTCAATTTCAAGTTCTATGGAATTGTGTTTAAAAACTGTTTTGTTGTTCTTGGTATTTTGGTAAATTTAATTGTGTCCCAAATTTGTGGCTAATGAATACATGGTAATTTATGCACAATTTCATATGATGAACTTCTTGCATACCAAGTTTCGTTAAATTTTGTTCAGATGTTTAAGGGTTGTGTTGACTAACTTGACTAACAGATGGGGACAGCCTTATCACCATTTGTACATGTATATCAGGATTTCAGCTTAATGGGTGATTATTCACACTATAATTTAATTTGCAGATGGAATCCTGGTAGAAAGCACAACATATGATGTACTTTTTAGAAATATCCGTTTACTTGTTCATGAACTATTATCAGGGTTTTCAATATAAATATTGGGTCAACAGTCCGACAAAACTTTGCTTTTCTAGATTTTTTGGTAACATGCATATCTATATATGGTGTAGTTCTTGCAAACCATGTTTTGTTTGTGTTCAGTAGTATAAGTGGAGTTTCATTTATAGCTTTAAATTATATGTTTAATTTTCAATATTGTCTAAACCCCTAGATTCTTCTTACCCCAGACATTGTTAGATAAATTAAGTAATAATTTTCTTTCCCTGTTTGGTATTTTTGGTTTTATTGTTTTATGCTCATCATAATTATATTATGTTTGGCATTTTCAATTTTTTTGGTAGAGCGCCTCTGATGAGTCTGGTGCGTCAGGCGGAGCAATATTTATTGTCTGGAAATTTGTCATTTATATAATAACAAAGTGATGTGTAGGACTGATTGATGGACCAGAGACATAAAGCTCTGCAACTTTTTTGTGTGGGAAATAGATTGATATAACAAAACAAGTTGTCTTTTATTATTACTTTTGTAGAATAACTAACATTTTTACAGACACAATATTCTTATAGCAGCAATTATGTTTGAAAATATGCATTTTCTATTGAACACATACATGTACTTGGTATTTTGGACAATATTTTTAGACATTAATACCATTTCAATGGTAGCATGTTTATTATTGTTCAATAATTAGTTAAAGTAATCTTTATAACATTACATAGCAATCATCATATCAATATTACATATTGATTCACTAAAATGCATCAAAAATGTCACCAACATGTTCTATGTACATTGTACAAAGAAAATGGGTACAATGATAAAAATAACCCTATTGGACTTATATGTAAATATTATTTAACCCAATGTTTTGTTTTTAATAAACAATTACTAGTGATTTTTTTAAATGATAGGGGGCATAACCTGCCTCTTAATAATCTTAATTGGTCAAATGTCATTTCATTGACAAGGTTTCATAATTGAAACTTATAACATATATTGAAATACACGTAGACAATCTTTAACATGTCAAATAGTATAATCATTGCTTATGATATTTGTCAGTCAATCTATTTACATTGGATAACTTGTAATATATATCTATTGTAAACAGCTGAGGAATAAATTGCTTGTACTATGATGAATTGAAAGGATAATTTATAAAATACTTTGTTACAGTGAATTGAGTAAATATGCATGCCACAAAATCTTATTAAATACATGAAATAAAAAAAAACTTATGGAGCATTTACAGCTTTCAACTTTTATCATTTTTTATAGACTTCATTTGGCAAATAAATTTGAACTATGTGATTTTATTCTTTCTTGCACTTGAGCTGTTACACATGGTATGTTGCATTGACACTTGCATGTGTTTTCTTTTTCTTTGTGTGTCTAGTCAATTATTATACTTGTATGTCCAATATGGGTCCAGACAAAGCTTTCTTCATTAATGTATTGTTCTGCTCTGTATTTGCCTTGATGTTTATGAAGATATGATGTTGTGTGGATCCATCATCAATAGAAAATATATAGAGTAACAAACAAAAAAAGTTCTTATATCACATTTATTTTTTAATATTTCACTTGATATTAAATTCACCACTGAACTCATTCTTTTACACTACATATTAATTCATGATTTTTACTCAATCTTTTTCACATCATCCTAGGATGTTTATATATTTTGTAGCTGCTCAAAACAAATTTTCATAATTTCTATAGACATTTGGACTCCTTAGTTAGAAGAATAAAGCTCTCTGTATTTGATGCTAGATATATCCAGTTTCAGTGAGAATTATATATACACAGTCAGCATTTATCCATATCTTGAAATTGCAGATGCTGATGACTTTTATCAACTTTTAGCTTTATATGGCTCTTTGTCTGAAAGAAAAAAAAATTATACTTAACTTGCTAATACACACACATATTAAACATACAATGTAGGACACAATTCACATATAAATCCACATTTAAATTGATATTTTGCAAATGAATAATGTTATAAAAATAAACATCAGCTTACAATAATGTATTTTTTATCAACAATAATGATCAATAATAGTCTTGCAATTTCATATGTCCTAAAGTTGCAGCAATTCCACTATAATATTATCAATCAATCAATCAGTTTATTGGATAAAGCTCATGAATTAACAATGCAATGTAATCCCCAAAAGACATATATATATATATATATATATGTAAGACATAAGTATAAAATGTAAATAAGATGAAATAAAACATTTTTGTCCCAATTTTTCAAGTTATAATATTGCAACATTTAAGGGCTGCAAATTTAGAATACAAGGAAAACTGAAGTTTCTTTGCTTTTTTTGTAAGATCAAAGATATTTGATGATAGATTTCCATTGCTTCCAAGTTATTACAATTTCTAAACACAGTTTCCTATCAACCAGAAGGTTCATGCAATAAACATGAAACCCAGAAAATGTAAAAACAAAACAAATATAAGGTGACATGTGACCAAATTGGCCATGCTGTTCTTTGAAGATATATCACATTAATCATTGTTAATATTTGTTTAATTGTTTTAAGTAATGAATACCTAACTATTTAGTAGGTAAGAAAATATTGTCAGATATTGCTTTAATTTCTTTAAGTCATATACACATGTACATTATCATTAAAAATCTAAAAGGTCTTCAGGAGGGGGGTAACTTTCCATAAAATGGTGATCAGGGATGTGCCAAAGAGTAGGCCATGCCCATAAAAATAACTTTTTAAATTTTTATAATTGGTCCTTGTTCAAAATATTTTTTCATTGGATACCTTATGAAAATCCCTGCCCTTTTTGCAATCTGATTAACAATTTCTTACAGTTTTTTTTAAATTAGGGGTCAAAGGGCAAAAAATGTAAATTGATATATGTATATAAATAAGGCTTTTTGTATGAGATGTTGATGTCAATATACATGTATATGTGTCAAAATGCATTTGAAAGTCCACCACAGGATGTATCATGTCAAAAAGCTTTGTAAGTCCACCATGGGCTTCATGTGACCAAAGCAATAGACTATCCATATTGGGCCTCCAGCGTACAGGGTTCAACTTGTATTGGTCGTATCATGCTGCGCTCGGCGTAGCTTTTTATTCTATGAGGGCAAACATATCAAATGTTGTACATGATGACAGCTGTACAGAACCTCAGGACATGTCCTGCAAAAATCTGTTCAGTCCTGAAAGATTTGGTGTGTCTGACATAATTACTGGCTGATCAGACCCTAATTTTGTATGAACTATCCTGGTATCTCGTTATATCATGGTACGTGGCTATGTAGAAACAGTGACGTCACAGTTGAATATTTGGTTTTGAAATGAAAGTAAATACCACGATAACACAGAACCCATGATATAATGAGAACGGAGTATATTAGTAAATTGCAGACAAAAAAATGCTTGGGTCAGACACAATTTTCAGATTCACCGGACCGAATGTCCGCTTTTAAAATTTTTCGATATGTCTGTACTCTTGAGTGAAAACAACAACCAAGCAGCAACATAACCTTGTGTAAGCAATTTTTGATTTAAAATAAATTAGATTCATATTAGACTCTAATATAATTTTACTAAATAGGTGGCAGTGTTTTACATTCTATAATAAATACATGTACACAAAGTTCAGCATTGCCTGTAGTAACATATCTATTATTTGTTGTACATGTAGAGGAAAAGAACATAAATGATTGAGGAAAAGAACATAATTGATCATGTTGATAGATTACACATAAAATACAATAGACAACATGGTGATACAATCAAGGCACTGGATACAGTTACCTGGAAAAGTAACAATAAGAAAAAAATTATTGTTACCTGACACCGGAAAGAAGGACTAACGGAAAACCGTGTAACGGACGCGCACCTGTTTTAATGGAAGTAACAATAAGTATTTTTCTTATTGTTACTTGGCATTATTGTTACCTGATTATATGAATTTGAATATTATTGTTCTACACATGTATTTAAGAATATTATTAACAATATGTTTATTTCTTTATAGATAATGTTTTTTTTTGTAATTGAAAACTTGGAATAAAAAACTAATTTATTTAACCTTTATCTTAACTAATAAAACCACCCTGGTGACTTGAATTGTGATCATGAAAATACATATATATTGAAACACCGTCTTTTCTATAAGACCAGTCCAAGTTAATACATTTGGTCTGTGTTGTCTTCGGCCCTAGGTAACAAAAAAGTTTATAACGTATCAAAAAGGCTTCCGAGATGCCGGTGGTGAATGAAAATTCAATTCACTTATCGATTATGAAGAAAAGTTAAATTCATATCAGGATACCAGATTTATCAAAAGAAGCTCGAGCAATGTTTGCGATGGTTGTCCGAAATGGTATCATCTTTCATGTGTCAGACTTAAAAATGCACATAAAGGAACTTACTGGGTGTGTAGGAAATGCAACCAAAAATGAAATAACTTCCATTAAATTTCGTCCTAATTCAAATTTTTATTATAGTTTTCATGTCACTGCATCGTGTATATTATAATAGCCCTATGAAAAATAAAAACAAAATTCGTTGTTACCTAACACATTTTAAGGTAGAAATAACGAGCGGTAACAATAAGAAAACATCTTATTGTTACTTTCATAAAAACAGGTCCGCATCCGTGGACCGGTTAATATTTTACTTTGACTTCCGGCTTCAGGTAACAATAATTTGTTTTTTATTGTTACTTTTCTAGGTAAATCCAGGTAATCGTAGCCAGTTTGTACAATCAATATACATGTACAATGTAATAGACAACATGGTGATACAATCAATATACATGTACAATGTACAAGATGTTAATGTATGTAATCGTAAATTAAACAAAACTCTTTAAAATAACATAAATGCAAGACTTACTTGTCACGTCAACTTTTACTTCCGCAAGCCTTGATACAGCACAGAACCATACGAGATCATTGGGAGCGAGTTTTTCAATAACAAAATCACTATTTCCCTCTGTCGAGACTCCTGGACATGTATACAAACCGAGATCGTCTGGTTTGAATTCAGTTTCTATAGTTGTTATGTCGATATTTTTTGGTATCAGTCTCAGATAGATTGTTAAAATCAGGCTGCCGTCGCCATGTTTGCCGCTTACGACCTTACAAAGCAATCGCCTTTTCTCGTCTGGTCCTATATTTTATTTGTACGAGAGTTAGCGACGTGACAACGAGTTATAACAGTTTGCCGCGCTTCTTCCATTTCATCTTTTCTCCGACAAGACTCGGAAGCCGAAGACTTCCGAGTAAAAAGTACATCAAAAAGATTTTTTTCACTCTGATCTTAATTCAACCCTTTAAGTGAATAGAAAGAGTTTACATATGCTTATATAAGATTGTGGTATTTGTCATGTAGCTATTGCTGAAAAGTCTTGAAAAATCCGCATTGCAATTGTCCTTGCGATTTTGGCATTACCACTAATGACTGAGCATTTTTTTATTGTCTAGGAATTTATCCATATTCCTAATTTTACCTATATCATCTAACACATCCTTGTAGTTGAATTTACACTGTTCCGATGTCACAAATTTGACAAATTAAGATTTTTCTGGTGACGTGCTATACGTTTCTGCTTTGGGAGACACTTAATATGTAAATTATTAGATTCAATGTAGGTGATGATAGAAAATGCGAATACTATGCTGAATGTTGCCCCTTTCGTGAACTTTTATCGATTTGATCTTATAGTGTGTTATTTTTGTGCAAGATTAACAAAAGGGGAAAGGTTGGGCCCCCCAAAAAAATAGTCCATACCCGCCACATTTAATATCTGCATGTCCTAAGCTAGGAATCCTTGTCAAAGCTTTTGTTTCTCCCTGTCTACTATCTCTTTTCTGCTCTATGTTCAGAAATGGGTCTTTCGTTTATAATTTAGGGATTTGTTTGAATCGTATGTATTGTATTTTTAGTCTTGGGCCAATGCAAGACGGCAAGCAGCGACCTTTGGTCATGTTGAAGACTGCTGGCTGTTTTCCATTGTGATTTTTTAATTTTTTATGTTGGTTGTGTCGCGTACACTTATTCCACATCTCTTTATCGTCTATTTGAGTGATATTTTAAAAAATATTATTTGTGTATTTTGATTAAAAAGACATGTACACAAACCTCTCTTTATTTAATCTCAAGAGATGGAAGGAGGATAGTCGAAAATAGATTATCTATAACAGATTACAACAAATTTGCCAAGCGGTGATGACAAGAAAGAGAAGGCAAAAGTGTAATCAGGTACAGGAAAAATGAATACCGCAATGGTCCTGACTTTGCAGAGTCATACAAAAGAAATGATGGGTTGACCTTGGTTTTATGAAGTTAACCGTCCTAAAAATTTCTTATGGGATGCAACTGGGTCGGGTAGTTAAAGTGTACAAACTTAAGAAAGATTCCGGTTAAGCCCTTTGACACACGCACTTATAACTGCGATAAAAACTTTGAGTGCATGATGTCTTCCATAAAATTTATTCAGTGAAGACAACAACCGTAATGTAACCCTCGTAAACATTCGACACTCTACCAATGAAATCTTTGTAAGTCCCAAACTGTTTCTGGTGAAATGTTTAGGAGAGAGTCAAATAAGCAAAATTTATAGATATAAAGTGTCAAAAATTTAGTGCTTATATATATATTTAGAAAAATCTGGGGGTCAAAGAGATATTTTGAGGGCAAAATATCCCATTTCTGCTTTAATGGAAACACTAAGTTCCAAAAACTCTGGAATAACGAATCTGTGAGGAATCACCTCTTTACTCTTCAATAACATACCTGAAGGTGTAGTAGTAATATTAGCTAATCTGTCTCTACATTTTACTTCCTCCTCTTTCAATATCAACTCTTGTTTTTTGGCAGAAGGCTGAAATAAACAAGAAAAAAACATTAACAGATTTAAATCAACAAATCAAAAGACACACTTTTCACTTTGTTCTAATTTGTATCATGTAGCAAAGCTTTCAAGTTCCTTGTAATCGCTTTGGTTAACCATGTTCCTTTTCTATCAAATTGTAAATGATACTTGGTAGTGCTTGATTATAAAGTTTTCGACGCTTCTTGTATTGGTATCATTGATTCTATCGCATAAGATAGTTATTGCATGAACGCTATCAAATTTATCAATGGAATAAATAGTATATGGCGCACTAATTGGTATTTGAACTCTCTTTAAACTCATAGACAGAGCTTTATTTGTCAATTTCTCGTTGACAGAATGAGTTCGTATTGTTAGGTAATTCCAGTATTTATATCAGAATAATAGTCGCGTAATATTATTTTTTTTAAGGAATGAATGTTCAATGCTGCAACGCATTGCATTTTGATTGCTGGTTTTATTTAAAAGCACTTTTTGCAGATAGTAATTATTTCATTTGAGATTTTCCATCCTTGAATTAGTGGTTAAATAGAGTTTCTATTTGAAAGAATTCTTCTGAGATAGCTGATTAATTTAATCAAAAATTGGAATTTGTCCCTAAATTGGTACTAAAACTTATTTTGTTTTTATAAACTGTAGAGAGAAGCAAAGCCTTTTCGCTTAGGCTCTCCGTTTTTCTTGCATATTAATTCAGCAAAGCTACAAACTTATTAGTCCATTATAAAAAAAAAAGCAGCAAATCACTTTCAAACTGAACAATGCTTGCTATTCGTCTTTAGCTAATGGTCCCAGAAAAAAACAAAAATATGTCTAAAAGACATAATGCCCCATCTTGCAATTAGGAACGGACGGATGGTCGGACAGACAAACAGACCCGAACACTATACGCCCCCAATTTTCGTAGATTGGGCATAAGAAATTATCAAAAAATAAACTTAGAGGTATCAACGAAAGATTGACTTATATAAATATAGAACCTGTATGTATTTTTTTTTCACGTCATTTCATGTTCATTTTATCAGGCCCGTAGTGTTCATCTCCGGCATTGTTTAACTTTATATATTTCAATGCTGTACGCCCTCCTAAAGTGCTTGAAAATTCGATTCACCCAGTATTAACACCTTATCGCACGACTGTTTTGTTATTCTCCGATTTTATTGTACCAGTGTTTTAATAACTTTGCAGTGTTTTAATACTTTTGCATCGTTTTCGATCCAGTCTACTCCTCGACGGTTTAGTGAGAGTTTTCTGGTTTTCTTAAGACCCTAGATTATAGAACATTCATATACACAACTAAACAAAAGTTTCGACAAATATTCCTTGCTTAAGACTAGCACATTAGGTATAAAATGTGACAGCTGTAAACCCAATCTCCTCTCTCCCATCTACATATATCTTTAACAAAGCACAACACAACACCCAGCTAAATTCAAATTCAAATAAAATTCAAACATACATAAATTATCAAAGTGGGTGTAAAAACGGTTGTTTTTTTATGTTTAAAAGGCAAGTATATTTCATTTAGTAACCTCTCCTCACAGCATTTGAATCAAAATGCAAAATATTGATAGTTCGAGCACCAAAACCATTAAGCATTGAAAGAAAATTATGTACTCGTACCTAAATAGTTCGAACAGGGAATCCAAATCTATCACCGATGATATCGACCATATATGCTGCACAAGGATCTTAACATTGCGCATTAAACAATTTCGAACTTAGGCAATCAGAAATTATAATAAGAATTTTGTTTTTTTATACCGTCCTTTTGTTTGTTCTTGTTTTTTGTCTTAGGTTCTCTCTAGTGGAATTGGACTTTGATCGATTTGATTTTTATTGTGTGTTTAGTTTTTTGTGATTTGTCTATGAATATTGATAGGTGGAAGGTTGCGCCCAAAAAAACTAGTTTCACCCGCCACATATTGCATGTACCTGTCCTAAGCCAGGAATCTTTGACAAAGCTTTCGTTTGTACTTGTCTTTATGATGTTTTCTGTTCCTTGTTAAAGAATGGGGTCTATTTGTGACTATTTCAGGGCTGGATTTGAATTATATGCATTATATTTAGACCATGGGCCAAATGCAGAACCGCGAGCAGTGCCAAATGGCCTCGTTGAACATGTTGAAGGCTGCTGGCGGTTGTCCATTGTGGTTTTTCTAAATTGCCGTTTAATTGTGGGCTGTGTCGCGTACACTTATTCCACATCTCATTATTTTCTACTATTTCTATCAGACAAACAATTTTACTAAATAGAACCCATGAGTTGGTGGTGGGGGTGTCGCGCTGTTCTGGTTTTGTACTTGCCTTTTCGGATTTTTGACATTCCAATTGGTACACATGTACCTCTGCTTCTTCATCACAAAGAATTTAAACACATGTGAGTTTCAAATGGGGTATTAACAATTATTCATGTACATCATTCTTCGTTTTTGTGTTAGATTATTTAGTTACACTATAAAAGTACATTTTCTATCGTAGCAATTAATGTTTTCGATGCAATGTAAATGATAATGTGATGTACATAAAATTTATGAGCCGCCTTTCCCTTTTTCACTTCTTCACTTTTAAAAATGTTATATCTATAATGATCAAATTATGGCTCTAGACAGACTTATATTTCCTATGCAACTTTAGTATGACATTTTAACCTTTAACAAAATTACAGAAACATTAAGCAAAGAGGTATAAGACCTTTTTTACGTTAACGAAAGCCTACTGGAAATGTACATGTCACAATTATATATATTCGATTATATTTTTATGCATAAAATATTAAGAGTCACACATTAGGCTTTAAATATTAACTAGTATGACATTTGTAGAGCTTCATTTTACATGTTTTACGTTTGTATGTAAAAACCTCAATACAATTTCTCTATTCACTTTTAACATGTTTAATTCATTAAAGATTTTGCGTAAAATATACAGTTGAGTCCAGTTCTAACATCTCTTTAGAACTGTCAGGAATCTGTTCTAATTCTGTTCTGCTGACAGTTCTAGGACAGTTTATGAAAAGCCATGTCCTGTCATAGAACAGTTCTGGACAGTTCTATCCAGTGACAAAAAAACTGTTCTAACCCCTGACAGTTCTAAGCTGTCATACGCCCTGACAGTTCTAACCTGTTCTGTGCCCTGATTGCTTAGAACTGTTCTAGCCTCGGACAGTTCTACCCCCTGACAGTTCTGGTTGTGACGATTTCAGAACAATATAGAATAAATTAAGAATTGTCAGATTAAAATAAATTTATATATCGAGTTTCATTAAATAATAATAAGTCATAAGTCATAAGTCATAAGTTTATTGAGCAAATTACACCCCAAGGGGTCAATAGCTACAAACAAAACAAACATTCAAAACAAAGAAACAATTAAGAAATAGTAATGCCCCCTGTCCTCAGTGAAAGAGACTGTTTCAAAAAGGAGCCCAGCAATCTCACATGTTCCTTTGAATCCGGATTCAATATATATTTCAGTTTATCTTCTTCATTCATTTGATCAAAAATATCTAAGGCTTTTAAAAAATCTGTACGTAAATTTTCATTCAAAGTGCATTTTAATATAAAGTGAAATTCATCTTCAATTTCGTTACATGAATTGCATAATCTAAGATTTCTAGGTATTTTTGTATATCTGCCTCTTTCAATTAATAATGGGTGATCACTTATTCTCATTTGACAAATAATTTTTCAATATGCCGAAAATATGCGCATTTTCCGAATTAGGAGTATTATTATAACCGTGACGTCATTTAGAACTGTCAGGGTGCAGAACTGTCCAAGGCTAGAACAGTTCTAAGGTGCCAGGGCCTAGAACAGTTCTAAGCTGTCAGGGCCTAGAATAGCTCTAAAGGTGTCATGGGTAAGAACAGGTTATGACAGTTCTACCCTAGAACAGGTTATGACAGCTGCTGTCCAGGGTAAGAACAGTTCTAGAACTGTCAGGAGAGCTGGACAGTAGAGATGTTAGAACTGGGCTCAACTGTACATGTAGTGCAAGCGACGTGTTTCGTTTATGTAAACCAATTTTCTCGCCCTACAAAAATAAAAAGCTTCGCCGAGCGCAGCATGATACGACCGCAACATGTTGAACCCTGTACGTTTTAGGCCCAATATGGATAGTCTATTGCCCTGGACACATGCAGCCCATGGTGGACTGACAAAGGTTTTTGACACATGCTTCTCTGATGGACTTGTCACCCAGGGGGTAAACATATAAATTTTCAATTTTGTATTCTACTCTTGAAAAGAATAATGTTTGGGTAAAAAATTAAAAATCGAACCAGAAATTTTTTTAGGTTATGATTACAGCCCCTTAGGTAATGAGCCAAAAAAAGGTGGGGGGCGCAAAAATTAATTCTTAAATTTAGAATTGCTACTTCACTTGGCAAGGATGAACTTGTAAAAAAAAAATTTTTAATCGCACCAGAAAAAAAAAAGTTACGATTTTGGCCCCTTTTGGTCCCTAATACCATAACAGTAAAAAAAGGGGACACAAAAATATACATGTATCTGCTACTTGACAAGAATAAACTTGCAAAAAAATTGTCAAAATCGGACAAGAATTAAAAAAGTTTCGATTTCGGCCCCTTATGGCCCCTTATTACGTAACAGGTGAAAAAGGGTTGGGGTCGCAAAAATAAATTCTCAAATTTGGATTTGCTACTTGACAAAAATAAACTTGCAAAAAAAATTTTCAAAAACAAACCAGAAATAAAAAAGTTTTGATTACGGCCCCTTTTGGTCCCTAATTACAAAACAAGTGAAAAAAGGGATGGTTGCAAAAATTAATTCTTAAATTTGGATTCAATACCTGACAAGAATAAACTTGCCGAAAAAATTTTCAAAATCGGACCACATAGAAAAGTTTCGATTTTGACCCATTTGGCCCCTAATTACGTAATAGGAAGAAAAAGGGGGGGTCGCAAAAATTAATTCTTAATTGTGTATCTGCTATTTGACAAGAACAAACATGCAAAAAAAAAAAAAAATCAAAATCGGACCACAAATAAAAAAGTTTTTATTTTGGCCCCTTATTACACAACAGGGAAAAAGGGGACGCAAAAATTCATTCTTTTCAAAAGGTTCATTCTTTTATTGTTAGAAACATTCTTGACAAATTTCACAGCAATAGGCCAACTAGGACCAAAGTTATGGTGAAAACAAGTAAAATATTTGAATTTTTGCCCCTTTTGAGCCCCTTATTTCGAAACAAAAAAGGGGGGACCCCCAAAATCAATCCCATTCATCCTTGTAAAGTAAGGAACATCACTGTCAAATTTCATAGCAATCGCATTACTAGAACTAAAATTATTGTGGAAACAAACAAAAAAGTAGTATTTTTGGCCCTTTTTTGGCCCCTAATTTCTAAACGAAAAATGGGGGGGGGCCAAAATCAATCCCATACATCCTTTTATGGTAAGGAACATCATTGTCAAGTTTCATAGCAATCGGACAACTGGAACTAAAGTTATTGTTGAAACACTAAAAAGTTAACAGACAACGACGACGACGACAACGACAACGACAGCATCGTACCATAATACGTCCGCAATTTTTTTGCGGTCGTATAAAAACCCCCAAAACTTCCAGTATATCAGTATTTTTTCGTCAGACATGTTATGTTCCATTCAACGTTATCATTCTTTTCAACAAGAACAGTTTGTGAACTTCATAAGTTCCGGTTGGATTCAAGACGCACAACAGTTCTAAGCTTGTCAACAAACAGCTTAATGGTGTAGATGGTGACTTTGAAAGTTATGAGTTGAAATTGATACATCAATTCATAACGGAATATAGAGCTAAAATTTTGATAGGTTTTGTGTTTGAAATATAACAATAGTTCAAATTTTGGCGGGAAAAGTTTTTCTCTCATTTTTATAGCGTAAACATCGCCATAGTTTAACTGGTTAGATATTTATGATGTAATGAAGACCTTACACAAAAGAAAAAAAAGTATCTTCTATTTTTTTTACTTTATTTTTGATGGACATAAACTGTTTATTAATACCAATAACTTTCTGTTTATTTGAGTTACCAATTACCTTCTGTTTATTTGAGCTACCAATTACTTTCTGTTTATTTGAGTTACCAATTACTTTCTGTTTATTTGAGTTACCAATTACCTTCTGGTTTTTTTTTAGTTACCAATTACTTTCTGTTTATTTGAGTTACCAATTACTCTCTGTTAATTCGAGTAACCAATTTCTTTCAGTTTATTTGAGTTACCAATTGCTTTCTATTTATTTGAGTTACCAATTACTCCCTGTTTATTTGAGTTACCAATTACTTTCAGTTTATTTGAGTTACCAATTACTTTCTGTTAACTTGAGTTACCAATTACTTTTTGTTTAATTGAATTTTCAATTTCTTTCTTTTAATTGAAGTTACCAAACGAAGTTTGAATTGTTTTGTTTTGTTTTCCCCAGTGATATATGAGAGTATGGGTTGGCATGAATATGGAAAATAAATGGCTGAAATTGGATTCATTTTTTGTGAGTATGAAAACGGTCGTTTTGGTATCAATGATGTTACATTTTGCATTACACTTGTAATGGATCAGAGAAATTTAATTCGCATTGTCTTTGTTTTGTTCTATATATATGGGGAAAAACTAAACCTTTTCATGATATGGATATGTCGCATGCGGGGCTCGGGAGGAGAATGAGCCCGTAGCATAACTTGTCGCAAGAGGCCACTAAGGGTCTTGGGCTTATGACATGGGGCTATAGCTAGTGCTCAGCCCACAGAGCGACCAGTGAGTACCCTAGGTGGATGAATAGCTATGATACGGAAACCATAGTGGGCCAAGGTGTTTGGAGAGTGCCTCATATACATAAAGACCCCGTTGTGGACCGCGAAGTAGTGAACGACATAGGCTAAATTTTCTACCTCTACCCACCTCTCCCCTTTTCCTGGGGTCTTCCTTTGTTTCCAACACTACCCACTTATATCATTTCCCATCGTCACTTTTTTATGATATAAATTAAACAAATACGATTGACATTCGTTGCAACACTATATGTACGTATATAGTTTACATATCATTATTATTAAAAAAAATATTCTGACATAAAAATTGAATTAGAAAGAAAATAAAGTTTTTTGTTTATTAACACTGTATTTGTGTACTTTAACAATAAAAAAATTCACAGACCTGTGTGTTGGTTTTTTTTTAGAGGGTGTAGATTATTTAAACAATAAACTGCATTTTTATATTAGAAATTTATGTTTTTCAGTATTAGAATTTTCAAAAAAGGATAATACTCAGCTGGGAAAACTATTGAAGCTAAAGTCTTTTGTTTTGATACAGAAGTTGTTAAAATTGATAAAATCATCATACTTTTATTTGAATTTTTATTACTATGCAGTTTTGTGATATTTTTTCTGTAATCTTTTTATACGATGGGAGACCAACCATCTTAGAAGCAAATGTCAAAAATAATTTAAAAACGGCATTCTTAATCTTTTATTGAGGAAATACATTTTTAAATGGTCCCCTGCAGAAGGTTGAATTTACCGACTTCCTACTCATCCCATCGTTGCCAAGTGGCTGTCTTTATTTTTGTACCCTTATTTTCCTTTTGTCACCATTGCAAATTATCATCATTTCATACATATTATATCCCCCTTTTATGTTCATTTCCCATATATAGTCATGCAAACTGCTTAGAGGGGGTAAAACTAACCTAATAACAAGAACAGAGTTCCCCGGCCGAGCGCAAAATTTTGTAAGTCACCTGCTGAAACAGCAAACAGGAAGCAGACAAGCGAGAAACCCGAAAACGCACCCCAAAATATGATCCGAAACTCCATACCAAATATCGAAAGCCTTAATAAACTCAATACTAGCCGTTACGCAAAATTTGTCAATTTCAACCCTTAATTAAACAATTCTGAAAATGTTCGTTAAGTAGGAAGTAGAAAAGAGAGACAGACCTTAAAATGCAGACATCAAATATAGAAAGCCTTAGAAAAATAGTAACTAAAAACTCTGGTACCAAAGAATATGTGGCGGACGCCCGTCATTTTTATTTTTTCGCTCTGCTTCCGGCGAGGACAACAACGATACTTTTCGAGCATACTATATCATATACTGCGAGTATATACAAGGTATAGAATATTTGCAATATTCTATACATTGTATAGAATATGGCAAACGACGAATCAGTTATTTCTAGCGTACTTTAAAAAAACGCTATGCATAAACATGTACTGCTATACAAGCCGAAGTTGATAACCCCTCCACCTGAGCACTTGAATATATCCTCGTTTCTACGCGAGGTTCCGTTGCTAACTGCTTAATAATATGTACACATGCAGTCAGACAGGTGGTGACAAAATATTATCTCCCTTGTAAATAATTTGTATGTCTAACTGATTCGAAAAACACATCATTTTCAATGATGCGATGAGCTGAAATCGCCAACTTAATCTTTCGATTAATAAAAAAATACAAATGACAACAAAGTTAGGTCATGGTTATTTTCAAGTTCGGGTACAAGTGAATGGACAAAATATTGTTCTGTTTTCTTAGTTAGGATGTTTTACGCATAGAATAACAATTTGTGACAAAAAAGGAATTTATTATCTCTAAGGAATAACCGGAACTCTATAAAGGTGATAATCATGTTTAATTTAAAAAAATAATGGTAAGTGCGACGGGTTACATACTTTGACAGATGACGACCAATCTTATACTTTTTTGTTGACAAAATTTTAAGGAAATCGGAGAACAATGGGTTTTTTTTGTCACAAGCAAAAAAGTAATTGGTAGCAAGTCTAAAACGTTGCTAGGCAAATGAAGGGAGACGATTACAGGTTTACAAATAAAATAAACCTCACTTAATAGACCTCCCCCTCCTAAAACGTCATTTTACATTTGCTTATTATCATTTTATAATAAAGACATGCATTATATTAATAAAAAGTAAAATTTAAACAGTTTCACCTATTAAGGCCTTATATATTGCAGAATTAAAGAAAAATATTTTAGGAAGTCGAGTAGACCAATGCTATTTTTAGCTGGGTATGAGATACTCTCAATGTTTATTTATTTTATGAATGAAATTTCTATATTTAGAAAGGGGGATTCACAAATAACTTATGAAATTAGCACAACTTTGACAATCATTTTTTTCAATACCGCTATAGCGACGGGTTCAGGATTTTTTTTATCAGAAAGAATGGAGTCTCATCTGTTGGATATATTTTCTTTTCAGATTTTTAGGAGCATTATGTATTATTTGTCACAAAGGAAATCAGACCCCATAATATCACTTAACATGAGAAATGTGCTCCTTTCACGCTGCAAATTTAATAAACCAAGACGAATTCGGTGTTGTTTACTTTCATTTTATATCACATTTTATTTTAAAAGTTGCTCTAATAAACTTTTTAATGCCCATAGTTACTACGTAAACATCCCGAATCAAATTCTACCTTATTTACTGAAGAGCGCATATTCTTTTGTCTCGTTCTGACCACATTTCTGACCGCATGTGTATACTTTGTCTGTGCGAGTGCACTAAGTATAACTTGTGCTACATATCTGTGCCTTCCTTGTTGTATTGTCAGTTTGTTACCCCATGTTAAGAATTTACGAAAACTTTTTAGATATTTTCTGACATTCTTAACAAGTCAAATAATATGTGTACTTTTTTGTATTTGTCAGGCCCTCGGGCCTGACATATACGGTTTTTACCATGCTTTTAATCTGGGCACCTCTCAAAAATCTACGAATAACTAGCTGACTGTTATTAATGTTGTATTAAGAAAGAAAGTAAAATTTTGAGATCTTCCCTACAAAATTAATAATTTGTATGTTTCAAAACCATAAAGTTTTTTTTACACTTAACTTACTGATAGATATTTTCAAAGCTAAACCAAATTTAGAATAACAAAATTGAATAATGTTTTCTATAAACATGTCACATAATCTCAAAAACTTCTCTTGGTAAAAAAAGTCTTTTCAGAATGTGTAAATATTTTGAGATGGCCGCGCTTGAAAGCACGGATTTACAGGAAGTAGAATTAATATGAACAAGATGTCTATGAAAATGGACATAGTGGAATAACCTAGTTATAGAAATCGATGAAAGCAAAAAGTATCATATCCACCATGTCAACTGTTGGAGCTCAAAATTCGTTAACATTATAGCTTTTAAAAAAACATTTGAAATAGTTAAACAAAGTTAATTTCAGTTAATAAATGTGGATCATTAAATGTATGTATCGGGGCGACTGCATCAGTTATCTAATAGCTATTCCCATTACTGAAGACTCGCAGCTCTTTATAAATTGATATAACGACCTATTTATAACTTTTGATTGCTAAAGTATATATTGTTTATCCCGGGCCTATTCAATTGTTGTTTTGCTTTCCCCATATATAATAAAGACAAAAGTAAATCACAATATTAAAATATGAACTGTGCAACCTACCTTTAGAGTTTATAGTACAGTTCAAATGTTTTAAAGAGAGAGAAATAAGCGATTTAATTTGACATGTCCTTAGCTTTAACGGTACGCTGAGGGAAAAAAACATTATGTCATATATAACTTATTTTCATGTTTTGTTGCTTTATTGTTGTGTCCTTGTCTAAAGTCTCCATAGAGTAATCGCTTGTTTCATTGTTGAAGGTTTCTATTACAAAGTATTAACGCTTTAAAAAATCACAGCAATAAAATTTTCTTGCCGTGGACCTACAGAAAAGAATTTTCTTACAGCATCCCTTTTAAAACGATTGTAGCGCTTTTTCTATCGATATGAAAAATGTGTTTCACTATATATGTATATTTCATTGTATCAAAATGCGACGGACCACCTAAAAACAAGAGGTCGGATCAACTAGAGGACGGAAATACTACGGACGGAACAACTGAGAACGAATCAACCTGGGGAGGGACCAACCTTCAATCTTTCTTTTGAATAAATATTTTGTAATATGAACATGTCGTTTTAAATGGAATATTTGAAATGATTGTTTTACAGCGTTTATTAAAAATTTAACTTGAAAACGGTTCTTAATATTAAAATATGAAAATAACATAAATTTGACATGGCCTGACACTAGCTTTTTTGAAAAGCTAATCTTGTTGGTTGCTCGGGCTCAAGTATCATATAGCATGTATAAAACATGTAATACTCTTCCGTCCCTTACGACTTGAGTTAGCGTTGTTGATTGCTATTCAGTTGTTTATGTATTTTTGTGTTGTCTGTTGTTTCATGCGGTTCTCGTTCTGTTTACTGGCTTTGTCTTAGAATTGGCCCTTTCGGACTTTTGACATTCGGATACCCCATCAGTACCTCTGCTTCTTGCATGCATGTTATTGCAATTTTTGTTTTAAAATGTACTAAATGATTCACAACATCCGTTCAAATTATGTCATTTTGGCCTTTGGGACAATCAAATGGGAAAATATGCAATTAAAATATATTAGTTTGTCATAAGCAGTTGTAGACCTATGCAGAATGGTTCTGTAATTGCAATTCAAGATGTCGCTCTGAGGTGATAATTACTATTTTTTCATCATATTTTTAAATGTTTCTTGTGCAAATTAGCTAGGCAAATTGCATAATAAATCATTCTGAAAGTGAAAGAAACCGGTTTCATAAATTCTGTGTCGAATTTCGGCGTCACATATTAATCAGTGTTAAAATGTGCTAAACTACACCGCGCATGGAATCTGTTCGAAAATATAAAATGCCTTTGGCCAAAATGATTCAAAGGTAAGAGCCAATTGTAATTGTATGGAAATTGAAGGTGCTTTCCCCCCAACACGTGCAAAGGATAGGCAATTTTAGCTAGCAGATCATATCTGCGGGATGTGTATCGTTAGTTAGTTAGTTATTGCTTTACTCCCGTGTATCGTAAAAGAAAAGATACCCGTTTAAAAAAAAATTCTGACGTACAGATATCAGAACAATGTTAGAAAAGGCTTTAGTTTTTTCTATTTTTAAATAGAAATGATTCGACAGATATTGGTTCAAAAGATTTATACCATTGTCGTGTTAGCTGTCACGTTTTCAATCTTGTTTCCCTTTTTTATGTCGCCTACAGTTGGGACCAGTTCTAACATCTCTGTTTGAACTGTCAGAAACTGTCAGAAATCTGTTCTAATTCTGTTCTGCTGCGGTTCTAGGACAGTTTATGACAAGCCGTGTCCTGTCAACAGGGAAACAGTTCTGGATAATTTTGCCCCATGACATATTTAAAACTGTTCTAAACCCTGACAGATCTAAGCTGTCTTACGCTCTGACAGCTCTTACATTGTACCTGTTCTGTGCCCTGACAGTTCTAAGCTCTGACAGTTCTTAGCCCTGACAGTTCTAGGCTCTGATATTTTTAACCCCTGACAGTTTTAAACCTGGTTGTTTTAGAACTTTTCTTGTTCATTGTCCAAAGTAATTAAAATTTAAACATAAGCTTATAATTAAAAACAAAATTAAAATAGCTGACAAAACATTACAATAAACAACACATGACGTCATTTAGAACTGTCAGGACCTTTCACGCACGGCCCAGAACTGTCAGGGCACAGAATTGTCATCGACTAGAGGGTTCTAAACTGTCAGGAGCTAGAGGATTTCTAAGCCGTCAAGGCCTAGAACAGTTCTAGAAGTGTCAGGAGCTGGGACAGTTTATGACAGTTCTGCCCAAGAACAGTATATGACAGCTGGTATCCTCGGTTACAACAGTTCTAGAACTGTCAAAAAGGCTTGTTGGAACAAATTCAAGTTTACAACCTGTTGCAAAGCAACATATAGGAGTCACTTTGACACTATCCGTGACGTCGTATTGCGTCGTCGTCCTGTGGCGTCACAAAAATTTCCAGCAACTGCATGACACAGCCTCTTGATCTTTGGCATGTAGCTTCCTCCTATAGCACTATATGGTGTGAAGCCGTAATTCCTCTACTTCCTGTTTACCGAATATTTTTAGACGCAGGCGACATACGTCTTCATTGGAAGACCACCATTCTAAATGTAGTATCACAATTGATTCGCTATTCCAGAGCATGTGGGGAGTACAACGACTTCCTTGATAGAGCCACACGGCTGACAAGCAAATTGTTAACACAGGGGTACGTTGCTCCCAGATTGTTGTCATCACTCAAGAAATTTTACGGACGACATCATGTGCTTGTATACAAATACGGGATTTCTATCTCTCAGATGAGCAAAGATGTTGGTTTGACATAGAGTTTTGTAATGTCATCCTTTCCGGATTTGACCAACACCTAATCGATCTTTGGCAACGTGACGGGTGTGCTATAGCAAGCAGGAACTGCTTACTCTTCCGGAGCACCTGAGTTCACTCTCGTTTCGACTTGAGTTCGCGTTGCTGAATGCGGTTTTGTTGTTATGTGTGTTTGTGTTTTATGTTGTTATGTGGTTTGTTTTGTTGTGATGATTTTTGTCTGCCGGTTTTGTCTTTGTCTTTACGGTTTAATGATACTGATTACCCCTTTGGTACACCTTTACTTCTTTCTTATAACAAGTACATGAATTTCATTAAATATGGATCGTGGCTGAATTTCTTCTGATACAGTGCAGAAAAAAAAATGGAATGTAATTAGGTCAGACATACATATTTGGTACATAAAATACTAAAAGAATTGAAATGTGTAAAATGCTCACAACAAAAAACCCTTACATATCTGAATTAAAAAGGTTGGTACATTTTCAAGACCTTTACACCGTAAGAAGGATTCTAAAAGAATGGAAGATATTTTTTTCCGCGAAATTCAATTTGAGCAATTAATTATTTGCGAGTTTATACTATACATAACCTATTTACGATATTTTATTTTCGTGGTTTCATATTTTCGTGATTTTGCCAGCAACCGCGAAAAATCTAAAATTTTATTTCTACGAAAAAAAAAACGTAACCGCTAGATCCAAAGCAGTATTAACATCTCCTCAGTACGTATTCGCGACTGTGCCAGTCCCGTGTCGAAGAAATTATATCCTGCAACCATTAAAAAAAGCTTAACTTTTCACATACAAAGGGTATAAAAGTACTTTAAACAAAAGACCTATTTATTGATAAACCTTTTGGGTAAAAAAAAACAACAAGAGAAAGAAATGAGTAAAAATGTTGATTTGTTGTTTCGACTCACGGAATTGGTTAAAATTAAATAATTTAAATCTATTGATTTCAATTTTGACTGCAATCTGCACGACATCACCAAAATAATTAAATCTTTTCTCAATCCATAAGGTAATGCAAGAATGCGAAACCGATGATGGATTCTACCGATTCAGTGCAAAGGGAATGGAATTAAGATGGTATCTATTAGTCTTCATTAGTTTCCGCGGGTGAAATTAATCTCGTATGTGACGCGAGATGTGTCATCGCTAGGTGTCGTTGACAAATTGTCGTCTGCTCCTGTGAGATAACATTTTGCTCTTCTGCATCAAGATATATGTCCTTGCAACCTGGAAACTATAACCCAACCCTTTTCAATCCATAATAGAATAAAACCTGATTAGCTTCTCTATACATTGTACTTCAGTTCGAGTCCCAGGATGAGATTAATCGGCCCGCTGAAGAGCCATGCTTGTTTCAAGAGGCAACTATTTGACGTCGAGTTAGTGCTCAGCACACAGAGCAACCAAGGTATACCTTAGTTTGGGTTCAGGGGCCCATCAGGGATTACAGACGATCTACGGACAAACAAAACGAAGAACAACCGTTAACGTAATTCCGCAACCACTTTAAAGGTGGGACACTAAGCTTCAATCTCCCTCTACTACAGACATACATTAAACTGAATGTTAATTGAATCATTTTATTGCTTTATCTTGACACTGCACATACGATTAACTGTGTCTATTGGTTGTTTTAGATTGATAGTTTATTTTTGTAGTGACATATTAAGATTGGAACTAGTTCAGATTCACTGATGCAATAGGCCAGAAATAATTTGTAACTGATGTGACGACGTGACCTGAATTTAATTACTTCCTAAGTAGGTGAATAGCTTGCAATATTTTCTTTGCTTTAACTTGAATATATACTTATTTTGCAGCATTTGGTTAAATACAAATGAAGAATAAGTTATGTGGAATATCATTTTTTACAGGCTGTAATCGATCATCATTTTTATTTACATTTACAGTAAAAAAGCTTTAGATTCGAGTATCATTACTCTTATTACATGTATATAAATAATAATCAACTACTAGTACATGTATCTAGTTAGTAACATTTATGCATTTAAAAATAATGCCTCTTGGAATTTATTTTCTACCCTCACTAAAAGAACATTTTACTTCTGGAACAAACAAACTCTATTCGACAACTACTAGATTTACCTGACTTTAACAGTGTTAAGTATTTTAAGAAATTCAGTACAAATTCATTATATTCTTCCCGCAGTAGATTAAATGAAATCAAGATCGTAACCATTAAATCAAGAGTATATTTACTGGACATTACTGGATCCATCTTGAAGATACTGATATTGAGCTTAAACTTTTAATTAACAAGTTCAGTGTAATTAAGACTAGTCAAGTAGTTATGGCCGTTTAAGAGATTATCGGTTTTACTAGTACCTACAGTATACTCTTAAAGGGAACATTATATAAATAACATATAGCTGAGAGCATGATAGAGTAGATTGATACCCTGAGAAAAGCATTGTGAACTGAGGCGCAGCCGAGGTTGACAATGTCTTTTCGAAGGGTAGCAATCTACTCTATCACCCTATCAGCTATATGTTATTTAATTTATTATACTGAATCATTTAAATACTTTTACGCACGGATTTTCAAATCTTTGTATTTGTATTCTCGAGTTAAACTGAAATAAAATGTTGCCATGTGAAATAACTTTCAAAAGTTTTGTTTAGGCGCTTGTTAGTTGATGCATTAATTAGTGTTAGTTAGAATAAGTACTTTGCACGAAATATTGTTGCATCTAAATACTGTCAATTTTACAACTGATTAAGAATGTCAAATTGAGGCTGTGCACGAGCTCAGCGCACGAGAGGGTGATAGATAAAACAATATCACCCGCGAGGGTGATAGATAAAAAATTATCACCCGCTGGGTTTTGTTTTTGAAATATGCTATATGATAGATTGAATTGTTTAATTAAAATTTGTAAGGAAAAATTCTTATGAAGTATAATAAACTTTCATTATACATTGCATGATCGCCAAAAACGTCCATGTAATAATCTTTTCCCTTACCCTCTGCAATTTCAATATCTATTACCATTTTATACAATTGTGCATATCTTATGTAATAGTTAAGCGTGCTAAAACTTTGAATTGAAGATTTAAAGAAATCAAGTGCAAAATATTAAATACTAGATATATTTGACTGACAACACAAACAAATTTTGATCATAACCGTATCATTCTAAAGTAATTCTGTCGATTTTTAAAAACACAGAACACAGCTGCCATAGATAAAGTATAGACAGACTATAGTAAAGTTTTTATATCAAAACACATCTGACTTCAATATTTAACTTTATAGTGCAATTTCAGCCTGTCAGATTAGCAGTGAAGATGCTACTGTATTTTTTACTCCGTCACGTCGTGTGTGTACAGTTTTTTTTTACTTTCAGATTGTATAATGATTTGACTGGTTCTTCATTCAGTCACCCAGTCCGTCTGTGATATAAGTTTGTGGATAAAACTCCTCAAAACTACTGGACAGAATTTAACGAATCTAGGAATGCAGGAAGTACAGCATATGCCATGTAGATGTGCATGTAACCAGGAATGTTTTATACTGATTTTGTTTTGGAAATTCAGTTTTTTAGTGCAATTTAAATTGTCATACTAGCAGTGAAAATACTACTTGATTCTTTATCTCCATTGCGTAAAATTTGTCTTTTAATGTTAACGTGCTGCCAAGCAGTTTGGTTTCGAAATCCGATTTTCACATAAGCTTTTCTGATCATACAATGTATACTGTGTGAAAGTTTCTTAATTCGTCGGCAACAATTTTCGTGGATTGCGGATAAATTGAATATTTGTGGATACATAAAGGCGTTGTTTTAAGATTTGTATTAAAATTTATTTTTTACTCGTTTAGAATCTAGTTTCGTGACGTGCCTGAACCACTTAAAACACGAAAACTTGTACCGACGAAAACTAATACACGAAAAATGTGACCAAGTTCTTCTGAAAACGGTCAAATATATTTTAATTAATGATTTGAAGAAATCAAGTGCAAAATATTAAATAGATAATTGACTGACAACACAAACACATTTTGATCATATAATCACATAACCGTACCATTCAGATGCCTTTTTCGAATTTTAAAATCAAAACACAACTGACACGAGTTTTGCTCAAACAGACAATTTTAACGTTTATATCAAATCACACCTGACTTCAGTACTCTAGACAGAAATATTAAACTTTTTAGTGCAATTTAAACTTGTCAGATTAGCAGTGAAGATGCTACTGTCTTCTTTATCTCCGTTACGTACAATTTACCTTTTGATGTTTACGCGCTGCCAAACAAATCCTGCCATAAGCCTCCGTGATTTGATTCGGCAGCTGTCGGGGACGTGACCCTACGAAAAACGTATTAGTTTGATTGATAATATCTCAATCAAGAAAATATCATCCTGACTAATACAAAAATAATGACATGTACATTGTTGTTTCAAACAAACTAATATATGATTAGTGCCAACATAACAAAATATCTCCTCAAGATGATTTGTGGAGAAAGCGGAATGAAAATTATCACTGATCATAATAAGTTTGAATCCTTATTAGCATGTTACAAAGAAAAAGGAGTGAGTTTCTGTTTTACGCCCGTGCAACGCTATATAGGTTGATGAAAAGGATGATAAAATGAACATGAAATGATGATTAATGAAATATGGGGGTGGGGGGACGAAAAGGACCGGTAAATTTTGAAGAACCACAGAAAAAGGGGAGGGATGGGTAGGGGCGAAAAATTTCGCCTATGTGGTGCACTACTTGGCGGTCCACAAAGGGGTCTTTAACGTGCATGAAGCGTGGCACTCTCCACACACGTTGGCCCACTATGGTAAGCGGTCAGGGTTTTCGTATTATAGACCTGACAACCCCCGCGGACGAGGGCCACCCTATTCAGCAATCTAGGGTACACCCTTTGTCGCTCTGTGGGCTGAGCACTGACCCGACGTCAGAATCCCAAGACCCTTAGTCGCCTCTTACGACAAGCTAGGCTCTGCTGCGGGCCTATTCGCCACCCGGGCCCTGCACGGGACCAAAGAAAAAGGAAGTGACGTAGAAGTGTAAAATTGATTGAGTTGAAAGGCCAAAAGTATATATAAGAGATAGAATTGTCATTGGTAAATGAGGCAAGTAGTACTATTTGGACATTTGAAAAGCAGAAATCAATGAAAAGAAAAGACAAGATCAGCTGATATCAAAGACAACGATACGAGTGAAAATAACATTACACACATCTACACAACCTATTTTTATTGTTATCAGCAATACAAACTGAAACTCGCGTGCTTCAAAAAAGGAGGCACCTTTTGCGTGACCAGCAGTCAACTTAGGTTAATAGCATGCCCATATGCTGTAGAGCAAGGCAATAAGTATATCCTGGTCTGAGTCGACTTTCCAGTATAATGGCTTGCAAATTGAGAAACCCAATGTAACAGGTGATAGGGTGACCCATTTCAAGCACTTCGGGTACAAATTACGGTCCTTCTGTAGACAAACGGGTCTGGTTGGATGGCTAGGGTATTTGACTATCTTATATCAATACGAACGACATACTGAGTGGTTCAGCGGACATTTTTATGTAAGGTTGCAAGCTTTAATGCTTGATATTTCTACATCAATTTCCTTTGTGCCCTGATCATGCCGCAAATACTATATATACTCTCTAAAAAAAGTTACGCAACATATAAAGATATTTAAAATATCATTGAAATAAAACCTATTGAATTTCAACTATAAATTGTCGTCCGAATGTGAAATTTTGCAGAATCATTTAGGAACGTGTGATATAAACAAAATTCAAATTTACTAGCCAACAAAGGCGCAACACCAACTATAGTAATACCGACTAAATGATAAAATAACGACTTCACTTGTGTTCTCTCGGTTTCTAAAATAACGCTGCATACGATCTTGTGGCTCCCATTTTCACACATATTGAAGCCTTTGCTTCCATACCCCACGTTTTTAAAAACATCGGGTGGCGCTAGCGCTTGCGCTTATCCAACTTTGAAAAATCATAGAAATTAATAGTCTTAGCTAACATCCAATAATTCTGGTAACCAATATTTGAAACGGTTACTTTTTTGGTTCCATAACCATGAAAAAATCTTCCTTTCTTTTATACCATCATTATTATAACGATAATCCTGTCTTAAGTGGTTTACATCAGGCTCAACATGAGGCGTGAATTTACGAACACAACATATCGGTTGAAGGAGTTTTGAACATGGGAATTCTCCTTTGATTATTCATCCAGAGTGATATCAGCACCAACAACATTGTCGTGAACTAAAATACCATTTTTTTACAAACTAAGCTTATGCAAAACATTTTAACAAATGGCAAACAGTATGAGAAGGACAGTTCAGAGATTTTGAAAAATTGGGCGGAGTGTAGTGCATCAAGAGTCAAATGGGTACATGAGAATCCTTACCAATAACATAACAAACGTAAAACACAAGACATTTTTGCTTTTAAAGACCTTCTGAAAATTTTGATGTTATGAAAAATTGTGCATCTACTGATTAAATTGGATCTGCGCCCGCACCAACGCCTAATTGCACAATCGAAAACCACGGAAAGAAAGCACAAACTTGTGGGTTATAAGAATCTGATATTGATATCTTGTGCAGAACGTTCTTTTTGAATATGGGGATGGTAGTTTGAGTACTGTCTTGCAAACAAACTGCATGACATAATTCTGATAAGCACTCGATTTGTCGACATTTTATAAAAATTTTAGCAGTTTTTAAGCAAATTTTAAGAAAAAAATGGTTCCTCTACAATTGCCAAGTAAAATTTCATAATGATATTGCAACAACTGATGCTACAATACTCGACTTTTGTTTGCTGTGTAATTTCAAAATTTTTGCATGTTGCGTTTCTTTTTTGAGAGAGTATATGTAAGAACGAAACAAGTATGACTAAATTCACCTATTTGCCCTGCTATGACTTTAACATGTTTAACACTAATATTTTGAATCCTTCAAAAACGTTGTATTTAATACTAAATCATATGCTCTTATCAATCAAAAACACTATATATTTATCTAATCCGTCGTATTTTTTCCAACTTTTATCACAATGAAAGGAAAATAATCGATTTCCTAATGTCTCGTGAACATAAATTATCGTTCCATGATATAAAAGTCATTAAATGAGATATCGGTGGGAAGCAACTTTCGGTGATTTTTATTATTATCACCTAGCTGATTTAAGAAGAAAATCATATCTTTACATGAAATTTCTCTTTGAGTTAATGTTATTTACATAGCCGTACGGCTGTCCTGATAAAAAGAAAGTAGTTACACTCTTATCTCCATGGCCGACCCAGTAATGCCCAATCATAATGTCTTGATTCTATAATTACTGGCCCGAGACTAGTATTATTTTAGCCCCCTTTTTAATGCATTTTCAATATAGCGTTTTGATGAATAAAAAAAAATTTAACCATTTGATTTTCCTAAAATTTCTTACAGCTGCATAACAACACAAGACATATATAATATGTAAATTTAAGATGATTTTACCGATTTTAAAACTTTTGATGCATATTATGGTCAAGAGACCAAAAATTTTTAATGTCAACAAAAATTAAGATCTAAATTTTGACCCCACGTATGCCTGGCAAATCACCCCTTTTATGCTGATTTAAGTGTTGGTCTTTGTATATACCAAACTTTGGCTTAAGAACTACCAATTAACCCAAACAACTAAAAACAGCACCAAAAATTGACCTAGAAATACCTCTGGAAGATATATGGTGTTTTTTAAAGGGACTATATTAAACAACAACGAAAAATAAGGGGCGATAATTGTGGTCTCGTACCTAATAGTCCTCAGATAAGCCTCATTTCATCAAATAAAGTTGTTTTTCACCAACTAGAGTCTTTTTTGAGTTTACATACCAAGTTTCATAATGATCAGATGAATAACATTAAAAATGTGAGCCATTCAAATCAATGGTTTTCTTCAAAAATATGGTCCGCTACAGCTTACTCAAGAACCATGGATCCTATGTGGCCATATTTTTTACATTTCATGATTTTTGACAAAACCAATGATTGATATCAATAACTTGAGGTGTACTGAACATGAAAAACACAAGTTTTGGTAAAATAAGTGCATGGTGTTAATATTTGATTCTGGTTTATATTCGCGGAGTGAAAAATAAGACATTCAAGGATTTAAAGGGGTACTAATATGGTCATTAATATTTTTCAAAATTTGTACAAGATATTTACCTGGAAACTCTTTTAAAATGTTCTCTATATAATAAGCTTACAAAAAAACCCAAGAAACATTAACTTTATATACCATATAAGTCCATATTAACCATTTGAAAATCAGGAACCATATGTATTATGAAAGCAGTTTTGCCAAAATTGGTAAAAGTAGCTATTCAAGGGTGAAAAAAATGCAAGAGGATGCAATTTCTTACATTTTTTTATGTTTTCATGTATGAGAGGATGCAAATCAACAGATTTCAATAGCAAAAACACTGGTCAGAGCACTTTTGATGGAAACTAGTAAATGACTTATGTGCAAAAACATAGAAAAACCTTCAAATCTTTAGCTTGTAACTGCTAATATTTACAATCATTTCACTTATGTAGTAGACAATGCTGAACAAATAGGTGTTTTTTGTGTTGTTTATCATTAAAACATTGCTTTCTGTCTGATATTCCAAGAATTGAAGTAATAAAAAGATGATTTTAGAAAGATGGCATAGGCCCACCCCAGAAAAATCCATATGCTGCCGCAACCTTGTTTCGCAGTGGGGAAAAGAATTTTTTCAGAAATACTTTCAACATTTCAGGATAAAAACACTCTTTATGTCTTAATTTAATGATTTATGACAATTCTAGGCAACTAAAAGTCTTTATTTGCAAGTAAGGGGTCATTTTGTTGGAAAAAACTCCAAAATCCAAAAAGAAGACCATTTTCATTGAAAATCCCATACACTTTGAATTTTGGCTCATTTGGTCATATTTTCATATAAATTCATAAAACAAAGACTGAAATCATTTCAATATGGCATATTCAGTAAGTTCAGACTAAATACAGTATTGCTAGAAAGTTTTTGAAATTTTACCCATAGCCCCCCTCTCCTAGGCCCGAGACTAGTATTATTTTAGCCCCCTTTTTAATGCATTTTCAATATAGCGTTTTGATGAATAAAAAAAAATTTAACCATTTGATTTTCCTAAAATTTCTTACAGCTGCATAACAACACAAGACATATATAATATGTAAATTTAAGATGATTTTACCGATTTTAAAACTTTTGATGCATATTATGGTCAAGAGACCAAAAATTTTTAATGTCAACAAAAATTAAGATCTAAATTTTGACCCCACGTATGCCTGGCAAATCACCCCTTTTATGCTGATTTAAGTGTTGGTCTTTGTATATACCAAACTTTGGCTTAAGAACTACCAATTAACCCAAACAACTAAAAACAGCACCAAAAATTGACCTAGAAATACCTCTGGAAGATATATGGTGTTTTTTAAAGGGACTATATTAAACAACAACGAAAAATAAGGGGCGATAATTGTGGTCTCGTACCTACTTGGTATGATCTTAATTTTCGGTCCGTCTAAACACCGCAAAGACCGTCTTAGTGCACTAAGACTACAAAATATGCACTAAGACCATTTTATAGTGTATTATCACGATAAAAGAGTTTGTAAATGTTTAGTGTTATACTTAAATCTGAATTGGGAATGATTTTATTATTTCAAAAATGTAAAAATAAAGAACTATAGGTGTATAAAATTTGCCTTTGAAGTCCGCCGCACTGACAATTTCATCCACGGTTCATTAGTTCACTGCGGATTATCGATGTTTTCTTTCACATATCATGCTGATGTGATAATTGGATCAAAAAGAAGTTTGACTGCATGATAGATTATCAAACGAGAGAGAAGCATAACGCATTTTAAAAAGAAAAGACTTTAATTCATTAAAATATCAGTCTTTATAAAAATAGTTTTCCTGCTACTATAAAAAAACATAACAATATATTTACTTTTATTTTTAAGAGCTTTAGGTGTTGTCACTGGTGTCATATACATATCAAATATACAAATATTAGTTTTGGCAATATGCACAGGTCTTAAATTATTTATTTCCGTTCGAAATTAAGGTGTTTAAGCTACCTTCTGGTGAATTATCAACTTCTGACAATTTCATAATTTGTCAAATTATTTTTACGGAAAGCAGTGTGTAAACATAATCAAGCTAAATGCGTATAAAAGGATTAGAATAAATTTTGATTTTCATAATCAAAAATATTTTTGTTTTCAACAAGTCCGTGAAATCTTTATAACTTTAATTGTTCGATATGTGGCGTCCTTGGGGCTCACCTGTCATGACCGTAAAGCCTCAGTACAATATTGTACCAACCCTGGAAAGACTTCATTTGGTAATTATACTTTTTTACAGCAGTATAATGAGTTAAATATATAATAATTACGCGGACAATGTTAAATTTTTTTTAAATGTGATCCTGTGACAGTATATAATATGCATGCAGTCAGAAATTTCGCAGGCAAACCAGAATAAGAAATAGTTTCAATCTTTTATCAAAGTTTTGTATTTATAAGTATCAACTACTGACATTTATTCAATTTTGTAAAAAAAATAAAACAAAGCAAAATTAAAACACCAAAAACTCAAAATAAACAAGACATGCAATCGAAAGTGCAGGTATATGGTTATATTGACGTTTGCCGCGATGATGTGTTATATTCTATTTTTATTTTTACATTTTTGTTTACGCCTTTTTCACTTTAATCATGCAAAAACTGTTTGATTGCCAGTTTGTTCGCGACAAAACTATTTCACGCTTATTTTGTTTGATTTTTTAAGTGTTTGTTGATATTGCAAGGAAATTAAAAAAAAACCAATTATTTTAGGCAAGCTTGTCCGGGTATCTACACCTTGAAGAAGTTGCTACTGTGGAAAAGAACCGTTTGCCGCCATGGTCGCAGACGCAGTTATTTGTAAGTCCAACAACAGTAGACCACGTTTCAGAAGAATACCTACGAGAGTGTAAACTTCAAGAGCTTGGCGTGCCGTTTAAGGTGTCCGACAATGGTAGTTGTCTGTTTAATGCAGTGTCTGTTGCTCTATGTGGGACTGAGAATTTTGCTACTGAACTCCGTGTACGGACATGTGTTGAAATGGTAGTCAACAAAGAGAGATATACATCTCATCCAAAAGCCAAAGATCTCATATGGGTTTCACCAAACTTTATTTCGTCAACTATTGACTGTGCGCAACCTCGTGGCTGGTCTTCGATTTGGACTATACTCGCTCTAGCTCAAGTAATTGGTAGACCTATCCGGGCTGTTTATCCACCACTAAACGGAATACAAGATATGTCGTTCAAAATCCTGAACCTCACGGCCATTCCAAAAGATTGTATAAATGAAGATATAGTTACTATTCTTTGGACCCGATCTTCTCCCAACAACAAAACTAAAATTTGGATACCGGATCATTTTACACCTATACTCCCAATACCAACAGTGATGTTAGATGATTCTTTTAAACAGAACTCTATCCCATCAATAGACGACACAGATGAATTTCCACCTTTATCCAGATTATCAGAACCAAGTTCCCCGACCATTCAAAAAACCAACTTATTTACCGAAGAAAGCAATGAACCAATCGTCATAAACAACGACTCCTCAATCAGTGATACTATAACTGAGGAACCAGAAAACAGTTTCCATCTACCAGCACCTGTACCAAATTCGACCCCTTTGCAAAATGGACAAAATTTAACAGCATCCGAATTATTTTCCTTGGTAACTAATGACAATATAACGGTTATGCAAGACATTCCAAAAGGTTTTAAAGACAATATGTTCTTTTGCCTTGAAACGAAGACAAATTTACCAAGCGCACGTTATCCAGACGACTGTGGTTCTTGGGACACACATTGCGGACGAACTGTGAAAAGCGACTTTGTGTTGGTAGACAATAAGTTAAAGTTTACGATCAAGAAAGACAACGTCTATCATTATGAAAAGAAGACAAAGGGGAAAAAGACATTAATCCAGTTTGATCCCCAACCAGAACATGTCATTACATTGCATCGATATTACACTGCACTTAAAAGGGACAAATCTTACAGGAAAAGAGCAAGTTGGTTTTCCAATCTTCCACCAGAATTGATTAGTCAAAATGTTACAGTTGTCGAGTATACAGGCCTATGTCCAAGAGAGAACATTCCGCATGGAAACGCAAAGCATTCTACACAGGAGTACATCAGGACCGACCCGAAAGTGCTTGAAAAGATAAAATCAGAGTTGCAACACAAACAAACTTGCTCTGACATCTATAAGACCATGGTACTGGAGGATCCGGAGTCTGCACCTAGAGATTACCACCAAATTCGCAACACAAAATACAACCAAAAGAAGCAAGCAAAAGTGTCAACTACTTCTAATGTTGCAGACGAAATCATAGAAATTATGGGACTTGTTAATACTGACGATTTTGTGAAAGAGGTTGTGTACACTCAAGACAGCAAGAAACCACCTGCAGTGATTTGCTACACACCGGAAACGTTGACAGACATGCAGAACTACCTAAAGATAGACACTGTTCGTATCATTGGTATTGATAGAACATTCAACCTTGGTTCCGTCTATGTAACAAACTTAGTATACAAGAACAAGAAGGTCATAAGCAAAGAATCGGGCGATCATCCAATATTTATTGGCCCAATCTTTTTACACTGGGAGGGGTCTTTTTTGTCGTACCACACTTTCCTATCTCATGTTAAAGCTCGACTTCAAGAGACTGTATCTTGTATAGACTTAAGAATCGGAAGTGACGACGAAAAAGGATTAACAAAGGCACTGGACAGCGTTTTTCCGGAATCAACGAGGCTACTGTGCACTAAGCATATGAAAGACAATGTGGCAGACCATCTTAAAAATTCAGTTGGGGTAAACGACAAACAGAGAGTTGACATTGTAAATAAAATATTTGGACCATCGGGTATAGCTACAGCTGATGACACGTTTTACTTTGACACGAAAATGGAAGAAGTTATTGAGGAATATCCAATAATGACCAACTATTTGGAAACTAGATTGAAAGATAGGTTACGAGACCATGTCAGCAAACCAAGAAAAAAGCTTAATCAGGATCGGCTTTGGACGAATAATAACTGTGAGTCAATCAACCATGTTTTTAAACGCGCAGTTGATTGGAAACCACAACCAATTCCTGAACTTATCTCCTCTCTCAAAAAGGTCGTTAAAGTTCATTTTGCGGATCTTAAACGATCATTGTTTGGAACGGGAAACTACCAACTACATGGCTATTTTCAAAAATATGGAGTAACTCATCAGATTTGGTTCTTCAAATCCGCAGAAGAAAAAAATGAGCTTTATAAAAAACTTTTGATGGATGGTAAAAATAGAAACGTTACTCTTAAGTCAAAGTGTGGAAAATTGGAAGTGCCGATTCACCAAAGAGTTGCAAAGAAACCAAACCAACGCAAACGACCAAGGGCAAACAGAGCTGAAAAACGATATTTGTGATCAAATTAAATGTTATGTTTATCATTTATAAATCTTTTAGTAACGGTGTTTTTGTTGTTGTTGTATTTCACAATTTAAAAAAAGTAATGAAAGGATATGGAGCAATTTTGCATAACAAACAACAAAACAAAGAAAAATTGCAGTTTTTATCTTAAAATAAATTAGTGCCATTAACCAATTACACAAAAAATGAAAAAAAAAAACCGAAGCAAAGACAAGCACACGAAAAATTGTACAGGACACATGTACATAAATTAATCCCTTTGGTTTTTATTTGTTTTGTCATGGTCTGGTTAACTTCTGGTGGTATCCTGTTGCGCGGCGACATCAAAGGAGGTGACACGTGAACTAAACAAAGTCTAACAGTTTCTTCTAAATAATAATTTCAAAATATATTTTTTAATGTATTTTTGGTATTTTTTGTCTGATGACATGAATCATTCTATACATCGAAATGAAAATTTCAAAATCCTTCATTTAAGTGGTCTTAGTGCATATTTTTGGTCTTAGTGCACTAAGACCAGTCTTTGTGGTGTTTAGACGGTCCCCTTAATTTTACTGTAGTGACTTCAATTAAGTTATTCTGTTTCTTAAAATACTAGTATACTGAGCATTTTGAGAAATCGGTAAATTTCGTGTCAATTTAGTAAATTTTTTCCGGTCTAGAAGTGCATTTTCTTTCAAGTGGTTGTTCTACCAAAGCCTGCTGTAGGGCGAGGGACTAAATGCAGTTTCCAGTATAATTGCTTTCAATTTCACAAACCCAACGTAACAGATGTCATGGTTACCTCATTTAAGCAGCTCGGGCACACATTTCAGTTATTCTGTAGACAAACGACCCGATTGGGCGCCCATGATATCGGACCAACTATTCTGGATATATCTATGTTAGATTGCAAGACTCATTGAAGACTTAGAGTTGAAAATGTGTACGTGTCCTGCTCGTGATCAGAATGAAACAAATATATTCAAAGTCACCTATTTGCCCTGCTCATGTCTTCAACACTAAGTCATAAAAAAAATATTTTAGATTCTTTCAAAACAATGTATTTAATATTAAATCATATGCTCTTATCAATCAAAAATACTATCAATTAATCTAATCCGTCTTATATTTTACTACTTTTATCACAATGAAAGGAAAATAATCGATTCCCAACTGTCTCATGAACACAAATTATTGTTCCATGATATAAAAGTTATTAATTGAGATATCAGTCGGTGGTAACTTTCGATGAATGTTATTATCATCAACTTTCAAAAGAAGAAACGTCTTATCTTTACATAAAATTTCCCCTTGAGTTATTGTTATTGACAAAGCCGCACCGCTGTCTGATAAAAACCCTCTTAGTCGATTAATCAATGATTATGAAGAGTGGGCAATGCTTATCTCTGATAGAGATGTTTGATTCTTGTTATCATTAATTAATGGCACGAGCTTGGTGCGTATTCTTTACATGTTATTAACACTGCGTTTATTTTAGATGCAATTTACATGCTTCTTCTTGTCAATATTAATCAAGAAATCGGTTCTTAAATATATTTCGGTTTCTTAGGTGCATATAAAACATCCATCAAGTCATTTCTAGTTTGATGATCACTGTTGATAACACCCACTTAATAAGTCATTATCACATTCTTGAGTTTAACATCTTTATGATCTGAATAACAAAAAAAAGTTTTGAAAGTTTTGTAAATTTAATTTTTGATAATTCTGATGCAACGCGTCCTTTGGGTGTTCATACCAATGTATAAGCATTCTGATTCGAAGTACACTTTCATGACTTAGTACCTTATCTCATACCTATTCAAAGGATGCAATGGATAACTTTAATAGTTGTTTAGTTGTAATATAGTTACAAAGAGCACATTTTTTTCATTTTTAAATTAAAAATGAAACATTTCCGAGAGCAGCAGAATATCTCTCTCATTCACAAGACAAATACATTTGTTATTCAAATGACCAGTAGGATCCACTACCGCTGTAGTTACTCTAGCCTAAGCTTCCCCCTCTTTTCTAGTGGCAGCCATTAGCTACGTCCTCGACAAGCTCTATGTTTCCATTCCACTTCTCACTTCACTGTCATTGTAAATACTGGACCAAACGATCGCAATGGAAGGGGGAGGTTTGTTGTGCCTTAAAACCTGGTTTAACCCATCATTTCTTTTTAAATGCCTGTACCAAGTCAGCACCATTGCGATCATCATTTTTTCCGGTGAGTTGATCTTCCTTGTTTTGTCTTGTCTTATGGACATTTTAGATAGATTCTCCAAGTTCGTTAATTTTGTTATTACTTTATTTATGTTCATTTTGTCACCCCTTTGTAGTGTCATTTCCGTGAAATAGCCGAATATGCGACGCTTTTAGAGTAAGCAATAACTATCCCTACCATAGAATAACAACTAAACCCACATAAATCTTTTTTTCCCTTGTCCTTGTAATACTGTTCCCGAAAGGCAAGATGTTTATTACTTTCATCGTTCTATTCTATCTAAATATGTCCCCGAATGCATAACATATTGTTTTATAATTACGAAAATTACGTTAATCGACTCCTAAATCTTTCTGCCCAGACTATAAAATGTAAAACCTATTTAAGCCTCGTCCTAAGCCGATCAGAATGCAGACAGTATAATGTTATACCCAATAAAACTCTTTACTATAGTTTTACGTATTCGAACTGCCTTGGTATTGCCCTACAAAATGTTGATTATTATTATAGTATGCTTTTGCCCTACATAATAAAAGAAAAAAGGATCTGGAATAAGTGGATGCGACACAACCTTCATATATAAACGATATGTTTAAAATATCCGCAGTCTAAAACAGCTATTCAATTGGTCCTAGATAGAAATTTAATTCGTATGATTAAAAACCAACCCTATATGAAGCAGAGGTACCAATGGGGCAACCGAATGCCAAAGTCGGAAAGGGCAGAGACAAACAAAGTCCAAACAAACAAGGACAGGTATAACGTACATGTAGATGACGAGTACATAAAAAATCTTATGCAAAGATTCCTGGCTTCGGACAATCTACTATTTTAAACTTTCTATTAATCTTATTTCATCTGTATGCATATACAACATTACAAAATTACCCGTTTTACACCCGTTTTGGTATTTGTATTTGATGATAATATATGCTATTCTAGTTGCATCATTTATTATCATAACAAACACAAAGATATTGATAATGTTTAAAACAACTTTTATTATTTTGGAATATTTGATTGTGAATTACAGCTTATATCTCATATCTCATTGACCATTACATTGAATTTTTACAATGACAATAGTGATCGAATCCTAACCACACTGGTGACATGCTATGGTACCTCGTTACTGAATGAGCTAAATTTGTTAACTTTTTCGAAGTCGGAATTTAACGAACTAGAATGCAGGTATCTAAACTGTGACTGTACTGCTACACCTCCGAATTTTTGTATCTGAATGAATGACTTGAGAAATCACAATTACATTTTTACTTCTCTTAACCTTGTAGGTGGATGTCAAATATAAATCACAACAAAGTTCCAGAAACCATAACCCACAGCCACAGATAAGGAGACTGTGACCGCCCTGGTGACGTGCCACCTTGTTACCCAATGAGGTAAACAATTTACCCTTTAGCAATATCAAGCACTAACGACTATATATTATTTACAACGCAGCAATATCAACTGTCTCGACGTAAATGAAATATACATTAAAGATTGGTATTCTGTTTAAATAGTTAACTTTTTAAATAACAAACTAATCTCTTCCGTGGATTTGAACAAATATACTTTTACTTTATAAATGTATTTTTGCTTCCAGGGATATTTTCTGGTAATTAACATATGAATGCATTTGACAATAGCTGCTATCCGTAGCGCTTTTTATGGTCGTTTTTTACTTTTGCTGACCTGGCGAACAAGTGTTAAGAGATTCGAAATTGCAAGTCATTTGACAATACCTCTATATCCTAAAAGGTTTAAATACCACACTATTGATCAATAGCGTTTCACCTCTCAGATGGTGTTCGAGACCCGCTTGTAATTTACAAATTTACTTCCCTACTGGTTTGTGATTAGGGTTGTCAGTTACCTGCCCAAGGTCAGTGGGTCTCTCTGGGTACTCCAGTTTCCTCCACCAAAAAAACTGACCACACTACATGGCCATGGGCGTTAAACACCAACACACACACGCACACACCAATATCAAATTGCCTTTACACTCTTGATCGAACATCGTTGAATTGTCAGTTCTTGCACTGTTTTTTATTTGATTAAAGGGTCCCAAAGAGTCTATCCAGATAAAAAAATAATGTATTGTTTCTTGATATACTTGGGACGGTCTTTATTTTAAAAACTGCATTAAGGTTAGTGAGGACACCGGTCGTGTGACCACAAATGGCTAAATATGCAATTAAAAAAAGCAGACCCCCCAAAAAAATGCTACTAATTATATAAGATAGTTTCATTTCAAAAACTCAATCTTACAAAATATTATTCGTACAACAAAATTTAATCTAGAACTTAAAATATACATTTTTGGATAAACCAAGGGAGATAATTCACATGAAAAATGACCCTAAAAATACAAAGATTTACTATGTAGACAATAAAAAACTAAGCTGTTGACCCCTATTTTCCTTGTTTAATTTCAAAATAGTTGGCATTATATGAAATTTTATCCAATAATTCGTGGACTTTTTATGAGAAATGATTTAATGGATAAAATTTGGCCTCTCCTATATAAACCATTGTTAATTTAGAAAACTTCGAAGCTTAATACTGCGAAAACAAGCCTGGTGACATATCTTTATTTTTGTTTTAAATAGAAGATACATGTATCATCATTATTGCCTTTTTAGATACTAATATCAAATTTAAATCCTCCGTAAGGTGTCTTCACTAACCTCAATACGAAATCTTTTGAAAAACTTTGAGAATTCAGTAAATTTAGTAATTATTGGAAAAAAAATGAAAATAATGTCTGTCTACATGCATTCAATCTACCAACAGTGACAAAATATTGTCGCAAAGTAATTTTATCTGTTAACTGAGTCAAATCCTTGGTCTATCCGAATCAAAACTTAATTATGGTTATTATAATCAGGGGCATCTGTTACTTTGACGTTAATTAATAAAAGATAGCGGCATTCATTAATCAACGTCGACAAACCGACCTTCCTGTTGGTGTCAACTGTAATCAGGTCTGAGCGTTTCAAGAATTCTTAGAAATGTAAACTATCTGTTCTTGTCTTCTAATTAGTTTTATCAATGAAAGTCAGTTTTCACATGTAGTACTTGTATAGGATGAAATAATATGAATGGTACACAAATCGCGATACAATTTCTGAAGGCTGATGTTGACTTTGCGGATGGGAACACAGAAATAGTTAACTTTTAAGACAACTGAAATAGGGAGAGGTTACGATGAGCAGAACATTCACTACTGGCAGCCATGAAAAGTTGTTCAATGTGCATGAAAAGTTGTACTTACGTTGCACCACTATTGTCTGTCGTCAGGTTTTCTGTATAATGACCCAACAATCCATTTGCGCGTCCAATACCCTATATAGCAACACAAGGATAGCACTAGAAGACCATTGCCAGAATCTCGAGACTCTTCGTCTTTTCTAAATAAGTACTTGACATAACCTAGTACATATATCAACAGTTATTCAAAAATCAACAATGGAGAACGACTAGGAGCTTTCAATGTGACAAGTGGTCACTGCTTGCCGTTTTACAATTGATCCAAACTCAAAAATTTATTTAATGAATATGATTCAAAACCATTCCTACAAATGTCAAAGTGACATAAAACTCCTAATGTTAATATTCAGACGACGAAAACAAAGAAAGGCTTTAACAAGGTTCTGCTGATGGACTCGCACGGGGGAGATAACTTTGTTAAGGCCAGGAAATATTGGAAGATAATCAACCTAAAAGCGTTTTGTGTAAGTCATATTTATGGACAAGGAAGTATCAAAACGATGAAATATAAATCATTTCATTCACAGAAATATTTAAATGCTATTAACGTCAGCATTTGGTCTTGTCTTAGATTTCCGTCTGAGAATATATGCAGTTTTCTAAATAAAAGGAAGAGCTGACATTTCGTGAAAAACTCTAAAAGGAAGCCGCCAATTTTAAATATATGGATGCATGTTTTTTTATGTCTAGCATTTTTAATCTATTCCTGATGCAAAGAATAGAAACAGGTGCCTTAACATTGTTTGGCTTTACAAATTGCAATAAATTAACAAAAACATTTTGCGTTTTCACTTCCATGTTCATATTCAAAGGAGTAGGTTCACGTTCTGCCTTTTTAACCTTAAATCAGGTCATATTTTCAAATGTATTTTTCAGATTAGACCATGGTGGCTAATTATTCTAGAATAATTGCTTGTAACAAAACAAAACCATTTTAAAAGTTTTCTGCAATTTTGATTTGGCGTTGCAATGACGTCATATTGTGACACTTAAATTGAAAAATTTCTAATTCAGCAGAATTTCGCCATTTTCAACTAAGTTATTTGTGAAAATGACAGTGGCTCCACCTTCCGCCCATAAATATTTTTGCTAAAATTTTACAAACACAATATTTTCTTTATGTTTTTACATAAACTTGATGGGCGAGGGTGGCGCCACCTAAAAAATAACATTATTATCGTGATTGAAAAACTGGTAATTTTGGCCTTAAAGTGAAAATCGCTAATTGAGATTTTTTTTGAAACCTCAGGTTGCTATTAAATTGATTTATACTAAAAACAAATCATTTCTCATTCAAGATTGCTATCCAACTATAAATACTCCATTTTTTATTAGAACAAACCAATTTTAATATTTGCGTATTTACAGAGCCAAATATGGGGGTTCCCGGCTATGATCCTTCGGGCTGTTAGTTAGTAAAGCATTAACTAACTTAGTAAATATATAGTTTAGCCTGACAACTTATCATGTATATCTTACAAAGTCATCCAGGGCTTACAACTTGATCGCTCTGTGGGATGGGCGATGACCTACCGTTATTTGTAACAGATAATGTTTCAGAAAAGGGAGTTTTGTTTTTATAGATATGCATGTATAAGTAGACAAATAAGTCTCAAAACGATCATAAATAAATTCTTCATTCACAGAGATATTTTCTAAAATACTAACGTCAGCGCTTGGCTTAATTTAGACCACTGCCTGTGAATATGTAGAGGTTTCTTAATAAATCAGTAGTTGATACTTAATGAAAAGATCAAAAAGGAAGTCGCCAATGTTTTATATGCATTTGTATTTTATGTCTTGAAATTGCTATCTTCTATATAAGCAAACAAAAGTCTCAGGTGGTTTGTGTCCAGAAAAGGCCATAAATCGACAAAAATATTACAATGTATGAGTTGTCTATATGAAGACTATATTTGCAAGCATGTCACATAAGTCGGATCCCATAAATTAGGATTAGAAAATTAAACAATTTGCTGAACGAATTTTTTAAAATTATTTTCAGACCACAACGATTACCTGCAACATATTGAACAATGGTTGAAGGTAAAGGTAATTACAAAATTACCAAATTGGATGATCAATCACAATGTCCAAGAGAAAAGACAAAACATGGAAAACACACCATAAAAGTTATAGATCGCAATAGTCCTGACTTGGTACAGGCATTTCAAATGAAATGGTGGGTTAAACCAGGTTTTATGGCGCGTCAAACCTTCTTCTCTTCTATTGCGATCTTAGGATCAGGTACACACACAAAATACAACACGGCTGTGAAGACATACATGTAATACGGATAATAAGATCATCACATCAATACAACAGACAGCAAAACACTAATCAGAGCAATCACCAACCAAAACGTTCAACCTAATTTTGAATTTTCCATCAGTTGCTGATAACGAAGGAAGAATCGTTTTATGGGACGATTAAGGTTCTATCAGTTATCAAATCAAGTACATGTATGTAAATGGTAAGAGTACACGATAACTTTGTATGCCTTACGTTGACAACGATAATACATTGTGGTACTATGAAATTTGTGCGAGAGAACGTGCTTTTAATGCCGTTTTTCTGACTTTGATTTATTTTTTTAAGTAAAAAGCACCGAAAAACAAATAAGGCATTTGAACGACCGAAAGGCAAGGCCAACCAATCGAATATTTAGTAAAAAAAGATTTGAACCCATTTATTCTTTTTGGTTGCCCTCAGTGCTTATCATCTTTGATTTGAAAGTAAATAGTATCAAAGAAACTCGACTAAGATCACCCTTAAAATGTTCAACTCCCTGACATCACAGAATTCGAACTGCTTACGAATACAAATGTAACTCAATAAATTACTAAAAAGCACATTTCAAGGAGTCACATCTCAATAGCAGTATTTAAATTCTTTATTCTTCGCAGACATCGATGGATGGCGATAATAAAAATTAGTTTTAACCATATCAAGGCCAGGGTTTTCATATTCTGATTAATATTCTATTACAATGTATTAAGTAGCTTTAATGTAAGAACTTTACAACATTATCACCCAATAACGTTGTAAAGTCCCAAAAAACTTATGTTGGAAAAAGCCATTTAATTGGTCATTTTATTAGAGCTTGGGGCATTAAAGTTGGTTAGAAGACTTTAATGCTGATACTCTAGAAATAATTTTGCATAATTAACTTAGAGGTTTGCTTTTTAAAAATGCATGTTTATTTATTGTATGGACCATAAACCACCTTTAAAGATAATTTTGTCAAAACTGGGAATATTGGGCTCAGAGTCGGGATAGGAGGATTAACTATTCAGAGATATGGGTAAATACATTTGTGCATGAAATTATAAATTAATTTTGAAATCTTTTACATCATAGTTACAATATGCGGTATGGTTTTATGCCAATATTATATCGGTGATCAAAGTTCATATGTAAAATGGTTTTGAAACATTTGTATCTTTACGGGAATAACGTCTATATTTTAACATTGTGTCTACCCTTCACATGCAATTATTCGGGAGTTAGTATTAAGAAGTTCCTGTATATCTGCATATCCCTGTCAAAATGCCAGTTCAGGCGTAGGCGTAGCAAAATTTATTGTCTGGAACTTTGTTGTCATTTGTATTTCGAACACACGTGAAGGTTAGCACTGCTGGTGGAGTTTAAATTCCCCGAGGTTAGCCCGCTCCAGCACCAACACTTTTTGAGTTGGAGAATACATCAAAGCTTTAAATTATCCGTCTAATTCTAAAAATTGTCTAAACCCTAAGGTTCTTCCTACCCCAGATATAGGTTGAATATCTTAGTAATAATATGGTTCCCCAGTTTAGTATTTTTGGTTATACTGTTCTATGCTCTTCATATTCATACAGTGTTTGGCATTTTCAATATTTTTGGTAGAGCGCCTCTGATGAGTCTTGAATAGACGAAACGCGCGTCAGGCGTAGCAAAATGTATTGTCTGGAACTTTGTTGTCATTTGTATTTCGAATACACGTGAAGGTTAGCACTGCTGGTGGAGTTTAAATTCCTCGAGGTTAGCCCGCTCCGGCACCAACACTTTTTGAGTTGGAGAATACATCAAAGCTTTAAATTATCCGTCTAATTTTAAAAATTGTCTAAACCCTAAGGTTCTTCCTACCCCAGATATAGGTTGAATATCTTAGTAATAATATGGTTCCCCAGTTTAGTATTTTTGGTTATACTGTTCTATGCTCTTCATATTCATACAGTGTTTGGCATTTTCAATATTTTTGGTAGAGCGCCTCTGATAAGTCTTGAATAGACGAAACGCGCGTCAGGCGTAGCAAAATTTATTGTCTGGAACTTTGTTGTCATTTGTATTTCTTCCTTTCCCTGGCCACAGAGATATTTTGTGAACATTTTAACAACATTTTTAACAGAACCAATCTATTCTATTCTAGTTTGCCTTTGATCGCCTTAGGATTTTGATTTCAAATGTAACTTCATATGATCGATACAAATATAAGTTATTTCTTAATCTAAAACTAATCATGTGAAAATAATACAAGATAATATTTAAAGTGATTAAAGAATTAATCACGACTGTTTGGTAAGCGAACAATTATACGTAGCCTTGATTTTCAAAGTTCCATTCAAATGTTCCTAATTTGATGGAATGGGCAATTGGTTCGAGTAATTCAAAAATACAACAATTATCGATAAGAAACAACTCATTCAACCGATAATCTAAAGCTCAATCATGGTATGTCAATGTATTGCTTTCCGGATAAGAATGATTGTAAAGAAGTAATTTCTTTCTTAACATATTTATTGCAAACAATGTTACTACACAAGAAGTTATGGGCGGATTTTTTATCAATGGATTGGCTTTTCGGAAGGTCTTAGTTCATTAAACTGTCCTGATTGACCTTATCGCTTTTTTGTGTCACTTTGATGTTATTGTAGTGGTTTGTTTACTACACGACTCTTGAAATATGATTTCTGTATCTACTTTCGCGCTAAGGTAATCTGTTTCCCACTGTCATATACTCTTTCAAATAAAACATTTACAATTCAAACGAACTGATTATGTAGATTACATTTTTTATCATGATAGCCGTACCCAACGATAAAAAAAATCTTTGCTCATTTTATTTTGGTTGCACTCCTGGTGTTTTAATCCTGAATTTGTAAATAAATGATAAGGAAACATTCCACAATTATTTTTAAGCTCAATTTTACATGTGTTTGACTTTTTGGTCGCATATGACAAGAATTGGTTACACTGCAATTTGTACATTAGTTAGTTAGTTAGTTAGTTATTGCTTCACTCCAAACAGTGGGATTTCGGCTATTACCTGGAGATGAACATGAAAGGGGTGATGCAAGGAACATAAAAGTCCTCTGAAGAATGTACATTTTGTACATTATCTTTGCCTGCTCCTAGAACGATTGGGAATAGAGACAAAAGTACTTGAACGTGCTAACCCTGTTATATTGCGAGCCAGGGTCGACATTTCTTGATACAAAAACCTGACCGCCTACTTAAGTGTTACTTCATTTGAGTTTCTTGGACTCAAGAAACAGCAGCAGTAATTCGTTTAGATTTTCATCAATTAGATATCAAAATGAAAGTTATAGTTATTTGAACTTCTTGTTTGTGTAGGTTTTTATGCCCCCGCGACGACATGTCGGGGGGCATTAAGTTTTACTCATGTCCGTCCGTCCGTCCGTCCGTCCGTCCGTACGTACGTCCGTACGAATTTCCGTCAAGCTTTTCTCAGTAACCATACATGAGAATGATTTGAAACTTGGTAGGATGGTTCAGTATGACAAACTATACGTCCTAAGCGATTTTGAGACCTGCCGGACATCTACTTCCTGTTTGGGACTTAGGCCAATGTTAAAATATGTGAACATGACTATGAAAATTTCCGTCAAGCTTTTCTCAGTAACCATACATGAGAATGATTTGAAACTTGGTAGGATGGTTCAGTATGACAAACTATACGTCCTAAGCGATTTTGAGACCTGCCGGACATCTACTTCCTGTTTGGGACTTAGGCCAATGTTAAAATATGTGAACATGACTATGAAAATTTCCGTCAAGCTTTTCTCAGTAACCATACATGAGAATGATTTGAAACTTGGTAGGATGGTTCAGTATGACAAACTATACGTCCTAAGCGATTTTGAGACCTGCCGGACATCTACTTCCTGTTTGGGACTTAGGCCAATGTTAAAATATGTGAACATGACTATGAAAATTTCCGTCAAGCTTTTCTCAGGAACCATACATGAGAATGATTTGAAACTTGGTAGGATGGTTGAGTATGACAAACTATACGTCCTAAGTGATTTTGAGACCTGTCGGATATCTACTTCCTGTTTGGGACTTAGGCCAATTTTAAAGTATGTGAACATGATATGAAATTTTCTGTCAAGCTTTTTCAGGAACCTTACATGAGAATGATTTGAAACTTGGTAGGATGGATCAGTATGACAAACTTTACGTCCTAGGCGATTTTAAGACCTGTCAGAAATCTACTTCCTGTTTGGGGCCAGCGGGGGCATCCGTGTCCCATGGACACATTCTTTCTTTATTTATTTTTTTATGTATTGGTTTGACCTTTGATGTATTTTTGGTTGTTTGTTTATAACCGGATGGAATGACCGTCAGAATTATACTAAGATTTAATATCTTGTCTTTTAACTTGCCGTTATGAAATGATTCATGCTGATCCAAGCCTTTTATTCAATACAAAAGTCCAGAAATCAAACGAGCTAATTATGTAGATATATTATTTCTCTTAGCGGGTACACCAAAGCTGAACCGTCTTGACTTGGCGTTCTTTTCTTTGATTTTATTATCCTTTGACCTAATCTAGCTTTGTTAGAATAAAATATAACTACAAAATACGTTGAAGGTCAGGGATAAGTGCATGAATGAGTTGGTAACATAGCAACACTAAATAATTCATATAAGGGCAATGAGCATGAAGAGGATGTAAAAAAATGAGGATAATTTTATGATATGCCACTGATGTCATGATCAAGAGTTTTCTCATATATAATACTTGCCTTTACATTGAAAGCAAACGTTATGACATTTATATGACGTTTCCGTGTATGACCTAATAACCGCAATTTCAAATATGTTCTTAAAATCTGACTTGCCAATTCTGTTATTCGTTTACTACTCTATTATTTGATTTAAGTATAACCACAGATACTATGGTATAACCTTTCTTTCATCTGTTTCCATTTTTAATTTAAGTATTATCAATATTATTACCCTTACATACTTGTTGAATCTTAATCACTTGCCAATTGAACATAAGAATAAATATATGCAATTACAGTCACCTGCAGTTTTGTAAACACTTTGCAAACGCTTCATTTCTTTCTGATATGGCCATGATTAAAACATCTATAAACTTATAATGAGAACATTAAAACAGGACGCGTATCTACGCCTCGTTAGATTAAAGAGAGTACATTGATTGATTTTTCACTTCTATTCATTTCTTTCACCTCTTTGTTTTAAATAAAAGGTTATCAAAAACTTACGATTTAATATTAAAGACAAAACAGATATTATTAAAAGCCATAAAGCACACTTTTTAGTGTTACATTATATAACATAAGGCATTCAACATAAAAGAAAACAGCATTTCAACGAAAAAAGCGAAACGAAAGAATCATTTGTTTCCAAACTCTTATTCAATCAACTGAAATATTTTTTTCCTATATATTTAACCTGACAGACAAAGTCTATCGGATTTCGGACCAACTGACATTCATTGTAATTACGGGAAACGTTACGGTCTTGTTTTCCGGATTTTAAGATATTTTCTTTTAATTTTCCTGATACTTGATCACTCTAATAGAATAGCCTTGCGTGATACCATTACAAGCTATCGAATATAATTGCATTGTATAAGAAAGGCAAAAGCTTCAGTTTTAACAGAAAAAAGCTATAATTATTCTATAACAAACTCTGTGTTCCATGTCAATAAATCAAATATCATTTAAACTAAGTCATGCTTTGCTTCAATCCAAATATTAACTTAACTCTAGAAGCCAGAAACATGGATAAGTGTGTCCATAGCCATAAATACTTTTTACCATGAGGATTGAGGCATGTTATTGCACTTGACAAATAATGTGATTCTCCCTTACATTTTATGTGTGCTTTTTTTTAATTTTGAAACACTCCCATTTTTTTGCTCAACCAAAATTTGAAAAAAAGAAAAGCAGTGATATATTTTTATTTTATGTGAAATGGCGGTGTCATATTACAGTTTTTAAAATGATTTTTAAGGATGTTGGGGGTCTTCTTTTGAGATTTTTGACATTTTTGTCGGAATCCTCTGGGTTTTTTTTCCATCAAAATAAGGCAAAAAACATTGCACTGAAACCCCTATTTTTCTTTTGTTTAGGGTCTCCATTACATCATAAATATCTGTTTTACAAATTTATTTCAAATTCTAATCACTTTCTCCCAGGTTTAAACAGCTAAACTACATGTATGCTAATGTTAAAGCTAAGAAAAAAAAACCAGAGAAAGCCTTTTCCCGCCAAATTTTGAACTCTTATTATCTTTTAATACGAGCGCGGCAACCTATCTAAATTTTTGACTTGTTTTGTATTTTCAATTATTCCCTTATGATTTAAGGTCTTAATTTCAAAACCTCATCACTTTCAAAGTCACCCTCGAACATCCTTTATTGAAATACATTTCAGTCTGTATTATTTTAGAGATAGTCCGTCTACATCAAGCATATTTTTCTTGCATTCAATCAAATGTAATGAAGATTGAGCCCAGTAAAATCAACATGTAATACACTAGACACTACTGTCATGACTGTATTGGCCTTGAAGATAAGGTACTGAATTTAAACTATAAACAAAACTAAACAATTAAGAGGCTGTCCATGTAGAAATCAGGCAAAAGCCTACAGAATCCGGCACATGAAGAATTTTATCCCAGCAAATTTATTAGTTTTATGTATTGTTGGATTCACATGTAAAACAAAAATCATCAGGATCCATTTGAAAGCAACATTGATGACTTGTGATTCAGCCTTATAGTTCAAGAACAAAGCAACCAAATTTTGCAAATATGCAAGAGTTGTCTCACTTCTTCTCCATATTTTCAATGCATTTTATATAAATCATATCTAAGATATCACTTCAATAAACCAAAAATCTCCATTTGTTTTAGGGAATGGATGTTAACCTGATGTGAAATCAATGAAAATTCTTGAAAAACAAAATTTGTCATGTGCCAGCTTTTGCCTGGGTTTTGCTTGGACAGCCTCTTAAGAAGTCAAGAGTAAACAAGAATGTTCAAGTACAGTTTGCCCGATCAAGAAGTTTTTCTCCTTTACTAGTGTAGTTTTGTTTGCTTCCGATCCACGATTAGCAATTAACCGCTAGTTTAATTTGCCTTCTTGACAATTAAAAAAGCAAGATATGGATGAAGCAATCCGTTTTTCTTCGAATGTAGATTTTGCATTGTTAAAGATTTTAAATATGGAACAAACTGTAATATTTAAGTACCCAATACTATGCTAAAAATGAAATGTGAAGGTTACATGTATCTACAACGAGCTTGTGATTGTCATATTTGGTGTCTCATTGAAGGACCAAAAAAAAAAATCCAACTTACATTTACAATGTACCTGGACAGTTCCATGTTAAGGCGCAACGACGGTCATTAATTGACCATGCATCACTTTCAAATATCAGCTCGAACCTAGAGGTGGTGTAGGGGTTGGGAAATCACTTATACTTAAACAACAAAAGTATTTATATACTGTAGAGATCCTTCTTGGCGTCGGTTAGTCATATTATACACAAAATGTAATTATTATTGTGGTATCCCCCCAAAAAGTATTTATTGCAGTATGCTAACATTACTTAAGAAGAAAACATACTTCGTTGAAATTTTGACAGCCAGTCTTAAAGCAAAATTATGAATATTTGTACCTGGAACCCCACGAAGAATTAAGTCTGAAATTCCCTATGCATACCCTTTTAAGAACATTTATAGTTTTATAGTCCCGATTATAAGCGCCTATAATGAGATTGCTGAAGCTAAAATAGTCCCGGCTATAAATACCTATGTCTTAATTGTCTTTAAACTAAATTTATGCTATTTGATCAAAGGAAAGCTTTTCTACTTATGGAGGGTAGGAGATTGTTTGATGAGCATAAAATGCAGTTATAGATTCCTTTCTAAGAACAACATTTTGATTCTTTGATTGAACGAAAAATTAAAATGCATATGTAATAGGAGTTGAAAGAATATTTCTAAAAACGACATTCTGATTTCTTGATAAAACGAAAAATCAAAATGCATGTGCAGTCCTAGTTGAAATAATATTTCTAAGAAGGACATTTTCAATCTTCGATTGAACAAAAATGAATATGCAATACGAGCTGAAAGAATATTTCAAAGAACGACATTTTCATTCTTTGATCAAACGAAAATCAAAATGCATATGCATTAAAAGAAACAATTGTCTAACAAAACATTAAATGCATTCTATTAGGGGAACGGAAATTTATATGACACTTTATAACAATTAACATCATAGCATGTAGTGGAAACAAGACTTAAAACAATAAATCGCTCCCATACATGTAATAAGCGTATTTAATGGTACCATGACGTGATTAGGTTGAGAGCTGGAACCAATAAGAAAAATAATATTCAAGCTTTTAGAGTATTAATGATATTATATTTAGTTATAGTCATAATTCTGCTTTACTGTTAGTCCAAATAGAATCAAAAATGAATTATTAGGATATTGAGCCAAATTCCACGAAAACATATGTGCTATGTTGTAAGACAATTGAATTACATTACCGTTGAAACGTAAAAAATCATGCATTTATGACAACAAGGCTATTTTTATTGAAATTGCATAACAATGTTAAACGAACAAATTTCCCTTTAAACATGTTAAATGTGGAGGTATCTTTGTAGCTATCGAACAAACTGTTCTGTAATAATGGAAAAGCTTTCAAAAATTAAACATTAAATCATTTCCTGGATGTTTTGCGTAGACAAGATATGGCGATGATAAGAACATCCTTGGGTTTTTTGTGTAATACAGCGGGTAACATGCTTACATGGACATTATTAATATTCAAAAATTAACAGCTGTAGAAACATGGTATTGATTTTGAAGTAGGAAGTATACCGAAAGCAAATCCTTATAATGGCCTGGTAATATATCTTACAGGGCATATTAGAATCCAGGAGGATCCGGAATCCTCTTACGACAAATTGGAGTTCCAATTTCTCCAAGGACGAATTGGAATTCTGATTTGCCCTAGATTTAACCCAGTGTAAATCGAAGAAAGCAAGAAGCAGAGGTACCAATGTGGCATCCGAATGTCAAAGGTCCGAAAAAGCAGAGACAAAACCAGTTGACACCAACAAGAACGGGAAAAAACAGACAACATGTAAAACATGGAAAAACAAAATAACTGAATATCAATCAACAATGCGAACTCCAGTCAAAACGAGAGTGAACTCATGTGCTCCGGAAGAGTAAGCAGATCCTGCCATTGAAAATTCATAAAATTGTTATTTTTCTCCCAGGGCATATTGATATATATATCCTGTAACATATTTTGGTCCGACCAAACCAAAGACCACAGTTATTAAAACCCCAAAATTTGTTATGGTGTATTCAAATACCAACTATTGACCATGCACATTAAATGGTACCAAAACCTCTTCAACTGTGATCTTAGGGTCAAAAAACATCACAGTTGTTAATATATATCAAGAATATTGAAGTAATCATTTCAGTACAACAATCAACCAAACGCTAATCAAAACAATCACCATTACGTTTTACAAAATTTTGAATTTTTCCAATAAAATTTCAAGAAAGAAACAGTCTTAAAAGAGTGAAATTCGATCAAAATGAAAAAAAAAGTTATTTCAAGTGTTTAATTTTAAATTGCTTATCACAATTCTTTGCTTTAAAATTAAAGTATACTGGAATCTTTTTACAAATGCCTTTATTCTTTGTACAAACTAACTTCACAAAATAACAACAACAAAAACGCCAAATTAATATAATTGGTCCCAATCTGACACAAATTAGTTAGATCTGTTTAAAATTAACTGAAATTGAAAAGGTTACGGTCAATATTTGCGGCTTTTCTATTTAGTAGACATTTGACATATGCTCTTGTTATTTGTCTGAAAGCTTATCCGACACTGACTGTTATCTAATGGTTTTAGTCACCACGCTAGTAAAGGGTTATTTTCGTGATGAAAAGTCTGGGATGTTTTCTATTTAGGACGTCTTAAGATGCTAAGATGATTTTAGAAGATAATGACCAAAACCGAATGTGATTGTGGAAAACAAAACTCCCTTGTACATGAAAATAGTAATTATTCTATTCATAAGATTTATTCCTATTTAAGTTGGTCTTTGGGCATAGGTTGGTCTTAGTCATAATATGGTTTCTAGTTTTCGGCATTTTTTGGTATATTTGTTCTATGCTCTTCATATTCATATTGTGTTTGGCATTTTATTTTTTTTTGTAGAGTGCCTACATGTATGATGAGTCTTGAATAGACGAAACCTGCGTCAGGCGAAGCAAAATTTATTTGTCTAGAACTTTGTTGTAATTTATATTAGGACGTTTAAACTTAATTGGTTAAAATGAATTCATAAGAAAAAGTCAAAAATAGAATGTGATTGAGTTTAAACGTTACTTCGTTTTATATGCAAAATTACTCTTATTCTTAGGATTTCGATAGAATTTTCTTGAATGTAATGAATCGCCTACTAAAATGCGGTTACTTTTACCGTCACTAAGGTTTTTTAGAAATTCGATCTCGTTGAAGTCAGGTAAACACTATCTAATTCTGTTTAATTTCAATACAACCGATGCTTGGTTGATTGATTGACTGATTTATTGTTGTTTGTTTTGTGTCCTGTCGGTGATATCGCATCCATTAAGTTGTAAACAATTTTGCCCAAACCGATGCACAGACCTTTTTGAGAATTTGACCGTTCTAATAATAACCAGTTGACATACATTGTAACAAACATCGATAATTTGTGGTATCAGACCTATTCCTGGAATGTAAGCGCTTTTGGGCGGTTTGGTATACATTGTAGCAACACAATTTGTCGTATTATTACGACTTACGTATCACCCCGTCAATCAGGTTCCAGCCGTGACAATAAAGCTGGTCAACATTTATAGGAAATTAAGCTTAAGTAATACAAGGATGGGAAGGATAAAATATAACTGATTAATATCACTGACTACAATTGTCAAAGTAATCAAAATGTCTAGTTTATATTATGCGATTAATCAAACACCATGACTGGTCTACTTCAATGACCTTTAGACTTAGCCTGGAAATCTTACGAAACGGAGAAGACGAAAAAGATCAAATTTGGAATAAAATGCGATTTATCATTTCTATGCAAAAGTACAAATCACAAAGAGAGAAGGTGGTTTAAGCGTCTGATTGACATTTGTGCACATTCTAAAATGTTTATCACATTCATGGTTTTGCAAAAGTTTGCCAGTACTTTCAGAATATAAATATAGATTTCCTAATGAATATTTGACTTATTTTATCTTGTTGAATTTTTTTTAAAGTACTTGAACAAGATTCAAAAATAGTTTGGAGCTACCAGTTTTACTCTTGTTGTCTAGCACGTCCCTTGTAGAAAATAGCGTGGGCTTGATATTTTCTATTTGTTAATTGCAGTTTTTAACAGACAACTATATACAGACCCTGTCACAATAAATGCTCGTAAACATTTCCCCTTAATAAGTTTACAACCCCTTAGCATCCCACAGCAGCGCTAAGCTGTCAGTAAATGTTCACTAAAGAGCGATCAGAGTCTAACATCGGGTGAGGCAGTTTTGCCAATAGAACGCAAAGAATTTGTGCCCAAGGTTGCTTGGGGCAGCCCTGTCATAATGAATACCGGGGTCCTCAGGCTATAATGCCGAATACCTGACTAAAATCCATTGTGGTGCAACGTGTAGGAAAATGTGTCAAGTCCCTTGCAGGTTTAAAATGCTTTCAGGGGTCTCGATAATAGTAGTACCCTTAGAATCCCCTACAACATGCTAAACTGCCCGACCAAACTCAGTGCAGTGGTGCGTTTTAGAACCATAATGTAGCTCTACACAAAGAATAACATGAACAAGCGTATCATATACGAGATAACTTTGAATCAAAATAAATGCACATTAAAAAGGATAAAGTGTTTAACGATATGGCTTTCTTCTTTCTTTCTTTTTTTCAAAATTCAAAAATTTCTTTCTTTTTTGCAGGAAATGCCTATAAAATATTGGGCGTTTGATATCAAAGTATTGAAGCATTTATTGAGTACGTTTTTCATCATCTTTATGGGTCTGGCTGAGAATAAAGGAAGCAGTTTACACCTGTTCCTGCGAGAGATAAAATTGACGCTATCTGATAAGATGGGAATGATTGATTTAGCTGTAATATTGATATAATAATTGTGCTTCTACGTAATATAATTAAGTTTTTAAAACTTTGTATTTCAAACATACCAACACCTACGCATTATGCATGTCCTTGCCTTAAATTGCAATTAAATTTCTGCGGAAAAGGGGGGTAATTTTCGCCTTATTCGCAATCACAAAATATCCGCGGAAAAATCCCCAACAGGAATGGTAAGTTATTCAAATAAGGAATAAAGGTAATCACAAGAAATGCAAATTTATCCACCGCGCAAAAAAGTTCGCTTTACAAAAACGCAAAAATGTTAACTTGCAAAATTGTCCACGTTAACAGTACTGATTCTGATTTACCAGAGGTTTCCGAAAATATTCACAAGAAGGGTCTTCAAATTTAACTAATACGAATTTACCAATAACACTAGGTTGCAAGCTGGATATTGCTATCGTGTTCGAATGTTTTTTGGCTTGAATACTTTTTCTATAATATTTTTTGTTTTCTATCCTTCAATGTTTTTATTCAAATGCAGCTGATGAGTGGTCACTTTTAGAAATATGGGTATACAGCATAATTGAATTTACCGTTTTTGATACCGCTGTAATACGTTGTGTTTTGAGACACATTTAGCAAAAACATAGTTAAGCTCAATGTAATTTTAGCGTTTGTTTCTAAGTGTACTCATAAAACAGAAATTGCAGGTGATCTTGGGATAGTCAGACACTTTGATTCGGTAACTTTGTTCTCTACACAGGAAAAAATTCAACATCAAATATATATTTATTCAACTTACGTTTTGGAGTCCATATTATGAACATGTGTTCAAAAACTTGTGTTCACCAAATCTTTTATGGTTTTAAATGACAAACATGTTTAAGAAAAATAAAATGACAACATTTTAAAATGTATTGCCAAAGCATAACTTACATTTTAAATTTTGCGGTTTTGTTACCATATGTAAATTATATGTTCGTCATATCTTCAACATATGCATTAAAAAATACATGAATGGTAATCATATGAACACCAGGCGTTCAGTGAACACGATAAATACCTATGTTAAACATATGACGAACACATGTTAAGCATATGCAGATGGGTGCACACATAACCTGTACGGTAAGTTAACTTGAGAAGCAGACATCAAGTTAACTTCAAGTTCACTTGCGACTGGTCATGCGACAATACAATCATCTAAATTTTAAAAAAAGATAGTGCATACATTTTAAAGTATCTGAAATGACTGCGGCAACTCTTTCATCTTGCCATCTCATGGTGGATAAATACTAAAAGCAAACCATATTTTTGGACACCTCGTAAAAAAACCAGGCGGTTTAAACCAGTTCTGTTTGTTTTTAAAAAAAAATAAAAAGAGCTAAAACTTTACACCGAAAGCTAACATCCTTCCAGTCACATATTGAAGAATTAATTAAAACTGATCAAACTCATGAAAACTAGAAATTATTTCAAATCATCGAAAAGCACAAAAAGTCTAGGGGTGCTTAACTTTTTTCCAGGTGTATCTAAACAATTGTTCATGTTACTTCTTCTGATTTACTATAAGTGTACTCTTAAAACTTATAAAAGCTTAATGAAAGTTAACAAATTAAGATCTACAGATGTCATGTTTACGATTGTCTCATTTTAAACTCATTCATCATGATGTTAAGATTTCGATGAAGAAGATCTAGAAGTACAAACATATAGGTCGCTTTAATTTTATCAAAGAAAAGAAGCTCAAAGTGCAAATTGGCAATGAGTAAATTATTGATAAGGATAGAAGTAAAATGGAAATTACAAATAAATGAAATGGATAGACACATCTCATAAAATATACCTCCATTCATCATATTTTATAATATTAAAGGTGCACATTTAATTTTGAAAAAAAAAACTTCATCTGGAAGTTGTTTGAAAATCCATAGTGTTTTTAGTACGAGTTGCATATAAGAGATGGTTACATGTAGACTAAGTCTTCGGCATTGCGGATCGGCACATTAACAGTCATATGGACGGACAATCCTATCACGTTAAATCTAGCGGTGAACCATGTGGGGAGATGCTAAATCGGGGAGATGAACATGAAAAAAGTAGTAAAATAAATATGTAATTACATGTATGTTGAAGTTACTATGATTAGCGGTCCGGTCTTTGTTTTATAGCCTGAAGACCTCGACATTCATAATTAGAGGTCTACACCATTCAACAACCAAGGGTACACATCGCAGTCGCTATGTGGGCAAAGCAACCTGAAACGGTGTCAGATTCTGAGCGCTCTTGAGTTGACAACCTTACAAGTTAAGCACTGTTGTGGGTCCATTTGCCATCCGAAATCCGCACAGATAAAGGCCATGTTTTTCGCATGTCAAAAAACACTGAGTACTGCATATATTTACTGCTAATACCTTCATTTGTTGCCTTCTAAATACCAGAAAAACATACACATATAAATGCATAGACTCTCTTTCGTTTTAATCTTATATAGTGTTACATTTATGATTTTTGCAAAATGTAAAATATCCTTTATGCCATCCACAATTCACATGGATATAAGTGCACGTAATAAAGTCTCTCAGCACCACAAAAACAAATTCAATTACCGATTCCTGAGGTTTTTACATTTGAATCGGTGCATTCCTATCACGCATCGAATCTGATGGCATCTTATCATTAAAAAAAACGAAAAAGATGCTCATACATGTCTGCAGAGATAATCAGTTTTATTCACATATATATTTCTTTCAATTTTTGGAATTACAAAACTTACGATTGAGAGACAGAAGCAAATGCTATTATCTTACGATTGCTTGACAAGATCAGAGCATTCAACTCTAAAATAATGATCTTGCTGAAAAATCTGATATTACTTATGAAACCTCAATGACTTTGAATGAGATAGAATCATTGACAAAAAACTGATTTATGCCATTGCATAAAATTGTATCTCAACAAGTATAAAGGATTGAGTGCTGGTTGGTTTCTTTGAATGTAAGACGCAACAAAGTTGCTGTTCATTATGAAGATTTAAGAGGGGAAAGCGATCTATATAAATACAAAAGTTTTTTTAATTATCTAATTAAATGTTAGTATGGAGTACAAAATGACTTGTACTCATTGTTTGTTTGTTTTTTGTTCCAAACAATGATATTTTTATAAGTGCAAATATAATAGAACATTTTGTGTTTTTATTTTGGATTTGTTTTGCACTGCGTTCCTTTGTTATGTTTTTTTTTCTTTTGTCTGTTGTTTATATTGTTTTTTTCTTGATGTGTGATTTTGGTGTTATGTTATTATATATTTTTTTTATGAATCATAAAGAAAATCGAACATGTAGAGATTAAGCTAACATAAAACAAGCAATATTATGGTAGTATTGCTGGACAATACAAATAGACTATAAGTATACGCGATACAACCAACATAAAGCACACGGTAATTTTAAAACTTAAAAAAAAACAATCGCTTATTGAATGGAAAACAGCCAGCAGTCATCAGCATGAACAGAGGTCGCTTTCGTCGTCTTGCATTGGCCCAAGACTAAAAATATTTTACAAAAGATTCGATACTAATCCCAAAAATCTCCCACTTGCCCTATATTTCAAAAATAGTTCGGAACAGAACAACAAATACACATAAGGATGTTCGCTGGTCAGTTTTAAATAACAAAGTATCTTAATATACGATATTGAGATGTGGAATAAGTGTACGCGACACAACAAACATAAACAAACAGCAATTCAAAAAATCACAACGGAAAACAGCAAGCAGTCTTCAACATGACCATAGGTCACTGCTTACCGTCTTGCATTGGCCCAAGACTTATAACACAATACAAAAGTATCAAAACCAATCCCTAAATCATCAACGAAAGACTCAATTCTTGACATAAAACAGTCAACATAGAATGACAAGGACAAACAAAGGCTTTGGCAAAGTTTCCTGGCTTAGGACAGGCACATATAAAATGTGGCGGGGTTAAACTAGTTTTTTGGATCCAACCTTCCCCCTATTGATAAGCTTGCACAAAGCAACATATAAAAAACACACTGTAAAACTCAATCGACAAAAGTTCAATTCAACAAGAGAGAACCTAAGACAAAATACTGTACGAAAATAACAAGACAAGGAGGAACTCTCTTGAGAACACTCGAAGTTACTGACAACTAGCTAAGAAACATTTATCGATTGATGTAAAAGAATCAAATACATTAGTTCTAAATCCGACACCCCACGTCAAAACAATGAATGATTAAGAGTTGTATCACCATACAGAACCGACATACTTGATCGCTGTGGTGCTTATAAATAATACAGTGGATAAAAAGTGAAAAATTTAACGTTTTAAAGTTACTATCAAGCTATCAATATTTCTGCCAAAACATACCAAATGCAAAGATTTTACTAAAACATTGAATTCGTATCCTTTTTTCAAAAGGTTTTTAAGCCAGTTTTTTTATTTCCATAAGGTTATTTTTGAATTTTTGTGCTTTATAAACTACATTGCTATAAAAGTCAGGATGAGATATTCCTTTAACAATCAGAAATCTACGTGTACAATCAAATTTTTCGATGAGATGTCCATATTTATGTGCAAATTTTGTAAAAGATTTGACTAATTTGTGGTAACGGTAACCTTGTTTTAGCAATTTTTCTGTAATAAAACGGTTTTAATCATTAAAATCAGACACATCACTGCAAATGCGAGCATACCTGACTAATTGTGAAATGTATACCCCGTAAGCTGGAGCTAATGGTACGTCTCCTTCAAGAAACGGAAATTTAACTATTGGGAATGAAAAGTCATCCCGTTTATCATATACTTTAGTGTGTAATCTACCGTTGATAATGCTTAAGTCCAAATCTAGAAATGGACATCTACTGTCGGTTGAGTTTGCTTTATTTAGGGTTAATTCTTTAGGATATATATCATTTATAAAATTTGAGAATGTGGGGTTGTTTAGAGCAAGTATGTCATCTAAGTACCTATATGTATTGTTAAAAGTTTCGATAAGGTGGTTTTTGTTTGGGTCTTTCTGTAGCTTGGCCATAAACTGTGATTCGTAACAATATAAAAACAGATCAGCTATGAGTGGAGCACAATTGGTTCCCATTGGAATTCCAATGACTTGGCGATATATTTGTTTACCGAACCGGATGTAAATATTATCTAAAAGAAAGTTTAATGCAGTAATAACTTCTATGTCGGTCCAATTAACATAACCTCTGATAACAAGCGTTCAAAATTGGGCAGGAAAGGATTTTTCTTACTTTTTCATAGGTTTATCATTAGACTTATTTTAGTGTTAAAAACCTATGAAATTTTTTTTTATAAAACTTCGTAAATTAGCTAAACCTTATTATGAAAAGGAAAAAATCTTAACTGGGCAAAAAAAATCCTTTTTTTTAATGGTAAAATCCAGAGGATTCCGAAAAATCTGAGAGAATGACCAACGATCATCCTTAATCATTTCAGTATATCAACATACCAAAAGCCCTGTGCAATATCTATACGCATTAAAAAAAGTGCGACAAACTGAAATTTCTGCGAATTTTCAGAGTTTAAAGAGCTTAGACTACTATAAAAATTTGAAGAGTGGTCAAAACGTAAACTTGACTGTGCCTCATCGTGGTAGAATCACACCCTAAAAATGGTTTAATGTTTACAAAGCATTTTTATTTGATGCAAAACTCGCACACTAAAAATGATTTAATTTCTATAAAGCGTCAAAGATATTCATATCAATAACATTGTTGATAAGAAGCAAAAAAAAAAAAAATAAAAAAGTATGAATAAAACAAAAAAGATGTGTCTAAATACATTGTAGAATATGACGATTTAAAATCTGATATTCAATAATATAAACTTATTTGAAGCGTTTAAACCAAAAGACCAAACTGCCAAAAAAAAAGAACACCAATAAAAAAAATCAGCTCACTAATTTCTTTTGCTGAAAATGAAATATTATACTAAAAAAGATTAAACTTGGGAAGTCAAATCTATTTTGAGCGAATTTTTTTTTAAAGTGATCATTAAATGACCAAAAATATAAATTAAAATTAGGTAATTAGCAAGTTAATTTATTAATTTATTAATGTATAAATTTTAAAAGTCAAAATGATAAAACAATAACTTACTACTGGATTCATGTCTTCTATTTTAATCCTAGAAGCACAATCAATGACATTTCCTCACAAAATAGCAAAGTTCCAAGAAAATGAGCTTTAAGTAAGGAAAATGACACTGAAAAACGAATCATCTGCTTGGAACACGACCTTATCATTTAGAATATTCATGTAATTTTTTCCCGAAGATTCGTTTCCCATTCCGTCAAGTCAACCAGAACTTAGTTTCATGTATTTTTTAATCGGATGAGATGATTAACTCAAGTTGACATTAAAATTAACATTATTAAACCATTAGTGTTGCGATCATAGATGAGAAAAATATGTAGTTTTTTGGAAAAATTTAATTTATCGGCACAACATTTATCAAATTAATTGGAAACAAGTAAAAAGAAAGAAATTAAGTATTGGGGATAAGACAGTTTCCAGTTGACATTTTGACTGATAGAAAAAAATTTGCACCGAATAAACAAATGGATTTTTAGATTGAAAGTAAATCCGTAATTTTAATAGTTAGTAGTTTTCTGATAGAATATGCCGACTTGTTATAGGAAATATTTGATTTTTTAAACTAATAAAAAGTATCAAAGAACGCTCACAGTCAATATATAATTAGTTCTTAAAATAGTGTTAGAACAATTTTATACAAATGTTGCTAAATGCAGATTCGATGTAATCTTGTCGTTGTGACAATGGTTCAGGCAGATTTGTGATCATGGGCTTAGTGCAACATTGAATAGTCAACAACATCAAATTTCTGCCTGATTAAAAACTTTCATCATTTTGACCATACATGTATATTGAAATCTTTATTTACATCATTGCATTATGCATTAAAGGATCTTTCGTTGAAAACATGGACTGAGATTTCCAATCGTGTGGGTAAATTCGAAAAAAAGTTGAACTCGCACGTCATGCATTCGATTTCAACTTTTGCAATAAAAAAAATCGTCTTCATTCACGTCATAATATCGTCATCGTTCTTTGATTAGGGGCATGCACAAATATTTGCGAAACCAGGATATATATGTGTTATAATATCAAATAAATTATATAACTTCATGTAAATTGTTCAAAAGATATAAAGAATTTAAAGAATACAAAGTGCCGTTGTGTGAATCCATTCCGATAAGCAAAGAGGAGAGTTGGTTTTGAACATTTAAAAATTGAATTATGAGGCACGTGTAAATCTACAAAGTAAGAGTTTAATACCACAAACCATAATGCATTTACACCGATTATAATTATTGTTGATTTACTTCAAGTGTTTAAGTTACGCAGGTGTGCTATCCGTTCCTAGTAGTTTGGAACTTGTTAAAGTTTACACCAAGACAGCACGAATTCAGCTACAGATATATCAGTCAGACGAAAGTGGTGACAAAATGAAATGATAAAGTGCATGGGATGGAGACACATGGCCGATAGGGTTGATTAGTTTAAAAGTGAGGGTAATTTTGCCAACTGCAGAAGAGTCAAGGGCCGTACTCATATCGAGACCTTGCGCTTCAGTCTTAAACCTGCAAGGAACGCGACATTTTCCAAGCAAGGGCATCCCATTGTTTTAGAATAATACTATTATGGACTGACTTTTCATTTATGGGCAACAAATGTCAGTCGCTCTGTAAACAAGGTCGCCTGACTTTCGTTATGAAGCTTGCTAAGGTTGCAAATAGTAAAATCGTTTTTATTATTTCCATTACACCTGATTGATTGGCTTCGGTCTTTTATCCTGTCGATTTTTTTTTCATAATTTTTTACAGTAAAAATTAGTCATTGACAATATTTTGATAATGAATGGTGCGTATGCAAAAGTTTTCAAAACAGTACCACGCCTTTGACTAACCATTTTGATGTGTTCATCAACTAACAGGATAAATTACATTGTACCAAACGATAATAGGAATGTTAAAAATTTTAATTGCAATTTTATGATCCTGTTTTGATCAAAAATGAGAAAAGTTGGCTATCTTCGAACATTTGACAAATTTACTTATTAAGCAAGTAACAATGTATACTCTAAATAATTATTGATTTAATTTGAAGTATTTAGGTTACTATAGCCAGGTGTCCTAGCAGGCCATGGAACTTAGTTTATATATTTTTTTTATCTTTAGTTACATTGTCGTTAGTTAACGCCCTTCTCAAAAGCAGTGCGAATCCCAGTGCGAATTCGCTTACATTAGGGAAATAACCACAAAAGGGATTATATAATGAACATTAAATTGCTATGTTTTTTTGGGATGAGTACCAAGGACAAATTGGATATTGGGTTTTGACTGCAGATAGTCAGTATTTATTTAACTCCCATGCCCAAGCAGCAAAAATTCCACTTTATCAGGAAGATGAACATGAAAGAAGTGATGCAATTAACATGAAAATGAAGTAGGAGAATTGTAAAGGAGTTTTGCAGGCCATTGGATATTGGGTTAGCACGATCGGACTACATTTGTCTACTGTAGGGGATCCAAAGGCCCTACACACAATGAGACCTGCAGCAGCGCTCAAATACAAATTATTTTCGATGAAATGTATATACCAATTTTTGCCAAAGAGCAGTGATTATACATGTTATGAAGAAGTATTTTTGATGTTTTTATCACATCAAATGAATTAAATGAATAACATGTATAAATAAAGGACAGAATCTTAAGATTTTAAATGGTAGTTGTATGATCCCATCTCGATAAGAAAAAAGGAGAGTTGGCTTTGATAGAACATTTGAAAATTTGTCTTATTAAGCACGTGTAAATCTCTAAGAAGCAGTTTATTTCTACAAACAATTTACACCGATTATAATTATTGTTGATTAATTAAAGTGTGCAGGTAACGCAGGTGTGCTAGTTGCAAGGGCAACTTAGTTTACACTTACCATGAAAGTATAAATGCTACTTCACAAGCATCAAACATCTAAACTCATGTTCATACACCTTGTGTAGCGGATTGTTTGATTGACTCACGACGTTAAACTTCCACAGTCAATCAAACAATCAGCTACACAAGGTATATGAACATGAGTTTAGAAAAGCACTCGACAATACTGGGAAGGGTAAGATCTGACAATTATACTAAGTTAGGGGGACTAAAGGTCTTACGCGTATCAATATTCACAGCAGCGCATGAACCTGCAAGGAATCAGTCGATTGATGATTCTCAACTAGCTGTCAGTAACAGCGAGTGTTCTATAGTTAGCTCCTTAATATTGATAGGGGGAAAGTTGAGCCAAAAACCTAGTTTTATCCCGCCACATTTTATATGTGCATGTCCTAAGCCAGGAATCTTGACACATTTTTTGCTTATAACCATTCACTACCGTATTATGAAAAAAATATTAGTGATAAAACTAGATAAGCTTAATCCAAAACAATAACCGCGTGAAACAATGATGAAAACTTCTAAAATCATTAATATAATTAATAAAACGTATAACTTTCTATGGAAAACAGTATATATTATCTTATCAAATTCTTAACATCTTTAAGTTGCAATTTTTGACGTCAAAAACAAATTTAACGTGCAAAAAATTAGTGGTATTGATATAAACGCGAGATAAATGTTACATTTTCTTAAGATATGTTTTTTCAATGAAACGCTAGTTTTGCCAAATCTCCAAAAAGATTAAAATTGTTTATTTATAAAGTATTTTGAAATTAATGTGCTTAGTTCATGTAGTTTATGATCTAATAACTGTTTTATTTGTGTACCAAAATAATATTATTCAATAATTACAGAGTTTTAAAAAGAATACCAAATTTTCTTTACATTACATGTTAATTATCACCCTGTCCAGTCTTGAAAACTGAGAATATTAATGATCGAAATGTGTTTTCTCTCTCCTTCATTCATGAAATAAATAATGTCGTATTGTCAATTTCGACCAACGACTTAAATTGCGATGGAAGATATACATGTACATGTCTAAGGGTTTACTACCATAAACCATTCTTAAGCCCTATAGTAAATTGATTTGGGAATGCTATAGCCAGCGGGAACTGCTTACTCTTCCAGAGCACCTGTGTTCACGTTTGTTAAAGAATTGATTTTGTTCTTGTGTTTTTGTGTTTAAGTTGTACTGTTTCTTTGTTTTTGCTGGTTTTGTTATTGCCGTTCGGATTTTTGACATTCGGGTGCCCCTTTCTCTTCATCAATAGTGGAATATAAAATAAGAAAAACAGAAATCAATGAAACACAAATTAAACACCTACTATACAGACTTTTATTTTTCTTGAGAGAAAAAAATGCAAAGTATCAAAGTGGATCTAAATCGGTTAATTTGCTTATGTTGCATATGCATATTTTATGGAGTAACCTCCCATCAGCACGGTTTGAATTTAAACATTTTAAGATAGTCAACCAATTGCAAGGTATTTATAGGAAAGTATTCGGGCCCAAAACGTTCGAGCACGTTAAATCCGGAACCGAAGAAACCTTATGTTTTAAGCAAATTGGAAATATCTAATGTAATTGATTAAACATATTCTAACGATCCACCATTAAACTTGAATCGGGGACCATATTCAAGTTTAATTAAAGTAATAATATGATTCCTTGGTTTTACTGTTTTATGCTCTTCATAATCATAAATTGTTTAGCATTTTCAATATTTTTGGTAGAGCGCCTCTGATGAGTCTGATGAGATGAATAGACGAAACGCGCGTCAGTCGTAGCAAAATGTATTGTCTGGAACTTTTTTGTCGTTTGTATTTAAATGAATTTTTCGTTCGATTTTTCATAATTTACTATTTTTGCAGCAGAGGAAAATACAAATTATACTCTGAAGAAGGAATTCGGCGACATCAAATAATGGTAATAGTGAAAAAATGCTGCATCTTGACGCTCTGCGAGGAAATAAATCTAATAAAAAACCAGGGCCTTTCTTTCCAGTTAAATAGTATGTCCTTCACAAGGGGAGACCAATCGCGGAAACAAAAACACATGTATATGCAAGAAAGACCCATTTAAACTCGCTCCTTATATTCAACTATCTAAAACGTTAACCAAAATTGACAGACACAGAACAAAAAGACAGAAGAAACCTTGTTTAGAATTGACAAAGAGAGCACTTACAAGACCGAAAAGCCCAATCCTTCAATCAATATAATTATAAGAAATGAGGGAAGTCTAGTCATTTATAGGTGAAATTCTTTATGAGTGATTAATTCCTAGGGAACCGTCTGGTAACTGCTCTTGCAAGGCATCGTTGTTAATGTTAAAACATTGGTGCTTTCGCTTCAATTAAACTCAAACTTATTCTGCTGACTCTGTTGTGTTTACTAACATTCATTAAATATAAAGTTTTAAAAGTACACGCATAGGAGTACATTTACTAAACATTGCAAACTAATTTTGAAACTAACACACAAACTGCTATACATTTAGAAGGTAGGAACCGCTTACTCTTCTGGAGCACATGAGTTCACTCTTGTTACGACTTGACTTTGCGTTGTGTATTCCGTTCGGTTGATTTTGTGTTTTGTGTTTCTTCCAACTGTTCTTGTTCGTTTTTACCGGTTTTGTGGTTGACGTTTCGGACTTTTGATACTCGAATGCCCCATTGATGCTTCTTTTCTTCTTCCTTCATTAACTTTATACTGTTGTTTTCTAAATTTTCCCTCGGTTTTTTTTTTGGTCAAAAGTAATCATGTTTTTTTTGACATTCGAATGCCATTTGGTTTTGCAAATGTTTTTATATAATTTAAAATTCTTGTCTTTATTGTCTTTAAAATATCCCGGCTGCAATGATATACACAGACAATTTATGTTAATGATAAATTCACGTAAAGCTCGATTAAAACACTAATTTTACGTTAAATTTATTTTAGTCTAACGTAAGAATTATTAAAATTAAATGAGTGTTAGACATTAACGTTAAGCTTTTAACGCAAACTGAGTTGTTGAATTATGCGACATCAAATGTTAAACTTTAAAAATTAACGTTAATTAACGTTAACAAAATTTGCTTGTGTATTTATAGGTAAAAAGGTTTTTTTTTTATCAAATTTCAAAAAAGAAAGTTATAAATCTGTTTATAAGAGATGCCAAAAGTATTAGCATCTCATTTAATTACTTGGAGAAACTGAAAAAAAAACTGGAGAAAAACGAATGCATATTAAATTGCTTAGAATATTAGCACTCAGATATCAATATCTGGAAAAATCAGTAACGATATTAAATTTGTCTCGTCACAAATTTTCCGTATATGGAATTTGTATTCATCTTTATGAATAAATAAATAAATGCCAGCAGACAACAATAGAATATGTTATAACACAACAATAACTATTTAGTTTCATAATCTTCAAAACTTTGTTTTGCACTGTCTGATCCATATATAAAAAGGTTTTTTTTTCACTTTTAAAATATTTTTGGAGGGTGAAAGGCTTAATTATTAAAAGGGAAGCAGGAGTGGAATGTCATTTTATTCTGACACAATTAGACAATCATTAAATTTTCATTCCTGAAAATCCTGTGTTAAATATGTTTTAAAAAACTAATTTCTGTTTTCTCTTAAGTCTTTTTACAGTAATATGTCTGTTTGGGTGCAAAAGGTCCATGCTTAAATTTGCTTCAAGCCCATCTCATGTTATATCATGTTAGAATACGATTGAATCATTATAAATTTATAAAGCACTACTAAATATTGCATTGCACATGTCAGTAGTGGTGTTGTCCAAGAGGATAACTATGAAGTATCAGATGGATTTATGAAAGAGAGATGGGTACAATGAAGCACGTCTTGTCTATGCACTAATCCTTTGTGTACGAGAAATAAAAATACACAATGAATTTATTATGAAACATAACAGCATTTTTTCCAATGCAATGACCGGAACACAGTAATTTTAATAGTTTTGAGAGTTGCAAAAAAAATTACAATCTTTTTAACCTCTTAGTAAGCCTTCCAATACTTTGATTTAAATGCTGTTGATACAGGTTGCTCCTTAAATAATGCATATACAGCATTACCAAATTAATCGTTTTTAAAGCCGTTTTGGTATTTGTATTCTATAACTCTTTTGAATTGCCTATCGATTAATATCGAAAATCAAGTTTTTCTTGAGTACATTGTACACCATGTAAAGTAAATGAGTGAGTTTGTAGCACTATGTAGGGCGCATAAGGGCGATGAACACAAATATGATGATAAAATGAATAAAAATGATGATTGTTTGAAAACAGCGATGTAATTGGAGGTACAGTAAATTGAGGACCGAGAAAAAAGTGCCAAGCGATGGACAAGGGCGGACAATTTAGTGGTTCACTCGTGGCGGTCTTTCAATGGGTCTTTTACGTACATGAAACATGTGAAACGTTACGGTTACGGTGTAACTCTCCATCCACACACGTATGCCCTCTACAATGTGTGGTCGGCAGGCAGACTTTCCGCAATCCCTGCATGCACACGAGGGTAAATCTTTTTTTCACATATCTTAATTTGATAACTGAAACGTTTTTCAGATTTTTCAGGTGAGAAAAAATTCCAGTAAGGTTTGATAATATCAAAAGGTTTTTGATTTGGTTTTTAAAGGGACATTTGGTTATTGACAGCTTTTACTTCTTAGTAAACATTGATAGACTGCACCATTCATATATTTTTTAACCCGACCGTTGATTGACAGTTACATAGTACTAAATCTATACGTTATAGCTTAAAAATCCCATGTCAAAAATATTGACAGGAAAACATGCAAAGCTGCCTTGATTTAAATGATTATTTTTTCTCAATGAATTTTCCATCGCTACGTCAAGGAAATATTCTCTGTGTTATTAATCATTGATGCTTCGTTAGTTAGATGTGCAACAGTATTTCGTTTTAATTGTTTATCCAAGTACTTCTTCAACCCCACATAAAGAATGTTATTGACAGCTAGGGGGTAAATTGATTTTTAAACATTGCTGGAGGTTACAGAAAACTAATTAATTACATGCTTTGATTATACTTTGACTTTACAGCTAAATAGCAGGGTAGCTATTAATTAAACAAATAAAAATATATATGAAGGATAAAAGGAGGGTTATGTTAAATGTTGCCGAAGGTTAATTTAATTTCCTACTGCTGTGTAGCTGAATTCAGAAAGTTCAACTTTGATATGTTACTGAAATCTCAATTCATGCAAGCTCAGCGGCATAAAAGAACAATCATTTAAACGTACTATTCAAAAACATGCCCAGTCAAAATAAATTCATAGGTACCGAACATGCCGATGAAACGTATACTGGTTTTGGTAAACATGTTTGTGTTTCGATTTGATTATTTTCACCAAAAAGAAAACCGTACGTAAATATATATACCTCAAACCTCTTATTATAATCCTTGCACCATATACTTTATTTGAAAATAACACCCCAATGGGTCAAAGCAAGCATGTTTAAACAAGATAAACATATACAATACGATCACACCAAACAGATTCTACAAGTATTGAAATGAAATAAGTCGTCGCAGGTAAATTATTTTTTTAGCACTGTATTACAAGTGTAGGAATGCAGAATATCGAAAATAAATAGCTGCGAATTCATCTTCTGACTTAAAATCGCAAAAAAGTAGTCGCAAAATAAGTTGATGTACAGTACGTATATATTAGTTATTTATTGGGTTATAGGCTTGTATATTCTAAACATCACGATTTCAGGAGTTCCCTTTCTAGATAAAATATAGGATTGTTCAGCGAAAACACACAATTCGAAGGGTAATCAAAGATAAAGCAAGTGTTTTGCCTTTTTGTCCAGATAGGATTGTAAGAATGGATGAAAAATACTTTTAGCAATGGTGCACAATGAATGGTCATACATGTAGGAAATCCGATTGTTTGCTGAAAACAGGTCCACCAATTGAAACTGTACCAATATCTTGTCCATAAAGAAAGTTGAGAATTTCTGTTATTTGCTCTTCTAGATCTGCGTATTACACTCATACAATGTATAAAACCCGTTTCAAGATAAAAAAAATGATTTCACATGGAGTAATGATTTTTCTAACCCGCATTTGAATGACACCTTTTCCACAGTAACAACATTCGAAATTTTTTTGGAGTCCAAATTACCGTCAGTGTTGATGTTACTTAAAAGAAGAGTACATGGCTTACGCTAGTATGACATAGATTGTTAACCTTCGCTCAACATTGTCAATTTCACGTTTTAACTTTGACAAAAACATTTACTCTCTCTGACAGAATGTTTTTCTGGCACAATGAATGCAATGATTATGCAGTATATCATTTCTAGCTTTAACATGTACAGTATAGGCTGTCCTGTCAGAATTTGTAATTGTGATGCGACGTTAGTCTTCAGCCGTTTGATTGCATCACGTTCAATTTGATTCCTACCGAAATTGATATATTGTTCATAGTTTGGGATGATTAGGCACGGCGATGCAACGGGATGCAAAGTCTAATAAAATTCCATAACGAATGAGATAGTTAGATATATCGTCAGTATCATATTGTGACGGTCTGTTTTTAACTTGACGGTGACATACATCAAGATTTCTTTTGCTATTTTTGCCAGATTCAATGGAGTGAAAATCCGGGTAATCAAATGGTGAATGTCGGACAGGAAGGGAACGAAATATCGTAACAGTGTTCCAAGCAACTACTAATCACAGCCACTTGGTATTTAGTATACAACATCAGAGTAGCTGGGTTTTAGTTATTTGAAGAAACTTCGCGTGCTTATTAAAATAGAAAGTAAACACATGGTAAAGGTATAAAAATCGAACAAAATGTACGAGGAGTTACTTTATTTTTTAGTTTATACTTATCTATGTACTTTTTTTGGAATATTACACTCTAATGAGAAGCAATGCCACACAACGGTCTTTGTCATGAATATGTGTGTAAGATAGAGGTTGCACAATTGTGAATAGTTTGAAAATCTAATGTTTGAATTTTCATTTGGTGTCTCACGAACAATTGTACCGCATCTTACATTGTACATGTATCTTGTTTTTAATTGTTTTCACGGCACATTAATGTATGATAATGTTAAAATTATAAATCAGACACAGTAATGTGTGTGATAATGTTACAGTAATAAATCGGACACAGTAATGTGTGTGATAATGTTACAGTAATAAATCGGACACAGTAAATTGTGTGATAATGTTATAGTAATAAATCGGACACAGTTATGTGTGTGATAACGTTACAGTAATAAATCGGACACAGTTATGTGTGTGATAATGTTATAGTTATAGATAAGCACGTTGTGTGTGATAGTATTGCAGTTATTAATCAAGGCATTTAAATGTGAGTGATAATGTTACAGTTAAATGTCAGACACAGTAATGTGTGTGATAATGTTACAATAAAAATCCGACACAGTAATGTGTTTGATAATGTTGCAGTTATGAATCAGGCACAGTAATGTTTTGATAATGTTACAGTTATATCCCACAGCATATTACATATGTGTGACAATTTTAGAATTATACATCTCAGGTAGACCACTGGTGTCTAGATATTAGTAGTTAAATCCAACTATAAAAGAATAGTTAGAAAAGATTGACAGATTTTAATTAAATATATTTCTAACTTGGACGCTCTGTGAGCCGACAGTTGAAATCAACCCCATTTAAAAGTATCTGTTATCATGAAGATGCTATTTCATTAACGTACATTAAAAGTTATTTACATGAATTGCTCTACTCCAAAGCAGTACAAATTCTGCTATATCTGGGAGACTCACACAAAAACGGGTTATAAAATGGAAAATGAACGAAGACTGAAGACGCAGTGGATGAAATAGAAAGCCAAGAACAATCGAAAAAGGAGAAATGAATAAAATCAAGAAAATATAACCTGTTGTCGGGATCCTACATATCATGCTTATACGGGTCATACTCTTCCTAGACACCATTTTGAACCGGTGTTGTTTACCAAGCGAAATTAAAGTAACACGCAACGTAAGAAATAGAATTTTAAAAAAATTCAAAAGCTACAATCTATCAATGCACTTTTCTTAACTTTTCCTTTTTTTATTTTGATTTTACTATCTAGACACCTGTGGTCTACCTATGATTTATAACTGTAACATTATCACACATATGTAATGTGCCGTGATAACAGCAAAAACTAGATACAGTGTAGGTTGCGGAACATTTCAAATAAAATAAATAAATCTTATCCATTTAACCATGTCTTAAGACTTAAAATATAGTTTAAAGTATATTATCTTGAATACTGTCAAAGGGGTAATGCATGGCTTTCAATTCACAAAATTTTGCAATTGTTTGATCTTGTATTAGCATTTAACATATAAACTAAATTTCACGATATTTTTTCTGTTTATATATAAATGAAGCAAAATTTGCAAACAAAAACCAAATCGTTAAATTTTGTCGTTTTTAATTTAAAAGATTATTACATAACGGGACTCGAACACCTGAGTTGGTAATGGACTATTGATGATAGCCTGATTTATAAATTTACATGTAACTCGACCAGAACAGTCTATGGCAGACTTCTCTTGTCTTCAGATTGCGTAAAGATTGATTCTTTCGTTCGAGCAAAGCGAGGCGCAGATTTAGTTAAAGTGTTTATTACTACATTGATACTAAAGCAACGTCTTCTACTAAAATTCCGTTATTTTAATATATTACTTCAACCTGTCATTGGGATCAGAAATTATCAATGCCGAAGAAAGTAAAGTTGTAGATGGTTGACGAAAGGTCACACAATATTAATATGTGCTCTACTGCAGCCTTTGACCATCAAAAATAAATATGGCGGCCAAAAACTTCCAAACCGGATATCGAAAAAAAAACATTCACTTTTCAAAAAGAGGAGGTTCTTTTATATTAAGGTTCGTGTTCACTTAGCGCAAAGCTTAATATTTTTTCTGATTACCCAAATTTCCGTCCGGATTTCCTACCGAATAAAAAGGAGACGGTATATTTTTGTGTATGAGACTCATTCGCAACAGTTCAACGAGTTAACGTTATTCATGTTCTTCTAACATGCAGCAATTAATTCGTCTTTATCTCTTATCTTAAAACGTGATTTATTGGTTATAACTTTGTTTTCAATATTGTAAAAAATAACCTTTTCTGTATCATAACTTCTTTTATGTTGGTTTTAAAAAATACCATTGAAATGACTTAAAATCATGAAAAAAATATTGAGTCTAAAAATAGAAAAAATGATCTTCACATTTAATAATTTTAGAAATAAAACCATATCGGTCAAACCATTACAATCCGCGCATTGACATTAAAACTGGATTTTTTGGTAAAACGCATTTTTTATTATATCCTAGTGGTTTTAATATTTTTAATCGTTGACCATTGTATCTAGGTGAATCTTGTTGAGTAAATTTTACCTGTGATACGTGCGTAGTCATAGGAAGACATTCGCAAATAGTAAAAAATAGGGAAATTTCAAACGTAATAATTGGCAATTTTAATTCTAAAAAATATCTTTTTTAGACAATGTTATGATGCAAATTCTTTTTCTAAGTCAATGATCCCTATGCATACTATATATTTAATAAAACAGTAATTGATGTTTTCAACCTCAAATTCAATTTATTGAAAATAAATGAATTACTACTTTTCAATTGCTCACCAGAGGGTCCAGAAAATATTTTTAAGCTATTTTCCGCATATTTTATACAAGTATAACATTTCGAATTATGAAGCTTAGATGTAATACTAAATTTTTGTACCATAGAAATTCGGTCTACGGGAGTATCCACTCAACTTTTAAATATGACGTCTTTTCAGAGTTGGCTGATGGACTAGTTGTCGGGATCCTATTTATACGGGGTATACTCTTCCTAGACGTCAATAAATTGATTTATTTTGAACCTGTATTGTTTACCAAGCGAAATTAAAGTAACACGCCACGTTAGAAATAGAATTAAAAAAATTCAAAAGCTACAATCTATCAATGCACTTTTCTTAACTTTTCCTTTTTTTATTTTGATTTTACTATCTAGACACCTGTGGTCTACCTATGATTTATAACTGTAACATTATCACACATATGTAATGTGCCGTGATAACAGCAAAAACTAGATACAGTGTAGGATGCGGAACATTTCAAATGAAATAAATAAATCTTATCCATTTAACCATGTCTTGAGACTTAAATTTATTACTTTGAATACTGTAAAAGGGATAATGGTTTCCAATTCTTAAAATTTCGCAATTGTTTTATCTTGTATTAGCATTTAACATATAAATTAAATTTGTCACCATATTTTTTCTGTTTATATATCAATGACGCTAAATTTGCAAAAATAAGCAAATTGCTTAATTTTCAATTTTTGTAATTAGAAAAATCATTACCTAACGGCACTCGAACACCTGAATAGGTAATTAGTTTAAATATATTTATTTATCCTGCATTGGGAATCAAGCTTAATGCTTATGTGAATCCCTCTCCAGCTAACAGTTTACGAGTGTGGCCTTTGCAGCGGCCGCCATTGAGCCTACTCTTATCGAATTCTACAAAGGGGTTTTTAACGTGCATGGGGTATTGCTCTCCACATACACGGGACAACCTTTTTTCGTCCCTTCCGAAGGACTAGCATCGTTCCTTGAGACCATACTCGCAAACGGTGTCAAGATAGAGTCGGAAAATTGAATCATGAAATTTTCAACCCTGACAAGGATCGAACCACGAACCTTGGTGTTAGTAGCCCGACCGGCTCTCTGCTGAATAGTTAATATTCATATACCAAAATAGGTAAAAGTCAATTATCAAAATAGGTTATTTACTATGGATTATAGCCTGATTTATAAATTTACATGTAACTCGACCAGAACCGTCTAAGTCAGACTTCTCTTGTCTTCAGATTTGAGTTTAGAGATTGCGTAAAGATTGATTCTTATGTTGGAGCAAAGGGAGGTGCAGATATAGTTTAAGTGTTGTTTTACTACTTTGGTATTAAAACAACGTACAGGGAGCTAAATGCTTGTACTATAATTCCATTATTTTAATACATAACTTCAACATGTCATGGGGATTAGAAATTATCAATGACAAAGAAAGTAAAGTTGTAGATTGTAGACAAAAGGTACCACACTCTTAGATCATCAAGAATAAGGATGGCAGCCAAAGATTTCCAAACCGGATATCGAAAGAAAAAACATTCACTTTTCAAAAAGAAGAAGTTCTTTTGAGTATATATTAAGGTTCTTGTTCATTTAGCGCAAAGTTTAATATCTTCCTGCTGACCTTAATTTCCGTCCGGATTTCCTACCGAATAAAAGGAGACAGTATATTTTTGTGTATGAGACTCATTCGCAACAGTTCAACGAGTTAACGTTATTTATGTTCTTCTAACATGCAGCAATTAATTCGTCTTTATCTCTTATCTTCCTTGATGCACTAATACTAGTGTCTGTTCCATGAAAAAATCTTTATTTAAAGCACCAGAAAGACCAGTAATATGCTGTCTACATGTCAGATCCGACAAAACTTATAAGATTTCTACGTACTTTATTCAATAAGATGTTCATCTAACAAGAAAGAACAGGTTGTCTATTAAGATGTCGTTAATCATTGCATAGAACTTTGGCACAATTTATTCCCAGTAAATTCTGCTGATAATTTATAAACACACCGTGTAAATGGTGTCCTTTATAAAATGCGACTTGATGGCTTAAAAGTTGTAAACACGCCGTGTAAGACACAATAAAATAAAATAATCCTACTTTTCTTAATAAATCGTTAGATTAACACCTGCACTCAGTAGTTTACAAAACTCAGTAATTTTTTTCGGGCTTTGGGTAACTAGCAAACAGACTAGTTCTGTTGTTCCATTATATTATATAAGATACCAATTTTCTTTGGTGACAGTCAACTGTGAATGAAACAATCCAACAAAATGCTGAATTTATAATTATTTTAGTTGCTTTTACCTTTTAAATACTAACATGTACAAACCTCGAAATTTTTACCTTCTAGGGATTTTTACGTGAGGTACCAGTGTTCGTGTATGGCAGGTCTGTAAAAATCTAACGAAGATTTACATTAAATTGGTTCCGTTGATTAACAAGGGCATACCACGAAATCAAATATCTGACATGACACCACCAATGATAACTAAATCCACAGTTTTCATTTTACGTTTGGTTGATAACTGTTCCCTAAATGTTGGGAAAAGACCTTTTAAGTTCAAAATTAAGGTCAAGTTAAACATACTACTAATATGATTTATTATTCTATTTATTGCTTTCAGTCTTATCTAGCTCAAATTAAGCTATATCAGGAAGATAAACATGAAAGGCTTGATAAAGAACATAGAATATAACGATGAAGATAAACGTGAAATAAGGCCAAATGGACAATAAAAAAACTTCAGAGTGGCACTGGAAAATCGGGTAAAGTGTAAGGTCGGGAAATTTAGCTAACTGCAGTGTATTCTACGGGTCCTATTATAATTACTAAGTCCTGCAGCAGCATTGTTGTTATATATACTCTGCAAAAAAAGTTACGCATAGATAGAAAATTCCCCGTAGGTTTAATGCAAATCGAAACAATTTCAAAACATTATTGCCAAGCTGTTCTGCAACCAATTTTCACGAAATAAATCCAGTAAAAAGAAAACAAAATGAAGATTGTTTGATTAATTAAGATCAAAATCCTAACTTCAATGGTTTTTAAGACATTGCGAGTAGAACACGACTTATGTTTTTCATGGAACATTTTGCATTGATTTAAACGGGAAATTGAATCGTAATATGAACACTTGAGTTCCACTTGCAATATCTTAAAAAGCAGCGATGTTACGATTTTACTCAAAATTAAACAAACAATCTCTATTTTGTTTTCTTTTTACTGAATTTTATTTCGTGAAAATCGGTTGCAGAACAGCTCGGCAATAATGTTTTGAAATTGTTTCGATTTGCATTAAACCTACGGGAAATTTTCTATCTATGCGTAACTTTTTTTGAAGAGTATATGTGAGGAATGGTACACGACTAAGGTTCTTGTCAGATTTTCTGTATTATGGTCTGACGACCCCGAAATACTAGGTGGCAAGGTTATCCTTTACGCCATCTAACGCAAAACATCCCAATCTTAAAGCACCCCATTTGCACAAGTGTACTTGGCATTAGTGGAGTTCTCCCGACGTACCTAGATAAAAAGATTCAAACGAAGAAAATAGTTCAATGGATCAGACAAAATAACAAAAAAACTGGCCTTAACATGCAAAGGTACAGGGGAAATGGCAATAAAACGGCAGACTGAAATGTTTGTTTCAGGTGACTTTATATAGTAATTTTGTCATCTAGCATGCCGTTGTCGTGAGGCAAACCTGTTTGACTTTGTGCTACGTGTTTAAAACAAATGTTTGTATGTCGAGCGTTGCAACTGCACGATTAGATAAGCATTGAGGGAAATTGTCTTAGTGTACTTAATCCTATACTATCCAGTGTGAAAGTAGATTTTTTTTTATCTTAAAGCCTTGTAACATTTTTCTCCTTCTTTGAACTAAAGCAATATTCAATTTATCTAGTTCAATTGTATTGTTGTCGAAGAATTTGACTTCAAATTATTGTTGTTTTACCCTATATCTATAGGCAATTTTGTTTAACTTAACGGTACCAATTATTACCTTATATTAAGTCTTTTTCGAGCATCGATTAGGTTTAACATTTTGATGTCACGTAATTAAATAAAATATAACATTAAAAATAAAAGTACATGATTGAAAAGATTTTGCGCAAAATAAAGGTAGATCTGTACATTAACATGTTTTTATTTACCGTAATTTAAGTGATGTAATAACGGGAAATGAGTGATAATCGAGCTTACTTTACGATTTAGGAAATTTGTCTGTAAATTTGAAATCGCGTTAGCTTTTGTTCTTGCTAACACTCGAACAAAATCTATATGTCAGGGTATGCGCTTTTAAGAGCGATCGTTCAGTCCCTTTCCGCACGATCGCGGAATAGATTTTGTTTCAAATGCTAACTTTATTCACTATAAAAAAAATTGTTCTTTCTTTTATTCGAATTCAGCTGTAAATTGTAGCGACCGCTATTTGTGCACATGCACTGGTCTAAATAACTGTTTCCTTTAACACGTTTAAATAAATCTAAGAAAATGAATTATAAATTGCTTATGGCAAGGAAAGGGACAGATCCAGAGAAGATTCTATGGATTGAAACCGCTCTTTCTGTGCAAAATTTTGTTAACATCCTGCAGATGTTTGACGAAATAGGCAAAACTTGTTATGGACAATTATTTTGTTCATGGACTATGGATCGACCCACTTTTCAAAAAGGTTTAAGATCCGCCCATGAGTAGCGCCCTAGTATATATGTAGAGAGCACTAAATAAGTTGGTGTGTTGGTCATAAACAGTTCTTTGTGCATTAAGGAAATAACAAGCCAAATATTTCGTTCTATGTCTATGTTGTGTCAGGGGGGGGGGGGCACGTTTTGTAACAAGACATACATATACCAGCCTGGGTCAATAATGTTAACACTCGACATTTAAACTGACCAACAGCCAACTTTGGAAGTAAGAAGAACTGGTAACAAAATCATCTTCTTCCACAAGATTCTAAATCACCACGTAATTACAGAGATACATCAATATTACTTTGAAGAATCCAGACACATATGCTTACAACATACTGCAACCCCAGTAAACTGCATCAGAGTATGAGAACAGTTTCTACCAAAAAACAATACTGGAGACTGGAACCGACTACCTGGCAACATCGTACAGGACACCGCCAAGGGGCACCTCTGGTCTCACTTCATTCTTGGGACCAGAGTCACACCTATGCTGTAGACCACAGCAAACCATGCATTAAACCTGCACCTTTTGGCCTGTAAATAGTTTTTTTTTTAGCACCTGCACTTGATGACACAGCTTCAGCGTGATGCAGTATTCCTTTGCTGATTAACGCAAGAAGAAGAAGACTTCAGCAAAGCAAAAGAAAATACACGGATATTCTTATAACATTTTCTAAGGTTTAAAGACTTTTAGAGAAACAAACTTAGTTTGAATAACCACTTCTAGTTATTCTTTCGAATTACTATTATAAAATATCACGTTGCCGTCGTTTTTAACATTCATAAATAATAGCATGCTGAAAACAATAATTGTGGCTGTATAACTGAAAAAAAAACCTCTTACATAACTTTTCTGTAGTTTTATACGAAATTAAACATTAAAGACCACTCAATAATTGAACATAATTATACTATGTCTTTGACGCATACAAAGAAAGAACAGAAGAAATAATAATTTAATCAAACCGATGGAAGTGGGATAATTTAAATTGTAATTTAAACTTAATACATAATTCGAAGTAAAAGGAGACTGCAATACTAATTAAAAATATAAAATGCACGTAAACTACATGTGATTTACTTAATTGATAGAAAATACAACCATGAATTAAATCTAGAACATTTTACTTGTTCTTTTAAATAAAGGAATTTTCTTACTTTCTCCTTGAGAGAAAAAATACAAGATCATAATTATCAGTACACGTAACTATCTACAACCGAAGGTGAATATGTCTTTAACCATTAGTTGGTACAATCATCGCAAAATAACTCAATGACATGTTTCATTGATAACGCTTACGATACGTCAAATATACGTTGTCGAGTTTTCCGAACAAATATTTAAATTATGGGACGCCACTTATACTTGACTGTCCCTTTAATTAAAATTCCGTCTTTCCTGTTCCAAAATTATGTAGTTACTACAATACAACATAATCAATAAAAATGATATAACTTCCACCTACCGAAAGAGTTATATTTCCTAGAAATTCTAGCCATGGTGAATCGGTTACGTTCTCCATTCCGTGTCTTAGTAGTAGAAATGTTTTAAAACAAAGCCAGTTTCAAAATCAGATAACACGAATACATTAATACAAAGATATCACAAAACAATTGTTTTGTATAAATTTCCAATTAAATCATAACAACTTATCTCTTCTGCTTCTGTAATTTCTCAAAGTTTTACGTTTAATTGTCACGTGATTATGAAAAAGAACTGATTATTGGTACAGATACGTATCATCTCCGGAATCATTATTCTATGAGAATCTCTTATTGGTTAATGGATGAATAGATAGTTAATGCTTATAAATATTTTCTCTGATACTAATCTAAACAATTTTAAGTTGTAATTAAAGGCAATGCTTTGCTACTTCTTGTCTTGATATGATCTTAACCATTAGGAAAGCAAAAAATCATTTTAATCAATATAATTAAACATATTTTATAGTTGTTAGCATTATACAGATAACGATACTAAAATAGCTTCATGGAATCAACAAGTCTCCACCATACATTTTGAAGTCTTCAGCATGCTGTCTTTAGACGGACACCTTAACACGTAGATTAAAATAAGATTAAATCGGTTATTTTTTTTTCTTAAAATTAAACGTGCTGAAGTATGTACTTTAATGTAGTAAAAATAAAAGCGAAATTAAAACAAAATTCCATAGAAATTTCAAGCAATTTTTCATTGACCATATTAAAAGAAGTTTAACCGTTCCCACTTTGATCTTTGAGAAGCTTAGTGCAATAGATAAATGTTACCCAGCACTTCAAAATTGCGTCGTTTAATTTTCTACCATATTTTGAAAAAATATACTTTAATAAATTAAAGAAAAATGATTCATCTTAAGAAAGTTTTTGTTGAACAGCCAATCAGGACCATTGCGTTTTCGTTTTCCAAATAATTATCTCTTGGATGTTGAAATCGGTCATAATGTTAGAACCTTTATTTAATATGTGATGTGCTTAATATATGGGTTTTTGGGCAGAGCCCTATGTTTTCACATAGCTATCTGATTTTCGCGGTTTTTTCATCGTCTAGACAGGGCAAATCGGTCACACAATATTCCTACTAGAGGATCATATTCATCGTGTATTATTATTGTTTCAATGTAGGTTGTCTAAACTAAGAGGTACATCTTTATACCCCTATAATAAATACGATACAAATGTGCATAACATTTCATATATCGATACACCATGGCCAGTTGATGATATACACTTATTTACCTTTAATCTAAGCAATACGTCATATATATTCAAGTGGATGGAACCAAATAACGGATTTCGTAACAAATGTTTAAGTGCACGTAGCAAACCAAACTCCTCACAGTTCCAGGAATTCATACAAGCCTGTAGCAGTGGGATGCTCCTGACCTATTTTTGTCGGGAAGGATAAGCCTACTGCAAGGAGTTTGGTAGCAAACGAACAAATTGATATGTTTCAAGTTGGTGAAAAACAGATCGTTCTTTATTTTAGCGCATAGATTTAGGTCTGCCTTTTAACACTTTAGCGCTTTGATTTTAAACTATCAATGACTTTTATCTTATACTAAAATAAACAAATGTATGCATATCGGATCATTTTATTAATTATAGGTCAACGTGATTGCTAAACGTCTAGGCAAAATAACAAATTACTAAATAAATTGTTCGATCATATTTACGGTCAGTAAATAAGCGGGTTTCTGAAAGACTGTAATGTTGTTCAATGATCTTTTAGGCCCATTTTTGACACGTCCTTTTAATCTTTATTTAGCATTCATCTAAAAAGGTATTGTAATGGATTCTAAGTGCGTGTAAGTTGCTCCACTGTTTGTATAGAATGACTCATTTGCACTGAAACTGGCCTAGGAGAATTGAACATTTGCTAAATGAAACAAATAATCTGATAATATTAAGACAGAGAAGGAGACGTTAAGTTTGATCTTGACAACCGAAATTCATTTTATTTAGGGTGAATAAGATGTTGAAATATTACTAAAATTAATTTAAGAAATCTGTCAAAGTCTAAAATAGACGGATTTCATTTAACAGGAGGTATGGGACCGACAGACCTGAAATTCAGTCCCACGAAATGGAACCTAAGCGGATGCTGTTTACCGAAAATCAGGATGTTATAAAGTGATATTAAGTTAGCGAGAAAACTATTATTCAAATATCCCACCTCACACCCACCCGCCTGACATTCACCATTTTATAACCCAGATTTGCAACTTACAAGTACTTAAAACCCGTTTTTATACCTTTCAAGATGAAAACTTAGAAAATATAAAAGGGATTAATCAAGAAATGACAACATTACTGTCTTTCAAATAAGTATCAACAAGGTCTAAAGAAAAAAAGCACAAAAAGGCGAGAAATTAATTTGGTCATTTCTATTTACGGGACTTTACGACGGGTGTTGAAATGGTTGTGGAGTGTAGACAATGATCGTATCTCATGGCTGGGAATTACTACCAATCTTTTGAACTATAGAAAAAGAAAAGACTCTTGGAGCCGCTGCTAGCTTAATCGTCTAAGTCGAATCAAAACATACGGTTTTAAAATATCTGCCTTACATGTTATTTTTCTTCTTTCTTTTCACTCCAACTTTTCAGTAATAATGCTCTTTTTATACTAAACAACATATGAAACGTATAACTTCCGTTCATTTCTTTTGACTTAAAAGTTTAATAGCAAAAATTTCTTAAAGTAGTCGTCGGAATGATCTGAGATTTCGGCTCAGCTTGTGTGAGGTGCTTAACCCCATTCTCTGCAATTTTTTTAAAAAATCTGATTTTTCGTTTTAAAATTTCTAAAAATGAGTTTGTTTTACCCAAAAATGAAAAAAAAAAATCACAATTTTTTAGAAAATTTGATGCTTATCCAAAAGTGTAGCCAGAAAATAAGGGGCAGAGCTTAAATTTCACAAAAATTGTCCAAACTTTTCAGAAACATGCATTTTTGAATTGATCAATCTTAGACTTTGGGGTTTTTTTTTTTTACTTTTTTGTCAAAAGTTCATGCCGTAATCGCACTGGTGCCAATTTAAGAAATAATGGCTTGGTTTTTTATTGAATTTTTTTTATTTATCATTTATCATAAACGAATTAATAAATGTTTTGAAAAAATTAAAAGAAACCTGGAAGAATATAAGTTGTGCGTTATTTGACTGAGAGCCACTGGGTACCGCTTGCCCAATAAATTGTAAATGTTAGCTTCTTATATTACATGTATGAGAGAACAGAACATCTTAGAGTGCTACGTCGAAAATGTAGTCGGTAGCATATAATAAAAAAAATCAAGCTTCTTCGTAATCAAAATAAAGTAAAATAAAAAATCCTGTTTTTCAATATAACATTTTGTAAATATCAAGGGGACGACCATTTGATTCTGACAGTTTCTGTAAATAAAAATTATGGTCTGAACAAAGTTGGATATAGATAATCTAGCCTCTAGAAGATAAGAAAAAAAATAATAATCAGTCCCAAGTCTCTTTAGCATGGTATGTAGAAATAAATAATCTCGCCTTTACTCCCAGCACCCCCTCCCGTATATAATTATAAAAATAGAAAATACTTATAAAATTAGAACGAAACAATCTTATTCTAGCCTGGGTGTTTGGTATTTCCTTAAAACGATAAACCTAAATGTAATGCTATGAAAAAGTACATAGTATAAAAACTTGTTCCTAAAATATACACATCGATTGCATTAAAAGCAAATGCGCAATATTGCAAAGATATTTATACAAATATACAGAGATGCTATACAGATAAATCTTAGATTCTATCATTCGAAACTTTTTTCCATTCCTAAGTTACATAACTTTATCATTTGTTATATATGCTAAAATATTAGGTTTAGACATCGTAAGGTTAAGGGTAACAACTGAACATCTGTTTTGCTTGATCAAGGTTCGAAAAAATACGTGCTTGATAAAGAATACGATAAAAAAGATAGTGTTCAAAGTGAATATAGTTCATCGACTTACTTAATGTTTAAATTCACAGGTAAAATATCTCGGTTTCAAAATCTACACAGGAAAAATAGCAAACCATCCGTAATTAATCCGTAAATGTACGGATGAATACGGAAAAATCGAGCACACAGACGTTTTTCATCTGTATCATATTTCCAAAATTTAACAACGTTTGGCTGTTTCTTTAGAAATTGATAAATTTATCTGTTTGGTCATTGTTGTAATATTTTTTGGCATTTTTGTTTAAAATCAAATCGAAAATTCTACCGGTTTTCCAAGTTTTCTTTTCCTAGCGTGTCTGATGAAGGTTAATCCAGAAAAGCGCTTCACACGCAGTGAAATTTTGCTTTTGTACATTTATTAAAATCATTTTAATATGTGGATCGTGTCTTTTTGGCACATATTCCATATTCTTTCGTTTTTAATATAATCATCCGTAGTACGGATAGTTTACGGATGGAATTCATCCGTAGCATTTGAAATACCCTGTATTTTTGTTTCCAAATGATCTAGGTCATAACTATTAATTTTAGAGGGGTTTCGGGAAATTTTTCTGTGAAAATGGTATTTGCATGATACGGATGAAAAACGGATGTAATACGGACGTTTTACAGATGATTTGAGCTACGGATGAAAAACGGATAGAATGATATTCATCCGTAAATGTTCATTCGTTTTACGGATAGTTCATTACGGATAAAATTCAGACGTGCATGAAATAACCGTTTTACGGATGAAAAACAGATGATTTACGGATGGATTGAGGACCATCCGTAATACATCCGTAGCTATGTTTCCTGTGTATTATGCTATCTTCTTCTGATGAGGACTCTTCCCTCCGGGTGAAATGACCAAGTTGAGATGCGATTTCAACTTGATGATGCCGTCTGTAAAGATCATGATTGTTGACATCAGCCAATCAAATGCATTGTTATTTGAAAAAAAAATGGTTGTTCAGATGAAACTACTTAGCTAGGGTTCAATCTATAAAATCTGATTTTTTCTAGAAAAATAGGAAATTCGTGATCTTAGAACACAGATACAAAAGTCTCAAGTTACTGTAACATTCATAAATATAATGCTTGATAATGATAGAAAAAGTTTTTTAGTATCAATTAATCTACTATTTCGCTATGCTGCATGTTCATAAATTTAAAAAGTTACCTTTATCAGCAGCAATTAAATCAAAATAATTGGAAGGCCAAAAAAACAAATGAAAAAAAAACTGGCGTATTTGTCCAAGAACTAAAACAAAAAAGTCAAAACCAGCACCGAGAAACATGGGTTTTTTCAGGAAAAAAATGATGTTTTAAACAAATCTGAATTAAAATACATATAACACCAAGTATAAAAAGGGAATATTACCATTAAATTAGAACAATAACGCCAGCACCGAGGAAAATGTGCTTACAAAGGAAAACTATGATTAAAACAGGTCTGAATTGGAATATAAATGTAATATTTTGTCTATATCAGTCAACCGTAAAAGAAGTATATTTAAGAAACTGTTCTAATTTCACTGATTTTCGTTTTTTTTTTTGTTTTTTTTTCGAACACTTTAATTTTCAGTTATTTCATATTACCTCTGAAAGTCTTATTGGTTTCTCATGAGTTCTGTTTCCTTAAGGAAAATGTGTACTGAAAAATTCGAAATTGCATATTTTCTGTTTGAAGGAAAAAGCTCATTGTGATGTCATAATGAGAGAAATTTGCTAATTATATACATTTTGTATATGCACATGAAATACCGATTTTTTGTGAAAAAAATATCCACTAATTCACGGTGTGAAATTAACTAAATATTTTCGCTTTTGCGTTTATTCCGAAGTCGCATGATTTCCAATGAATGATATCCGAAAGCAACTCAATTTCGTTATGCACATAACGTCCGGACAGATAGGCAGGGTGATTCCTTTATTTGCGACGAGCCGGTATAATTCGTTCTTTTGAATATCTTATATATCATAATTCGCGCAGATACGCGGCAACATTGATTTAACTTGTGTACGAAATTCCGCGCGCTCATTAAATCATATGCGTTCACCGGCACTTGTGATCATATTTTGGTTATTAACTCGACGCAAATTTCATTTGAACTCGTATATTAGTCGGATTTTATTGTTGATATGATTTATTTAACTAACCTGACTTTCTTAGCCCTTATTCTTTCTGTTTGCTTAGTCGTTTTTTCTTTTTTTCTATTTTTTTTTATTGTCATATTAAGTCGTTTATGCCATAATGCATATCGTTTAGTTTCATGAAAACTACAAAACATTTCTTTTAATTTAAACGTTTAATTCACATTATATCGTTCCAAATTATTAGTTAATGTTTTTTGGACTTCCATTTAAGAACGCCCAAAGATGCACTAGGATGTGTTCCCCAGGTGGTTAAATGTGGTAATTCTGATATCGTGCGTGTCGATCAAAGACGTAAATATTGGAATTCGACAACTTAACCCCAAACCGGTGTTGCACAGTTTTGGGAAAAATATTACGTTCCTGGTACGTTCAGGACTCGATAAGTGTGAAATCCCGTGCTATAGGGAAAGCCCGATCATACCCATCAATTTATTTTCCAGTGGCAGTGAAAACTCTTCTCTGTCCTATTATTTCCACCATTACATTGTTCATGTTAACTCCCCTTTTATGCAAAAAGGAAAAAATAATACGTCGCAATGGGTAAAAAAGTAAATGTTGTTGACCTGGCAAGCAGTTGATTTGTAATGCCAATTGCATAATATTATTACAGTGTTCATAGAGGCATACGAGGGAGACTAGACTATTGTGATTATACCTCAGCAGTTTTGCAAAATTGTCTCAATTTATACACAGTGTACGCTGATTAATGCGATTTAAATAACGTAGATCATGCTGTGTTTTATATATTGATACTTTTATCAAATAAATTTTGGCAGACAAAATAAATAGATGCATTAAAGATTAATTAATTTTTACAAAGAACAATTTCATAATATTTGGACCTTGAATTATTATTTATCTAAGATATTTTACTCATTGCTAATCACTAAATTTAATTATTTATTCCCGACAACGTTTTTTGCGTCATTCAAGTTTGTTTCTCTCAGATAGAGATCCCCCACAAAGCAATAACATGTGTTTTATTTTATATGTGCCTGTCCTAAGACAGGAATACTTGTCAAAGCTTTTGTTAGTCCCTGTCTACTATTCTGTGTTTTTTTGTTCTATGCCAGAAATTGGTCTACGAAATGATAGTGAAGTGGAGGAAAAGGGTACACAAGTTCAAGCGGGGAAGAGTTTTGACTGCCATTGGAAAAAGGATTGATGGATAGGGAATTATAAAATCACTGGAAAGGGGAGGAGTGGGTAAGGAAAAAAAAATAGCCTTCGTGGTGCATTTCTTTACGGCCCACAAAGCAATCTTTTACATACACGAAGTGAAGCACTCACCAAACACGTAGGTCCTCTGTGGTCAGAGGTCAAGCTTTCAGTATTATAGACCTGCAACTACCGGACAAGTTAAAAACATGGCACACATATTGTTTGCGCTGTGGACTGAACACTTACTCTTTAATCTATGCTGTTGTATTATTCCCAATTCGGGCCTCTATTCACCTACCCCAAAAAAAGCTAGCATAGCAACTACATGTATAATAGTTCAATCATCAAACATCCAAGTACTATTGTAATATACAGTATACAATTAATTAACCGCAGAAGTATAGAACTCAGCACTATTACAACAGAACCAAAGAGGCACCAATGGGATATTCATCAGGTGTCAAACGTCCGAAGGGAGCACCTGAGTTCACACTTGCTTCGACTGGAGTTCGCGTTGTTGATTAATATTCAGTTATTTTGTGTTTCCATGTGTTACATGTTGTCTGTTTTTGTCCCGTTCTTGTTGTTGTTTACTGGTTTTATATCTGTCCTTTCGGACTTTTGACATTCGGATGCCCCATTGGTACCTCTGCTTCTTACAAAACCAGTAAACACCAAGGAGAACAGCACGAAGAATCACCAAGCATAAAATAACACAAAATCAACCGACCAGTTATATTATCAACAACACTAACTACAGTCGTAACGAGTGCTCCGGAAAAATAAGCATTTCCGGCTTACTATATAGCACACTCATCGCGCTGTAAAAAAAAAACTGCATTTTAAAACTTGTCTGAATTAAATATGAACAATATAACTATTGGCTTTATACATTGTACGTGCTATAACTAAATATGTTATAAATCATACAATACAAATATTTAAATTAACAAAATGGAAATCAAAATCTTATTATGCTTTCAGCATGCTAAAATGCCTGTCAAATCCTACTGACTATTTTAAATGTTTAACAACCCTCAAGGTCTTTTGGAGAAGACAGCTTTAAATGACTTTATAATTTAACACATTTATGTGACAGCTAGAATTCTGCTTTACAAAACAGACCTACGTTTGAACGAAAAAATTACATTTTATATTGTCAGGAAGCAAATGAATACTTAAGACGCGAACTTCATATAAGCTGCAAACTAATACATCAAAAATACAATGGAAACACCCTATTTAGTTCTGTTTCCAATTTTCTAGAGTTTAATCATTTAAAATTTCAATAGACACGTGTCAGGAATAAAATTCACTTTCTGTGATTTTCTTTTTAGATTAAATGTGGCATGAAAGGTTTTTTTCTAGTTACCGGAACATAGCATAGTTTCCTATGACCTTTGTCTATGAAAATGATAATTCATTTTAAGGAAATGTCTGCAGAAACAAAATGAGTATCGTTGTCCTTGTACATTTTGTAAACGATTGTATACATGTATATTGTACAAAAAAACAGGGTAATAGAGCCAAAAAGCTGTCAAAGTAAAAAAGGCCCGATTTCTTTAAACAGGAAGTAGGTGAGTGACATACCTGAAAACAAATCCCACAGAACGGTACCCCATGCTGATGATACATACAAAACATCAAAAGGCTGTGATACGTAATTGCTGAGAAAATTGTTACTTGAATGAATTTCCCGATCGCCGCTCGCCTGCCCACCGTCCGACATTTGCTAATTTATAACCCGGTTATTTTTAGTAAAATCTGACTAAAAATTATACTAAAATTCTAGACATGCTTAGAATTCTAAAAAGGTCATATTAATGCAGTCCATAACTCAAATGCATCGCCCAGTGCAGATGAGGCCAGTAGCAGAACTGAGTTTGTCGAGGCAACTAAGGGTCTTAAGATTCTTCCAGGCGGCTCAGTGTTCAGACAACACAGCGATAAAATATGGATCCTTCAGGTACGTCCTTACCACGATTGTACCACGACATTATTACGACTGTTGCCGACTGCTCTACAATCCTCTTACGATCTCAGTACGCTTTTAGTACGCTCTATTTTCACCACGACCGCACTACAAATGTTTTGAACATGTTCAAAATTTACGGAGCGGTCTAAAGTTCCTTACAGGCGGCTCAAAATGTTCAGACAACACAGCGGCTCAATGTTCAGACAACACAGAGTTAAAATATGGACCCTTGAGGTACGTCCTTACCACGATTAGTACGCTCTATTTTCACCACGACCGCACTACGAATGTTTTGAACATGTACGTAGTGCAGTCGTAGTCGTAGTCACCCACGACCTAGTACGATAACAACACGTTCTCCACGACCCCAGGACGACAACACTACAATGTTTCACGATTTAGGAAAAAAATCAAACTCATAGTAAGGTTGTGGTTCAGTGTGACGGGAGCTTTAGTGACTTGATAGTGGTCCTTGCGCATATACATGTGTTGTTTATAGGTTATAACACAGAAAGCATGATAATTAACCTTAATTAGCAACCGTATATTAAAAGTGTCACGCTTCATGAAAAAAGACTAAATAATAGGTATGCCATTTTTTTTTTCTTTCATTAGATAAAATAACAGTTTTGAACAATTTATTACAGGGTGATATGATCATGACATCCAGCTACTTTACAATACTAAATAGAAAAATAATGAGATGGGGAATTACTGTAAGCGACGCAGCTCACATTACAAGCGATAATTTAGAGACACAATGGAAAACCGCCAGCAAGTCTTCAATGTTACCAGTGGGCGCTGCTCGCCGTTCTGTAATCGGCCCAAGGTCTAAATAAAATACATGTAATTCAAATCAAATCCTGAAATAGTCAAAGATAGACCCGCTTCTTAAACAAGGAACAGAAAACATCAAAAAGACAAGTACAAACAAAATCTTTTTCTAACATTCCTGGCTTTGGACAGGCACATTTAAAATGTGGCGGGGTCAAACTAGTTTTGGGAGCCCAACCTTTCCCCTATCAATAATCTCAGAACAAAATATCAAATTTATAAACGAATAATTTTAGCACAATTGTGCTTTTGTAATATCGTCCTTTCTGGAGCTCCTCATACGTGGGTACAAAAAATGTATCTGGTAATCAATTAATCATGAAGTTTTTATTAATCATTTACTGAACATTTTGACAGTTAAAAGAATCTTTAAAAATGGTAAATCAAGATTAGTAATTAAACTAGGAAAAACTGTTTTAGCACACTAAAACGGATGTCTCCCCTTCCTAAATTTGCCAAAATATCATAATTTCAACCTTGAGGTCAGAAGTCAAAGTCACAATGACATACATTGTACCAAAAAATGCTTAATAATTGATACATCTACATTTTAAAGCCCTATTTCAAAGGACAAATAAGTATTGGTCTGGAAGGTTTTGCATGTAAAATTAGCAGTTATTTGATCTTAAGGTAAAAGGTCAAGGTCATATGAAGGTCATTCTGGTACACGACACATTATCTAATGTTGATAAATCCACATGTCAAATATTTAAGCCCTATATGAAAGAACAAAAAAGTTATGACTCTGACTAACTTTGCATGTAAAATTAGCATTAATTTGACATTGAGGTCAAAGGTCAGGTCATATGATGGTCATTCTGGTATACAAAACATCTTCTCATGATGATACATCTACATGTCAAAAGAACTATGTCAAAGAACAAAATAATATGGCCCTGACATACTTTGGATATAAAATTAGCATTTAGTTGACCTTCAGGTCAAAGGTCAAGGTCATTTGGGTACAGGACATATTGTCTCATGGTGATACATGTACATGTCAAATATTAAAGCCCTATGTCAAAGAACAAAAACAGTTATGACCCTGACTAACTTTGCATTTAAAATAAGCATTAATTTGACCTTGAAGTCAAAGGTCAAGGTCATATGAAGGCCATTCTGGTACGTGACACATCGTCTCATGCTGATACATCCATATGCCAAATATCAAAGACCTATATCAAAGGATAACAAAGTTATGACCCGGACACACTTTGCATGTAAAATTAGCATTAATTTGACATTGAGGTCAAAGGTCAAGGTGATATGAAGGTCATTTTGGTACGCGACACATCGTCTCATGATGATACATCTACAATACTAATATCAAAGCCCTAAGTCAAAGAACAAAAAAGTATGGCCCTGACATAGTTCGGATATAAAATTAGCATTAAGTTGACCTTAAGGTCAAAGGTCAAGGTCATTTTGGTACAAGACACATTGTCTCATTGTGATATATCCACATGTCAAATATTAAAGCCCTATGTCAAAAAACAAAAAAGTTATGACCCTTACTAATTTTGCATGCAAAATAAGCATTAACTTGACCTTGAAGTCAAAGGTCAAGGTCAAATGAAGGTCATTCTGGTCCGTGACACATTGTGTTATGCTGATACATCCATATGCCAAATATCAAAGCCCTATATAAAAGGATAACAAAGTTATGACCCGGACACACTTTGCATGTAAAATTAGCATTAATTTGACCTCGAGGTCAAAGGTCAAGGTCATATGAAGGTCATTATAGTATGCGACACATCGTCTCATGGTAATACATCTACATGGCAAATATCAAAGCCCTATCTCAAAGGATAAAAAAGTTATGGCCCGGACACGCTTTGTATGAGAAGAAGAAGAAGAAGAAGAAGAAGAAGAAGAAGAAGAACTGACACAAAAACAATATGTCTCCCCCTTCTGGGAAGGGGAGACATAATAAAGATGTTGTAATCAAAATGACTCTTATAATCAAGTAATCAAAATAGAAATGACCAACTTGCAAAGAAACATATGAAGAGCCTATGTCCATGTAGCAGGAACAGTTTTTCATGCAGTGTTATATTTTCGTTTTAACGCAAGTTTGCGTTGCTATAAAATTCTACCGATACATGTAACATGTACATTATGTTCTTTGCCCCCTTTTGGGCCACCAAAATTGGTAAACATCTTTGATACATTTGTGTTTCGTTGCTTCTGTAATACTTCTTCTTTTTAAAAAGCACGTTCCTAGAAGTTAAACTTGTAACATGAGCACAGATATAATTTCCTCTAAAAATATATTAGAATGCATTAAATATCTTATGAAATATAATATAACTCTTATAAACTACTATTGAAACCTTTAACATTATATATAATATTGAAATAATTAATCAAAATTAGAATATTTTCTTTACATATTGTATCACGAAGAACCTATTTTCAATATTTAATGTTTGATATTACACAATGTAAGAACATAAATTATACCACTGAAATACAATGTACAAATTATGCTTTATATTATGTAAGATAACGAGGTACTAATACTTTAGAATACAGTTTTATTATCAACTATCTTAGATTTAAATGTAAAGAAGAAAATCCCAGGAGACCGAATCGCTCACCTGGTCTTAAATATAACTTATTGAACTTCGTTGCAAAAGTCTTTTGTTAATTTAAAGAAGAACTTTACAACAATTAAACAACACACTTTTTATACCCCGCCACACGAAGTGGCAGGGTATTATGTTATATCCTCAGTTTTTTTCGGTGTCTGTCCGTCCGTCCGTATGTCTGTCTGTCCGTCTGTCCGTCCCCCGAAGGTTTCCGACCAATAACTTGAAAACGCTTAAAAGGATTTGAATGATAATTTGCAAAGCTGTTTAGTACAATAAAATACAGGTCAAGTTCGATTTCCAGCATGATCCAAAAAATAGTTTTTGAGATAGGCCATTTTGAAAAATCAAATTTCATGAAATTTTGAGGTTCCGACCAATAACTTGAAAACGCGTCAAAGGATTTGAATGATATTTTGCACAGCTGTTTAGTACAATAAAATACAGGTCAAGTTCGATTTCCAGCATGATCCAAAAAATAGTTTTTGAGATAGGCCACTTTGAAAAATAAAATTTCATGAAATTTTGAATTTCCGACCAATAACTTGAAAACAGGTCAAAGGGTTTGAATGATATTTTGCACAGCTGTTAAGTACGTACAATAAAATACAGGTCAAGTGTGATTTCCAGCATGATCCCAAAAAAAAATAGTTTTCGAGATAGGCCACTTTAAAAAAATCAAATTTCATGAAATTTTGAGTTTCCGACCAATAACTTGAAACACGTCAAAGGATTTCAATGATATTTTGCACAGCTGTTAAGTACAATAAAATACAGGTCAAGTTCGATTTCCAGCATGGTCCAAAAAACAGTTTTTGAGATAGGCCACTTTGAAAAATCAAATTTTATGAAATTTTGAGTTTCCGACCAACCAATAACTTGAAAACGCGTCATGGGATTCAATTGATATTTTGTACAGCTATTAAGTACAATAAAATACAGGTCAAGTTCAATTTCCAGCATGATCCGTTAAACAGTTTTCAAGATAGGCCACTTTGAAATCAAATTTTATGAACTTTTGATATTATAACGTGGCGGGGTATCATTTAATGTTTCATTACATACCCTATTTTTTTTCTATTTGCGTTAGATTTTAATCTAAGACATACACAATGTTTTGTCCCTTTTATAAGAACCATAACCCTGAAAGGGTCAGAGTTTTGCCCTCCTGGGGCATGTGCAGTAACGCAACCAAACTCGGAGACGTCGGCGGAAGTCCCGGGAAGAGTTATCCCACAACTACAATACAATATCCGACGACGATTTTAGTAATTGCAAATAAGCTTACAACCATGCAATTAGAATCACTCAGTAACAGTTAAAAACTTTTCTACATGTACATTTGTTATCTGATCCTATTCAGGGTACTAGGTATATTCTAAAATATAAACCACTTTCTTTTGTGACGAATTTAAAATAATTTGTAAAAAAAAAAAACACGATATAATTTTTTTACGGATAAAAAAATCCTACATAAGGTTTGTGCAGGTTATTCTAGGAAAAAAAACGAATAAGACTGATAGCTTGAGAGAAGACAGTATAATTACACAAACAAAATGTTGAAAGGGGGCAAAAACATGGGTTATCTGATCTTTATCAACTGTTTGTCTTTTTCACTGGTTATGTACATTGTACCTAGGGCATGTAGCCGTCATTCAGTTCTCGTCAGTTTATAGCCCCCGAGATGGACGTGTGGTCCGATAATTTGGGCACCTTTTATTGTGTTTATAAACTTTTTATTGTGATTTATTCATTTGGATTTTACATTTTAAATGTGGTATTATCTTCTAAACAATTCTTTTAGGACTAAAGGTTGTTAATACTTTATAAATTACCCCTATCAGAATCTCGATACTGAACTACTTGAAAAAAAACCTGATGGTTTATTTGCAGGTACACATGTAACAGCTTCAATGTTTAAGTTTGTCAAGGATAAAAAAAGATACATCTTTATTATACAGAGTTCGATCCAAATTCGAATGATACGGTAGTTTAAGAGGTCAAATCTAACAAATACTGCTAAACGTGGCCTTGGCATTACTTGCTTAATAATATTGAAAGTGAGCTTTGGCTCCGCGGGTTTTTTTAGTTCCTACCAGTTACATGTGCTACTTGTTGTTTAATGAATCATTTATTTCGTGAAAGGCTATATGACAAACCCACAAGCTATATGACAAACCCACAAGTTTGTACTCGCTTGAGAGATTGAATTCCCGCAATTAGCACAACACTACAATGTGTAACCAACATTTGTTTTACTCGTCTAAGAAATTAGTCTACATACTGTGGTTTAATTATTATTCGTGGGGTATCAATTTTCGTGGTTTTCGTAGTTGTCTGAAATCCTGAAAAAAGGAATCCAAAGAAGTGTCTTTTTAGCATTGAGTACATTCGGCAACACGTGCAAATCACGAATTTAAAAATCCAATGGAATGTCTTTTTTGGCGAAACAACGAAAATAAATGAACACACAGTAGCCTATATAACTTACTCGACAACCTAAGTGTCTGTTCTTTTTATAAAATCTATATTACGTATTGTTTATCTTGTTTTTGCCAATATTTGACATGAAGTAAGCAAACCGACTTGGCCTTCATTTAAGCAAACATAACACACTTAATCAATTGCTTCTTGTCTTAAAATTAAAAATTCGAGTCATTTGATTTAAATAAAAAAAATCTCTGTTGCCAGGGTCTCATACATTTTCAACAAAGTCATGCATTAGTCGTTGTTTGCGTCCATTTCAATGTTTGTTTGCGTTTTTTTCTCTAATAAATAGTACTTATATTCTATAAGCAAATAACAAATCACTATTATAGTATTCCTTTGTATGCATGGTTTATATTTTCCTCCTTTTTTGTTTTATTCTAAATGAATTTAAACATTGAACAACGTTGTTAAGTAATTTTCTGTTATAAAAACGATGACATTTATTTGCCCGGAATTTTTTAAAATTTTTAAACGTCTATTATTTATTTGATTATTTGTGTTCTTAAGCCACCTAAATAAAATGCATCTCCATTATTTTCTGTTTCCAATTTCTAGGTTTTGTTTCAAATATATTTTTAATAAAGAATTTCAATATTTGTTCTAAAAGCTTTTTGACAGTTGCTAATTGCAATGACTTTTAAATCACGATACAAAAGAAACCTAAATCATCTTTGAAATGGACGGCAGCATTTCAAAACACGGAAACACGTTGTCTCGATTGTCTATAATTACATGACATCGGTTTTAAAAGATGAAATACTGTTTGTCTTTAGAAAGTCTGATATTTTCAAATATAAATATGGGTGTTTTAGCCAACAAACATAAAATTATACATTATAGAAAACAATGACGCCTTGTTTGGTTATTTGTATCTGTCTTTCTACAATTTGCGGTCGGGTTTCCAAAATAAATAACAAATTAGGGTTATAAAATCGTGAAGGTCGTGGTACAATCGTTCAAATATATCTGAATAGTTTCCTATTGAGCGCTTACAAACCTGTCATGGGGTTAGGCCATTTTGCCAACATAGCGATTGCGATATGCCCCCCCGTCCGCAGTATTTGAATGGGACAGACCTATCATAATGTATGCCGGTGTTCGTCAGGCTATAATGCGGAAAACCGGAGCGCTAACCATAGAGGTGCATCATGTTAGGAGAAAATTCGTCGCAAGTTGAAACCCCTGCTGCAGATATCGATAAGAGTAAGACCCGTAGGATTCCATGCATGAGGCTTAATTGTGCGATCCCACCAATCCCTCTTTTTTCCAGTCAAAACTCTCATCCACGTTTGGTCTTCCAATTGATCATCATTTCATGTTCATTTTATCACCCCTTTTCTTGTTCATCTCTCTGATATTTCCCAAGTAATGAAAGCACTACCTATCCAACTAACTAACTAACTAACTGACTTACTATCCATATAATTAAAAAGAAGCAAATACTATGCAAAACCCAATACTTAGGCTAAATCACGAAAGATTCGTTTAATACAGTAACATTGATTGACGACTGTTGTTTTCTTCCACAATCGGGACATCATATCATTATCATATTCTATACACAAAACATCAGAATCTAGAACAATTAAGCAGATTTCGGTTTCGTGTGGGCTCTTTTCTTGTTTTGTTAGTTGAAGTTTTTGTCCCGATAAAAATTAAGCAGTATGTGAACCTTATTATCATTTCCCACGCCTATGTGCTTATATTTTGATTGGTACATGTAACGTCATGTTTTGCTTCTCTAAAACCTCTTTAACTTTATCTCATGTTTTTGAAACTATGTCTGACTTCTTTTGACTTTTTCCAATTCTAAAATCGGTTAAAAAGTAATACAATTTATGTTGAACAACAATTGAATTTAATCTTTCACAGAACAAGAGACAACGAGAAATATTTCAGTGTCGTTTAGGCGTTTATATTTTAATATAGCTTTGATTTTGCAGACACGAAAATCCATTATCCCAGTAACTATATGTTTTTCAGACATGAAATAATATTTCATCTATAGAAAGACGTTCGTTTAAAGAGTTATTAAATGCATACAAACTGCCTTTTGTTTTTTTAAGATAGAAACCATTAAATTACGTTTGAAAATAAAGGAATGTCATTTACAATTAAGTCAGGGGATCGAAAAACAACGCGCATGATTTGCACGAGCTTCTTGTTTCCTTTTTGAAATGAATCCACGCAGCCTCTATCTTTGATCTGATTTTTTACATCTGAAAACTGTCGAAAGCTTCTCCGATGGAGTTTAATAGTGAGTAATTTTATTTATTGAAAAGCTAGTTATATTTTTTTTCTGTCAATTTAAGGATTTTGTAAGTTCAGATTTTACTGTATTTGTATTTTTGAAAATGTATAGTGAAATTAGCATGGTTCGTTAACAAGTTCTTAATGTATATCTTTTTTTCCCTTTTCTGATCTAACTTTTAGTTAACCAAAAACATAGTCGTTGGGGTTCGAACAATATATTTATTTTAAAACCAAAGCTTTAATTTTCAGCTTGATTGCAAGACAAAAATGCGTGGACAAAAATTCAAGATCTAGTTTTGTACATTGTATAATGAAGACTTTTGAAGAGCTTTTAATGAGAAAATACAGCTTTTGTCTATCTAATTTTCAATCTATAAGCAGAAAATACAAGATTGGGATTGGGATTCGAAAAACAAAAGCAAAAATCAATACTAAAGACAGGACGAAAAATACACAACACGACTTAAAATGATATCATAGCTCCATGGTCCTGTCTATGTCCGGAAAGTAAACAAAAATGTATTCCGATTCTGATACAAAGGCCACTCTGGAATGACCTTAAAAGGATTCCGTAATATACAAAGATAGGCTTACTGTCAACACAAGTCAATTTGTATTAGTAATATACAAATAGTCCGGAAATACTTGGTGATTTTTTATCTTGTTAAGAGCTTTCTATCTTGAAATGTCAAATACTCAAATACATTATACTTTATTTCATTGTATGTATGCACATTCTTTTAACAGAGGCGTAGTTTGGTCTATGATACATTATGTTAGATTGTACGGAAGCGGAAGCTTTCTTGTCTCTTAACCATGCATTAATAACAGAAATTTATTGAACATTGAAAAGTAATAAACCAAAATCATCCAATCCTATTTATAGGCATAGACGTGACGTTGAACTCCCTCAGTCAACGATTGAGTAGGTGGGTTAGAGTTTTACTTCCAACATTGAGCAAGATTATATATTTTACTATAGCTATGACCATGAAATAAACGAGTTACCCTAATCATCCTAAACAGACGGGCTTCCAAAAATGTCTGGTATAACCACTACATGTTTTTGTTTATCTATCAGATTCCACGAGAAAACCGCAATCATTCTTACAATGCCCAACCGTGCTGGCGCATAAACCTGAAGAATGTCTTAACATTTCGGTAAAAGTCCACCTTAGTGCGCTTAAATCTTGAAATCTGCGACTGAGATGTGTCCCCCAGGTGGTCGAATCGGGAAGCCCTGTTATAATGAATGCCGGGGTCGTCAGGTCTATTATGCAGAAAATCTGACTGCAAACTAGAATGGTGCACCGTGTGAGGGAAAATGTAATGTTCCTTGCACGTTAAAGGACCCGTACCAACCCCATACAGAAGACTAAATTGTCCGATCTTACCCATTGTTTTTTTTTCCGCTGGCAGTCAAAACGCCCATCCCCGATTTCCCCCATTTTCTCAACTTCAACCTTATTTTTTCATGTTCATTTTATCACCCTTTCGTGTTCATTTTATCACCTTTTTATATTCATTTCTATGATATAGCCACAATCATGCTGCCTTGGATTGGTGAAATAACTAAATCTTTACAATGTCGCTGAAGAATCATGACGTAAATGCCGGTGTCAATCAGCTTACACTGTTAAATCAACAGCACCAATTCCGACAAATGGAAAAAGGGGTTGCTGTAGGCTGTTTTGCAGTTGGCAATTTATCAAAACTATCATGCATGCGATTCAAGGCCAATAATAAAATTGCCAAAAGAAAAACCCTGTACAAAGAACAACTAACATAAAGTCGACCGAGTATAGACATAGGCTTATACATGTAACATCATCCACATACATGTATAGAATTTGGCAGGGTAAACAAGTTTTGAAAATAGGTGGTTCACATCTATATTCTAAAAATGCACGCCCTTTAGATAAAGATGCACAGTAGAGGTAAACATGTATTATGAAATTATAGCTTTAGTATGAGGCCAATACAAGAATATATCGACCAAACAGATCCATATTGACCGAGGACGCAGTCTGAAGTCGATATGCATCTAGATCTGTTGGTTAATATATTCTTGTATTGACCAAACCAAAAGCTACAATTGTTATAATATTAATCATAAGTTGTTGTAAATTTAAAATTTCAAATGGTTTATGCACATCTTGACAGTTTTCGATGTTATGATTATGGATATTTCATTTTCACTGGATTTTTGTACGACAAATTTATTCCACCATGCCCACATCACAGATTTTTTTTCGTACCGCACATTGACTCTAACAAAATATTGATAGAGGGGTGCAAGTCCCTGTGCCCATATCAAGAAATTACTATCAAAATACAACAAATCAATTTCTTTATAATGTTTTGACTTCATTTTTTTTTCAATTACCCTAATTATTATTTATTTTTGTTGAATAGAAAAAAAGCTATTTAAAGAATCATTTCCGCTGGATACATTTGTCATATGATTGAATTTCTAGAACTTTTTAAATCCATTTTAGTAATATGCAGCATTACAAAATATCACTTGAAAATTCGTAGGTATGTACCCAATGAAAATAATCAAAATAAAGAAATTCTATGTGATTAATGATTTATCCTGATATTGAGGTGTTTTTAACATGAAAATAAATCCGTAGTTTTATTGAAGGAAGTCCCGTAATAGTTAAACGGCCTTTGTTCGTACTGACGAATTTCAAAGTATAAAACAATTTTTATGCCCCCGCGACGACATGTCGGGGGGTATTAAGTTTTACTCATGTCCGTCCGTACGAATTTCCGTCAAGCTTTTCTCAGCAACCCTACATGAGAATGATTTGAAACTTGGTAAGATTGTTCAGTATCACAAACATTATGTCTGAAGCGACTTTCAGGTTTGTCAGACATCAACTTCCAGTTTAGGGCCTAGCGGGGGCATCGGTGTCCCATGGACACATTCCTTCTTTATTTTTATATGTGAAACATAACTAGGCGGTGTGCGATCTTTATAAAAGTTCGGGTCATACCAACTGTTAAGTCAGTTAAAACAAACAATTTCCTTTATATGATATTTTCTTTTTTTTTTATATTATATTTGCTGTTAAGGACCTTCAATGACTTGCAAGTTTATTTACCACCTGATTTTTGATTCGTCGTAAAACATGGCCGCCGTGGCTAAAAATAGAACATAGGGGGTAAAATGCAGTTTTTTGCAAATAACTCAAAAACGGCTACAGATATCAAAATTCTGGCACGAGTAAAAGTAACCAACAACTCAAGATCTACCTACCCTTAAAAGAAAATCCAACAACCCATGTAGGAGTTATTGCCCTTTTTGTGGATTTTGCACCTGTTTAGCTCAATATATTAAGATATTTGAGAACTTTAAATTGCATATTGTTAAACGCATCAAGATCTACAAAATATGTGAAGGGTCAACGTTGTAGGACCTTTCCTTTGAGGAGTTATTGCCCTTAGAACGTCAAAATTGAACATTTTAACAGCATTTCCTCATTACATTGAAAACGTTAACTCTTCTGACACTTTAATTCCAAATGGAACCAAACTTGATATTGTTGTTTATTAGCAATAGGCGTATAGAAATGATGTGGGGATTTTTTATTGGTTGTAAAACATGGCCGCTGTGGCTAAAAATAGAACATTGGGTTAAACTGCATTTTTTTGCTAATAGCTCAAAAAGGGTGACATATTTTAGAATTTTGATTGGGAACAAAAGTGATCAGCACCTTAAGATCCACCATATTGACAGATGACCCCTTATTAAACTTATGAGCCTTTCAATGTCAAATAGATTTTGCCTAATAACCTTTACTTCAGGTAAGCGATTCAGGCTCCTGTGAGCCTCTCGTTGAGATATTCAGCGTTCAAAATTGGGCGGAGAAAGGATTTCTCCGACTTTTTCATATGTTTAACATTAGACTTGTTTAAGTGTAAAAACCTATGAAGAAAGAACAACAAATTTATAAAACTTTATAAGTTAGCCCTTTATTCGCTAATAAATAATAATTTAAAAAAGAAAATACGGGATTAGTGGGGAAAAAATTATCACCATTTTAATAATAAAATCCAGAGGATTCCGAAAATCTGATAGAAATCTCAAATGCTGATCAGAAATCTCAAATCTTAATAAGTACGTATTTAAATCGTTTGATTATTAAGAATTTTTTTTTATTTTTTGTCGGATTTCACGGAGTGAAAAATCCAGTTAATGGAAAGGCGGGTTTGCGGCCAAACTTTTTCACAGTAACTTCTAATCAAAGCCTTTTGAAGTTTGCTATGCAGTATCAGCATTAGCTTCCATACTGTGGAATTCTATTTTAGGTCTCTCGCTCAACTACTTCCTATTTAACGAAATCCGACCATTTTTTACTTTAAATTTACAAACAATACAATATCAAAAATTGTTGGCCAACAGTCAAAGTTACAATGATAAAGAGGTAGGCATGAAAAGCCGGAAACATTAGTTTCTGTCACAAAATCCGGTGCCGTGACAGTTATAAGCAAAAATCAAAGACAAAACGGAAAATGTTTACAATTTCCGCATCAGAAAATATCTTGTACTTTTGTATTTAAGGTTAGTAAGTAAATTTGTTGGTCAGGTTGAGTATACTCATAGAGTTCAGTTTGATGGAATTTAATAGTGGAAATTTAATTGATGAACATGAACATTGATGAAGTCAAAAGTATTTTGAGCGGTAGTGTACTTCAGGGGTGCAACGATCAAATAATCGTGATTTTTTTATTCGTCAGTGGTAGAAATCACCATTGTCGTCAACAATAGAGGGAGCTTTTTTTTGGCCTATATAATGAAATCTATAGCAAATGAAAAAAGGCTGTTGCTTGATAAAACCACCACACTGAGCTTTGTAAAAGCCTCCGTTGGGACCAAGTTGATCATCATGCACATGGGTTTTTGCTTTTAAAACTTTTTTAATTAAAAAATATAACATATCTTTCATGTTTTTGACTTATAACATGCATGAACTAACAGATAGAGATAAGCTTTTTTCAACTAAACGATTCTGCTCAGTCTGCGTTCGGTCTAAACGTTATGGCATATCATTCTCAAAATATTAATTTATGCCTATACTGACTGGCTCAGATGTTCAGCTCAATGTGCTCTACTGATACTCACAGAAATGTTTCCCTCAAATTCCCCAACGTCCAGTGCAATTAATATATATATATACTTTATTCCAAAATATACCCCAAGAGGTTAAGCACACACAAACATACAAGAACAATTAACAAGTTCTGAGATTGGGTATACAGACACTTTTTATGCCCCATCTACGAAAGTAGAGGGGCATAAAGTAATCGGGTCTGTTCGTCCGTCCGTCCGTATGTTCATCCTTCTGTCCGTCCGTAGTGTTCATACATGTACAACCAAAGATAATATAGTAAATAAGTACATGTAATCATTCGTGTACATTGTAAGCTCTCATTGAATATATTAAGTAAAGTATCGTAGTTTTAGTTTTTAGTTTTTTTTTAAAGCGTGTCATTTTAAATTTCTCTTCGCGCGTGTAACAATATATGAGGACATGAAGGAATTCTGACAGCAAATGTAAATTAATTCCTATATAACGTACTTATATTTTATGTAACTAAAGGTAACATCAATACTACTGAACTTGAAGCATCAATCTCCAACGTACAATAGAAAAGACAAAACAAGTACATGTAAAAACACAACGAAAAAAATGAGGATCGCAATGGTCCTGATTTTGTACAGACATTTCAAAAGATGTTTTGCGGTAAACAGGTTTTATGGTGCAAAACCTCCCTCTCCCATTACGATCTTTGGTCTGGTACTCACACAAAACACATAACGTGATCGCAGTACAACAACCAGACAAACACGTAACAAAATTATCACTAGCCATTTCGTCGAACATCATGTTGAATTACCAGTGGCTGATAACAAAGGAAAAATTTTGGAAGGATTGTATTAGACGTATCTTATTATAACCTTGGTTTTTATAGTCGGTCATGGAAACAACGGTGTCTGATAAAAAAATCTGAAAAATTTGAATAAGTCATTCCTGTTTCTTTTCAAAATAAAAGCTTTACTGTCTCAATGACATCATGCAGTTGACATGATCCAATTGGGACATGTACAGTTGCAGTTTAAAGCGATAGTGTATTAATCATATGCAACATTCACCGTACGTATTAAAGTAATTGTGTCTGCACACTGTGAATTATTTTCCGGAATCAGACAATCGCCTGTACTTTAGTGGTTTGCTGACAAATTAATGTATTGTTCAGACTTGCGGAACTTAGAGCATTACATTTTACTATCTGATCAATGGTGAATTAATGCTATTATGCAAGTTTATTAAGCAAAACGTATACATATATGTATCAACTACATGTACTTCCTGGTCTTTCAATGCATAATAAATTTTCGGCGAACAAGATGCTTAACAGAATTCCATCGTTGCAGAATACATTTCCTCTTTAGATATTTTTCTTCAATTGTGGTAGACAATAGTTTAAGATTATAAGAGATAGTTACACATAAAGGACAACCGCATAGCCCGATGGTAAAAGTCCACTCAAGAGCGCTCAGCACGTTCATGACATCAGGGTCTCATACCGATAGACTGGTGTTGTAAGGCCATCATACGAAAACCCCGAATGAAATTATGTACCTTATGGAAGGGGGTGCTACGTCTCACTAAAGACCAGTATTGCAGGTCTCAAATGCAATATTAGTAGGACCTTTGAGTTTAATGGCCTTATGTATATCCCCATCCCTCTTCATATATCTTTATTATTTCATCTTTTATCATTCGTGCCGTGATTATTTCCCTGATTTAGCCAAATTTGCAGTACTTTTTAAGTACAACAGTTTTTTTTTCTAAAAAAAATCATCTTTTCGTATGTTTTAATATTCACATCTCGAAAATTGCAAAAATATCAAATCGTACATGTTGTAGTATGAATAAGTTATGAGTTTCATGTTCAAATGTAACAATTGACAGACGAACGGACGCGTAATCATGGTGAAAACTATAGGCCTCCTGCATTTTCAATGCGGGGTTTGTGAGTTGGTGTTTTACGCACTTGCAACGCTAAGTACATGTATAAGTTATTTAAAGGCGATGAACATGAAAAGGATGATAAAATGAACATGAAATGATGACGATGATGAGATATATGAGGGAGTGGGAAACAAAGGATCAGAAAACGTTGAAGATCACAGGAACAGGGGAGATCGAGATGGGTAGGGGCAGAAAATGTGCACTACTTTGCAGTCTACAAAGGGGTCTTTTACGTGCATGCAGCGTGTCCATGCTGGTGAGGACAAGTACAAAATGCAGTGTACGATGATCTGCCATTTCTACTTCCTGCTCATTTTCTCACTGCTAATTGTAAGAATTATTAGAACTGAGAATTACATTGGAAGTGAGAAATGTCATCTTGGAACTAAGAAGTGTCAACTTTGAACTGAGAAATTTCAACTTGGAACTATGATATTTGTAGTTCCAATTAACTAATGGCACTACCGATCTTTCGTAATAAAGTTATATAGATTTTGACAGATCTTTGGACGCTGTACTTAGTACATGTCCACCATTTTCTTGAGGTAAATGATAACATGATAGATTCCCGCTTCGAAAATGCATGCAAGAGTCTTAGTTTTCACTGTTTTCAACTGTACGTTTTTCGATCAACTACATGTACTTAATACCTGGTGTATTTGATTTTTACTGCACAAAGAATTTTGTAGTTTTAATACAATGTACATCTTTTTCCAAGCACATGACTCAGCGAGCAACCGTTTGATTTTTATGGAGGGGGGCTATGGACATTTTCTTCGTCCTGCCTTTTTATTTTCGGAAAAGGGTGGGCCTGTATTTTTTTTTTGCGCGCTAGCGCGCCAGTTTTTTTATTTTTAAATCTATAAGATTTTCAGCCTGAACTACCATCCTGCCTTTTTATACGACCGCAAAATTTTTGCGATCGTATTATGTTATGGCGATGTCGTCGTCGTCGTCGTCGTCGTCTGTAGACACTTTGGTTTCCGTGCGATAACTTGAGTAAACATTGACCGATTGTTTTGAAATTTGGATATGATGTTTGTAACTAATAAAGGAAGGTTGGTATTGCATTTGGGGTTTGTGGCCCCTACCGTTTTAGAAAAAAGGGCGAAAAGGGGCTAAAATCTTCTGTAGAATGTTTATTATTCAGTGGATTTTGGAAATTCTTTTTTTATTGGATTAATCAATAAATTCTGTCAACTAAATGTGTCAATGGTTTTGGTATATATAGCACCATTACTTTGCCATGGGGGGGTCAAAGGTGGGCCACACCCGAAAAATCGACTTTCTTATTTTTGGTCCGATTTTCAAAATCTTTTTTTCATTAGAATCCTAGTGAAATTTCCTGCCTGCGTTTTTCAATCAGATTTGCAATATCTCTTACCATTTTCTAGATATTAGGGGTCAAAGGGGCCAAAAACGACAATTATCAATGATTGTCAGCTTTCTTGTGGATAACTTGAGTATACATTGACCGATTGTTATAAAATATGGATAAAATGTTTGTAACCACTAAAGGAAGGTTGGTATTGTATTTGGGGCTTGTGGCCCCTGCCATTTTAGAGAAAGGGGTCAAAAGGGGCTAAAACGGGTGTTTTGACAAATTTGCTGTAGAATGTCTATTATTCATTGGATTTTGAAAATTCTTTTTATATTGGATTCTTCACTAAATTCTGTCAATTAGATGTGTCAAGGGTTGTGATATGTATTGCATCGTTACTTTAATTTCTATGTGTGTGGGGAGAGGGTGGGCCACGAATGATAAATAAACTTACCGTTTTTTGAGAAACTAGGGGTCAAAAAGGTAAATATGTGTTGAAAGTCCACCCCGGAAGGCATGTGTCAAAAACCATTGTGAGTCCACCATGGGCTGCATGTGTCCAAAGCAATTGACTATCCATATTAGGCCGCCAACGAACAGGGTTCAACCTGTTGCGGTCGTATCATGCTGCGCTCGGCGTAGCTTTTTATTTTTTAATTCACAGCACTGTCCTGCCTTTTTATTTCAGAGTTTTATTACAAGTTTTATACATTGTACTTCGGGATTTTAGCGCATTAGGTCTTCGCTTTTTTTTCACGCTAGGCTGGATTCATCCTCGGAATCCCAGGGGTTTTTCTCTCGCTTACTCGTGCATCACCAGGGCTGATGAATGAGGAGGCAAGAGTAGAACCCTTGGGTTTCCGAGGATGGGCTGGATTGTACTTTCACACATCTTTAATAACATGTAGACTGTCAACTTATGTGTAATTCGTCTACAAGGTTTCTTTTTATTCTATTTTTTTTCTTTCAAAAAACAAGGTTAATTATCAGAGGTTAAGCCTTTTTTATTTAAAAAAGAGGTTCACTGAGGACTCTAGGTCGCTAAGAACCAAAACATTGGCATATCTAAGTCATTCATGAAAATAAGTACTACAGATAAGACTGAATAGGGGAAGGAAAGTACAATAACACTATGACAAGTTTACAGGTAAATATTATTTACACTTGTGTATGGGTCTTTATTGTTCAAATATATGATCTACGTGTTATTTGCGAGCCCTATTATTTGTACCCGTGCGGGTTCCGGGTGGCGAATAGGCCCGCAGCAGCGCTAAGCTTGTCGGTAAAAGTCCACAAAAGAGCGCTCAGAAACCTTGACATCGGGTCAGGCCGCTTTGCCCACAAAGCGACTGGGATGTGTGCCCCAGGTGGTTGAATGGGGCAGCCCTGACATCGAGAGATGCAGGGTCGTCAGGCGATAATGCGGAAAACCTGACCGCAAACCATAGTGGTGCACCCTGTTGGGAAAAATGTCACGTTCCTCGCACGTTAAAGAACCCTGCTGCAGGTCTCGGTAAGAGTAAGACCCGTAGGATCCCCATGCAGGAGGCTAAAGTTCCCGTCCCTACCCATCACTCCTTTTTCCAGTGGCAGTCAAAACTCTCCTACATGTACTCGAATGGCCTTGTGTCCCCATTTCCTCCACTTCATCATCATTTCATGTTCATTGTATCACTATTTTCATGTTCATCTCCCGGATATAGCCGAAATCGTGCTGATTGGGAGTAAAGCAATAACTAACTAACTAACTAAATTATAAATATTATTATAGTTTCAAGGAATATCTAGGTCTTTTCTGGTAAGTGTTGAAAGGAAAATAAAACAAAGTTCACATGTTTATATTGTTGTACGTTGTCACATGTAAGTACATACTATTCATGTAGTAGAACTATACATATATTTGAATACATTTCAGCTCTAAATTTTATTGCATGCATTGTAAGCATCCACATTAAAGATAAATCTAGTGTTAATATTTGTTTTAGGCATTATTTCTTGTGTTTTGGATTGGACGTGCATATGCACGTGAATGCATGTGCGTTCACGATGGCGTTGCCCTTCCAATAGATCAACACCCTTCTAGATCATCTCTGCCTGGTGGAACTTGTGTTCATATTCAAAAAGACCATGTGCATTTCAGAGACGCAAGCTGGACATTGGTGGTTTATGAGGGTCATGTAAGTTATTTATTGTTAAACTGAAATTTTCATGATGACCCGTGAGGGTTAAAAGCGGTGATTAGGAACGCAACAGTGCTACATGCAAGCTTGTAAAAGTCCCCTGAAGAAAATCCAGAGCATGACATCGGGTCAATAAGCTATATCCACAGAGCGAATGGGATATGTATCTGATGTGGTTGAATTTGGGAAGGCCAATCATCTTGCATGCCTCGGTCGTTAGGCTATAATGCGGAAAACTTGACCCAAACCCAATGTGAGTGGGCTGTTGAGGAAAATGTCTTGAAACACGTTCAAAAACCTGCTGGGGATCTAGATTATAGAGGGCCCGTAAGTTCTCTCGTTGAAGGCCAGTTCACCCCTTCCATGGTCATCTCTCTGATATTACCAAAGATGTTTCCTTACATTGCATACAATATTAACAAAATAATGCATATAAACCACAGGGACTTGACTACAAACGATTATTAATAAATTTACTAACATATATATGTATACTATCCATGGCCATATACTAAAAGTGAAACGATTATTAATAAATTTACTAACATATATATGTATACTATCCATGGCCATATACTAAAAGTGATTTTTAGTATATGGCCATGGATAGTATACATATATATGAAAGGAAATTTATTAATAATCGTTTGTAGTCAAGTCCCTGTGTATTGTTTATGCAAACTTATAACTAATATGTTCATTTGTACATTGTATTTACAGCATGCTTTTGTGGAGGAAATCAGAACAGAATACGACAGAGTTGCATGTGACGGTAAGCTACACAGTCGATCTTTAACAATACAAAATAATGAGCTGTGGAATAAGTGTACGCGACACAGCCCACATTACATTGTACAGACGGCAATTTAGAAAAACCACAATGGACAACCGCCAGCAGCTCCCAAGTGGCCAGTAGGCGCTGCTCACCGTTCTGCTATTGGCCCAAAGTCTAAATACAATGCATTTAATTCAAATCCAGTCCTAAATTAGTCACAGATACCCCTTCTTAAACAGGGAACAGAAATCAAAAAGACAAGTACAAACAAAAGCTTTGTCGCAGATTCCTGGCTTAGGACAGGAACATATAAAATGTGGCGGGGTTAAACTAGTTTTTGGGCCCAGCCTCCCCCTATTAATATTAATATTCCCAGACAAAGCACAAAAATTAACTCCTTAGCAATATAAATGTTTTTATAAAGTCCAATTAAGGGCCCAAGAGGGCATGATGACAAAACATAACAATTACAATTAATATAAGCGTATCTTAGATTCGAATCATTCCACTGGCAACGATTCCATCAAGATCTTGGATACAATTTTTAATCTGAATAATCTGTCGTTTTGACACTTGGTTGCTTTCTGTTGTTGCCAAGTCGCGAGTGAGTAAATGAGTGAGTTGGTGTTTAACGCCATTGCAACACTACATGAAGAGGATGATAAAAACGATAATTCCATGGGGTGGGTGAGAAACAAAGGATTCGGTAAATTTTGAAGACCACTGGAAAAGGGGAGAAATGGGTAGGGGCACTTCCCGGCGGTCCACGAAGGGATCTTTTTCGTGCATGAAGCGAAGCACTCTCCACACACATTGGCCCACGTGCACTATGATATGACTGACACGTTGACGTGTTTGTTGTGCTTTCTTTTTCCTAAATACTGGTTATTCTTTGTCCCTTTCAATAAATTAACAAATAAAACAATTTATAAAACACTTAAATATCAGTTCGTTCGTTAATTACTAGTAGTTCGTTATTGTTGTACTCCCAAAGCAGCACGAATTCGGTCATATCGGAGATGAACATGAAACGGTTGATAAAATTAGCCATGGACTGGCGAAGAAGGGAAAGAAATGGGGACACAATGCCGTTTGAAGCGACTTTTGACTGACAGTAATACATCAAAGCTTTAAATTATCCGTCTAAATTTCAAAATTGTCTAAACCCTAAGGTTCTTCCTACCCCAGACATAGGTTGATTATCTTAGTAATAATTTGGTTCCCCATTTTGGTATTTTTGGTTATACTGTTCTATGCTCTTCATATTTATACAGTGTTTGGCATTTTCAATATTTTTGGTAGAGCGCCTCTGATGAGTCTTGAATAGACGATACGCGCGTCAGGCGTAGCAAAATTTATTGTCTGGAACTTTGTTGTTATTTGTATTTCGAACACACGTGAAGGTTAGCACTGCTGGTGGAGTGTAAATTCCCCGAGGTTAGCCCGCTCCGGCACCAACACTTTTTGAGTTGGAGAATACATCAAAGCTTTAAATTATCCGTCTAAATTTCAAAATTGTCTAAACCCTAAGGTTCTTCCTACCCCAGACATAGGTTGATTATCTTAGTAATAATTTGGTTCCCCATTTTGGTATTTTTGGTTATACTGTTCTATGCTCTTCATATTTATACAGTGTTTGGCATTTTCAATATTTTTGGTAGAGCGCCTCTGATGAGTCTTGAATAGACGAAACGCGCGTCAGGCGTAGCAAAATTTATTGTCTGTAACTTTGTTGTTATTTGTATTTAAAAAAGAAGGATGATAGGATCGGGCAATTTTTTGCTCCTTTAAAGCTTGATTATCATGATTAACTAGATTTGAACTTATTTCTTGTAATTTACAAAATTCGAGGAAAGTATAGAGCTCGCTCAGTCTTGTACTAACTGTTGGTTGTACTTTATTTTATTCCAAGCGGTTTTGTCCTCACACAAACCAACTACAGATTAAAATAATTAGCTTTTAACTGAAAAAAAAACACAATTTTATTCTGTTTTTGTTTTGTTTTATGTAACAAAACTCGAAGCAAGCATAAAAGCTCCCAAGAAAATGAAGAAATTCTTAGTAGAAGCACTGATATAAATTGTCGGGTGAAAATTGCAGTGTGGAGGCATCTGATCTGGGTTAAATCTAGAGCAGTTTCCTATCAGGAAGACATTTTCATGTTTGTCTTAATAATTCTATAAATTATTTAAATGTTGATTGGCACAATTATTAAACTTACTCCACATTATAGTAAATCACGTATTTTAGGCCATGTAGAAGTGTGTTTTGCCATCAGCAAAGAATTCAAAGCTATGTTATACAACATCATACCATTTTAATATAAATGAAAAGCTTGTGGCAAAAACGATTAGAAGAAGAAAAATAGCATTCTTTTTAATGTCAAGTGACAAAAACAGCCATGATTTCCAAATTTTCCGAGGTTTGTTGGCCTTGCGTCCTTAATAGCTTGTTTTGGTTTTGGGGCAAAAACAATTTTCTGTGATATAATAATAGTTTAATTTCATAAGTTTTTTGCAAGTCAAAGGTTTCTTTTGTAATAAATTTTGTTACAAAATAACTTTCATACTAATAAATTTCTTATGATATTTACGTAAAATGTTTATAATTGTAATTTTTAACGTTGGATCTGGGCGCTTTTTCTCTCTTTTGAATGATTGTGCACATGATTTATACACGATAAAGATATAACTAGAAGCTCCAATGATATAGTTTCCATAACCTGATAATTTTAGTAATATATGATATACATGCATTATATATGTACATTTGTCTTGGTCCACAAGGCATCATATGATGAATTTGAATTGAACATGAAATCAAGCTACCAAAGGCTTTTGTCTCTTACCGAAAGATTCTTTCTAATAGCAACTTTGCGGATTTCGCAAAGTGTATATCTGTGTGATACAGAAGTGAATGATGCAAATGGGACATTCGAGTGTCAAAAGTTCGAAAAGGCAACAACGAAACCGTTATTCACGAACAAGAACATCACGAAGAAGTACAAAGCACAAAATCAACTAAACGGAAATCAACAACGCGAACTCAAGTAGTAACATGAGTGAACTTAGATGATCCGGAAGAGTAAGCGGTTCCTGCCTGCTATAGCTGAATGGCGGACGGCTGTGCAATTTTTTCACAGAAACTTCTGACAATAACATAAAGGCCAAAAGTACCGACACAACATATAACCAATCAGCAAATACGTATATATCTAAAAACTCGAAAAACTGTGAGCAACAGCTCACAAACAAATACTCCCCGCCCCCAAATCAATCCTAAGAGCAGGTGCACATCTGATTTATGTTACAAAGATTGTGTGTAAGTTTCATGAAAATCCATCAAGGGGTTTAGGAGGAGTTGCGATTAAAGTTGAGTACCCCCTTATAGTCCAAAAGTTAATTCCATGATTTGCTGTGTATAACCTTAAAAATAATTCTGATTAAAATTTTGAATATGTGGTGCACATCTACATTTATTCTATGTCAGAAATATTGTGTGAACGTTTCATAAAAAAATCATAAAAGGGTTTAGGAGAATTGTGGATATGATATTCGTACCCTCTTGTAGTCAAACAGCTAAGTCCATGTTTTGCTATGGGAAGTCACAAAAATTATTCTGAAATACTAATAGAAGGTGCACATCTACATTATGCAAGAAAGATTGTGTGAAAGTTCCATGAAAATCCACTTTTCAGCGGGGGGGGGGTATAAAATATGTCAAGGAGTGAGTGAGTCGGTGTTTTACGCCCTTGCAACACTTTATCGCTTATATAAGGCGATAAACATGAATAAGATGAACATGGTAAGATGATGAGAAATACATGTATGGGGTTTGGGTTGACAACACAGGACAGTTTATTTTGAATACCACACGAAAAAGGGGAGAAGTGGATAGGGAGCGAAAAAAAAATGCATTTTACGGTCCACAAAGAAATCTTTTACGTAAATGAAGCGTGTCACTCTCCTAACACGTTGTCCTACTGTAGTCAGCGGTTAGGCGAGCAATGACTACTGGCCTCGTTGAAGGCTGCTTGATGTTGTCCGTTGTGTTTTTTTCTGATTGTGGGCTGTGTCGCGTACACTTATTCAACATCTCATTATTTTCAATTGTCAAACCCCGCGAGCAAGGGCCACCCTATTCAGCTTACCTAGGGTACAATTGGTCTCTCTGTGGGTGGAGCACATACCTGATGTCAGAATCCCAAGACCCTAAGTCGCCTCGTACGACATACTAGGCTCTTCTGCTGGGCTTTTCGCCACCCGGGCCCGCAAGGGACCGAATGAAAGTTATTTTTGATAATTAAGCAGAACACCGTGAAAATAAGTTTCTTTTTTTAAGAGCATAATACTCCACTCACGACAACTACAACAGAATCCTGGATAAAAGTTCCGCAACAAACAACTTCTATCACAACAACGGTTCGACCAACATTACAGCCTGCTCAAACCACAGCTACTCCATCTGTCAACACGTCGATGCCATCTTCTTCTTCCTCATCATATTGTTCTCCGCTATCGGGAGCACTATCCAACGTACCATTCAATTGCCCAGGGTTAGGTTATATGAGTAGGACCGACTGGGGTGCAGCGACAAATTACGAAACCTTAAATGATCTAACGAAAACCTTCAACTGTGCCAAGGATTTCGTCATAATATACCATACATTCGGTGATCACTGCAACAGAACTGATGACTGTGTTCGAAGATTACAAACAGACATTCAAACTTGGAAAAATCGTAAGTGGCATCTCTATAAGTATTTATGGTATTACATCTGGCAGATACTGGTCTTCTATACATTGAATAAATAACCTCTCATTTAAAGTGACCAAACAGAAACCTTTACAGTAACAAAAGAAGAATTATAAAAAAGAGAAACAGTTAAAAGGAATGGCTATAATTGCTATAAAACTTGTGATCTTGACCTTTTACCTTTTGACTCCAAAAATGAATTGATTTCTAACTCCAAAATTAATCAAACAAAATACCAGACAGACGGAAAGTCGACTTCTATACTACCCCGCTATCATTTAAATTTCCTGCATTTTAAAGTAACTAAATATTTTAACTTAAGTTAGTGAAATGCTACTGACGTTAAGCTACTCCTCAAAATATACATACCAGGCATAAAATAATTAACAGGTTTTCTTTACTCCCACTATGGCGTTTTGTTTTATCATCTATTGTAGGTGTTCAAAGTTAACCAATTTCAAGGTTTTATGTATTAAATTTTACTCTATTTTATAAAATTAGGAATATAATTTTATTAGCCGGATCAAAATTTGATTTTGTAGTTTTAATTACATTTCCCGCGGAGTTAATGTTTTAACTTCAATTTAATCAATTCCGAAAGTCATTAATGACTTGAAGCGCACAATTATTCGACGGGGTTTGTATAAAAGTGCAATCAGCACAGTTCGATATAGGCATGAAACCTTAATTATGTCAACCCTTGTAATTCAGTCTTGCAGGGGCTTTGAGTATTTAATGTAAATATAAACCGATTTTGAATAATTATTCTTTGGTTGCATTACTGCCTCCACTTCGCTTAATTTGAATATACCACGTTAATACAGAATTAAGTGTGGCTTTAGAACTATGTAGAAGTCGAGTAGAATACGTGTCTTTTGAATAACATAGTACTTTAAATTTGTTGTTTTCTGAATTTTGTAATACTGAAGGTGGTGAGTTTGGAGTCAGCGCTTTTACCTGAGGCATCCGAATTCAAAATTTATTGTTGGAAATTAACATTTGCTATATGTTAATATCTTTTAAGTAAATCAACAGTGTGGAAAGTCGCCACCAAACAGTAAAACCATTTTAGGAGCATTTATTGTTTATTGGCAAAATTCAAAAATTTGGGTATACGTGTACTTAATCGCTATCAATTGCAGTGTGTTAAAATATTTATGGCCACACATCGCTAATGCGTGTTCTCGTTTTTTTCACTTTACACATCCCTCTGTTTGTGTGGTTGTCAATGCGTCGACTTCGTTGTCAACAACGAAAAATGATACAGTTTTCTACACAGTGTTAAAAAATACGTATTAAAATTTTATTCAAATGTGTCTGCAAAAACTTAGAATTTTTCGCCTGTCTTGTACTTCCTGGCTCTCCATATTCTAGTTGGGTAAGTTTTCAGACGTATCAGGCAAATTTAAAAAAAGAAAATGTATTGCTCTGAAAATTGTTTAATATTTACGATCTAAAATTAAAGTTGATAAAAATTATCAGATTTATTCATTTCTAGAATACTGGTGTTTTGAGTATTTATTCATTCGATAATACTTTTTCGTAGACTTTGCGTCAAAGTATATATTCATTGTCCTTCCATAAACGTCCAAAACAACGTGTAAGCTATGTGAAGTGCGAGTTTTGTCTAAAAAATACTCAACCAGAAAAGCTCTCGTCGCAAAAGTTGAAAATAGGAACAGTCAATTGCTCTGAGGAAAACAGATACTTTAAAAGTTTTACCTTTTTGAAAATAAATAATTGTAGTTTTGTGGCATTGTAGTCATTAGTACGTAATTTACTTGGCAAACATTGTGCTAATAAATTTGATAAGACATTGAAAGTTTTCGTGTCTATAGAGTTTACGGATAAAGAAAGATAATGCAAAAACATGAAAAAGTACATGAAGTATGGAATTTGAAAATAAATCAAATCGCAGTATCAAAAAGTGCTAGTATTAGTAAGATGGCATATATAGAATATCCTGGTTCCAGGAACCGCGATCCAGGCTTAAGCCGTAGCTATATTATACTCCCATGCTATTGATGCTAAAATTATGTTACATGTATTCGTATTCATCTATTTCTATGTGAAAATTCCAAGGATTTTATTCTTTTTTTTCTTTCTTTCTTTTTTCATTTTTATTACCACTCCTTTAGAACAAAATTGAGTTTCTTTGGCCAATTATCACGCTTTTGTATTAAACTTTAAAATTTTCTACATTTAATTCAATTTAAGGAACGTGATGAGTAGGCTGTGTTCGTGAGAATCTTACTCTCTGATTTCCCAAATGGAATTATTTCTATTTGAAATAGCAAACTCGTGACGTAATTAACATTGTACATGCAGTTACATGTAATTAGTCGCCCTATAACAATCATAAATACATGTAGGTTTATAATAGAAAAGCAGGTCGTAAGCAGTCCCTTTAACGGGTTTTCTCGTCATATTACCCATGTACATTTCTTAAAATTTATTATCCATTAAATTATAGATGGTCTTCGAAATGATATAAAAATCTATGTGTACAGCTTTATTGTGTAAAGGTATTGGATAATAAACACCAAGAGGGTTTAAGCAACCTGGCCCTATGATATGACTGTCCCATTCAAACATCTGGGGTACATAAGTCATTCGCTTTGTGTGGAAAGCGGCCTGACCTGATGTTAGACTTCTGATAGCTCGTTAGGGAACTTTTACCGACAAGCTTAGCGCTGCTACCTATCTATTTGCCATCCGGAATGGTCCTTACTTAGTACAAGCATTTAAAAAAAATGGTGGGTTAAACCCGGTTTTAAGGCGCGCCAAACCTCCCTCTTCCATTGCGATCTTTGGGTCCGATAGTTACACAAAACACAACAGGTTTGTGATGACATATTAGGGATGCTAAGGTGATCATCTACACTAATCAAGGCAAGAACTAACCGTTTCGTCTAACATGATATTGAATTTTTCTACCAGTGGCTGATAACAATGGAAGAATTTTTTTACAAGACTTATTTCTTATAACCTTGGTCTTATTGTCGGTTACGAAGAAAGCGGTGTCGGACCAAAAATCTAAAAAATGTGTACAAGCCCTGGCATATTGAATTCGTTGTGAAATATAGACACCGTATGCAGGTGACAAAGTTGACTAAATTTACAATACTTAATCCCCCCTTTCCTTTTTGTCGGATTAATGGGTCGTCAGAATAATGGGTTGTCGGTGCTAATGCTACGCACCCGTCAAAATCAACAACCTAGGACACATTTCCATCCATTATTAATTTTTTGGAGTGTCAAGCTGGTTTATATTTTAACTTTTTGTTTGTGCGTACTTAGTTATGGTGGAATAGCTAAAACGACATGGATCACTGTTTGCATTCTATTCTACTTCTAGGCCAATTCAATTTTGCATTAGGCGAAGATGGAGTCGTGTATGAGTTGAACGGGTTTTCAAGTGTTGCAAAGCATGCTGGATTTTTTGACTCAATATCATTAGGTAAGATTTTAAGTTAAAACATTAATATATATACTTATCAAAAACTACTACAAAACTCAGAATTATCCATTTCTTTTAAAATGTCCGTACAAAGTCAGGATCATTGCGATCTTTATTTTTTTGGTTTGTCTATGTCTTGTTTTGCATTTCTTCTTAGATACATCAGATTGATCATCCCAGTTTTGTAGCTTTGTGATTACCTTTACTTATAAAACATTTATTTAGTTACATGTTCTTAAACCCAAAAACCGTTTCATCTGTAGTGATAGCCTATACTGAATTTTCTAACCTAATTATAAAATTATTTACATTGAATGTTTTATTGAAACTTTGTGAAAATAAATAGCCATTTTTCATATATGAAGATGTAGTTTAGCAGAGATATAACAATGAGGCATGTAAATGAAAAAAGAAAATGGCAAAATCGGTAGAAAAAAGCAACGACAGACTTCTAGACAAACCACACTAACCAACAAAACTGTAATAAACTGAATATATGAACGTGATCTGAACTCTGAATGTTGCGAACTTGGGTGCTCTTGAATGGTTAGCAGTTTTTGATTTAGCATCAGAAACACAATTAAACAAAAACAAATATTGAAATTCAAATAGTAAAACCAATCAAAATCCTTGAAATTTACTCTTTAGAATTGTTCGTAGTTTAAGTCTTTGTGAAATTGGGCACTGAATAGACTGCATTGACGATGTCTTATTCTAAAAAAAACAGTAGTCGTTACTATTTTGTAAATATATTTTCAGGAGTTGTATTTATTGGAGACTATTCAAAGACCACGCCTTCGGTTGTTTCTATGGACAGTTTGAAGAAGTTCCTGTCATGCGCTGTACATCAAAATCACATATCTTCTGGTTATGTTTTACGAACAGAAAAAGATATTTCCGGCAATGGACTTGCGGATGCCTTGTACACTGAAATATCTTCATTGCCTCATTATTAAATTGAAACCAACATTTAAAAGTTCTGAAACCTCTGTTGTGGTCTGTCTTTCATTGGTTGATAATGTAATACATCAGTGCTACTGCAAGTGTTATAGTCAACAGAAAAGCCCTACACCATTGGGTATTCGGTCCAAAACATATCCTGTACGTCTCTTTAATGCATGGGTGTTCCTAGCGGTTACTTCTAAGCATGTTAAGCTATTCAAAACTTGAACAATGCGGTTGATAAAGTGAAAGTTAATGTACATCTGTTCTTCTATATTGTTTAAGAGGATTACTCTTTAATTTGTTATCAGGGACGGTGAACATGCGATTTTCATACCCGTTGTTAATGATCTTGAAAACTTCGATCGCGTCAAAATTTCAGAGTTGGTTCATTGTTTAACAATTCTGGGTCTCTCTTCATAAGAAAGGCCTCTCAGTTTATTAAGTTTATTTCATTTTCTGTACTCTCTATATCTTTCTTCTTCGTTGGGCATTTTGTGCAGAGTTCGGTCGGCGAATAGGCCCACAGCAAACCCTAGCTTTCAAAAGGTATAATCCAAATAGATAAATCACTAAAAAGGATGTTTAAATTTACGGAACTCACATCCTTCTTCAGGGCCACATCAACTGACGAGAATAAGGTAAAAACCGGTAACTTTGGAAGCCTGATTTTTTAGCAATCTGAAATCAAGTGAGCTATTCCCATCACTTTGCATCCGTCGTCGTCTGTGGTCTGTTAGATTTATAAAAAACCTCCTCACCGGAAATACTGAACAGAATTCAGTGAAACTTGGTGTGATTCTAAGGATATCTTGCACAAAGTTGTGTTATGGCCGCCGTTACTAAGAATAGAAGATAAAAGATAGAATCAGTTAAAATGGCATAGACTCAGTTACTGCATTTAAAGATAACAAAAATTCCGAATGATCTTAGGCTTTTCAGAAACCTCTACAAAAGTCTCTATTTAGGTCAAAGTTGTCAGATGATCTCTAATAAGGGTATAACTCCTTTTAAAGGTAAATAACAAAAATTGAGTTTTTGCCCTACATGTGTAGAATAAAAAACTTTTGCAGATACATTGTATAGAGAATAGCTTCTGCTTGATTAAACCTTCAGCTAATTAGGATTTACAATTAAGTCTCTATTGGGCTGAAGTTGTTAAATGACTATAGTGGTTATGGCGCTAAAAAGGGAAAAAATACCGGTTAAAGTTTTGGCAAGAAAATTCATGATGTTAAATATATTCCAGATAGAATGCTTATTTGTTGACAATTTTCAGTATGTCTTCCATGTTTTGTCTTTTCTCTTGGGCACTCCACTCCCCTTTGCACTCCACATCATACCATTCATTTTTAGTTGAATACTGTGGATTCATTAATTTAAGTGGATATCAATAATCGTGGTTTATTGATAAAGGATCAGTTCGTGAATTCTTAGATTGATGGTTTTGAAGTCTGCAGCATACAGTTCAATGCTAAATTTCCTTTTTGTGGGGTATCAAATTTGGTGGGCCGACGGCACCCACGAAAATTGAGACCCCACCAAAAATAATGACACCACAGTACTCGCAACAAAATTCCAGGCAATAGACTTCCCGTCTATTTAAAATCACTCATTGATCAGAGATTGTTCATCGTAAAGGTTGGAAATGAAAAAGAATAACATATGAATATGAAGATACAGATACCAAATGCTTAAAAAACAAGAAATTTATATGTATATTTCAGTTTTTAATTTAAACTTTAGGTTTCTGGTTATCCTCGGTAACCTCTGGTCCGTTGGCAGTGGTTATCGACCCAGTGCGTATAAAAAATTCTAACTTAATCAAAACTATTAGTCTGTTTAAAGCTTATTGTGAAATATAAATATTAGTCTCGGTACGTGTATTTTTCTTTTTTTCTTTTTGCTTTTCACACCAAAAAAAATCTTTCTCTGACCAGAACGAAAACAAAGCCCTCTTTATTTATCTTAAATGGTCAGATCTCTGTTTTTTTCTCGCGCAAAATGCATTTGTTGATATTTTCCTTTTCCAGTGTACCTTTCCAATCTCTTTCTGCAATGTCTTGTTACTTGTCCCTCTTTTAACCCACCATTTCGTTTGAAATGCCTGTACCAAGTCAGGACCATTGCGATCCACCAATTCTCCGGTATGACTGATTCGTTTTTGTCATTTTCTCTGGACTATGAGATTGATCATTCAAGTTCGGTAGTTTTGTTATTACCTTTATTTACAATAAGAGCAACAAAATTCGAAATGTTCCATTTGTACCTCTGCTTCTTCCAAGCACTAGATTTTGTTTCTCCTGACGCACTTGTTGGCTATTCAAAAGGACTCATTGATCAGAACTCTCTTTTTTTTTAACTCTCTATATAAAAGGTCACAAATGCAACAACAACAAAAAAAGACAAATGAATAATAAAAGATTATTACAATTTCAAATTGTTCCATGTTTCGCTCTTGCTCTATTATGAGAGACAGATCTTCAGATGACAATTTATGGAATATAGTATATACTACTATGTTTATGACATATACCCTGCAAATCAATAATACTACAATTAAAACGATGAATGCTAGAGGAAATTGTATATAAATGTCAATTCATTCTTGATAAAGACAAGAGTCTTCAAGGAGATTTTAATCATTACCCCTTTATCAAGATAAATTTGTAGCTTTGTGACTTTCTTATTGCATCTTAACAAATATTGTATAGGCAAGAAGATCGGTCTATACGAGATAACATGGATCATTTGTCAAAAGCATTCGAGTTCTCTTTTGTTTTGATTTGGGTTTCTAGTTGGAAACTGCTGTATTGTTATTTTGTCACCCGAATCCTGAATGGTCTTGTTTTTTGTTGTTTTTTTTATTGGGCAAGAGTATGTGTGGGTTGGTGGAGGGATGTGTGTGAGGGGGTGTTTCCTTTATTTTCAAGCAGTGTCGTGTATGAAGTTGTCAAAATCAGGTGGATGAACATAAATGGTGTGTTAAAATGAATATGAATCGATGAAATTAAATGATGTGGACTCAAGGCCAATCGAGGAAACAAGTTTTTAATGCGTCATGTATAAAAAAACAAAACAAGAAACTAGTAAGGTCGGGCAATTTAGCCTACTGTTTATATAACTACGATATATGACGTCAAATAACGATTTTGTCTACGAAATCCTCATCGTTATCGCATACATGTTTTGTTATGTAAACAGGAGGCAAATTTTCATGCATTCTTACACTTAGTATTTGGGGTGATAATAACGTCAGCACTTGTAAAACATGTTTACGTGTAAAAGTTTAAAGTTGTTAGAGAGGGATTGGTCTGCATTGAATCATACGAAAGGAAGAAGAAAGAATGGAATAACGGTGGATATAGCACTCTTTTTAGCTCACCTGGACCGAAAAAAAGTCCATGTGAGCTATTACCATCACTTGGCGTCCGTCGTCGTCCTCGTTGTCGTCGTCGTCTGTTAACAATTTTTCAAAAATCTTCTCCTCTGAAACTACATATTATTATGAACAGAATTTAATGAAACTTTGTATGAATGATCCTTAGGGTGTCATGCACCAAACTTGTGTTTCGATTTTTGATCCGTCAAAAAACATGGCCACCGTTACTAGAAATAATCCAGGGGGTCAGACTACTATTTTCGGCTTGTAGATCAAAAAGTATAATGGATGATGAAATCTTATGCCACCCTACTGCTTTAGCATCAAAAGTTCTACAAAAGTGTCAATTTGGTTGAAGTTGTCAGATTATCCCTTATAGGGGTTACATCTCCTGAAAGGTGAAAAAAAGCGCTTTTTAATGTTTTTGGCTTATAGAATGAAAACTATTGCAGATAGAGAAAAGCTGTTGCTTGCTTAAATGTTCAGCTCATCAAGCTCTACAAAGGTCTTCATAGGGTCGAAGTTGTCAGATGACCCCTTATAGGGGTTACAGCCCCATAAAAGCAAAAAATAGTGTTTTTGGTCTATATAATGTAATCTATTGTAGATAAGGAAAAGCTGTTGCTTGCTTAAATGTTCAACTCATTAAGCTGTACAAAAGTCTTCATAGGTTTGAAGTTGTCAGATGACCCCTTATAGGGGTTACAGCCCCTTAAAGACGAAAAATTGTGTTTTTGGCCTATAGAAAGAAAATTATTGCAGATAGAGAAAAGCTGTTGCTTGCTTAAATGTTCAGCCCATTTAACTCTACAAAAGCTTTCAACAGTTGAAGTTGTCAGATGACCCCTTATAGGGATTACAGCCCCTAAAGTAACATGTTTTCATGTTTTAGGCTTATATAATGAAAACTAGAGCAGATGAAGAGAACTTGTTGCTTGCTTAAATGTTCAGCTTATTTAGCTCTACAAAGTTCTTCATAGGGTTGACATCAAGACCAGGTGAGCGATTCAGGCTCCTGGGAGCCTCTTGTTGTACTTTCTTGCTACTTCCTGACATGCATATAGAGTACATAGACATAAATTATATACATGTACTCATATACTCAATTAAGTAGTTATAGTATAACTAATGAGGGGTGGCGAATATCAATTTTAATGTCACGAGTCTCAAATAACGCCAGGATTCAACAACAAGTTCCGCGCACGAGTTGAATCCCCTAGCGTTATTCGACACGAGTGACATTAAAATTGATATTAGTCACCCCGAATTATTTATACTATTTATTATATAGATAATTTGGAAAAACGTGACTTATAATCATCAAATAACGAAAACGAAAGAAATTATTGATTAATGAATTGTGTATTGCGAAATAATCTCAGTTACGTATTTTCGCGGGAAACTTCACGAGGGTTAGATAAATTCGCACGCGAGTTAGATAAATCCTGTAATTTACTCCGTGAAAATCTAGAAATTTATTTAACTCGGAAATCACGATCTTTCACCTTTATCTATATAATAAAAATCGTTATTGTGGTCATGAGACATGCGACAACCGGTAACCGTTGGGTCGCACGGAAAATCACCTGTTCATGAGATTTTTCATGTGACCTCTCACGTCTTTTCTGTTTTGTGTATCCTATTGATATTAAATAACCCAAGATGGTGCATGACTGAGAGCTTTTTTCCATCGAAAAGTAAGGTAACTAAAGGGACAATCCTTCGGTGACCTTACTTTTTCGGGGAGAGAAGCATATAGGTCATGCACACACCACACTGAACCCTCTTGTAGCTTCATGTGTTCATTTGGTTTTGCTTTTATATTTCGTTTTGGTTTTTTTCCCAACTTTGAGATAGGAAGGTCTCTTAACATGTATTATGTCCTTGCTTTCTCCTTCAGAATAAATCTGCGGATTTCAAAGTTTTGCGCTTTTGTTTCGTTTTTAAGGCAATTGTACTCTATCCTCCTGATATTGCCAAAATAGCGCTGTTTTTGACTAAAGCAATAAAAATCTTACTTATTTTATCATCAAAGCACATGTATTGTATACACTTGTTGCACATTTGATCCAATCCGGAAATTCCGGATAGAAGAATTTAACCGCACCTATGTCAAAGGTCAAGAGACGGAAAATTAACGTAAAAAACATGAGCGCAATGAAAGTCAGACGTTTTGTGTTTTTGTTTGTTTTTGTTTTTTTGTGTTTTTGTTTTGTTTTATTTTATTTTTTTTATTTTATTTTTTTTTTGGGGTGGGGGGGTTGTTTGGTGTATAAAATAAACTCATTTTATTTCCAACAGATTGTACCCATGAATCAAATTTCAAAAAACTTAATTCATTTAACAACAAATTTGAACCAGTAAAAGGATCGGAGAAATTGGCAAATGTGTTCTATTTGTTGTTTTTTGGTTGTGTCGACAGATTTTGTCTTTTCTTTTCTAAATTTTGACATGCCCAATTATATTTCATCGTTGCTTCATATACAAAGAAATAAAAATGAAAAGATGAGAGTAAAAATTTATGCCAGCAAACGACTTCAAAGAATCACAATGTAAAGAAAATACATTTTTATTACTTTAGATTATTTTCAGATTACAGTTATACCTTCACAATTCAACAAATACTGATTAACTAATACATTGTATCACGAACGTTTCAAAACCTATTTTTTATGACTATGACAAGTACCGTGTTTGTATGTTTTGTTGATGTTTTCTTACTTTTTGTTTACTGTTGACGTGATTATCAAAATATTATTTGTTAGTGTCACCTTTTCATATATTTGTTTTTCATTTTTATTTATATAGTTTTTCTGTTGACGTACGTGTGATTATCAAAATAGTATTATGGGTTTTTTTTGTCACCTCCTCATCGATTGTTTTTTGGTTTTTTTTTACTGTTGACGTTTTGATTATTTGTTTGGCGCAAACAGCGACATTTCAAAATAGCGACAATCAAAACAGTGACTTTTTAGTGGTCAAATTCAATTGGATTTACTTAAAATCATACATCAAAACAGCGACATAAGATAGTAAAGAAAATATGCAAATAAATATTAAGCCTTTCATACATGTAAATATAAGTTTTATGTAATGAAAGTGAAAATGTCGATGCTTTGAAAATGTCCGTTGAATTATCTTTGCCTTTTAGCTTTACCAAAAACCATTCCAATTCAATATCCCATATCGTATTTCCAAGATTGAGTTTTACCATTCCAACTCTTAATCAAATGACAATATATACCGTCGTGTCCCTTGACATATGGAATCAATTGATCTTAATCAAAACCTATTCTAAATTAAAATGTATTTCCGAGTGTATCTGTAACTTCATTTTGAAATGACTCTATATTGATTCCGGTGTTTTCTGTATATTTTGATTCTCTTCGATGTTTCAGATGATTAAGCCGATTTTTTGCTGACCAATTCTTAGTGTTCTATTGTTGGCATAAATGTTCGTGGGAAGAGGTAACTTCATATTGGAATTGATTCCGATGTTTCTGTATATTTATATCATCTTTGATGTTTTTGATAATTAGGCCGATGTGTTGCTGACCAAGTCTTATTGTTTCATTTGTCAGTATATGTTCTGGAGAAGAGTTGACTTCATTTTTAAAGTGATTCCGATATTTTTTCTAAATTTGACTTTTCCTGGATGTTTTGGAGATTTGCTTATCAAGTTATTCATTTGTTGGCATACTTTCGAAGGAAAGGGTAGCCTCATTCTAAAAATTATTCAAATGTTTTCTGTATACATGTATTTTGCTTTTCTTCGATGATTCTGATAAAAGCCGTTGTTGTGCGGACCATTTGTTGGCATATGTTTTAAGAAAGAGGTAAGTAAATTTTGAAATTGATTTCGATATGTCTTGATATTTAATTCTGTATATTTTGCTTTTCTTCAATGTTTCTTATGATAAACCCGATGTTTACTGACCAAGTGTTTTATTTGGCATCTGTTCTTATAGTTAATGGTTAGAACGATGTGATATGGATCACTCAATATATTACATTTGGAAGACTAAAATAAATCGTTAATAATTATGAGATAATAATTTTTCACGTTATTTATGACTTGCAGGATAAAGGTAAGTTATGTGATTGTATTATGAATATATTTTTGGAACATATGTATCCAGATGTCAAAAAGTTTCTGATAATTGACTGATCGTATATAAAATTTTGACTTGGTAATATTTTTTTTTGAAAAAAAAATGTGTATGAATATGAAATATAATGTGAAAATATAAAGCGTGAATTACTTTTGAGGTCACACTGTACATGTGTATCTTATTTTGCAATGAGACTGTTTAATTTGTTTTAGGATTAATGAACTATATATTAAAGCACTAAATTGTATTAAGATTGATGGTTCGTTTCTTTTTTTACAACTTGCGCTTGACTTTGGTATTTCATTTGATATTACATTTATAAGCAGGTTTGATTTTGTTTAATTTAAACATATTTATTTAGCCTTGATTGGGAAACAATCTTAATGCTTATATGTGAATCCCTCTCCAACTAGCAGTTTGCGAGTGTGGCCTTTGCAGTGGCCCCCATTGAGCCTACTCTTATCGAACTCTACAAAGGGGTCTTTAACGTGCATGGGATTTTGCTCTCCACATCCATGGGACAACCCTTTTTTCGCCCCTTGCGAAGGACTAGAATCGTTCATGAAATTTTCACCCCTGTCGAGGATAAAACCACGAACGCTGGTGTTAGTATCCCGACATGAGTTTTGTTTCATTTATTTTATTTTTGTTTTTATATTTTTGTTAATTTGAATGACCATCCTATTATGTTCTTTAACAGTTGTTGACGTAATTTTAATTTTACAATTCTTGATTGTTAAATACTTCGTCTCTTCATAATACAAACATAAGCTTTAAGGTATAAACAAGAATTGACTCTTGTATACAAATCTCTTCGGTCTTACATATTGCATGAGGTTCCTTATTGGTATATACACTGCCGTTTAAAAAAAAATCGAAAGAGGGACCACCGACTGGCTGAAGTGGGCCCTTTTCAGGTTTGAATGATTTCAAAGTTAGATATGCATGATTTGTATAAAATAATTCAAAGGGTCTTGTTTGTCTTCCTTTACCGGATTTGACACAGTGAATTGGAAAATGGTAGCCCGACGGGCGTGCTATAGCAAACAGGAACTACTGACTCTCCCGGAGCACCTGCGTTCCCTCTCGTTACGACTTGAGTTCGCGTTATTGGTTTTTGTTCTTTTGAATTTGAGTGTTTGTTCCTTCGTGCGGTTCGTTCGTGTTTACTGGTTTTATCGTTGACCATTCGGACTTTGGAGACTCGATTGCCCGATTGGTGCCTCTTTGCTTCTTTATAACTAACCACATTTTTTAAATGCCCACCAAAAATTGTTAGGGGGCCCTGCCCCAACCCCTCTGAATTCGCCGTTGATATGAATAAAATTCCCAACTTTATTCAGACCTCTCCTTGATTTTCCTTCATTGTTTTAAGGAGTATATCCACTGTATACAAACTTACAAATACCAAAACGCGGGTATAAACGGTTAATTTGGATATGCTATATATCGATATTTCAAAGAGTAACCTCTCATCAGTAGCATTTGATTCAAAACATTGGAAGGTCATATTCCAAAACTGTTGCAAACGAAAAGTACATGTGTACCCAAAACCAAAACGTTCGAACAAGGAAGTCAAATCCAGCACCGAGGATATCGACCATGTGCATTACAAGGAAAGAAACCTGGTGTTTTAAACAATTTTGAATTTAAAAATCGGAAATTTCTGCGACAAATAATTTAGAAATGTTATGGTAAATCGTGTCAGACAAGTCTGACGAACAGGCTTGTGATACAATTAGGAACGAAAACTCTATATATTGAAGACAACTATTAATAGAATATCTTTTAGATTGTGAATGCTTACATGTATTACAAACACTATTTTTCTCCTACTTATATAACCTGGCTTCGTCTTTGACGTACATGTATATGTAACATGTACGTGGGATGTGATGAACAAGTTAAATTAATACTTTTTGCCTAGTCAGGTACATGTATTCGTCACAGCTTTGTTTTTGCAAAATAAAAGGCAACATGGTACATCTTCACACCTTTTTTATCTTTGCGATGACAATGACGTCGGCAATTTAAAGTTATTTATTGGTTTTACATGGAAATAAAAGGGAAATTGAGTCTTGGATTTCTTTCATTTCAGGAGCATCACTTGAGAAAGCTCGTCATGTGTAAGTGTAACTAAAAATGCCATCCTGTTATGCTAGAAAAGTAAAAATCGTCACTGACCCGGATTACAATATGAATAATACAACAGATGAATCTCTTATGAACATTGAAAATAGTACGTTGGATTACTCATTGCAGACGAGATTTAACGATAGTTTAAGAAATGTGACGATTCCATTGGACGATGAAGAAAAGAGTTTGTTATTACGAGAGTTTGGATTAATACGCCTCATAGTTCTAGGTGTAGTGATAATGGTGCTACTATTATCAACATGCAAATTAGTTTTTCAGACATTTTCAAAATCCATTCAAAAGCGGGATGACGAATATTAATCAGAATTATAATATATACTTGTTAGTGTTTAAACATGCATGTGTGCACAAGAACTATTCACCAAAGAATATCGCAAAAGATACAATACAGTTGATGAACGAACAAAAATGTTGAAGAAAGGACACTTTCTATTTTCTAAAATGGAAAACTTGCCCTCTTCAAGATTTATATCTTTTAAGAACACAATTCATTTGTGTGATTTCTAAGATATCTTTAAATTTATAAAAATTTCTAAATATTTGTTTTCTTTTCTTTTTTGTGTTATATCAAAAACATGCACTAAAAGAAAAGTTTCAGGCTTGGGTGAAATAGATGATGATAAACGGCAATTTAAGAAACTACAATGGAAAACAGCCAGCAGTCTTCAACCAGAGGTCGCTGCTCGCCGTCTCGCATTTGCCAAAGACTAAAAATGCACTACACAAGATTCAATACCAATCCAAAAATTATTGACGAAAGATCCATTTCTGGACATAGAACAATAAGCACAAAGTAACAGGGACAAACAAATGCTTTTACAAAGATTCCTGGCTTAGGACATGCCAATCTATTACTAGAGGTCGCGTCTACCAACACTCATCTATACAATCGCGCCAAGGATGACGGGAAATATGTCAAGTTCCCCAAAATCAGGGGAAATTTCCACAATCCTTAGTGCGATAGTATAGAGGATCGTGTTTCTACACGCGACCTCTAGTGAAAGATTGAGGGTAGGCACATATAAAATATGGTTGGGTTAAACTAAGTTATTGATAACCTTGAACAAAGCACAAAAATATCACACTCTAAAATTCAAATCAATAAAAGTTCAATTCACCAAGAGATAACCTGAGACAAAAACGCTTTTTGAAAACAACGAGACGTAAAGAAGCTTCCTCGAGAACACTCGCAGTTTCTGACAACTACATGTGGAGCATTTCTCGACTGATATAAAATAATCAAACGTCCGAAACAATATTTCACACATTTAATGATTTTGTATTATATCATCACACAAAACCTAAATATTTGATCGCTGTTTAAATGCTTTAAAAAATACAACGGTCAAAAATTTAAAACTTATAATTCTCTTTTGAAAATGCCATAACCCATGTAGAAAATAATAAGATATAGAGGTTAACTGAAAATGGTTCCATACACTTACGAAGTAAAGTACATTTTGGGAGGAAGGAACGGTTTACTAATAACCGATCTTAAGGAGTGTTTTAATGTTATCATGACAAAAAGACAAACACAAATCGAAAGACATCAAAGACAACATGGAAATAACTGTTTTACCAACAAAGCGACAGAGCTGTGTGCCTCGGGTGGTTGAATGAGGCAGCCCTGTCATCATTTATGACAGGGCCGTCAAGCTATAATGCGAAAAATCTGACCAAAAACAAAAACATAGTGGCGCACCATGATGTTGGGAAAATGTCACGTTCCTAGCACGTTAACGAACTCTGCTATGGTTGTCGGTAAGAGTAGAACCCTAAGGATCCCCTTGCAGGAGGCTAAATCCTTCCCGTTTCTCCTTTTTCCTGTAGCAGTCAAAACTCTCCTCCCCGATTAGCTTTGTGTCCCTGTCCCCAGTACCTTAACATGTTCATTGTATCACTCCTTTCATGTTCATTTCCCTGATAAAGCCGAAAACGTGTTGCTTGGGAGTAAAGCAATAATTTACTAACTAACTGAATAACGAAAACAAATTCAAACTGGAACAATTGCATGTACAAATGTAAATATGAAGTGCCTTAGTCAGTAAGCACGCTCCTATGCCCTAGGTGTCCACATTTTGGACAGAGAGGAACCTTACATGAGCTACATACCAAATGACAAAAGCCTACGAGTAATAGTTGCAGAGAAATTCGCTTCGGAATTTTTTGGTCCTGATAATTAAGTCGAAATAGGTCAAAGTAGATGTAGATGTTCATCGATACTGATCTGAAAACATATCCCAATATATTGACCCCAACCTAAAGTTGCTTACCAAATATTAAAAACTTATCAATACTAGTCGGTGAGAAATCTGTTACGAAAATTTTGGAACCTGAAAATTTATTGAAAAAAAGTCCGAGTCGGATCATTTAACAAGAAGTAGATGATCTACAGACCTGAAAACGTTTCCCATCATACCTGAATGGTATGTGAACCTGAAGCTGTATATACTAAATATCAAATGCCTATCATTGATTACTATAGGGACCGACTATTTGATTTTTAGGGGGGGAATGGTGAAATTTGAAATAAAAAGGCAGGATGGCAAAAATCCAGAAATAAAAAGGCAGGACAGAGCTTTGAATTAAAAAAAAGGCAGGATGGTAGTTTGGGCTGAAAATTCCTAATAGCTCTGAAAATGAAAAAAAAATCCAGACTCAGCTTTTTCAGAAAATAACAATGCAGGACGAAGAAAATATCCATAGCCGCTCTTTAAAAAAAATGGTTGATCCCGTACTGAGAATCTGTTAGGAAATTTTGATCACTGACAAACCGGCGGACTAATAGACAGGCGGACCGATCAAAAACATTATACTCTTCACAACTTCGTTGCATGGGTAAATAGATAATAGTCTGTCCATTCCATTTTGGTAGCGTACCATCTTTTATTATATATAAGTACGAAACCTTATTTCTGTTCAGACTTTTGGTACATATGTGCTGGAAGGTTAGTATTGCTGGTTGACCAGAAGTCTTTTAAGAATATTGGCGGATTATTCATTAGCAATTCATTCGCACGTACACTATTTTTTCTTATCGACACTTAAGATTTTGTAGAAAAAAAATCGACTGCTTTTGCTTGTACCACCAAATAGTTATAAATTCAAATTGTAATGCCATGCACGTAATAAGGAGGAACCAAAACTCCACCACAAAGATAAACTGCAAGTGGAAATCAGCAGAAGGGAAAAGAGAGGAAGATCAAGAGAAACATGTAGGAGGAACATTGATGTCGATTAAAAGAAGATCGAAAAAACATGGAAAGAACTAGGGAAGGTTCTGGCCAATATGAGGAAGACTAATTTCAGCTTTATGTACCACCAGGCACCATTCAGATGGCGAACAACTGTAATTTCGAAGCATAATGCACCATGATTACGAAAGATTACTAACTACAATGTATAGGTTTTTTTGCTGATAACTGTTTGTAGAGCTGACGAGAGATATTTATGAAAAAAATAACCATCAGATTTTAATCAAACTGTGATCAATTTACATGCACCGTGGCAAATGTAATTACCTAATGCATGGCCATATATACTTTGATAATTACTCTTTTTGTTCACATGTTCGAAAATGTACTCTTAAAAGTCCGTAGATCAGATTAAAATTGGTATTTATTGCCAAGCAGCATGTAAAAGATGAATTTATTTTGATTATTAATGTCATCAGATACATTATGTACGTTCTTCTTGAAAAAAGAGATTCTACCATATGTTAAATTTGAGATAATCATGATATACAAATAAACAAATACTAAGCAATTATGACTGGAGTCGCCTACAAGCAAATAACACAGACAAATAAGCCTTTTGGCATGCATTTAAAAAATAAATGGAATAAATGTAGGTGCATAAACTATCCTGCTTAAAAATCAATAACTGAAGAAACTTGAGACTTATTTTGTGAAAATGATGTTTAAGTGTAAACCTTATTGTGCATATACTCATGACATTGCCTTCAATTTTGGATCAGGTGTTATGATTTAAATCAAAAAAACATTTTTTGTTTTTAAAACCGAGTGCCAGTAAACTTACTCAGACATAAAATTCTCACCCACATTTGATTACCATTCCGAGTGTTTCTCTGCTTTGGAATGAGAAGAAGCCCTAAAACTAAAGAAAGAGGGCCTGGCTTCGTCATTTTCTATATAATCAAAAAGGATTTCCTAACACGGTGTATATTCGAAACACAACTATTCATATCAACGGAGTTTAACGCTTCTATTCAGATTTAGAACGCTTCTATTCCGATAAAATTGTAGAAGAAAAGACCACCCCTACCTACAAAACTGTTCAATTTTATCCCTACCTACAAAACTGTTCAATTTTATTTTTAAGGGGTATTTCAAATATTTTTTTTTTTTGCATTTACGGAAAGCCTACAGTTTGTTCACCACTTTAAGAGAAAAGCTAAAATTTGTGCAAAATATTTAAGAAATTACAATTTATTTCCAAATTAAAGGCAGAAAATATTGTTATTTGTACACGCATTTGTGGAAAATAAAATATATTTTTTTTGATACTCGGAGAAATTTTGGAAACATCAACGGTATATAATGTGAAAATAACAACAATGTGTACGATATAAATAGAACTTAACATTTTTCTTGAGAGAGTTGCTCTTTTCTTTTACAGTTTGATCTGAATAGAAACGTTCTTGATATTTATTGTAGCGTTCTAAGGAGATGTCTGGAAATACTCAGAAACAAACTTATCACACCCTGGTCCGGGGAAAAGAAGCTAGGTTATTAGGTTATACTGGTTTACCTCTGTCCGTCCATCCGAAACTACTTTGGTAACAGTGTTCTCAGAAACTATTCATAAATAAAGAAGGAATGTGTCCATGGGACACGGATGCCTCTGCTAGGCCCCAAACAGGAAGTAGATGTCCCTTAAAGTTGCTTAGGACGTACAGTTTGTCATACTGAACCATCCTACCAAGTTTCAAATCATACCCATATACAATTTCTGAGAAAAGTTTGAAGGAAATTTTCAAGTTGATTTTTATATCGCCCTAGTCCCATACAGGAAGTAGATGTCCGACAGGATTCATAATCGCTTAGGACGTATAATAGTTTGTCATATTGAAACATCCTACCAAGTTTCAAATCATTCTCATGTAGGGTTTCTGGGGAAAGCTTGACTGAAATTTTCAAAGTCATGTTCACATATTTTCACATTGGCCCAAGTCCTAAACAAGAAGTAGATGTCCGACAGGTCTCAAAATTGCTGAGAACGTATAGTTTGTTTTACTGTAGTGAACATTCCTACCAAGTTTCAAATCAGTTTCATGTATGGTTCCTGAGAAAAGCTTGACGAAAATTTTCAAAGTCATGATCACATATTTTCATATCGACCTGAGTCCCAAACAGGAAGTAGATGTCCGAGAGGTCTCAAAATATCTAAGGACCTATAGTTTGTCATACTGAACAATCCTACTAAGTGTCAAATCATTTTCATATACGGTTCCTGAGAAAAGCTTGACGGAAATCTGTACGGACCGATGGACGTACGGACGGACATGAGTAAAACTTAATCCCCCCCCCGACATGTCGTCGCGGGGGCATAAAAAAACTTGAAATATAGTTATTGTCTGTAAAATATCGGTTGGGGGTAGCGGACGTTTTCTGAGTCAGCAGTGGCGTATGGATTACGTGTTTTATTAATTTTTTTATAAAATAGTATAGTAAATAAGATCTTTGTTAAGGTTCGTGATCACCGTCTTATATTTAACAACAAAGGGTCTCATCATATTTGACCCCAAGAAAGAAGAAAAAGCATGTTCGACAATTTTTCATAACCACAGAAATGTCCAAGGCATGCTAGTCGCCAAATAAATGTTGTAATACCAGACGACATTCACAGACAAACGTTTCTCTTATCTCTCATGAAACCTTGTCCTGTGCGTGATTCCTACACCGATAATGGCGGATCTCAAACGGGAAAACAAACAATCATGCGTGCTTGTTTGTTTAGTTTTCTTCTGTGTTCTGCAGTCTGTTGCCTTTGTCGGATTAACGATCTTTGAAACACATAAGCGATCGGAACTTCAAAGAAGACTTATTTTGAAAAGAAAGACGATTGCAAATATTTCATCCACATGTTTGAGTAAAAGCAAGTTACAGGTATGAAATTATAAAATTTCGCATATTATAATCTTAGGCGTGTCATAAAAGTTCGAATATATGCAATTCTTAAATATTTGTTCTAAGCTAAGAATTGAGAGAATAAATAGGGTGAATATTCAAAATAACCGACAAAAAAGGTATTCCTTTGTTTTTAATTGAAACGGAAGAACAAACAACAACAAAACTCAATGTGAACTTAAAAAATATCCAGCTTGCATATCTCTCTTGGCCACCCCATGCGAAAAATGCTTGTTAAAATTGCATATAACCGTTTCACTCACTGACTCACTCATAAAAATAACAGTATAAAGCACTAGCTAGAATTTACATATACATGAAGATGGTTTGCTAACTTACATGCATATGAAGGCTATGACTTGAAAACGAATATTTGTAATTCATGCAAACTCAGCGTTGCAATTCATTGTTCTGGCATTTCCACAGCAAAGCATCACACATCTGATACGACTCAAACGAGAGACAGAAAAGCTGATACAAAGGCGACAGAATTCTGGAATTGACAGCAGTGAAGTTCACAATCAGGTAACAAGATATAAAAATAAGGACCACCACTTGAACTTGAAAAAAGGGGGGGGGCTTAATTGGTGATTTCCATGACAAAATATTTTGAATCTGATTTATGATGAAGAAAAATTATTCTGGCACCAGAGGTTAAGGTAAGTGAATTCTAAAGAAAGGATTTCTGCCAAATAATATAAGTTATTAATGGAAAAAAAATATATTGTGATGGTGCTTTTAAAAAAGATAAATATTTTATCATCAATTTAAATAGTCGGTCCTTTATGTATACATTGTTTGTCGGGAGGTCAACAATTGATGAAGATTCACGCGTAATTAAATAGCCCTGATGTCAGATTTGAAAAAGAATGTTTGTCTTTGACTAGATCATTCAATATGCAAATTTTCACGAAGATCACACCAACAGTTGTAAACCTAAGACTAGTGTAATTTGAGTGAAACATAAAGACATAAACACCACAAAAATACTTCTGATAATGTAAATGTTGACTTGATATGCAACATTTTAAAAAAAATAATCAAATGAAACATGTTCAACAAGTTACATGTAGACATTTTCTTTATAGCAACATTTTGACCAATGCATGTATTTTGGCCAGGTTATATTTATGAAATGGTGAATGTGCGACGGGCGGGCAGCCGAATATGCAACTTTCATAACAGTTTCTCAACAACTACTTATCACAGCCACTTGATACTTGGTATAAATACAGCACCAGGTGGGATTCGATTCCAGATCTGTTGCTTACCTACTTCCTGTTTAACGAAATCCGCCCATTTCTTACTTTTGCAGATTTTTTGGTTTCATTGCAATCTTGATTGACGTATCTGTAGGTAATCATGTTCTACTTTATTTCAGGAAGTTTTACTAGAACACTCATGTGGAAATGACACGAAAATATGTTTAAATGGTAAGAAACCTGGTTTGGGTTTCATAAAACATCTTATCTTGAGAGTTTCCTTAAATCTAATGATAGTACAGTATTTTTTCAAAGATTTGGAAGGGAGGATATTCTCAAATTTGAGATGCATAAAGAAAGTTGGCACTGGAACTCAGTTTAGCAAAGTAAACGTAATTCCAATTTACCCACATATGAGACGCTTAAAGGAAAATTTGAAATTTAACTTTATATTGGTTACCCAAAAGGCCACAAAAACAAAGCAAATAAAAGTAATCAATTACCTAATAATACATGTACAAGTATGTTTTGCATGTACATAAATCATTATGGATAAAATGTGCGAAAGGAGCATTAAATCTCTTAGGGAAAAAAAAAAAACAGACCAAAGCAATACCCCTAAAAACAAAGTTTATTCATATAAAAATCAAGCAATTTGGTACAGATATTAACTTCAAATGTGAAAAATAAGATAAACTTTGGATTAATTTCGTTTTTGTGAACTTTTTAGGACTGAAGGGAGAGTCAGGTTTTCCCGGCGATATGGGTAATTATTGATACAAACTATGTCACTCATAATACTATTTGCAAAAAGGTCCAGATGAGGCATAATAAAAAAAAACAACTCAGATCTAGAAGACACGTTAGAAAAATTTTGGCACGACTGGTTTTTTAACCGATTTTCTCTTTTTTCATTTATCCAAATGTAACTAAGAATTATAAAAAAAAGGAACTAAAGTGCACAATATTTTGATAAACGTATAAAAGAAGTATACTTTTGTATTCATATTGTGGAACTACATTTGTAATAAAAACTTTACGTAGGGGTCGCCGGATTCAAGGGTACACCTGGCTCCGCTGGAACCAAGGGAGAAATTGGAAGCCCGGGTGAAAAGGGCTCACAAGGCGATCCTGGGCCCGTTGGTCTACGAGGTGCTAAAGGAGTAAATGGAGATCAAGGCATCCCGGGTGCCCAGGGCCCTAGAGGAGACAAAGGCGATCCAGGAGCCCAAGGTTCTATCGGGCTTCCAGGACTGCCGGGGAACAAAGGAGAAACGGGAAGTCCAGGTGTCAAAGGTCAAGCTGGAGTGACAGGGATGAAAGGAGAGAAAGGAATGAGAGGTCAGAAAGGAGAAATAGGTATGTTATTTGATAGAATATCATGAGATGTGGAATAAGTGTACGCGACAAAGCCCACATAAACAAGCGGCAATAATGGAAAAGTCAGTAGCCTTCAACGAAGCTAGTTTGCGCTGCTTGCGGTTCTACGATTGGCCATGGGTCAAAATAAAATGCAATGTTTCTGTTGCTAAATTAAACATGAAGTGTCCCGGATGCATTTTCGAATAGGATAACATGCATGTTTAACATGATTAGCTTGTACCATCGCTTTATTAAATAGCACCCTGTTTGCTTATTTCGTAAATTTGATTCTGTGCTTCAACATTTGAAGAGCAAAACATATAATCAAATTAGAATTCAAAATCGAGGTTAAAGATCCAATTACTTGAAAACACAACGTAATATACCAGAAACAAGTTAAGACCCCAATCCAGGGCTACAATGATAATGTAAAGACACCTTAAAGGTAAGCACACCATATTTGCAATAAACAAAATAAGAAAGAAAAAAAACATGACGTATAAATTTTCAATGCTACATAGAGTTTACAACAATAACACGATGATACATGTATGTGTTGAAGTTTCATTTTATTTTTCAGGTGAAAGAGGACTTAAAGGAAAACCGGGAGAAATGGGTGACAAGGGGTCTTCGGATAGCCAGGCATCGCAATGTGATTGTATAAGTAATTGAGTATTTTTTTTTTGTTTCTGATTTTGAAAATTAGCTTCAAAAACACGACCAACATTGACAAGTTAAAATATCACGATACAATTCAAACCTCGTTCTAAAATTACAAATATTAACAACCTATATATGGATTGAACTATGGATTCTATAACATTTATTTTCATTATAAATAATGTTTTTTATCCTCGCTTATTCATAAACAATATCAAAACACTGGTTTTTTTTCTATAGAAAAGCTACACTTTATTGACTCGACTTCGACTATATCAAGTCAACTTGGACTTCCTGTTACGCTCGATTGCAGAACAAATCCTTCTCTTCCTGTCACGTGGTCACATGGAGGTAATCAGTCCTGCTACCACGCAACTGCAAACGGAAGTGTAATTCACATCGACCACCTGAGTCCAGTAGACATCGGACAACACGCATGTACTGTGGATAACGGTTACACACACTCAACAAAAGTAATTCAAGTACAAACTAAGGGTAAGATCATTTGTATATTTATACCCGTGCTTGAGTGTATATTGATAGGGTTCGTCCGTTACACCTTTAAGTTAGATTAACCATCTTCTATCCTCAACCTTCCCAGCACCCCTTAATGGATTTTTATGAAACTTTTACATAACCTTTAACGCTTAATGTTGATGTACACCACTTCTTCATATATTTCATCAGTGTTATGGGTCGTAGGTTTGTTTTTTAGCCGCGGCTCACAACATTTCTAGATTTTACTATAATAAGTACATGTATATCTATCAAGTGCATGCTTCAGCTATAATAACAAAATGAAAATGATATGACTTGCCTTCAGTGCAATATTTTTTCTGATTTATATAGCAAAGTAAGAAAAAATAAATCATTCATTGTCCTCTTTTCCTTTCTAATCATAGTAAGTCTTTTGTGTTATCTTTTATTCAAATTAAGACACATGGGACGGTTTTTCCTGTACATTTGAAAATTCCACTTGCAAGCTTCATATGACGTCATGGAACGTTTCATCCAATGGAAAAGACCATACCCAGCCAACAGGTAACGTGCATTTCATAATTTGAAGAATTTGATATTCAAAATGTTGAAAATATACTTGAACAATGATTCTTATAATGAAAATGAACAATTATACGTCATTTTCTAGAATAATTATAATTACTGCTAACCAAAAACTTTAATCTTGGATGTTTTTGCAAAAGAAAAAGCAAAGATGCACCAATGGGGCATTCAAGTGTCAAAAGTCCGAAAGGGCAACGACGAAACCGGCAAACATGAACATAAACAGCACGAAGAAACACAAAACACAAAATCAACCGATCGGAAATCAACAACGCGAACTCAAGTCGTGACAAGTCATGTAAAATTAGAACAAAACAACTCATTGAATATACTTTTTGTATCATTACTCATATTTGTCATTAACAACTATTTTAAGAATAAAAAAACCTCCACATGTACCAATTGGGTTTTCAGTCTTCATGGTTTTACAAAGGTAAAAAAGTGATACTCAAACAACAATAGCACAAAGAAACACAATATACAACAATTTCGTTGTTTTATGTACAACAATTTCGTTGTTTTATGTGTGAGCTCTTTTATGTTCCTTAGTTGCTTTCGGTTTGGTCTTTCGGGTCCACTGATTCTGTCTTCCAATTGCTTTGAACTCACGATGTCCGAATGCCTATTTGGGTCAACCAAAAAAAACCTATAATGAACAACAACAGAAATTCTCGTCGAGACGAGAACAAAGTTAGGTGTTCCAAATAAACTCACTTAACAACTAATCTAGGATATGACAAGCATGTCAATCATAATAGTTTGAATAGATTCAATACAAAATAGAAATGCAGGATTATACAACAATTAATTTGGTTATGCTGTATATGCATTTTTCAAGGCGTAACATCTCATCAGCAACATTTGAATCAAAACACTGGAAGGTAAAAAACCAAAAGTACACAAAGTATCGAAAGAAAAGCCCCCAAACCATGAAAGATCGAACAAGGAAGTTAAATCCTTCACCGAAGATTATGTAATTGTAGGATAACTACAAAAAATATACTTTTAGGACCAGGCCATTTTATTGAAGCAACGAATCAAAACTCAAAAATTGAATCTTTGTGGATGAAAAAGGAACCAAACTCATGCATTTCGTTCTGGTATAAGGCTAAAAGGACTAGCACCGGATCACATTCTGGACAGATAGAAATATTAGTTATGGTATGAATAAATAATGACAAAGACATCAAAACAGCATGCGTGTGTTACAGGGCATGGGCACCTACATTAAACAACAACACAATGTTTAGTACAAGAAAAACGAATTCGTGCTACATGTATATTCCTGCTCGACAAATCACGATGTAGTTATAATTAAAAAAAAAATACAAAGTGATAAAAATTATTTTGTTTTAATGAATGACCGTCATATTATTTTTTTCATTGGGGTATGAAAATTATGCTCAGCGGATTATACTTAATGTGCAAAGCTGTTTTTTTTTTTCATATCGCCAAAGAAAAGAAAAAATATCACAGTCATTCCTTATAAATAAATTTTCAAAACGATTTAAAAAAACATGAAAATTTTACTCATACATATGTAAAAGAACTAAAATGGTGGCACTTTCTGGTAAAGTAGGCGTTTCCCCATTATTTTTTTTTCATTGAGATATGAAAAAAAAATCTCGTTCAGTCAATTTGCAGTATTTAATCATTTATTTAAATGTATTGATTGACCTAGTCCCGAATATGCTCCTCTATATGCAAGTAACCTTGCACTGATAGATTAATTGTTGTTGAGTTTATCAAAGTGGATTTTGATAATAAATCAAGGCCAAAATTTATATAATCAAGTTTTTTTAAAAGTTTTTTTTTATAGCCCTGCTCCAAAAGTTACAACGATACAGAAATAACAAAACAGCTAATTCCAGGACCTTCACTAATATATTGCAATTGGTCGATGAATAAATGTAATAACAAAACTACCGAACTTGAATGATCAATCTCATAGTCCAGAGAAAATGACAAAAACGAATCAGTCATACCGGAGAATTGGTGGATCGCAATGGTCCTGACTTGGTACAGGCATTTCAAACGAAATGGTGGGTTAAACCAGGTTTTATGGCGCCAAACCTCCCTCTTCCATTGCGATCTTAGGATCCGGTAATGACCATAGAACACAACATAGTTGTGAGACACAATAGGGATATTAAGGTGATCATCTCAGTACAGCAGACCAGTCAAACACTAATTAAAACAATTAACTACATGTACATGTATCATATCTTTTAAGTCAGTTTTGAACTTTTCTACTAGTGGCCGACATCGAAGAAAGATTTTTTTAGGGATCGCATGAGACGTATTTTCTGATAGCCCTGCTCCAAAAGTCGGTCACGAAGAAATCGGTGTCTGATAAAAAAATCTGTGAAATGTGTGCAAGCTCTGGCATATCGAATAAGTTGTGAAATATAAACACCGTATGCAGGGGAAGTAGGTATATTGCTCTGTAGATTAGGAAAATTAATAATTTGAAAATTAAAATCGTCTCGTTTATCGTAAATTTTTGTACTGAGATGACCACCTGGGTCAAATTCGAGGTGCAAATCCAAGAAAAACGTGAAACGATTTGATTCGGTGGTCTCTTTAATCTCCAATTCTAGAGGATATATTGAAGGAATCCATCTACCAAATGAAGTGTTATTGACAGACAGGACATCATCAATACATCTGAATATAAGATTAAATGACCTTGCCTCTTTCATCTTCTTGTTCTTTACGAGTCCCTGAAGAAATTCAGTCTCGTATTAGAGCATAAAAACATATCGGCGAAGAGAGTAGCCATAGCCAAGGGTTGCGGCATTTTTATTTTCTATCCACATATAGCTGTGATGTACAAAAGCAGAATCCCCTGCAGTAGACTAAATTACACAATAGGATAGCACCTCTTCCTCCCGATCGATCTCATATCTCCGTTTCCTCCACTTCATCATCATTTCATATTCATTTTATCTCCCCTTTCATATTCATCTCTCCATTGTCGAATTTGCTCTGCTTGAGACAAAAGAAATAACTAACTAACAACAGCAAATGCTATTTCATGCCTGCGCACTGCGAATACAAGTGTCTAAGCTCTGATAAACTGTATTCTTCCTCTGTAGAACCCTACGTGTGACGCTGCAAAAACAAATGGCTGTTTCAAGTCTGCGAATACAAGTGTCTAACATCTGCTTACATATTTTCCTTATTTAGGACCCCACGTGTGACGCTGCCAATACTCACAATTACAGTCAGACGATCTTTTTAACTATGGATACTCCCGATTGGACAAAAGCTACCCTTACCATACCTCAATCCTATGATATTTATAAAGTTCTGATAGATGTTCAAAAATCCAATATGGCGGTGATGATAGACGATTTACAGTTACATCAAAATGGTTGCCCTTCAAGTAAGATCTAAATAAAATTCATACTAGATATCTGTGGCGGATCTGGAAATTTTCAGAACTGAGGAGGGCGCGCAATTTAAAAAAAAATCGGCTGGTCTTTTTCTAGTCTCGAACCCAAACTCATACTACCAAGGTAGTGAGTCTGGGAAAACACCTATTGATTTCTCGTAACCACTAGGTGGCGATCGTTATACCTTTTAACCTTTACCACGTGTGTATAAGTATAAGTATAAGTATAAGTATAATTTATTACACCAAATCATGGGCCCTCGAAAGAGCATATATAAATACATAATTCGTACATGAAAAATAATAATCTGACAATAATAATGGAAATAAAATAAACAAATTAGAAAACAAACAATAATTACACATGTAGCATGACTCGTGACGATTCATAATCTACTAACAGTCTCTCGTATTTGAAAACATTTTTTGGTATAAGATGCTAACATATTGCATATATTCTCATTTTCACAAGATAACAACCAGATAAATTTGTTAGTTACGTCTAAGTGTTGAAAGTTTGAGCAAAGTTTCTCTACTTCACTGAACAGATTTGCCCGCTCTACAGTGTACGAGGGACAGTGCATAAGAAAATGTATCTCGTCTTCGAATTCCTGTGTATTACAAAGTTTGCAAAATCGATTATTTTTGTTTATATTTAAATACCTGTCTTTCTCTATCGCTAATTTATGAGCACTTATTCTAAACTGTGTGAGACACTTCCTTGTAGAGAAAGATTTTATACAGTGCAAATAAGGTTCTCGTTTGAAAGATTCTTTGAATCTACAATACGTTCTTAATTTTCCTTGTTTTTTAATACCATTTTCAACTAATTGATCTTTCCAACGACTTTTGAATCTGTTAATTAACAACAGACGTACTTTATCTACATTGCAATTATCTAAGTTGATTTTCAGTATGTTTTTAATTTGGAATATAAAATTGTACCAAGTTTTTACACCTTTATCACTCAGCATTTTGCTCTCCTGTAAACATTGGTGTAGTAAATGATCATGCTCATAATCTAATATTCTCTGGTAGAATTTTACGATGTCAATGTGATAGGGAAATCTCCCTAGTTCACCAATAACTGCAATATTTGTTGATTTCTTATTTACTCCAAGAACGTATTTATAAAATTTATTGCATAAAGTATTAAATTCATACTTCTCATATTTGTTTTCAAATTCATCATTCACAGATGTTAAAGTACCCCATATTTCAGAGGCGTAAAGTAAAATAGGTTTGATGGTGTGGTCAAAGATATGCAAGTTTGTGTAAATTTTTGGTATGATATCTCCAAGCATGCCTTTTAGTTTGAATAATGCTTTTAAAGCTCTCTGGTATAAATCTTTTCTTGCGTGACAAAAGCTTCCAGAGGCAGAAAATATTATACCTAGATATTTATATGTTTGGACATTTTCGAGCAAGGTTCCTTGTAAACTAAAAGTTTCTTTTAGTATTTTCCCGCTCTTATTGAAAATTAAGATCTTCGTCTTTCTAATGTTAATCTGTAGACACCATTCTTTACAATACTTGTCAATCTTGTATATGACGTGTTTAGCATACAAGATTCATTTCAATCTGAAATGAACCAACTTTAAAAACTCAACGTTTCATTGGTCTTTCGTGGTTTTTGACAACTGGTTCTGCAAAATCGAGAATCGGATTGGTCAAACGTGTATGGTTCTGTAATCAAGAATGTCCCAATTTTTAACTCCAATAAACATAAACAATTTCCAAAACCAGGTAGACGCCCGTGAGTACAATTTAACGATAAAACGATTTTTTTTATTGTTAACAAAACCAACTTGTGTTCAAAAATGTAAAATATGATGTCTTATTATAAAATAAGAAATTATATGTTATAAGAGAACAACTCACATCAATTCGAGAAGTTATCTCGCTATTGTATTTGCATAAATTCACTGAACCATAGGCACAAAATTCTGAACATACGGTTGAGTGATTTTCGTCAAACACTATGATAAAGCCTGAAAGTACTCCGAACGTACACATAACAAAATAGGTAATGGGACTGTTCCAGACTCTTATCATCTATTGATAAGCGTCTGGGTGATCGAGACTAGTCTTTTTCCTAACCATTTTCCTGTCAAACAAGAGGGCACATGCCCGGCACGCTAGTTAGATAATTATCAAGCATGATCCATTTAAAAGTGTTCATTGTAGAACTGAAAATCACAATGGTTCTGATTTGTTGAACCTCGTGATTAAGATTCTATTGTGCTATCGAATTACTCACGGCGTATTTAATAAACAATAAAATACAAATTTGAGTTTGTTTGGTTTTTGCTCCAATTTGATAATATTCTATATAACAAACGAGAACGATATTTTGAATTACTTTACTTACAACTTATCTACATTTAAAACAAGAGGCTCCCAGGAGCCTGAATCGCTCACCTGGTCTTAATGTCAACCCTTTGAAGACTTTGTTATAGCTTAAATGAGCTGAATGTTTAAGCAATAAAAAGCTTTTCTCTATCTGCAAAAGTTTTCATTCCAAAGCAAAAACACTATTTTTCACCTTTAAAGGGCAATAACCCCTTAAAGGGGTCATCTGACAACTTCGACCCTAAAAAGACTTTTGTAAAGCTAATTAAGCTGAACATTTAAGCAAGCAACATCTTTTCTCTATCTGAAAAAGTTTTCTTTCTTTAGGCCAAAAACACTATTTTTTTGCCTTTAAGGGGCTGTAACCCCTATAAGGGGTCATCTGACAACTTCAACCCTATGGAGGCTTGTGTAGAGCTAAACGAGCTGAACATTTAAGCAAGCAACAACTCTTCTCTATATGCAATAGTTTTCATCCTATAGGCCAAAAACTCTAATTTTTGCCTTTAAGGGGCCGTTACCACTATAAGGGGTCATCTGGCAACTTTGACCCTATGAAAACTTTTGTAGAGCTAAATGAGCTGAACATTTAAGCAAGCAACAACTTTTCTTTATCTGCAATAGTTTTCATTCCATAGACCAAAAACACTATTTATTGCCTTTAAGGGGTCATCTGACAACTTCAACTCAATGGAGACTTGTGTAGAGCTAAATTAGCTGAACATTTAAGAAAGCAACAGCTTTTCTCTATCTGCAATAGTTTTCATTCTATAGGCCAAAAACTCTATTTTTTGCCTTTAAGGGGCCATAACCCCTATAAGGGGTCATCTGACAACTTTGACCCTATGGAGACTTTTTTAGAGCTAAATGAGCTGAACATTTAAGCAAGCAACAGCTTTTCACTATCTGCAATAGTTTTCATTCTATAGGCCAAAAACACAGTTTTTTGCCTTTAAGGGGCCGTAACCCCTAAAAGGGGTCATCTGACAACTTCGACCATATGGAGGCTTGTGTAGAGCTAAACGAGCTGAACATTTAAGCAAGCAATAGCTTTTCTCTATCTGCAATAGTTTTCATTCTATAGGCCAAAAACTCTATTTTTTGCCTTTAAGGGGCCATAACCCCTATAAGGGGTCATCTGACAACTTTAACCTTATGGAGACTTTTGTAGAGCTAAATGAGCTGAACATTTAAGCAAGCAACAGCTTCTCTCTATCTGCAATAGTTTTCATTCTATAGGCAAAAACATGAAAAAATGCTATTTTTGACCTTTAAGGGGCCGTAACTCCCATAAGGGGTCATCTGACAACTTCAACTCAATGGAGACTTTTGTAGAGCTTTTGATGCTGAAGCAGTAACGTGGCATCAGATTTCATCTATCTCTTATACTTTTTGATTTACAAGCCAAAAACAGTAGTCTGACCCCCCTGGTCTATTTTTAGCAACGGCGGCCATGTTTTTCGACGAATCAAAAATCCCCACATCAGTTCTGTAGGGGATACCCTAAAGTACCACCAGACCAAATTTGGTTTGAATCTGAGCAGCCGTTTTAGAGGAGAAGAAGTTTGAAGAAAAGTTAACGACGACGACGACGACGGACGCCAAGTGATGGCAATAGCTCACCTGGCCAAAAGCAATAGCTCACATGGCCTTTGGCCAGGTGAGCCAAAAAGGAGGAAAGACAATACATGTATAAATATATACATTTAGTTTTTACTTGTACTTGTCTCCTAATATTTTATGCCAAAAATCAAGGTTAAACAGGAAAGAAACTTTATTGAAATTAAGTGTATTACCAAAACCCTCGTTCTTAAAATTGTTGTTAACCGCTTTCGGCCAAAATCCCTATACTTAGAACATTCTGATTTTCAGATTTCCACTTTGTTAATCCGAACAATCAAACGGTCTCTATACCAAAAGGTGGTCAGGCAACTATTGACTGTTCCTTTAGTGGAAAATCCTCAAGTGTATCGTATTCATTTAAGAAGGAAGGTTCCTGTACCAGTTTTGTAAATAATGGTATTCAGAATATCACAAAAGCTTCGATCAAAGATGCCGGAAAGTATGTGTGCCAGCTTACAGGACCACAAGGCCAGATCAAAGAGAAGACAGTAAACATTGTTATCGGAGGTAAGAAATGGCAAAGTTTTGTCTGAGACGAATTTACCATTAAATTTCTAATATTGTTTTGTTATCGAAATTCCAATTGTTGAATTCTAAATCATTTAAAACACCAGGTTTCCTACCTTGTACTGCACATGGTCGATATCTTCGGTGTTGGATTTGGCTTCCTTGTTCGAACGATTTGGCTTTAAGTACTTTTCATTCAATACTTTTGGTTTTTGACCTTCCAATGTTTTGATGCAAATGCTGCTGATGAGAGGTTACTCCTTTAAATATAGATTTACAGCATGATAACCAAATTATCCGTTTTATGTCCGTTTATGGTATTGTATTTTGAAATTAAATTTTAATTTTTTGCATTTATTTCCTTCACAAACAATTGTATTAAACAGGTCAGTTTATGTAGTAGTGAATGCTATTGTTACTATTCACATTGAGTGAACAGTGGACAAATGGTGGAACAGTGAGGATTGTTTGTGGTATAATTATACCCCCGCTTCGAAGAAGAGGGGGGTATACTGTTTTACCCTTGTCCGTCCGTCCGTTCGTTCGTCCGTCCGTCCGTAACACAACTTCCTTCACAGTTTTCTAAGTAACTACATGAGATAGAGGTCTGATATTTTGTATACAGCTTTATCCTATAGTGCCATATGGTGTATAGCGATTTTATGCTCCTAGGTAGTCTACTTCCTGTTTACCAAATACTTACTAGGTTTTTACACATAATGGACATAAATGCAAAATTTCCGTCGAAGTTTCCCAAGTAACTACATGAGATAAAGGTCTGATATTTTGTATACAGCTTTATCCTATAGTGCCATATGGTGTATACCGATTTTATGCTCCTAGGTAGTCTACTTCCTGTTTACCGAATACTTAGGTTTTAACACATAATGGACATAAATGCAAAATTTCCGTCAAAGTTTCCCAAGTAACTACATGAGATAAAGGTCTGATATTTTGTATACAGCTTTATCCTATAGTGCCATATGGTGTATACCGATTTTATACTCCTAGGTAGTCTACTTCCTGTTTACCGAATACTTAGGTTTTTACACATAATGGACATAAATGCAAAATTTTCGTCAAAGTTTCCCAAGCATCTACTTGAGATAGAGGTCTGATATTTTGTATACAGCTTCATCCTATAGTCCCATATAGTGTATAGCGATTTTATGTTCATGGGTCAACAACTTCCTGTTTACCAAGTATTTAGACTTGTATGCATGGCTTAGTTTGGGAAGTGGGGGTATCACTAGTGAGCATTAGCTCACAGATTTACTTGTTCTTAATGGGATATTCACATATCTTATTCACTGTTATTCATGGGATATGGGATATTTGGAACAAATAAATAATGGGACATGGAATAGTTAAATGCATTTTAATTACAGGGGTGGGATATGGGAATACATTTTTCGGATACGGAACATTTGATGAAAAATTTACAGGTATATACTATTGGTAACCCCTTGCACCCAAATAAGACGCAAGAGGTAACATGTGTCGGAAAGGGACATACACGATTTGATAAGAACTATTTGTAACCTGAAAATATCCGAAAGATTAATTGTTCAATTTAGAACTTTTGGAACCAAGGACTACGGGTAGATGACCATTAGCACACGAGTCTAATAAACCTGGGGTCATCACTGTCTGAAAGTTGTAGTTGAATTGTTGATATTGTCAGCTGAGAAGCTATCTAAAAGCGGTCTGATATGTTTTTCATGGTTCTACAAATGTATATGTTCGAATACCGTCGCAGGGGCGCATCTAAATTTATAAGAAAGGGGTGGTTCTTATTACAGCCCATCATGGTCGGAAGAGGGATCTAAACCAATAATACTTAACCGAAAACTAAAGTAAAAAATAATTCAGCGAACAAAGAGGGATCTACCCCCCCCCCCTTACCCCTTTAATTTGCCGACATTAAGAAGTGATCTTTTCTATAATTATTAATCCGGGTGTTTGTTCAAAATGATTTCAAATGTTCATCAAAAACAAGAATCGATCAAATATTAAATTATTATTAATGTTCATAGTCGATCTTATACGCCTTTGGTTCCTCTATTAAAGACTCACAAAGTGTTTCCAGTCATTGATAGTTCCAGGCTCATACACATGGGGGGACTTAGGGTGCGATTGCAACCTTTTTTTAGTAACACCGAAATATCATAGGGAATTTAATTGGTCTTTTTTTAAGGAAAGTATGTGAATGGATCGGAGTTCATGTATGCGGTTTTTTTTTATTAAAGGTGATCACACGTGTACTTTTGAAAATGGATTATGCGAGTGGATACAGCAAACAGACGACAATTTCGATTGGATAAAATATCAAAGGAGCACCCCATCAACGGGAACAGGTCCCTCTAATGACCACACACTGGGAAATTGTAAGTGTTACTATGATGTACGTAAGCACTTAGCTGTGGATAAATATTTCTCTCCTCTCTATAGAATATTTTGATCCAAGCGTACAGTGTATGATCAACTTTTTGCATTTTTTTTCCTGTAGACATTAGAGAAAAAATTAAAATCTTGATGATAATGGAATTATTAACATCTCTTGAAATAAGGATACAAGCATCGCCATTAAAATACTTAAATTTATTTCCCTTGATGTTAGGAATTCCAGAATCAACTCGGTCGCACTGTGAAAGCTATGTAATTATATTTTTTTAATGAAGTTTGACATAAGTTTGACAGACGGCAAGATAAACGACCGTTTGGCTTATAATAGACCCTTGCATGGTCGACAGGCTTATGTGAAAGGACATGGAACACCCGATTTTCCAAGCTGGAAAATCTGTGAAACCCATGAGCAACGGTAGGTGCCTGAAAACCTTGACAAATGTGAAGCTCGAACCCACAGATGTGTCGACCTGTGATTTAAAGTCCAGTACCTTGCCCACTCGATCCCAAGTTTTCTTTAAAGTCGCTATATTTGTTAAATTCTTATCTTTTTCTTTTTAATCTAGCCAATGGTTATTACCTTTACTTGGAGTCGTCTAGTGGTTCTCCGGGGAAGACAGCATCACTGAAGTCAGAGATTTTGCCCGCGGGTACAAACTGTTTCTCCTTCGCCCATCATATGCATGGCAGCGCCATGGGCACTCTGAACATATACACGGAGGTACTGATTTTTTTTTTATTCAACCAAACAAAAATTGCAGACGTATTATGGTATGATGCTGTCGTCGTGGTCGTCTTCCGCGTCTGCGTCTGCGCCGTCGTTGTCTTTTAAGACCATAACTTTAGTTCTAATTATCCGATTACTACAAATATATAATTTGACAATGATCTTTCTTACCATTGAAGGGAAAAATTCAAATATTTTATTTCTCCACACAATAACTTTGGTTCTGGTGGCAAATTGCTATAACATTTGACTCTGTTATGTCTTACTTTTAAACCATATATGGGATTATTTTTTGGGTTCAAAAAGGGGGCACACACTTTTTTATTTGTGGTCCGACTTTGATTTTTTGCATGTTAAGTCTTGTCAAGTAGTACAAGTAGATACAAAATGGAAGATTATTATTGCAATCACAATTTTTAACGTGATTAAATTAGCCTAAGGGGCCAAAGGGGCCAAAATCTGAACTTTATTTATTGTCCGATTTTAACTTGTTTTTGTCTCGCCTGCCAAGCAGAGCGGGACATAGATGTTACTTTACCGGCGGCGACGTTGGCGTTAACTTATTGGAAAAGTTTTATGAGCACCTCCATATCTCAAGAACTATAAGTCCTAGGTTGATGAAACTTGGTATGCATATGCCCCAGTTGTAGCTTAGCACAGTTGCATCCCCATCTTTTGACCTTGACATAACTTTAGTTCTAATTATCCGATTACTACAAATATATAATTTGACAATGATGTCCCTTACCATTGAAGGAGACAAAAAATCAAATATTTTATTTCTTCACACAATAACATTGGTGTTGGTGGCAATTTGCTATGGCATTTGACTCTGTTATGCCTTACTTTTAAACCATATATGGGATTGATTTTGGGGTCCAAAAAGGGGGCACAAACTTTTTTATTTGTGGTCCGATTTTGATTTTTTTCAAGTTAAGTCTTGTCAAGTAGTACAAGTAGACACAAAATGGAAGATTATTATTGGAATCCCAATTTTTAATGTGATTAAATTAGCCTGTGGGATCAAAGGGGCCAAAATCTGAACTTTATTTATTGTCCGATTTTAACTCGTTTTTGTCTCGCCTGCGAAGCAGAGCGGGACATATGTGTAATTTTACCGGCGGCGGCGACGGCGGCGTTAACTTTTTGGAAAAGTTTTATGAGCACCTCCAGAACTATAAGTCCTAGGTTGATGAAACTTGGTATGCATATGCCCCAGTAGTAGCTTAGCACAGTTGCATTCCAATCTTTTTACCTTGACCTTGATATTCCGGTTGAGTGACTTTGACAATTTTCAATACATATAATAGCAATGGTAAAGTTTTGCGAGCACCTTCATATCTCAAGAATTCTAAGTTCTACATTGATGACACTTGGTATGCATATGCCCCAGTAGTAGCTTAGTACAGTTGCATCCCCATCTTTAGACCTTGCCCTTGATTTTCCGGTTGAGCGACTTTGACAATTTTCAATACATATAATAGCAATGGAAAAGTTTTGCGAGCACCCCTATATCTCAAGAACTATAAGTCCTAGGTTAATGAAAATTGCTATGCATATGCCACAGTAGTAGCTTAGTATATTTGTGTCCTTTTCTTTTGACCTTGACCTTAATTTTTCGGTTGAGTGACTTCGACAATTTTCAATACATATAATAGCAATGGTAAAGTTTTGCACCTCAATATCTCAAGAACTATAGGTCCTAGGTTGATGAAACTTGGTATGCATATGTCCCAGTAGTAGCTTAATTAGCACAGTTGCATCCCCATCTTATGACATTGACCTTGATTTTCTGGTTGAGTGACTAAGATTATTTTTATTGCATATATTAGCAATGTTTAAGTTCTATCAACATCTTTTGATCTCAGAAACTGAAAATCCATGCAAGTTCAAAATATTGTGGAAGTAAGAAAGAAAAATTGTTTCTGACAGGTCTATTCCGAGTATCAAACGTCATCTGTAAAGTCTTGATCTCCTTTCCCCTATTTCTTGTTCAGCAATGTAACACATCATCCCGGAAATTGATTTGGTCCCTTTCTGGAAATCAAGGAGATCATTGGTCAGACCAATGTATTAGAATCCGAAGCATGTCTAAAGACTACAGAATTTATATCGAAGCTGTGAGGGGTACCAGTTACACATCTGATATTGCCATCGACGATCTTTCTATTTTGACTGGGACAGCAAATCAGCCATGCAGTTGCAGTTCACTAACAGGTAAGATTATAGAATTATCACCATATTTGGTATGTGTGTGTGTGTTACCCGGAACAAGTACGGTCATCCAACGGCTTGTCTCGAGGGTAATCTTACTTTTCGAGGAAAAGACGCCCTGGGTCACACACCAACTTGCGTAATAACTGTTATATCATATCATATCAAATATTAATAGGATACACAGAAACATCAACGACCACCAAAACATAAGATGTCATGTGGAAAATATTACGAGAGGGTGACCTTACCATGCAACCCTACGGTTACCGGTTGACCAAGCGAAATATCATATGTCGCGTGACGTCACCTCTGCGAATCACAATAAAGAATTTTATATGAGTTTATAATATATGAGGATTTATTTGAGTTTATAATATTTGAGGAGAGTCACTTCTGAACTAGAATATTTAAAAGATTTTATTATTATTTATAGAAATTATAGATAACTGTCCACTTAATCAGATAGCAAAAAAGGTCCGTGAACATAGTGTACTATTTTCCTAAATATTTGATGTCAAAAATGTTCTTTAGGTTTAACATAACTTTAACATTGTGACGTGTTTGGCCTGACTAAGCATGAAGTTGTATCAAGAATTATGTTTCATGCCTTTGTTTTCTTTAATCCTCCATACATTTACAATCTATAAATTTCTATTTTTGAGTGTTTTACGGAAATGATTTATAAAAACAAAAATCACCGAACTGGGAGAAACAATATCAATGTCCAAGATCAACAGAAAATCAATGAAAAGACATGCCCAAATAGCCCTGACTTAGTGCCATTAAATCAGGCTTTTTTGGCACCAAACATCCTTTCTATCATTGTGATCTTAGGCTAATTTTAACAAATTCTCTGTCACAACCATTTCTTCCATTGTCAATCTTTCTTTTCTCTTAGCTTTCTAAACATTTTAAAATCAAAATATAATAAATCAGTAAATGTCTTGTGCTTCCTTTACATGTACAGGTATGAACTTTCTGGATCCAGGAAACAAAACGGTCATTATACCATTAGGAGGTTCAGGGGTTGTCAACTGCGCTCACCAACCCCTCAAGCCTTACTCCACATTCGGCCTCGTTCGGGAGGGTACATGTGCAATCGCGAATCCTTCTAGAATTAGTATTCTTACAATACAAAATGCCACACTGTTGGATGGAGGCACATACACTTGTACTTTACGTAGAGGTGGACAAACTGTAGAAAAGATGGTCAACGTTGAGATAAATGGTAATTATTCAATTATAGATGCAACAAATTTTGTGATTGGCTGAAATACTCAGTTCTGTCGATAACCTCATAAACTCAAAATTGACATGTTACCACAATAATTAGCAAGGTATTTTTTGTTGTTGTCGTATTTCACGGAGTGTAAAATCCGGTTTATAAAATGATGAGCGTCAGGCGGCGAGAGGATGGGGAAGAATTTTTCGTAACGGTTTACTCAGCAACTGCTAAACACAGCCACTTATTATTTTATATACAGCATCAGGGCTGGGTCCCATACCGTGGGATTCGATTTCAGGTCTGTCGGTCACTTGTACTTCCTATTTAATGAAGTTCGGCCATTTTTGACTTTGAATTTTTTTTCTTAAAAGACCGAAAAAAATAAATGGCCAATGTAAGGTCTTCAGAAACCGCGTTCAAAATTAATATGTTTTTGATTTTTTTAAATGGCTTGAGTATTTTTCCTTTGTTAAAGTCCTTCAATTTGCCATTTAGGTAGTAAAACACACTTCTAGGTAAAACGTCAGAAACGTCCATAGCTTTGCAGCACATATGCTTCTTCCAATAACTATTCTAAAACTATATTTAACCTTATAAACACTTATCATACATCGTTGAAATCCTTACATTCCATAGATTATCTTCCAGATAGTTGTTACTTGCAAAAATAGGATCTTTTCATTACAAACCGATAACTCAAAAAACAAATTATACATGAAAAAACACTAAAATTTACACTTTTTTACCATAATTCAAGACTAGATTAGACTCAAACCTGCACTAAATCCTCTATAGTGCTATACATGCTCTGAAAGTACATAAACCTGGCTGTTTATTAAAAGTAAAAAACCTATACATCGACCGGCTTATTTTTTCAAGAAATGACGTCGCATTTTTTACCTTAAAAACAAGCATTAATAAAAACGTTCAAAAGATCGGTAAAATAAAAATGACACCATGCCGGAAAGGGGACGCTAAACTTCCGTTTTTTCGAATATTTTTATACTTTGTCAAAAATATGACCTCTGAAAGATTCCCTATCAGTTGAGCACACTTTCGTTACTAAATTATATGGCATTCTTAATTTATAGCTACTTAGATTCGACCTTTGTATTTTACTTGAGAAATTCTAGGATGTCACTCTCCGAAACTAACTTGTAAACATAACCGAACTGTGTCTTACTACCTTAGCATCCCTGCTCGTCAGACGAATCACAGTTGATTTTCAGAATATTCTGTGTAAATTTGATAAAACTACAGAAATCAAACACTGAAAGAAATTCAATTTGTTTATCGTCAAAAATACTAATTCATATTGGGGGAATGGTCTGTGCGCCTTTTGTGAGTCTTCAATAGACGAAACGCTCGTCAGGCGTACATGTAGAAGTATATAGACATTAAAGAGAAAAAAAAATCAGTGAAAAAAGCAGTTTGTTTTGTTTATCATTATAGGTACAAATGTATGTACCTTTGAAAATGGTCTCTGTGGCTGGATTCAGGAAAAGAATGATGGATACGACTTTACCCTCCATTCTGGGAACACCTCCTCAAAAGATACTGGTCCTAGTGCTGATCATACCATTGGTGATTGTAAGTAATAATTTGTTTCTTTCCCTATTTAGTCTTTACAACCGTGTTATGCATGCTCGTTTGTATTGTTATTAATATGTTTATGTAGGAGAAGACTTCATAAGTTAGTTTAACTTGTGTCTAATCCATTTTTCCTATTTTGCAAATAAAATATGTTTAAACTAAACCGTGTTATGTTTTGTGTTACTACCGGCCCCTAACATCGCAAGGGAAGAGAGAGATTTAGCGCGCCATAAAACCTGGCTTAACCCACCATTGCATTTTAAATACCTGTACCAAGTCAGGACAATTGTGATATATAACTATTCCGGTGTGTCTTCCATGTTTTGTCCTTGAGATTGATCCTACAAGTTCGGTCATTTTGTTATTACCTTTAATAACATTTACATAGGTTGTAAATCATCATTTCTTTCATGTCTTTTATGTTTCGAAAATACAGTGGTTTCATTATTATTTGCGGGGTATCAATTTTCGTGTTTTTCGTTTCTAATTCGATTTTGTCCTTGCATTTCTGGTCTCAAGGCAATGATTATTCTATTCTGTATTGAATATGGCACTTTGTTGATGCTTTTTTTCTAATTGCATTTGTTGAATTGTCTCATGCAGTATGAACATGTTCTTGCATGATTTGAATGATCTGAAAATATTTTCCCAATCAAGTTTCTGTGTGATACGGACACATTTGGTTGCTATTGAACATCTAAATACAAAAATCAAGAAAGAATAATAATTTTGATTTCGGTTGTAAACGGTGAGTTTTAAACACGACCACTCTTTACACATTTCTTATATTAATATTCTTTGACTTATAATAGAAATCTTCTTCTTTAATTTAGAAGCGCATAATGTACTATAATTTAGCAAAATATTCAAGATTTGGATCCTAAATTGCAGCTGAAAGATACCTTTAAGACAACACGAAAATAATTATATGTTGGGAAAAAATATGAGGCGTAAAAATCAAATGTAACACATATACATGTACTGCACTGGAGAGAATACAATGTACCTGTGTCTTTTATATGTGTTTTATGTTTGTTAGTTCTCGTTTAAGTTTCATTAAACCTTATAAATTTACGGATTATTGTTTAATTTTTTTCGTGTATAATTGTTCAAACTAGCTTTATGGCCCTGTCACACTATAACGTTTTAGCCAACGTGTGCCGACGTTTTAGAATATATTTTCAACACGCTGGTGTGCGTTGCGTAAGTTTTGTACACGTTATGAACACGCTACAAACACGTTAGCGAACGTCGCCGTGCGTTGGTGATCGCCGAGTGCGTCGAAAATTATTCAACATGCTTAAAATTTCCGACGTTCGCCAACGTGTAAGAAATAAGTTATTCGAACGCTAGGCATAGGCTAGAAGGACGTTATACACACGCTGATGTACGCTATGTGGTCGTTGTGCGCACGTTGAAATGCGTTTGACGAACGCTAAGCTAAATGGAGACGAACATGTCTAGCGATAATGCAGCGCACGTCTGGCGTCAGTCTAACGACCAAGAACCTATTCAACGTGTCTAAAACGTGTGCAGAGCGAACAGAGCGTCATTGTAACGAACGAGTAGCGTATCAACCCCAGAATTTTATAAGTTAGATTGAATTACAAGGGGGAAAGTCAATTTCAAAAGCTTCACATACTAATTCAAACCTGAAAAAAAATATATTTACAAAAAAAACAATGAACAAAGCCAAAAAAATCTTGAATATGGTCTGGAATTGAAAGTAATTCTTGCAAATTGTAATACACCTGTCGTGTTTTCGGTGGACATTTTTTGGGGTAGAAAAATACTCAAATACAACGAGTAACGACAGTCTAACTTCAATACTCATTTGAAATAATGTGTATTTTAAATATTCAATAAGCACACGCTTTTTTCTCTATTAAGGACATCTCCGTCATGCTGTCTGCGATAATTTAGGATAAGTCAAGTCCTATAAAAAGGATGCTAGGCAAAATCTACAGACCGGTATTTCTTACATGTATATATTCATTTGAGATTTTGAGAGTTTGTTAACAAGCGCATGCATTCCTCTCTGTATATTTTTGACATATCAAAATATAAAATCTACACTATATTTTATTCTTTTTGACTGAGTGCAAAAATCATCTCTATTGGTTAAAAAACGGCTTTAGAATAATAATACATTCATATTACCAGAACGCTGAAAACCAATATTTTTATAACGAAACTAAATTTCTATAATTATTAATTAATCCAGCAATACATTTAAGCCAGATAATAGATCTATTTGGGCTATTATGAAATAATACTAAAGAAATTAAAAGAAATCCTAGGTCTCCCCACCGATAGAAAAATATATAATTTAGACTAACGCTATGAATGCGTTCTGCAGTCGTCACACATGCACTAGCTATAGGCAAACGTCAAGTACGCCAGACAAACGCTATAGATAAGTTTTTAATAAGTTTGTCGTGCGTTGCAGGTAGTTAGTTTGACGCTTTGTGGTCGTTCACCGAGATATTTTTTGAAACTTTTTACAGCGATTGCCAACGTGTTCCAACGTTTTAGAAAATTATACGAACGTTCGACGCACGTTGGTTAAAACGTTATAGTGTGACAGGGCCATTACTGTTCTGTTTTTATAGCATCAGGAAAATACTTGTACATGGAAGCTTCTAATCCGCCTTACGGGAGCACCGCTATACTGAAGTCTCCTTTGCTACCGCCTGGGCCATTATGTTTTGGGTTTGCGTACCACATGTATGGAGCGACAATGGGACAGTTGAATGTCAAAGCAAAGGTTGATACATTACGTATATGTACTTTTGATAAAATGAAATTACAAAATAATTTTGTTGAATGAAAAAAAAAAAAATTAAACATAAATATCGAGATGTATTGGCAATGTTAATTCAGCGAAAAGTATAAAGTAAAGAAAATAAAATAGCAATATCAGATGAGAAGTATTTTGACTATATCTTCGGTATAATCTTTCAAACAGTAAAATGATTTATGGGACAGCGCACCGTTAATGAATGGCGGAGGGGTTTGCATGGCCGTAATTCGGAAGATCTTTAACCACATGTGCTCCATGGCGGTAACGTTCCTGCGCTGTTGCTGGCTCCATAGGTATTTCTGTCCAGGAGTTCAAATTGTTTTATCCTACCAATATGTTAACAGTGGCAGTCAAAATTTTCCAACCCAATTGGACTTGGATCTCCATTCTTCCACTTATTGTATCACCTCTTTCATGTTCACTCCCCTGAAAAAGTTGATCAGGGGCGGATCCAGAAATTTTCGAAAGGGAGGGGTCCACATATTGGGTTCTGTGGGCAAAAGAGGGGGATTCCAGGCCAATTGTGCTGAAAATCTATACACAAGAAATAAAAATTTCGGAGGAAAGGGGGGTTCCGACCCCCAGAACCCCCCACTGGATCCGCCACTGCTGATTGCGTGCTAGCTGCTTGGGAGTAATTAATGAATGAACTGACAATAACTTATATTTTTTCATATTGTCTGTATTGTAAATTATTTTTTTAACGTTGAGAAGGTTTGTGACGAAATGCAACAGAAAACTCTGTGGACCAAGCGTGGAAACCACGGCAATCATTGGTTTGAGCAATGCATCAAGATACCAAAACTACGCAAAGATTACAATATATTTATAGAAGCTATCAGGGGGCGGGACTTCACAAGTGACGCAGCGATCGATGACCTATATTTGTGGTCTGTTTCTGATAACGAAGCATGTGATTGCTCGAAACTTCAAAAACAACGAC